>JAABKJ010007545.1:152951090-153605442 GCA_011634705.1 Andricus grossulariae
TCCTTAACGTCTTTACCATATTCTCTTGCCATTTTCCTTTATCTTCGATTTATCTTCGATTTTTCTTCTACACCCTCCCGATACACTCCTTGAGGCTTCTTCCCATTACCATGCTCTACACTTTCTGCTCTCTTCCTTTTTCCAATAATATCCCTGCTCTAACTTCCTTCTTCCCATTTACAGACTCTACACTTTCAGTTCTCTTTCTTTTTCCAAATAATATCCATTCTCTAGCCATGTTTCTTAATCTAATTCTTGTTATTCTTGTCCATCTTCTCTCTCTCTATTCTACTTCTAAATAATTGTTTAAATACTTTGCTACATCCCTATTGTATTTCTCATTCTTTTCTCCAACATTTTCCTATTCTTCCATCAGCTCTTTACCCAATCTATCCTCCCTAACAGCTTTACCATATTCTCTTGCCATTTTCCTTTATCTTCCATTTTTTTTCTACATCCTTCCCATACATACTTTTTTTCTTTTTCCCATTTTCAGACTCTACACTTTCTATTCTCTTTCTTCATCCAACAATATCCCTTCTCGAACCCTGTCTCTCAATCTCATTCTTGTTATTCGTATCCATCTTCTCTTGATGGATCTCTCTCCATTATACTTCTAAATATTTGTTTATAATTCCTTTATCATCTCTTTACACAGTCCATCCTCCCCTAACATATCTACCGTATTCTCCTGTAATTTTCCTTTGTCTTCAATTTTTCTTCTAAATCCTTCTCATACACTTTCCTATGTCTCTTCTTCCCATTAACAGAGTCTACACTTTCTGTTCTCTTTCTTTTTCCAATAATATCCCTTCTCTAACCTTGTTTCCCAATCTGATTCTTGTTATTTTTATACATCTTCACTCTTCATTCTACTTCTAAATATTTGTTTAAATACTTTGGTATCTTTCCATCATCTTTTCCTATTTCTTTTCTCGAATTCTTTATAGTTTATTTCAGTATCCTCTTCTATAACTCTAGTTCTGAAGATCTCCCTCATTTTTTTCCCATCTTGTTGATTTTAACGACCTCTCTCTTCTTTCTCCTACAAACACTTTTCCTCTAACTCTTCTCTCTTCCCCCTTTTCTTTCTACTGCAAACCCTCTTTCTCTATTTCTTCTTCCTTTACCCTTAAACTTCAGAACGCTTTTCACGGCTTTAGGACCTAGTATATACAAGCATGTCAAGTGACCACATTTTCTTTATCCTGAACCTTATTATGTTTCTCTTTTCTTCATTCAGGTTAAACTTTGTCCCATCTAAATATTTTTCTACTCCTGTAATTAGGCCCGCCATTCTTCCTGGCCATTTTTTCCTCTTTATTTATTTTACTTTGCCTGAGATCACTATATTAACACCTCTCTTATATTCTTCACCTTCATAACTTTTTTTATCTCGACTCCATCCAATGATTCAAACGCCTTCTTCAAATTCACGAAAAGTTTGAATTTTACTTTAGATTCAGAACATACATGTTATCCATCAGTTTGGAAGTGGATTGAGTGGGAATGATAATAAGGAAAAGTTAAGAAAATTGGAATGAAGAACAGAGAGGAAAGAGAGGAAAAGAGTAAGGAATATAGTGATAATGGGTCTAAGATCAACAAAGAAGGAACAAAAGAGGAAGTGGAAGATGTGCTAACAAGGATAGATGCAAAGGTGAAGATAAATTAAGTGCAAAGTGTAGGAAAGGAAGGGAGAAGAGAAGAAAAAATAGCACTGACGAAACTAAAGGAATGGGAATATAACGAAAATTGATGATAAAGAAGAGGGTGTTGTATGGAAGCTTGGAGAAAGTAGAGGATTTGACAAGGGAAGAAAGAAATATGCAGTATAAGTTGAGGAAAATAGCGGAAGAGAAAGAAAAGTAGGTAAAAAGAACGCATGTTAAATATGGGAAAATACAGATAGGTATATGGTGAGATTAGGATGGAGTAAAGGGAGAGTTAATAAAAAGTTAGATAACCGGTAATATTAAAGAAATGATCCAAAAAGAGGAAAATGAATAATAGGGATAAGAAGATGGAAATAACGGTGAATAGAAGGAATAGGGATAATAGTATAGGGAAATTGTCAGTTCGGAACAATGGAAGGTACAAGTAATGTTGAAGAGGAGGATATATGGAAAGGATTGAAAATGAGTAAGGGAAAGTTACCAAGAGGTCAGATATGGCAGAATTATGATGGAGTGAGGAAGGAATGTATATCAGGGAAGGGTAGAAAAGGGATAAAAGGACAAAAAGAAGGATCAATGCTAAAAGACGTAAAGATGATAGAGAGGTGGAAGAACATGTGGGTGTATCTGCGAAAGAAATCAGAGGAGATAAAATAACTGATGGAAGAAAATAAGATACCGAATAAAGAGGAAAAGGAATTGTTGAAAAGCTTAAAGGAGATGGGCTGGTTCAAGTTAAACGGAAATATAGATTTGGTTCTGTGATAGTGGACTAAGTGTTAAGAGGGAAGATCAATAAATTAGAAAAAGGAAAGAAATGAGAAATAAAGGATCTTGAAATGAGATGTTAGAAATTGAATGGGAAGAAGAGATTAGGCAAATCTTTAGGGCTAGTGTTATAGGAGAAGATCGTATAGATTCAATTCTTATTTTCCTATTGGTTCCAGAATTAAAAATTTTAATACTTCATTGAGAAATACATGTTCCAAATTAAATGCTTTAGATTGGGGAAATAGAGGGGAAATTCTAAATGCTTGTATCACTAACGTAATTCCGTAAAGCAGTTGGTGTACACAACTTTATACTGCACCCTCTATATTCCTATTTGAATCACAGATTCGAATGTTGCGCTCAACTGTTCGAGAGAGATTATAGTGCCTGACGACAGCTGTGAAATAGCGAAAGGGACAAATTTAGTTTCCAAATCACCAAAGTTTTTTCATTTTATTGTAAACTAGGAAGAAGAATAAATTTTTTTTTAATTATTGATGCAAGCATTCATCCAAATACTTAATGGATAAATGAAAATGATAAAAATTCAAAAATAATAATAATTTCGAAAAGTTTTTTATTATTCTCTGTTGGAAGCAAGTTCTTGAATAATTTACGAAACTCAGAAGCATAATCTTTCACGTGATCTTGGCGTGCAAATAGCGAAAATTACGGCAATTTCTATCTGAATCCGGAAGTTACAACCTTACATATTAGACCACTTCCCCTAATGAAACTGTACACATTAAACTGAAATCGCATGCATTTTAGAATTATCTTTTAATTATTTTTACATACTAGCAAAAAAAGCGCTCACAACATTTTTCTTATTTTTACTGCATGATTATAAAATAAAAACATGTGCTTTAATTTAAGCTATTATAAAATAAAATTAATAATGATGAAGAAAATTTTAATTTTAATTTTAATCTGCATTTTAATCCGTTACTTTTATTTAAACATAAGATAAGAAGATAAGGTAAGAAGATAACAAGCAAGACAATAATTTACAATTCAAAATTTCTCTGATTTTTTTATTTCCCGTATTTATATTTCAAAATGATGAAATTTTAAATATTGTTTCGAAATAGATCTACCTTGACGATTTGCAATTAATAATACTTTAATTTTAATTCTTTATAATTAAAAATAATTTAATTTTGAATGATTTTGCATATAGTTTAAATTTTCAGGTTTATCATTTAAAACTTTCCAATTGCAAAGGTGTATTATAAATGAACATTCTCAAATTTTAAAGAATTTAAAGATCAAAAGTCAAGTTTTCTATTCCAAATCTTTGAAGTGAATAAATTTCAAATGTAAATGATCAGTCACAGAATTTTTAGTTATGAATTTTCAAAGTTAAAACATTTTAATTTTAAAGATTTATAATTGAAATTTCTCCAATTTTGAAGAATTTCTACTAAAAAATTTGGTAAATTTTGAAAATATTGAATTGACAATTATTCCATTTTCAAAATTTATATCTTAAAGTACCAAATTCTGTACTTACGAAATTAAAAAATTTTTAAATTTCAAAATTTTTGTAAATACAAAATTTTAAATTTCGGTGATTTTTGAAATCAGGAGTCAAGTTTTGATTCATAAATTTTACAAATCGAAGAAACTTAGAAGGTAAAGAATCAAAATTATGGAATTTATAATTTTGAAAATAAAACCTTGTATAAACTGATATTCTTCAAATTTTAAACTTGGATTTTGAAAATCTGAAATTGAAAATTGTAAAACTATCAAGATTTATATTTCAAAGGTATATAATTTATAACTTCTTTTTAAATTGTAGAGTTTCGAATTTTTACAATTGAAAATTTGCAATGAAAATCTGCTCAATTTTAAAGATTTATGAATAAAATTTTTTTGATTTTCATGATTTGGATAATCATAAGTCAAGTTTTTAATTCAAAATTGAAGAAATTTTGAACCTAAAGTATCAAATTTACAGAATTTTGAATTCTAAATCTTCAAATGTGCATAATTTTTTATTGAAAGTTCTCAAACTTAAAAACTCCTGGTTTTGAAATATTTGAAAATTGAATTTCTTCAGTTTTGAAGAGTTTCAATAAAAAATTCTTCAATTTTCAAGATGTATAAACCAAAAACAGTTGCATTTTCCATGAAATAACTGCCTTTTTGGGAATAAAGCTCAATTCTCAGCAAGAAAGGTAAATTTTGAATCTGAAAGGACGAGTTTTTGTGCACATGGACAAATGTTCAAAAAATCAGTTAAATTTTCAACCAAATAAGACACATTTTCAAGTAGAAAGATGAATTTTCAATTAAAATGACGAAACTTGAACAAAAAAGAATTTTTAACAAAGTAATTCAACTTAAAACCCAAAATTCAAGTTTTTTAATAAAAAAGACGAATTGTTAATAAATAAAGCTTTTTCAGAGAAGACAGAAACAAATGTGATCCAAGTTGTTACATTTTCAAGCCAAAGACGAATTATTTGTAAAAAGAGTTGCATCTTCAACCCGAAAATAAGAATTTCAACCAAAAATATTAGTTTTCTACCAATAAAAACAAATTTTCAACTAAAAAGATCAATATTCAACAAAAAATCGAAGTTACATTTGAAGGTAAAAAATTATTTCTTATTGAAAAAATAACAAATTTTCAATGAAATAATTTAATTTTCAACCCAAGGGATGGATCTTCAAACAAAAAATTAATTTTCAACAAATTGGTTCAACTTGCACGCAACTAATTGAATTTTCGATTCAAAAAATACATTTTCAGCCAAAAATGGAGAAGTTACATTTTTTGATAAGAAATTAATTTTTTAACAAAAAAAAATCAGGTTTAACGAAGTAGTTCAACTAGAATGGTCAAATTTTTAATTGAAAGAATTAATTTAAATAAAAAAAAAATTTTCATAAAATAGTTTCATTTTGAACCCAAGAGATAAATTTTCAAACAAAAAAATTATTTTTTAACAAAGTAGTTCAACTTTGAACAGAGCACATAGTTGAATTTTCAATTTGAAAAAAAAGAACGAATTTTCAGCAAAAAATGTAATAGTTACATTTTCAACTTAAAAAACTAACTTTTTCTGAAAAAAAAAGTTTTTAATCAAGTAGTTAAACTTCCAAACAACGAAATGAATTTTCAACAAAAGAATTATTCTTCAACTGGAATAGTTCAATTTTTAATTAAAAAAGTTCATTTTCAGCCAAAAAGATGAATTTTTAACTAAAATGATGAATTTTCGACAACACAATAATTTTTTAATAAATTGGTTCAACCTTCACCCAAATAATAGAATATTCTGCCAAAATAGATGAATTCAAGAATATTATATCAGGGTAGCCTCAAACATCATTTTCAAAATTCTCTATCTTTATTCTGGCCAATTTGTCATTTCCTCTGACCATTAATATTCAAATACCACAACTTAATCTTGTTACATTTTTTACATAGAATCTTTTATAAATGAAATAAAATAATTTCAAATTCAAATTAAAAAGTTTCAAATTTATTATCCTTGACAGTTAAAGTACCTCTTCTTAAAATTCCCTGACTTTTGCAAGCTTTTTTTTCAAAATCCGCGTTTTTCCCACTCAAATAAAATTCCCTGACTTTTCCCTGATTATTTCTCTGACCAACGGCAACACTGTACAAATAGTATGGAATAAGTCAGTCAAACCTATCTTTTCTTTAAGAAAATGGAAATTCCAGGACCATGAGCAAAATTCATGAAATTTTCCAGGTTTTCAAGGATTTCCAGGACGCTAGACACATCTTTTTAAATGATAGTAAAGTCTGAATAAATTATTTTATAAGGTCTATCCGACATATACTAATAAAATATCAAACGATTATTAATAATATAAATCGAAGTTATATTCAACTGCATTAAATGTTCAAAAAAGTGTCATTCTCCAGAAACTTTTTCTCCAAATTCTAAAATTATTTGACTTATTCTTGCCAAGTGTTCAATGCTAAATTTCTCCTATCTCTAAAATTCCAAATATTTTCTTCAGTCGCCTAAAATTCAACATTTTATTGAATAACGAAAAATTTCCATGAAAATAATGGAAAGGAAGCATTATTCTTCAAAGTGCCACAACGCTCATATTTTAAAATTCAGCACTGAAATTTCCGCCGCGAAATTGTCTTGAAGAAAACAGCGATTACGTGTTTTAAGTCCTCGGAGATTGCTTTGGATGTATAATACTAAAAGCACGAGTAGATGATAGGGTGGAATGAAAATGCGAGAATTTGCAAAGTGATGAGAGACGCCTTGTTGAATTCGAAATTTTGCTAATCATTCTAGCCACGTCTCGCCATCTTCATAAACCCTATCCTTCACTTTCATTGAATAATCGAGTTTGCCCCTATCACCGATTAGCCGACATGTTAGGACATGAGAAAACCGATCCATTAGAACAAGATTAGGCATAAATGGCCTGTCGTCTGCTTTACCCTGACGTGGATAACGTCCACTTCCTGTATAACCTTCAGACCCTTGCCTCCGTCCTCTATCGACTGACCTCTAATCTTCAGCCTCACCTTACACACTCTAACGGCTTGCTGTGAATTTAAAGCTCCCTCCCAAGGAAGAATATATTGCTCTATGATTTACGATACCTTGACTGGATCAATGCCGATGAGATGCTTCACGATGGAGGAAAGATGCAATCGATCTTCACACCTTTATACCTGGCTTTCAAACAGCTTCCTCACATTCAATTCATATTTTTATTCAAAAATACTTTTCTATTTTGTAAAATAAGGTGAGAAGATCAAAAGCTGATTGGGTTTTATATACCACGGGCATCAATATGAATAGTCTATACCACTTTATCGGTATGGAGTATGAGGGTCAATGAAAGAAACCTCCTACAACTTGATTTAACTCTATCTTCTTCGACTTCCCCTCATCATTCTCATTTCGCTTCCTTCTCCTTCACTTTCTTCATCCAATCTTTCCTTTCCCATGCAATCCATTTCCACTTTCCCTCAGTCTTTCTTTGCCATTCGCCTTCAACCTACCCTTCCCAATCCTCGCTCCGTTCCTACCTTTCTCTAACCCTTCCTCTTACAAATTACTCGTTCATCTTCTTCCTCACACATCCAACCATTTTCCTTTCCTCTCCTTTTCGTTCTGATATTACTTCTCCTGCCATGCCCACTTCCGTGTCCAATAAGCTTCCTCAAACCTTTCCCCTCATCGTTATTTTTCTTCTCCCGTAACCATTGAAACCGCTCTTATCGAGCAAAATACACATTTCTTACACACCTCTCACTGATTTTCTTATTTACACTTTTTCTCTATTATCATATCTGCCTCTCCCCCTACTATTATTTTCTATCACATCACTATCAACATTATTGTCAGCACATATACATCAAATCAAATTATTCTAAATATAAGATGAAAGTGGTGACAAAAGTCGAAACTACTTCCAGATAAAAATAATATAATTTATTGCGTCAAGCTTATAATGGAATTTAAACTTATGATGTTTTGAAACAAGAAACAGCTTCCTCATCAGATTAAAATTGATCTGAAATGTGAATAAAAATAAACAACAATAATTATAAATTAATTAGTTCGACAAGACAATAGAAGCTCCAAAAAGATTAAAAACTTGCTCACCATGATGTGATATAAGATTAAATGTATGAAATTTTTGCAGGTTACGTTAAACATGATGTGAAATAAAATACATGAAAGGAAAAAATTATTTTACCTGAAACTAAATTAAAAATAATGTCCATAAAAATAAATATAAAATTTAACGCATTATGAGGAAATTGGTTAAAATTAGTTACTAAAAACTGTTATTATTGTCTAGGTATAATATTAGCAACCACAACAACTCCATCGTTGTAATACTAATCTGTATCAATCGGAGTGGGCAGTCTCAAAAATTCAGGAGAATACATATTGAAAATCGAATAGAAATACAAATAAAATTAAAATAATAAATATTAATGAACTAAATTTTTTCGTATGAAGATTCAAAAAACAATTTAAAAATATTATTAGAACGTTCAGGAATTTACAATAGTAAAAATCAATCAGATCATAAAAAAGCATAATTGATCAATAATGATCATATAAGATTCGTTGAAAGTATTCAAATCCGAAATAATATACATGCTTTTGCATCCTTCTTTCATAATAAAAACCATTTCTGAAAAATAGAGTATGGCAGAAGTAGGACATCCCACAGGAGTTCCGAAAGATTGTTTATATTTATATCATCAAATACAAATATTGTAGAATCTAAAAGATGTGAAATCACTTTTTTAAATTCTTCTCGTGGTATCTTAGTATGACGACCAACAAAACACAATCTGTCATCAATACTTTTTAATACCATTCCAGAAGGAATATTCGTGAAAAATGATGTAACATCTAAAGATTGTAACGTAATTGTAACGTATAAACTTGATCTACTGCATGTGCAAGTTGAGTATGCCTACCGTTTTTAAATATACTCAACTTCTAGTATACGGGTAGTACCACCCGTTAGAAAGTCATTTTCCTCGCTGCGAACACCGCACAAAGCAGGCGATAGAAGGACCCCTCTCCATCGAGCAGAGTGGGGACTTCTAACCAATAGCGGCATAGCGAGCTCAACCAGCACTGAGAGCTAGTTCACTGGGAGACGGGTCCCACATCGTTCGTTACTTCGGTCTCGACGCTCGTTAGGACGAGGTCGTCTTTATGTACCTTCAAGCTTTCCAACAGACAGATGATAAGTCTATGAGAGGTTGAATCGAAAGCTTTCCGGTAGTCAATCCGGGCCATTGACAGGTTGCGTTGATGGACTGCAGCATCTTTACAGACACACCTGTCAATAAGTAGGTTCTCTCGACAGCTTGCTACACCTTTTTTCGAGCCACGTTGCTTATACATCTCATGCCAACAGGCTCAATTCTCCAAACAATCCTGTTGCCGGTACATCGTCGTGTTTCCAACTGAATTATTTTCAGCACCCCGATCTCTATGATAATCGGCACTGCTTGCCGACCCATTGTCGGGTGCTCTGCGCGTTCGATCGTTTTGAACCGCATCTATAATAGTTTGGTGTTGTCAGTGTTATTCCCACAAGCAGCTTGGTAAAGGGTTCGTCCAGCCTTGTAGATCCCCGCGTGCAAGGATAAGGCTGCATACTCTGGAAGGTCGCCCGGTATCCCAGAGTTACCGTCTGAGACACCTCACCCAGGTGCCATTCAGCTTTCGGCATGGTTATTACGCCTCCACTTAGGGGCTATTCCTTCGGGTTTATCCCTGAAAAAATGTCCGCGACTGCTTATTAATTATTGTAACCATATTTAGCAAAGATTCTTGGTACAGGGACCCTCCATGCGCAACCCAAGGATGCGTTCGGTGGTTTTGTCGTAGGCCCTTCAGTTCTATTCCAAAGGAATCGAAACCGAAAGCGAATGGTAGCAGAGCGACCTCTCAGTATATGCAGCCTTATCTTTGCACGCTGGGCTCTACAGGGATGGACGAACCCGTTCCCTAGTTGCTCATGGGAACAACAATGACACCACCAAAACATTAAAAAGTTGTAGATGCGGTTCAAAACGATCGAACGCGCAGAGTACCCGAAAATGGGTCGGCAAATAATGCCGATCATCTGAGAGTTCGGGGTGTTGAAAATAATTGAGATGGAAACACGACGAGGAGCCGGCGAAACGCCCACATTGAGTGGACGAATCAATTCAAGGATGCCTTTCTTGATTGCTGCGATGCCAGCATATCCTTGTTCATCGTAGCTTTATGGCGCGTATGCATACTCTGTGGTGCCAAAAGCACCCGGAGGTTGAGCACGTTTTGATTCAATCCTTGCAAAATCAACGTGCCTACCTCTCGAAAAATGGATATGTATGTAGAGCGCACATATCCATTCTTCGACCTTTTTTTTCGCTTTTTCCCAACCGCTGCTTGATCAAGCTGCAGCCAAAGATGAGGAAGCAACATTAAGACCAACTGTGGAAAGCAGGCACCTTCTGAGAGATGAACACCATTTCAGGACAAGAAGCGACATTAACATGCAAGTTCCTCCTGAGACCCAAGATCTGGCTGAAATGGATCCCTTCGTGGAGAGATCTCAAAAGATTCCGACCTCTGGACCATCAATTTCTCAGTTTATGGTGCTGCGAGAGCTTTGTTTGATTCAAATCGAAGGCTCAAGCCGACGATGAATTAAAAGTCCAAAAGACGCTTGCATCGACTGAACAAGAAGATTGGATGGGCAAGACAGAATGCGTCTCGTGTTCAATGTGTGATTGACTACATAACATTTGGTAGACCGTTCACGGAAAGGGTTCGAAAGTTCGCCCAAGAACTGAAGGTTCTTGAATCACACACTGAACAAGTCAAAGCTGCTGACTATCAAGCAGTATATTGTTGAAAAAATACGGCTTTTATCTGACGCAAGAAGGAGAATACAGAAGAGGGAAAGATGGATCAGGGATAATTAAAAGTTTCTCGCTGGCCCATCTCGCCTGTTCAGTGATCACCCTGTATCTGTCAAAAATCTACTCAAGCCGAACAAGGTAGAGACTTTTTGGAGAGAGGTATACACGATCCCGAAAACACTAAAGTTAAAAGAAGATACTGAGAATATAATCCGCTCCGAGGAATTTTGCGACAACTTCATGAAATCTGAGAAGAAATGTCCATCAATCACTTCCGAAGAGGTAAAAAGCATTTAGAGGTACAAAGAGCTTTACCGGTGAAATACTGAGAATATAATCCGCTTCGAGGAATTTTGCGACAACTTCATGAAATCTGAGAAGAAATGCCCATCAATCACTTCCGAAGAGGTAAAAAGCATTTAGAGGTGCAAAGAGCTTTCCCGGTGCGGGACCAGATTGTATCAAGAACATTTGGTGAAAGAAGTTTATTTCTACACACCAACATTTGGCCCGCATATTCACCTGATATTTTAACTGGAAGACGCTTATTTCGCAGTGGCTGGTGTTAGGATGCACTATACTCCTACCGAAAAAAGGCAACTTGTCCAACCCAGAGAATTATATGCCAATAACTTGTTTGAACACACTGTACAAGATCTTTACAGCTGTCCTAAACAACAGGATTGTTCGGCGAATCAGCCTGTTTGGCGTCAGATGGACGAACAACGTGGTTCGAAAAAAGGTGTAGCAGGCTGTCGAGAGAACCTGCTAATTGACAGGTGTTTGCAAAGACGCTGAAGCCCATCAACGTAACCTGTCTTTCAGGGCGATACCATGAGCCCTTGGCTTTTTTGTATCACACTTCTGCCTCTATCCCTCGCACTACGAAATTCTTCTAGATATATGTGTGGCGACACTAACCAACGCGGGCATAAGGTCACTAATGTATTCTATATGAATGAACTGAAGATCTATGCCTCTGGTAAAGGCAAACTTCAAACTGCCATAAATATTGACAAGAAGTACACAGGAGAGCTTGGGATGGACTTTGCATTGGATAAATGTGCCAAAATTCATCTGAAGAAAGGAAAGATTGTTTGCGTTCCCAAGGACCCTGAGCTTGCGGATATAAGGGTAATCAGATATCTTAACACTGCAGAGTCCTATACATACCAGGGCGTGCCTCAAAGCCGCCTTCATAACATAACATCAGTAAAGGGGTCCCTCCGCAGGAGATACAAGCATCTTCTTCGACAGATTTGGTCATCCAATCTGTCGGCGTTCAGCAAGGTACCTGCGACTAACATGCTTGCCGTCCCGGTTCTACTCTACGCGTTCGGGGTGGTTCGGTGGACGAAGAACGAACTTGAGGATCTTGATGTCACCACACGTAAGATCATGCATATGCAGTAAAGCTTGAATATCAATTCGTCAGTTCCGGGATTCTACATTTCACACCGTCAACGCGGACGCGGATTTCTGGATCTCCAGTGCCTTCATAACCGAATTGTTCTAAGTACAGCTTATATCGTTGCCTATGGCAGATCCTCTCCTGAAAATTGTCAGAAACCACGAGATGATATGTGAAGGAGCGTTCCTTTACAAAGCCGCGGAGCATGCAGCCGAGACCCTTGGCCTGAATTTTAACATCAGAAGTGAGGGAAGTGCATTACTCCATCTAGATGCTTCACTTCTGAAAGCCGAAGTAAAGAAAGCAGAGCTTGCAACATTTGACCAACAGATACTCGACAAGAAAATACACGGATACGTTCACAAAAATGTAGAAATACAGTCCTTTAGTCGCTTCATGTCTTCAAAAAATACGAGGGTTTTGCTAGCCTGTCGTTGTTATTTCATCGTGTCCTGTGACAACTCATCTCACGGTTGTGAGACGTGGCCATGAGTGGGATTTACCGGGGTCCTACTGGAAGCCGGTGTCATTTTTAGATGGCAGTTTTCTTTCTGGCATTAATCCACATGAAACATCTCATTTCTTTTCTTCTGTTATTTTCATAACCCTGTAAAGAAGAATTTTTGAATGTGATTTTTTCATGGTAGGGGAGTGTGGAGTATGGTGCCGCTGTAGGGCATGGTGTCAACTACAAAAAACGCCCTCGTTTTCTGATCTCCATATTAGTTTTTTTGATGAAATGATGTATTCCATTAAACTTCTAGTATCATACATTGTTTTTATAAACTTTCTAAATATATTAAAATTAATATAATCTTGGATCACGACATGCGCGGTGTCATGTCCGAAAAATTTTGTGGCGATGGTAACAGTGCTTGATAACAGGCCTGTAATTTGATCAATAATGTTGACAAAATTAGATATTTATATATGTCTGTTCTACCTAGTAAAATTCGATTCCTGATTATAATTTTCTTTAGAAATAAACGCGCGCACTTTCAGCACACACTTGAAGCAATTCGCTTCATTTATTAGGCAAAGAAAGGGGGAGGGGTGGCTGTTTTTCATTACAGGAACCCCAACGGGGCCAAATGAAGGGCCTGAATACAGGTGGAATACTACAAGGGTACTGTACGGTAATGATCTATTGCAGGCCTCCTCAGCGAGTGGAAATTTACTGAGACTCACTTAAGGGCCACATCTTTCGTTTCCACCGCGACGCCAGTGGTTGAAACGTGACATTTGGCCCGTCAGTACATCTTAGGTTTTCCCTCACTGTAGACCCCTGATCTATTGGAGTATTTAATTATAATCACATGAATTGACATCACCCTCTGTACCGCTAGTTTTAGAGACAATGCTAAGAAGTGGAGAGTCTCAGACGAACTCACTTTCTTAGATCACTCACAGATAAAATTCTTGTTAGTATCTACCGTACCCGCGGGCCCCACGTGTGGCAGAAATCCAAGGAGAACGGACTGCGAACAATTTTTGCACAGATATCGAGAAAGGGGTAGATGCAGCTAGACTGGGCAGTGGATGACGGAAAAAAAGACAACACCTGTGAGGCAACCAAAGCTGCCTGTGACTCAACTGGGCCCAAAGCGGCGACTGGCACACGAGATTGTTACCCCCTTCAGGGTCAGGTGGGCGCTGAAGTGTTTGATCCCATACAATTCTCCTGGTCCGGATGGCATATAACTGGCCTTCTTTTCAAAAGGCTGAAGAGACCACCATGGGGCCGCTCGTGAGACTTGCTAGGAGTAATCCGACACTGGAATGTGTCACAAAGACAAAGAGAAGTACGCGAGTATTCTTCATTTCGAAAGCAGGGAGGGTCGGTTCTACTTCACTCAAGGATTTCCGTTTTAGCAGTCTCACACCTTTTCTACAAAAACGGTGAAAAGACTCGTGGATAGATATATCCGCGACAAGGTTTAATCAAGTAGGCGACTTCACAAGTAGCAAAATGCCTATCGGTCTAATTACTCGAACAAAACGGCCTCAGGCGGAGCAGTCACTGCGGTAGCATACGGACGGGTTCTGATTGAGCTCCTCAATACCGTTGTTGTGATTATACGAAATTGTACTGTAATACTGAGACTCTAAATTAATTCGTGCTATAGTGCATCTTATTTTCTGAGTGTCATCACATCTTATTATACTCTTTTACCGCGTAAGCTGATGTGTTGTTTTGTGCTAACTCACATTCATGACTGAGTGTCTACTTGTACACACTTGAACTTTCTCCTGTGAATCATCCCCAAATATAAGCAATGGCAGGTGAAAGCATGCCGTTTCACGATTTCATTGATAAATCAACTGAAATCATTGAGCTGCTCACATCTTCTCCAAGCCATGAATGATAACAGCAAAATGATTTCCTCGGAATTTAGCAAAATACAGAAAAGACTTTCTACAATGGAGAATGAAGTAGCGATCCTCCACCAACAGGATCGAGCAAAGAACATAATTCTCTACAATTCACTGGATGACGAGAAACAGAACAATGACATCATCTCCTCAATCCCTAATTTATTTCAGAAGACTGACTTGGAAATTCCTGAAACCGCTCTCCCTGACGCTTTCAGACTTGGGAATCAATAGAATGGACGTCCAGTCATCATCAAATTCATCCTTCCCAATGGGTCAGATCCATTTAAAAAAAAAATTCTAGAATCACTGAAGCTAAATCTATCAATCGCCAGCGATCGCACCAGGAAAGAGAGAGAAGAGAGAAAGGTACTTCTTGATTACGTACGAAAGCTCAAGGATTCCGAACATCAGACATATGTAAGGAATAATAAATTGTTGGTGAATGGCAACACTATTCATCCGGAAGAAGTTCATTACCTAATTCAGGAGAACGTGGCTGATAACGACCAAAACTTTCTGGAATATGCCAGAGAAACACCTATCAATGATCTTCAAACTCCTAAGCAGAGAAAACGGCCGCCCCCTAAGAAATGTCCCCCCAAAGAACTTCGGCAAAACCTTGTCAACAAACGACTTGACATTTACTTCTGCGGGGACCCCTCAAACAGCCCTCAAACCAGACGAAATACACGCTTGCTGCAATCGGAAACTGACGATTGCATGCCAAATAATACGAGCCTAAGCAATCTGGCGAAAGCGGCGATGCAAAATGGCCCGAAGCATCAGATTGACCCTTTGAAGTAGCAACGAGAATTCCGTACAGAAGAGACCTATCAAATTCCTGTCATCAACATGAACATTTCTGGTGCTCCAAGGCTTATCTTTTGGAACGCTCACGGACTTGCCAATCTTACCGATTTGGAGAATACCCTTAGCAATAACGATATCTTGTGTAATTGCGAGACGTGGTCAAGAGCTGATACGGTAACACTTTCTTGTTTCCTCAATAACTTCCAAGCAGTTTGTTGGCCAGCGACCAGATGCGCTCTATATGGTAGAGCTCAAGGTGAGCTCCTCATTTGTTACAATAACAATTACCTTAAACTCAACATGATCGTACATAATGAGAACTATATTTTTGTAAAAATCGTATACGAATGTATTCTTTTTATATTGGGACTAGTATACTTTCCGCCATCCAAGACCATCGAATATTTTTTATCTAATTTTGACGATGCTTTTTCGCAGGTATATAAAGATAATCTTAGCATCCCAATTATTATAAATGCGATTTTAACTGCCGTGTTGCTAATTCAAACCACTAGACTCTGCGATTGTGTCTAACAAGGCTTTCTCTGCTAATTGAATTTCTACAGATAATTTCATAAATGGTAGGGGCAACTTATTAGTCGATTACATGGAAAAAACAATTTAGTCTTACTGAATGGCCGTTCTTCTCGCGACTTTCCAGCGCATTTAAGTTTCGACGGGCCTACAGGCACTAGTGTAATCGATTTAGTATGGTGCTCTCGCGATGGGTCATAGTTGCTGGCTGACCTCAAGGTCTTACCATTAATCAAATTCTCAGATCACTACCCAGTCGCAGTCAGTCTAGAACAATATTTTTTCATCTCGTATCTCAAACCTATTAAAAATCAAATTTTAAAAATCCATTTCGACGCGTCTAAATCAGCTGAATTCTATACTTTCATGATAAATAGAGAGGAGTGTTCCATTGTAGATGATGATGTGAATATTTCAAATGCAAATTCAAAATAAGCGTACTTCAGAAAAAGGAATCCTTCCTCTGATCTCTCCAGTAGCTTAGTGGTTAGAGCACCTGGCCGGAAATCAGTTGACCTGGTGTTCGAATCACAGCGGAGTGAAAGGAGAAGATCTTTTTTCTGAATGAAATTTAATTAAAAATGTTTATTTTCCATCTAGTCTGAAATGACGTTAAAATATTTTCTGTATAGGAGAATATAACTTTGGTTGATATTGTAGATTTCCATGTTATGTGTGGATTTCTCTTCTCGATCCGTGACCTTCTCTGATGATAATACAGATTTCTAATACAAATTGATATGTAACATCTTGCTAAATAAAGCGTGGTACAGAAAAAAGAATTCTTCCTCTGATCTTTTTAGTAGCTCAGTGCTTAGAGCACCTGACCGGAAATCAGTTGACCTGGTGTTCGTATCCCAGCAGAGTGAAAGGAGAGGATCTTTTTTCCAAATGAAATTTAATTAAGAAAGTTTTTAATTTATATTTCCATCTTGTCTGAAATGACGTTGAAATATTTGATGTATAGGAGAATATAACATTGGTCGATATTGTAGATTTTCATTTTATGTGTGGATTTCTCTACTGGATCCGTTACCTTCTCCGATGATAATACAGATTTCTGTTAAAAATTTATATATATTATTAATGATCAAAATCAATATAAAGTGGTAATAAATCATACCTGGGTGGGTGTTGGTGGCAAAACTGCACCGTCGACGAAAGGTGCGAAACCGGATGTGAATCGCGGAGTATCGAGCTGGATATCTAGAAGCTCTTCAAGGTTGTGGAGGCGAAGACATGGAGCAATATCATCAGCTTCAACATCCCCAGGACAGCCAATCTTTTCAGCCACGCGACGTTTCACCATGAGAGGTTCTCGTTGTACTGCCCAGGGCGATAAAGCCGATCCACCGAGTAATATGACCCTCTGAATGAGTTCTGCAACAATAAGAAAAAAAAAGGAAATGTAATATCACAATTATAGATATCATTGCTAGATATTATTAATTGTGTGAGGACTGTGACGTATGATGACTTTATGAAGCTCTTCACCTGGGTTGATTGCTAGAGTGATTGATCAGCGACCCGTGTCGGAGCGATGTTGCGGAACGAAAGAGATGAATTCTCAACCAAATTGTTCAATTTTTAATTTGAAAAAAAATAAGTTTTTTACAAAAAATTAATTTTCAAGAAAATAATTTTACCCTTTGAGTACACACCTATAACTTCACAACTACTGAACGTTTTTATTTACCAAAATTTTAAGGGGTACCGTTAAGTATGTTAAAGTCATTTATAAGTAATGTAAGTGTCTTTAATATTATTAACATACTTCAAAAAAGTCACAAAATTTTTTTTTAAATTGAATTTTACGAAAAAGATTGTAACTTTTTTATTTGTTAATATTTTGAGCTAAATATTCAAATGAAAACTCTTTAGAGATCAAAATAAATTTTTGGGTCAAATTGACCCAGTGTCTACTCGAAGGCTTAATTTTTAACCAAAGAGGTTAATATTATAAAAGCGAATTTTTAACAAAGTGTTAAACTTTCAACAAAATAATTAAATTTTTAAACAAAACAGATGAATTTTCCACCAAATATTAAAATTTTCAACCAAGAAATATGAATTTTTAAACAAAAGCTTAAATTTTCAACCGAAGAAATGAATTTTCAAATAAAATTATGAATCTTCAACTGAAATAATGAATTTTCCACAAAGCAGTGCAATTTGTATGAAGAAAAATAAATTTTCAACAAAGAAGTTAATTTTCCACAAAATTGTTGAATTTTTAGCCAGAGATGAATTTTTCACTAAAATTATTATTCTTTATAAAAAGAAATTATTTTTAAACAAGAATTTGAATTTTCAACCAAAAAAGATTTCTTAATCAATAAAAAAATCGAAGAAACAGTTGGAATTTCAACCCAAAATGGAATAGTTAAATTTACAGTTTCAAAAATTGAAAGAAGAATTTTCAACCAGTTGAGTTTAACTTTCAACAAAATAATTGAATTTTCAAACAAAAAAGATGAATTTTCAACCAAATATTACCATTTGCAACCAAGAAATATGAATTTTCAAACAAAAATGTAAATTTTCAAGCAAAGAAATAAATTTTCAAATCAAATAATAAATCTTCAACTGAAATAATGAATTTTCTACAAAAAAGTTATATTTGTATAAAGAAAAATGAATTTTCAACAAAATTGTTAAATTTTCAACCAGACATGAATTTTTCACTAAAATTATTATCCTTTATGAAAACAAAATTAATTTTTAACTAAGAACTTGAATTTTCAACCAAGAAAGATTTTTCAGTCAATAAAAAAAATAAAAGAAACAGATGAATTTTCAAACCAAAATGGAATGGTTAAATTCTCAGTATCAAAAATTGAAAGAAGATTTTTAAACCAGTTGAGTTTAACTTTCAACAAAATAATTGAATTTTCAAACAAGAAAGATGAATTTTTAACTAAATATTAAAATTTTCAACCGTGAAACCTGTATTTTTCAACAACTACTTAAATTTTCAACCAAAAATATGAATTTTCAAATCAAATGATAAATCTTCAACTGAAATAATGAATTTTCTACAAAAAAGTCAAATTTGCATGAAGAAAAATGAATTTTCCACAAAATTGTTAAATTTTCAACGAGAGATGAATTTTTCACTCAAATTATTATTCTTTATAAAAAAAAATGAATTTTTAACCAACAATTTGAATTTTCAACCAAGAAAGATTTTTCAGTCAATGAAAAAATAGAAAAAACTGTTGAATTTTCAACCCAAAATGGAATAGTTAGATTTTTAGTTTCAAAAATTAAAAAGAAGAATTTTCAACCAGTTGAGTTTAACTTTCAACAAAACACTTGAATTGTTAACAAGAAAAATGAATTTTCAACAAAGCATTTTTTTTGCAACAAAATTGTTAAATTTTCAACGAAAGGGATGAATTTTTCACTAACATTATTATTCCTTATGAGAAAAATGAATTTTTAAACAAGAATTTGAATTTTCAACCAAGAAAGATTTTTGAGTCAATAAAAACATCGAATAAACAATTGAATTTTCAAACCAAAATGGAATAGTTAAATTTTCAGTTTCAAAAATTGCTTTAAGAAAAAAAAAATAATTTTCAACCAGTTGAGTTACACTTTCGACAAAATAATTGAATTTTCAAAGAAAAGAAATGAATTTTCAACCAAATATTAAATTTCCAACCAAGAGATATGAGTTTTTAAACAAATATTTGAATTTTCAACCAAAAGTATGAATTTTCCAACAAGAAGATGAATTTTCAAAAAAAGAAAAAAAATGTGAAATTTTCAACAGAATAGGTGAATTTTCAAACAAAGAAATGAATTTTCAGATGAAATGATAAATCTTCAACTGGAAAAATGAACTTTCTATAAAAAAGTTGCATTTTTAACAAGAAAAATTAATTTTCAAAAAAGAGGTTAATATTCATCAAAATTGTTAAATTTTCAACCAAGAGATATGAATTTTTAATCAAATATTTAAATTTTCAATCAAAAATATGAATTTTCCAACAAGAAGATGAATTTTCAACAACAAAAAAACGACAAATTTTCAACAGAATAGGTGAATTTTCAACCAAAGAAATGATTTATGAAATAAAATGATAAATCTTCAACGGGAAAAAAGAACTTTCCACAAAAAAGTTCCATTTTTAATAAGAAAAATGAATTTTCAAAAAAGAAGTTAATTTTCATCAAAATTGTTGAATTTTCAACCAGAGATGAATTTTTTACTAAAAATATTATTCTTCATAGAAAAATTAATTTTTAAACAAGAATTTGAATTTTCAACCAAGAAAGATTTTTTAGTCAATAAAAAAATCGAAGAAACAGTTTAATTTTCAAACCGAAAATATTGATTTTCAAAAATGAAATTTTTTAAACAAATAGCTAATTTTGAACCAAAATCCTCAAATTTTCAATTAAAGAGATAAATATTCAAATGAAATTATGAATCTTCAACAAAAAAGTTTTAATACAAACAAAAACATAAAGAAAACAGTTCAATTCTCAACCAAAAAAAAAAAAAACGAATTTTAAATAAAACAGATGATTTCTTAACCAAAAAGGATACTTTTCAACAATATTGTTCAAATTTAATCATAGCAGACAATTTTCAGCCGAATAGTTTAATTTTAAACCAGAAATATTTATTTTTGACAATAAAAAATGGAAGAAACAGTTGAATTTTCAATCCGAAAATATTTATTTTAAAACCAAATTTCAAAATATTTTCAACAAAAAGTTAATTTTCAAAAAAATTATAAAATTTTGAATCAAGGAGATAAATATTCAACTGAAATTATGAATCTTCAACCAACGAAAGTTTTAATGCAAAACAAAAATAGCAACAAAACAGTTTAATGCTCAACCAAAGAAAAAAAAACGAATTTCGAACAAAACAGTTGATTTCTTGACGAAAAAGGAATAGATGAATTTTCCACACGAAAAAAAATAAAGTAAAAAATAATATTTCAACAAAAAAACTAATTTTTAACCAAACTGTAGCTCAGCGGTTAGAGCACCTGACCGGAAATCAGTTGACCTGGTGTTCGAATCCCAGTGGAGTGAAAGAAGAAGATCTTTTTTCTGAATAAAATTTAATCAAAAAGTTTTTAATTTATATTTCCATCTTGTCTTAAATGACGTTAAAATATTTTCTGTATAGGAGAATATAACTTTGTTCGATATTGTAAATTTCCATGTTATGTGTGGATTTCTCTTATCGATCCGTTACCTTCTCCGATGATAATACAGATTTCTATTAAATATTGATTGTCACATCTTGCTAAATGAAGCGTATTTCAGAAAAAAGAATTCTTCGTCTGATCTCTCTAGTAGCTCAGTGGTTAGAGCACTTGACCGAAAATCACTTGACCTGGTGTTCGAATCCCAGCGGAGTGAAAGGAGAAGATCTTTTTTCTGAATAAAATTTAATTCTGAATTTTTCGTCTAGTCCACAATTCTAATAAAAAAGCTCACCCTGCTATAACATTCCAAAATTTTTAAAGTTTTTTGCAACCACAAAAGTAAAGTTTACAATTTGTCGTAGTGGTCTGGATAGATTGTTTCCGTCACCATTTCCCTAACTCGGCTTCCGTTACCTCAACGATCAATGGCATTTTGCATCTCGAGATATCCTGCACACGCATCCTGCACACGCATCCCGCGCAATTGTGTTTCTGAGCTACATAAAGGATCTAAAATTTAAATTTTGAATTCCAATGAGCAAGGCGAATAAAGCCTGATGTTCTCAGATTTTCGTATTCCACAGAGAGAATTATCACCGAACTTTTTGTGAGTAGGATGTAAAAAGAGGCCAAAGAAAATAGACTAAAGTGAAGCAAATCTGACTAACGACACAAAAATGTAAATAGGAATGTTCAGCGTTGAACAAAATATGCTGAAGCACGTTTGTCTTTATTTTATGTAAAATTTATGGGAAATGTTATCTTTTGCGTTTAAACTTATGGGGGTCGTTCAAAAACCATGTCGCGCAATTTTTAAAACATTTTTAGGCCTCCCCTTCTTTGACACAGATCGTCACCTACCAACATGAATTTTTAACCAAATAGTCGAATTTTTAAACAAAAAGATGAATTTTAAACAAATTAGTTGAATTTTTAACATACTAATTAAATTTTTAACAAAATAGCTAAATGTTTATCGACAATGATAAATGTCCACAAAGAATAAATAATTTTTCAACAAAAAAGTTTAAATATCGACCAAGTAGTTCAATTTTCAAGCAAAAAATAAACGAATATTAAACAAAATATAATGTAATATGATTAAATGTAATATCATATAATTTAATATGATATAATGTAATATGATAAAATGTAATATGGTATAATGTAATATGATATAATGCAATATGAGATAATGTAATATGATATAATGCAATATGATTAAACGTAATATGATATAATGTAATATGATAATGCGGAAAGTAGCAAACTCATGTATACCGTTTATATGGAGCACTTCCAAATTCATAAAAGTGGAAGTATAAACACCTATAGGTTCATAATGTATTATCTCTAAAAACCACTTATTCTAAGTAAGAATCTACTTAAAGACGTCCAGGAAAAGAGGAAAATTTTTTCATGCGCTTCCATATACACTTGCAAATTGCAAGTTGTATTTTAAAACATAATAAAAGAACTACCACTAAAAATAATATAGTGAAAATATTTAAATACGAGTCTCATCATTATAAAATGTTTTAATGACGTTACATTAAAAGTGCTCTTATTATTTTCATAGAAGACATATCACGAGGTATCACGAATTAAGTTTTATTTTGAAATAAAAAACGCCGTCAAAATGTACTGAAACGGATTATAAAAAAATAATTTGGAATGTTTTAGGTAATTTTTTTTCAATTTTCCAGGATTTAAACATTTAAAGGATTTGAGAACATTTCAAAAATTGTAAAGCAAAATGTAGATTTTTCAACATTTTGAATTAAAGTTTTTAGGCTTTTTAAGGATTTTGAGAGGTTTTAATATAATAAAAAAATTTTCCTAAGATTTCTGCAAAAGTTTTAAATAATTTTTTATTTAAAAAGATAATAATTTTAGGAGAATATTTATTGCTTTTAAATGTAATGAAAGTGGAACTACTTTGTTAAAAATTCATTTTTTTGTTCATAATTTATCATTTTATTAGAAAACTCTTTTTTCTCAAAACTAAACTATTTGGTTGCAATTTTTTAAAATTATTTTTCAAACTGAAAATTTAACTTCTTATTCTATGTTTGGTTGAAAATTCATGTACATTATTAAAAATTATTCTCTTTGGTAGAAAACTAATTTGTTGGATTCAAAATTAGTTTTTTTTTATTGAAAATTAATTTTTTACCTAAAAATGTAACTTTCTTTAACTTAATGTTTGTTTGTACAATAATCTTATATTTACAATAATATGGATCAATTAAATTAATTTAATGTTTAGCAATAAAATTATTTTTTTTTTTCATTTAAAAAAATGTTAAAATAGGAAAAATTTAGTTTTAAAACCAAAAATTTTGAAGGATTATCCATTCTTGGTAGAAAATTATTTTTTTTTAATTGGAAATTAATTTTTCTTATGTTGAAAATTAGTGTTTTTATTGAAAATCTATTTTTCAACTAAAAATTTAACCTAATTTTTCGTCGACATTTTTCTTTCATAGAGATTTAATCTTTTTAAGTCGAAAATTCAATTATTTCGTTAATTGAACATTCTTTAAAACCGCATGCATGTTTTTAATCTCTTAAATTCATTAGGTTGTTTGGAAATTTTGAATATACACTAAAAAGTTTCAAATTCTTTCAAACTTTTCGAGATTCCTTGATATTTTAAAAAGTTTTTGAAGATTTCTTCAAATCATAATTTAAAAATTGTTCCAATTTTCAATTCAATGATATTTTAAAAAGTTGGAGGATTTTTCTTAATGATATTTTTCAGTTCAACAAATTGAAGGGTGATTCTTTCTCTTAGTTTTTCTCAAATGAAGAAATCTGAGCTTCTATTTGAGACTATAATAAAATCAAATGATGGTATTTTTTTGTTTAAAAATTACAACAATTTCTTTAAATATTGTTTTATCCTTAGGGTTTAATTTAAAATTGTTCGTCATTGCCTCATTCGGTTTTACTTTGTACCTTTGAACAGGTTTGCCTATTATATATATTTTTTTCTTTCCTTGTGTCGTCTTCCGAAACATTAAATTTTGTTATTTCAAGTGTTATTTTTGACGAATAAAACAAAAAATACGCGTCGTATCAGAAAGTGATTAATAACAAATTTGTAGATCTCATTCAGGTGCACGATTTTTGTTTCGTTATTTTTTTTCGTATCTTGCATAGTTTGACCGCAAAAGGAAATTTTTAATTTTTCATAATTTTTTGTGCGATCAAAATTTGAATTTTCGATTTTTCGAGAAAATCTAAAAAGTTGTTATGATAGTCTTGTAGGGCTCATGAAAAGAAACGTTGTTCTTTTCCTGGCTTTTTTTCATATCATGCGTTGTTTGGCTTAAAATATCAATTTTCGTTTGTTTTTCTAGCTTTTGAAAATGCTATAACTCTAATAATTTTTATTTTATCGAAAAATGTCACTTAAATGCATTGTTTGTCTCTTGGAGTACTACTAATAACCGTACATAGAATTTTCAAATTTTAAAATATATTATCATATATTATATATATTATATTATATATATATTTTATATTATTATATGTTATAATTATAATTCCATGTCGCTGAAAATGCATCTTTCTAATTGTTATAAAATCATTTGTTATCAATTTTTCGTTGTTATTTTGTATAAAATGAACTCAAATGTCGACTTCTTCATTTTGTTCAAGAAGAAAAACTTCACTAGAATTCTACTTTTTCATTGAAATAAAGACTTTTTCTTTGAATTATTCAAAACATATGTTATTATAATTCCATGTGTATTTCATCTCGCGGCGTAATTACGTTTTCACCAAAAAAGTGTCTTACTGATCGTTACAAAATCAGTTGTTATAAATTATTCGTCATAATTTTTTATAAAATCAACCTAAATCCAGTTTTCTTCTTTTTCTTTGAATGAGACAAAACATATGTTATTAATTATATGTTATATTATTATATATGTTGTATATATATTATATATATATATGCATATATACATATATATATTATCATGTATTATATATATGATATATATATTCTATATTATTATATGTTATAATTATAATTCCATGTGTATTTCATCATGTGGCCTAATTATGTATTTATTAAAAAAAGTGTCTTACTAATTGTTACAAAATCATTTGTTCTAAATTATTCGTCATTATTCTTTATAAAATCAATTAAAATCCGACTTCTCCTTTTTCTTAAAGAAAACTTCTTCTTTGGACTTCTTTTTCTTCGAAAGAAAGACCTTTTTTGAATCAGTTGAAACATATGTTATTTTGATTCCACGTGAAATTATTCCCGTGTGTAATTATTGTATTGCGTAATTATTATTATCCACGCTGCGTAATTATTTATTTACAGAAAACGCGTTTGACTGATTGTTATGAAATCATTTGGTATAAATTATATGTCATTCTTCATCAAATCAATTTAAATCCAGACTTGTCAATAATAAAAATATGTCTTCACACAAATTTTTACTTATTTGAAGAACTTTCGGCAATGGACAATGAGAAACTTCCGGCAATGTCCATTGAGACACTTCCGGCATATATCCATCCGGACCACCAAATGCCCCCGCCAGGACCAAATCGATTTGCGAAATACAAGAATGGTCATACCTTTTATGAGAATGGATGTTTCGTTGGAGCAATCTGCAGTGGAAACTTTTTCAGAATAGAGGATCTTATTCGAACGGAACCGATGGAATCGAAAGGTAAAGTGGGGCACATGAAGTATTTGAATTTCAGGATTTGCTATTAGGTATTTTCACCGTTTCCAATTTAAATGCATAATATTGCGCAATATCCAAATGTGAGTACCCGCGCACTGCGCCTTTCCGCTACGCTGCTAGTGTTTTTCAGGTTTGATTAATTTTTTTGTAATTTTTTTAAATATCAATTGTAATTTAATAACTTAATGATGTAATTAAAATTTTAAAAAAATTTTTACGTAATTTTGTTTGTATAATTTGATAAATGGTGTATGAATTAATTTGGTACCTTTATTTTTATTTCTTGTCACTCTTGGTCATATTTGAATTCTTTCTCATCCTAAGGTAGTTTCGAAGGGCGAACCTTAAACTTTAAAACACAATATAACAGGTGGCGGCCTTGCGGACTTAACCTGAAAAATCATTGGTGAATATAATGGCGTCCGACAAGATTCATTTGAGACATTGCGTGCTTCTTGCATTCCAATTGAAAATTCATCATTGTGAAATTTCTGAAACCACTTTTTACACATTTTACGTGTCACCGCAACTTCTCCTGAGGTTGAGCTAATAATTTCGGTCGCCTCAGCCTCATTTTTTTCAATTGAAATGCAAAGAAAATGCAGTAATTCAAATGATCCTGTTCGGACGCTATTTTATTGACTAATGATTTTTTAGGTTGGGTCCGCAAGACCGCCACCTACTTTATTGCGTTCTAAAGCTTAAGTTTCGCCCTTTCAAACTACCTAAGAGCGGGAAAAGTACAATTGAGTAGCTATAAGTTAATTACTTTTTTAATCTCTAAAATAATTAGTGACCATATTCTTCTTACTGCCAGATTGCCCTCCTTGTGTAAGGCATGCTTTAAACGAATCATGTATTGGATGCACCAAAAATAAACAGATTCGGGCAGATAAGAAGGTGTAACCTCATAATGGTGATTTAATTTTATTCAGTGGAGATACTCTTGCAAGATATAATCAATGATAAAAAGAGGTTGAATTTCAATTGAATTTCCTCTTGTTCCGGTAATTTAAAAAATGTACTTTGATTGAAAAATAAAAAAAAAATCTAAAGAAAAATGACTACTGAATTTTACCCAAAGTGTCCTGTTGTATTCACTAATGATTTTTTAGGTTGAGTCCGCAGGACCGCCACCTACTATTGTATAGTTTTTTTAACATTAATTATTTTTATTAGATAAGTGTCAAGTATCCAAGTATTTTTCAATCAATTTTCAATTGTTTAAACAATTATGTTTTGTTCAAACTATTATTTCTCAATAATAGTGAAAAGTTACTATTTTTCATACAAAATACTGATAATAAGTGACATATTTTGTAGGGGGTCGCAAAAAAAAGGATTTTCTTCACCTTTCCTATGAAAAGGCGAAGCTTAAGCTTGAAAACACAATAAAGTAGGTCGCGGTCTTGCGGACCCAACCTAAAAAATCATTAGTCAATCAAATGGTGTCCAAACAGGAAGATTTGAAATCCTGCATATTCTTTGCATATCAATTTTAAAAAATGAGGCTGAGGCGACCGAAATTATTTGCTCAGCCTCAGGAGAAGGTGCGGCGAGACGTAGAACGTATAAAAAGTAATTTCAGAAATTTGACAATGATGATTTCAAAATTGGAATGCAGAAAGCATGCAGTTTCTCAATGCTCCTTCTCGGACGACATTGTATTCACTGATGATTTTTGAAGTCGAGTCCGCAGGACCGCCACCTACTATTATATAGTTTTTTTAAAATTAATTATGTTTATTGGATAAGTGTCAAGTTTCCAAGTACTTTTTACCTAATTTAACGAAATTTTCTGTGCCAAAGTAAAAATCATAATTTTTTATGTAATTCCCTGTCCCAAAGTGAGAATTATAATTTTTTGTGGGAATTCCCTGTCCCATTTGTCAACATTATATTTCTTCACTGAAATTCCCTGTCCCAATCTAAAATTTTTAATTTTTTGTGGAAATTGCCTGTCCCAAAGTCAAAATTATAATTCTTTACCAAACTCCCTTTTCGAAAGTCGAAATTATAATTGTTTACGTTAACCTCCTGTCCCAATTTTCAAAATTATATTTCTCCACCTAAATTCCCTGTCCCAAGGATGAAATTATAATTGTTAACCAAAACTTCCTATCCCTAATTCAAAATTATAAATCTTTGCGGAAATCGCCTGTCCCAAACTCAAAATTATAGTTCTTCACTAAAATCTTTGTCCCAGTTGTGAAAATTATATACCTTCACTGGAATTTCTGTCCCAAAGTTAAAACTTTATTTCTTTACATAAGTTTTCTATCCCTGAATCCAAATAATAAGTCTTTCCAGAAATTTCTTGTCCCAAATTCAAAATTATAATTTTTTACTGAAATTCTCTGTCCTGAAATCAAAATTATAATTCTTTGCGGAAATCGTCTGCTCAAAGTCAAAATTATAATTCTTTACGAAATTCCCTGTTCCAAAGTAAAAATTATCATTCCTAATGTAATTCCCTGCCCCAAAGTGAAAATTATAAGTTTTTGTTAGAATTCCCTGTCCCATTTGTCAAAATTATACTTCTTCACTTAACTCCCCTGTCCCAAAGTTAAAATATTCATTCTTTACTTAAGTTTCCTATCCCTCAGTCAAAATAATAAATCTTTGCAGAAATTGCCTGTCCCAAATTTGAAAGTATAATTCATCACTCAAATTTCCTGTCCCAAACTGAAAATTAGAATTTTGTGCGGAAATCGCCTGTCCCAAAGCCAAAATGATAGTTTTATACTAAAATCCTTGTCCCAGTTGTGAAAATAATATTTTTCACTGAAATTCACTGTCCCAAACTCAACATTATTATTCTTCACCAAAACTCCCTGTCCCAATTAAAAATAATATTTTCCCAATCAAATTTCCCGGCCTAAAATCAAAATTATACACTTCTGTGCTGAAATTGTCTGGCCCAAATTCAAAATCATAATTTTTTGCGGAAATTGCTTGCCTAAAGTCGAAATTAGAATCATTTACAAAATTCCCTGTTCCAAAGTACAAGTTATAATTCTTTACGGGAATTCCCTGTCCCAATTTTCCAAATTATATTTTTTCACTGTCCCACACTCCAAATTCTAATTCTTCACTAAAAATCCCTCTCCCAAAATCAAAATAATATTTCTCTACTGAAATTCCCTGTCCCAAAATAAAAATTATATTTTTTTAAGGAAATTCTCTGTTCTAAGCTCAAAAATATAATTATTTGCCAGAATTCCCTGTCCCAAAATCAAAATAATATTTTTTTACTGCAATTGCCTGCCCCAAAGTTAAAATTATACACTTCTGTGCTGAAATTGCCTGTCCCAAAGTCAAAATTAAATTTTTGCATTGAAATTCATTCTCCTAAATTCAAAATTATAATTCTTCACTAAAAGTACCTGTCCCAAAATCATAATTTTAATTCTCCGCTGAAATTGCCTGTCCAAAGTCAAAATAAAATCTTGACGAGAAATCGCTGTCCCAAAATCAAAATAATATTTTTTTTCACTGAAATTGCCTGTCCCAAATTCGAAATAATAATTTGTTGTGGAAATTGCTTTCCCAAAGTCGATAATATAATTATATTTACGAAATTCCCTGTTCCAAAATCCAAATTTTAATTCTTCACTAAAAATGCCACTCCCAAAATCAAAATAATATTTCTCTACTAAAATTCCCTGTCCCAAAATAAAAATTATATTTTCTTTCGAAACTTAGAATTATAAATCTTGCCGAGAATTCCCTGTCCCAAATTCAAAATTATAATTCTTTGCAGAAATTGCTTACCCAAAGTCAAAATTATAATTATTCACAAGGATTCCCTGTCACATAGTCAAAATTGTAATTCTTTGCTGAAATTGCCGGTCCCAAAGTCAAAATTAAATGTTTGCATTGAAATTCATTGTGCTAAACTTTGAATAATAATTTTTTACTAAAAATCTCTGCCTCAAAATTAAAATTATACTTCTTTACTGAAATTCTCTGTCCCAAAATCAAAGTTATAATTCTTTACTAAACCTCCCTGTCCCAAAATAAAAATGATTATTTTTCACGGAGATTCTCCATCCTGAACTCAAAATTATATTTCTGTACTGAAAGTCCATTTTGAATCTTAGAATGATAAATCTTTACGAAAATTCACTGTCCCAAAATCAAAATAATATCTTTTTACTGAAATTGTCTGTCCCAAATTCAAAATTATAATTATTTACAAGGATTCCCTGTCTCAAAGTCAAAATTATAATTTTATTCTAAAATCATTGTCCCAGTTGTGAGAATAATTTTTCTTCAGTAAAACTCCCTGTCCCAAAATGAAAATTATATTTCTTCACTGAAATTCCCTGTCCCAAACTCCAAATGATAATTCTTCACTAAAACTCCCTGTCCCAAACTCAAAATTATAATTGTTTACTAAAACTCGACTGTCCCAAACTCAAAATTATAATTCTCCACTATAAATCCCTGTCCCAAAATCAAAATTACATTTCTGTACTGAAATTCCATTTGAAAACTTAGAATTATAAATCTTTACGAGAATTCCCTGTCCAAAAATCAAAATAATATTTTTTTACTGAAATTGCCTGTCCCAAATTCAAAATTATAATTCTTTGCAGAAATCGCTTACCCAAAGTCAAAATTATAATTATTCACAAGGATTTCCTGTCACATAGTCAAAATTATAATTTTATTCTAAAATCCTTGTCCCAATTGAGAAAATGATTTTTCTCCGCTAAAATTCCATGTCCCAAACTCAACGTTTTAATTCTTCGCTGAAATTACCTGTTCCAAAGTCAAAATAAAAATTTTTCATTGAAATTCATTGTCCCAAACTCAAAGTTATAATTCCTAACTGAAAATCCCTGTCCAAAAATCAAAATTATATTTCTGTACTGAAATTCCATTTCGAAACTTAGAATTATAAATCTTTACGACAATTCCCTGTCCCAAAATCAAAATAATATTTTTTTACTGAAATTCCCTGTTCCAAAGTCAAAATTATATACTTTTGTCTTCCAATTGCCTGTCCCAAATTCAAAATTAAATTTGTTCGCAGAAATTTCTGTCCCAAAGTCGAAATTATAATTTTATTCTAAAATCCTTGTCCCAATTGTGAAAAAAAAATTTTTTCACTAAAATTTCATGCCCCAAACTCAATATTTTAATTCTTTGCTGAAATTACCTGTTCCGAAGTCAAAATAAAAATTTTGCATTGAAATTCATTGTCCCAAACTCAAAATTATAATTCCTTCCTAAAAATCCCTGTCCCAAAATCAAAATTTTATTTCTGTACTAAAATTTCATTTCAAAACTTAGAATTATAAATCTTTACGAGAATCCCTTGTCCCAAAATCAAAATAATATTTTCTTCCTGTAATTGCTCCGTCTCAAAGTCAAAATTATACAGTTCTGTGCTGGGATTGCCTGTCCTCAATTCAAAATTATAATTCTTTGCAGAAATTGCTTGTCCAAAGTCAAAATTATAATTATTTAAGAGAATTGCCTGTCCCAAATTCGAAGTTATAATTTTATTCTAAAATCCTTGTCCCAATTAAGAAAATGATTTTTCTTCGCTAAAATTCCGTGTCCCAAACTCAACATTTTAATTCTTTGCTGAAATTGCCTGTCCCAAAGTCAAAATTAAATGTTTGCATTGAAATTCATTGTCCCAAACTCTAAATAATAATTCTTGACTAAAAATCTCTGTCTCAAAATCAAAATTATATTTCTGTACTGAAATTCCATTTCACAGCTTAGAATTATAAATCTTTGCGACAATTCCCTGTCCCAAAATCACAATAATATTTTCTTACTGAAATTTTCTGTCCCAAAGTCAAAATTATTCACTTCAGTGCTGGAATTGCCTGTCCCAAATTCAAAATTAGAACTCTTTGCAGAAATTGCTTGCCCAAAGTCAACATTGTAATTATGTACAAGGATTCCCTGTCCTAAAGTCAAAATTATAATTTTATTCTAAAATCCTTGCCCCAATTGTGAAAATAATTTTTCTTCGCTAAAATTCCATGTCCCAAACTCAAAATTTTAATTCTTTGCTGAAATTGCCCGTCCCAAAGACAAAATTCAATTTTTGCATTCAAATTCATTGTCCTATACTCAAAATTATATTTCTTTACTGAAATTCCATGTCCCAAACTCCAAATCATGATTCTTTGCCGAAATGGCTCGCCCAAAGTAAAAATTATAATTATTTACGAGAATTCCTTGTCCCAAACTCAAAATTATAATTCTCTACTGAAAATCCCTGTCCCAAAATTAAAATCATATTTTTTCACTGAAATTGGCTATCCCAAAGTGAAAATTATACACTTCCGTGCTGAAATTTCCTGTCAAAAAGTCAAAATTATACACTTCTGTGCTAGAATTGCATGTCCCAAACTCAGAATTATAATTGTTTGCAGAAATGGCTTACCCAAAGTCAAAATTATAATTTCATTCTAAAATCTTTCTCCCAATTCTGAAAATAATTTTTCGTTACTAAAATTCCATGTCCTAAACTCAAAATTTTGATTCTTGGCTGAAATTGCCTGTCCCAAAGTCAAAACTGAATTTTTTCATTGCAATTCGTTGTCCCAAACTCAAAATTATAATTTTTCACTAAAACTCCCTGTCCCAAAGAAAAAATTTTAATTTTTAACGGAGATTTCCTGTCCCAAACTCCAAATTATGATTCTTTACTAAAACTTCCTGTCCGAGAGTAAAAATTAGAATTCTTCGCTGAAATTCCCTATCCCGAACTCAAAATTGTATTTCTGTACTGAAATTCCATGTCTAAAATAATAATTACAAATATTTACGAGAATTATCTGTCCCAAAATCAAAATAATATTTTTTTTCCTAAAATTGCCTGTCCCAAATTCAAAATTATAATTCCTTGCAGAAATATCTGTCCCAAAGTCAAAATTATGATTTTATTCTAAAATCCTTGTCCCAATTGAGAAAATGAATTTTCTTCACTAAAATTCCATGTCCCAAACTCAAAATTTTAATTCTTTGCCGAAATTGCCTGTTCCAAAGTCAAAATTAAATTTTTGCATTGAAATTCATTCTCCTAAATTCAAAATTATAATTCTTTACTAAAAGTACCTGTCCCAAAATCAAAATTTTAATTCTTCGCTGAAATTGCCTGTCCCAAAGTCAAAATTAAATGTTTGCATTGAAATTCACTGCCCCAAACGCAAAATTATAATTCTTTACTGAAAATCCCTGTCCCAACATCAAAATTATATTTCTTCACTGAAATGCCCGGTACCAAATTCCAAATTATGATTCTTTACTGAAACTCCCTGTCCCAGAGTAAAAATTATAATTCTGCAGGGAGATTCCCGATCCTGAACCCAAAATTATATTTATGTACTGAAATTCCTTGTTGAAACTTAGAATTATAAATCTTTACGAAAATTCACTGTCGCAAAATCAAAATAATATTTTTTTTACTGAAATTGCCTGCCAAAAGTCAAAATTATAATTCTTTGTTGAAATTTCCTGTCCCAAAATCAAAATTATAATTTTTTACGGGAATTCCCTGTCCTAATTGACAAAATTATATTTTTCCACTGTAATTCACTGTTCCAAACTCAACATTATAATTCTTTGCTAAAATTCCCGGTCCCAAAGTCAAATTTATAATTCTTTACGGGCATTTCCTGTTCCAACTTTCAAAATTATATTTCTTTACTGAAAGTTCAAAATTATTATTTTCGACTTTGTAATTCTTTACGTGATTTTTTTATATTTCTTTTATTTATTCCCTTTTCTAACTCAGAACTATGAATCGTTTGGAGAATTCTCTGTCTCCAAGAACCGAACCAAGAATAAAATTCCCGGTTATTTTTCGGTTTTTTCCCCGTGAACAAAATTCACGGCCATTTCCCGATTTTCCCGATCTCCTGGTCAGGTAGACGCTAATAATAATTTTTAATGTTTATAAAGTTATAAAAGTAGAAGCTTCAATCTTCAAAATTCCTTCATTCCTTGAAATCATGAAGATAGAGCCTGAAACATTGTAGAAGAAAAGAAAATTCTTTTCAGGTCTTTATTAAGTTCGAAATATCAAAATTTCTAGTTTCAATTTCATAAAAGAGGGAAACTTCATCTGCGGATAATTAATAAAAGTAAAAGATATAAAAAATTGTAATGTGAGTTTAAAATAAAAAAATTGGCCCAGCCACAGATGTTGGGTAAATCCAAGCATTCGTAAAGTTGGGAATAAACTAGTTTTGAAATAACACCTAATTTATGGATAATAAATTCTATTAAATTGAGACACATTCCATGGGAACCGAATTTCTTTTCATTTCTTACATTTGAGGTATGTCGAAAAGTGTAAAATTCCAGAACAAAACTCAAGATTCATGCTCGCTTTCAAAATTAGGCTCCGCCTAGAAGAACAATGCTATTGGTTCAGTGACGCCTTGACACTTATTAGCATTTTTTTTCGCAGGCTCGTCATTTATAATAGACTTGTCATTTAACAGCAAGGATGTTTCGTAAAATTAGGTTTATTAGATTTCATCTGGTTTTTAATACAAAAAAGGGGAAAAACGAATGGTTATATGCAAAACTAATTGTAAGAATGATGCATCACTGAGCAATCGCCCTACTTATGGCACTTAGAAATTAGTCGTTTATATTGTAATTCTAGACTAGAATTTATTTTTGTTAAACAATAAACGGTATTTTTTGTATGAAAATATTAAAACGCAATTTTTTGTTTAACAAGTTTGTTTTTAATATGACATGGACAATGAAATACTTAGGCTAATAGGTATAATTTCTATTGAAAAAATAGACATAATGATAATTCCTATAAATATTAAAAACGGAAAACTAAGCGTTTTTTGAACAGAAATTGTTTGAGTTCACATTATTTATTTAGGAATATTTATGTAGACTTTTTTTAGCATCAATTTTAAACAATATCTGAAAATTCTCATATTATTGCTCAAGGGCTGATTTCCTTTCTTGAAAGACTTTTTACCATTCTGTTTGGGTGGGTTTTATCAAAATAAAAAATAATTTTACAACAAATTTGTTTATAAAAATAAGTTTGTTATTAAAATTTTTGAAAAATAAATTTGAATCAAACAATGTAAAGAATATTTTGAGGAATAAAATCAGTTCCTGATCATTAGGATTGGATAAAAATTTCAGCTTTTATCTGAAATTCAATCTAAAACAAAAAAACATTTAACAGTTGTTAAATTAATAATTCCAACCTAAACAATTTTCCTACAAAACGATTAGATTTTTTTAAAATGAATTCGCAATAATTTACATTGGGTCTATTTTCGTCTATTTTATAAATCATTATCAAGATTGGATGAATTTTAAAGATTTTTAAATAAAAATTCTAAAATTTTGATGATTTTGAAGCTCAAAAGTGAAATTTTGAATTCTCTATTTTCAAAATTGAAAATAAAATTCGAATAGAAATCATCAAAATTGCAGATCTTTTGTAAGCAGTCAACATTAAAAACTTTTTAATTTAAAAATTGAAAATTCAAAGTTCTACAATTTTTTTAAGATACACTAATAAACTCTTCAATTTGAGAGACAAAGAAATAAAAATTCTCAAGTTTCAATGATTTTGGAAATAAAAAGTCAAGTTTTCATTTCGAAATATTAAAAATTGATGAAATTCAAATAAATTTTTTATTTAAATTTCATTTAATAGCATAATTTTTAATTGTAAATTATTCAAATAAAAAACATTTCAATTTTTAAGATTTATTTATTATTTTTTCATTCATTATTTACTTATTCATTTATTTAAGTTGACAACTGTTTAATTTAAAGATCGATAAATAGAAATTGTTAAATTTCTATGATTTTTAAGATCAAAAGTGAAATTTGTAATTCCAAATTTTTTAAACTGAAAAAATTTCGAATGCACATCGTCAAAATAACAAAATTAAAAATTTTTTATTTTCAAGCTTGCATAATTTTTTATTCTAAAATTTCAAAATTAAGAAATCTTCAGTTTTAAAGATTTATAATTCAAAGTTTCACAATTTTTAAGATTCATAAATAAAAATTTTTCTGTTTAGAGAATATAATCTTCCAAATTATACAATTTTTCCTATTTATATTATAAATCTGTGTAATTTTAAACAATTTTTTAAAATAATTCTATAAAGGGCTCCGTTATGAAAAAACAATAGATCTACTTTGTAGGAAATTCAATAGTTTTCTTAAAAGGTCCTTTTTTAAATTAAACTGTTTTATTGAAAATTATTATTTCTGAATGACAATTTCAATTATTTTGGTAGAATATTACTTCTTTGGTTAGGAATTGAACTATATTGTTGAAAATGTAACTTTATTGATAAAAATTCGTTTTTTGTTTGAATGAAAATTAAACTTTTTAACTTCGAATTTAACTATTTCAGTTGAAAATTTATATAGTGGTTTAAAATTTAACTACTTTGTTTAAATTGATTTTTCTGGTGAAAAATTCTGGATTTTAGTTGAAAATGGTTCGTTTGAAAATTGAACTATTTTGTTGGAAATTCCTTTTTTTTTATAAATTAATTTTTATTATTGAAAATGAACTATTTTATTTTTAGTGAGAGCTTCACTTTCTTGGTGAAAAATGAATGTATTTTGTTGAAATTTCTTTTTTTTCGTAGAAAATTAAGATTCTTGCTTGAAACTTCATCGTTTTTGTTGAAAAATTAACTACTTGGTTGAAAATTCAACTATTTGGTCGAAAATTCATGTAATTTGTTCAAAATAATTTATCTCATTGGTTGAAAATTCATCTTTTTGATTTAAAATTGAACTATTTTTGTAAAAAATTTAACTATTTTGTTGAAAATTCTTTTTTTTTGTCTTAAAAATTGGTATATTTTTGAAAATTCAACTATTTAATTAGTCATTGAAAATTTATCATATTCGGTTTGAAAAATCAACTGATTGGTTAAAAGTTCATTTTATTATTAAAAAATTCAACTATTTGGCCAAAAATGTACCTTTTCTAGTTAAAAATTTAACTAATTCATTGAAAAGTCGTCTTTTTCGATATAAAATGAATCCTCTCGGTTGAAAATTTATATTTTTGGTTAAAAATTTAATTATTTGGTTAGAAATAATTTAATTTTTAGGAAATTCAACAATTTTTGGAAAATGTAATTTTTTGGTTGAAAATTCTTCTGTTCTGTTAGAAAAATTTCTTTTTTGTTTAAAAATTCTACTTTTTGGATGAAAATATAACTATTTTGTTGAAAATTCGTTATTTTAGGTAAAAAATTGATTTTTAACTGATACTGTAACTTTTTCATTTTTGGTTAAAAATTTGTCTTTTTTAGTGGAAAATTCACATTTTTAATTGTAAATTCTTTTATTTTGTTGAAAATTCATTTATTTCGGTAGAAAATTAATCTTTTTGGTTAAAAATTGAACTATTTGGTAAAAAAGTCATCTAATTAGTTAAAGATAAATTTTTTTTTAAAGCTATAAAAACTGAAGCGCAAATTCAGACACTCAAAGTGAAATATTTTTGAATTTGGAACTTTTAAAATTATAGTTTGAAAAAATATTAATTCAAACGCTCAATAATTTTCAAGTATAATGTGAAAGATTATCAAATTTCTCAATTGAGAATTTTTTCAATAAAAGTCGTGAAAGTGCAAATTAAAAAATTTTTATTTTCATTCGTTCTACAGTTGAAATATTTTCAAACAATGGAAATCCACTCTATCATTTTTAATGCTTTGAATTGAAGAATGAATAAAAAAAATTTTCAATGAGGAAAAATTCGAGTTTTTTGAAAAGATATTTAGGACTTTTAGAAGTTTGGAAGAAATAAAAAATATTTGATAAAGTTTCGGAAATCATTAAATAAATCTGCATTTTTTTAAATCTTTTACAGTTTAAGATTCTTTTTGATCTCTTCAAATCATCTGAATATTCCTTAAATTTACTTGTTTTTTTTATTTTTCAATGTAACCAAATTGAAACATTTTGTTTTAAAATCTTTTACTCTTTTTCGAAATTTAAGGAAATCTTTTTCGATTTTCTCTGAAAGGTCATTTTTCAAACTAAAATATCTTTAAAAAATTTTTCTTTAAATCTTGAGAAAATTCTTTTTTCAATCCTTTCAAAATTGTTAAACCTTCTAATTTTTTTAAATTATTTGAATTTTTTGTGAATTTTTGTTCAATTCTGCAAAATTAAAAAAATTGTCTTAAAATCTTTTAGAATCTTCTTTGACAATTTTATAAATTTTTGGAAATCTTTTCAAATATCCTCCTAAAATTAATTTTTCAAAATAAAAAATCATATTAATTTATCCTAGGAAGTTGAAGAATTTTTTTATTTTCTTGAAACCTTACAAAATTCCTAAAATATTTGATAAGTTTTATTTTTATTTTTAAATCGTTTCAAAACTTCTCTCAAACATATTCAAATTTTTTTTTTAATTATGTATCATTGCAAAATTTTGCTTCAAAATCTTTTACACTCTTGTTCAAAATTTTAGGAAATAATTCACAATGTTTTGTAATCATTTTCAATTTGCTCTTAGAATTCGTTAAGAAAAAAATCATACGACATTTTTTCATTCTGTTGACGCCCTGCAAAATTGAGTTAACCTAAATTTTTTTTAATCTTGAAAAAATAAAAGAATTGTCTTAAAGTCTTCCATATTTTTTTCCACGCATTTTGAAATCTTCGAAATTTAAAATTATTCTTTTTAAATTAAACCTAAACCACTTGCAATTTTCCCAGAAATATTAAAAAAAAATCTAATTTCAAAATTATTTTTCGAATTCTTAAAAATACGTTCTTCCCATAATTTAATTTTTCTTATCTCTTTGAAAATGCAAAAAAGTTTAGAAATTATAGTGTGAATATTTTGAGATTCGAATTTTGGAAAATAGATCATTTAAAATTCAGATTAATTGAAATTGTATTATTTCTAATTTAAAACTAAATTGAATCTTTCAAAGTCAAAGCTTCTGAAATTCTAGACTTTTAAATTTTTATTACATAAGAAAATTATAATTTAACATTAAAGCTGATGAGACAAATTCTTCTAAAATCAAAAAATGAATTGAATTATTTTTTAAAAAAGTTAAAAATACATAATTATTTTAAACAGGAAAAACTAAAAATGGAAAAAGTTCTACTCTGAAAATAATTTTAATTACCAAAATTTGTGATATTGACACTTTTTTATACTCAAACCCTTTAAAATTTCAATTATTTTCAATTCAATTATTTTTAATTTTTCAATTTCAAATCTTCCTTCAGAATTATTATACATTCTTGAAATTTTCTAATCAAATATTTTGCAATTTGAAATTATTTATTTGTTTAAATCTTTAACTAAAAATCGAAAAAATTCTAGATATTACATTAAAAAAAATAATACAAAACAAGATTGCTGTAATATGATTCCAATTTTTAAAATCGTACAACTTTAAGCTTTTTAATTCGAAATTGCTTTATATTTACAATTAAAATGATTAAATTCAAAACTAGCAGGCTTTTAATATGAAATTTTGAAATATTTAATTGAGAAATAGTCCTGACATTTTTAGTATTTGACTTTGAAACTAAAATATTGTGAAATTCAAATTTCAAAATTTACAAAAATTAATCTAAAAATTAATTTAAGAAAAAAATTCAGTTTCAAGCACTTAAAGATTAAGATTAGCGGTTGAAAAGTCTATTATTAAATTTTTCGTTCCGAATTCATGTTTTTTATTTACAAATTTTATTATTTGGTTCAAAATTGAATTATGTTGGAAATTCAACAATTTTCTTGAAGTCATACTTCTTGGTTGAAAATTCAACAGTTCGATTGAAATTTTCTTTCTTTCTTGAATACATTTTTGAAATTTGAAAATTCAACTATTTTATTAAACATTAAACTATTTCGTTGAACATTCATCTTTTTTGTTGGATAATGTATCTCTTTTTGTAGAAATTTAATCTTTTTTGGTTAAAAATTGATTTGTTTCGGAAGAAAATTAACTTTTTTGTTGAAAATTGATATTTTCGGGTTAAAAATTAAACTGTTTTGAAAACAATCGTATTTTCGGCTGGAAAATTAAAGAATGTGGTAGAAAATTTAACTATTTGGTTGAAAATTGATGTATTTTGTTGAAAATTCGTCCTTTTTGGAACAGAATCCATTTTTTTGTTTTGTTTAAAAAGCAAATGTTTTAGTTGAAAATAATAATCTGTTTTAGATGAAGATTCAATTATTTTGATCCAAATTTGTTTTGTGAGTTGAATGCAACTGTTTATTTTTTAAGATTGAAAAATATACTCGCCCTTTCTGAAAACTAAAAATAACAAATTTGTACATCCTCTTTGAGTAAACAGGTTTGCCTATTACATATATTTTTTTCTTTCCTTGTGTCGTCTTCCAAAACATTAAATTTTTTTATCTCAAGTGTTATTTTTGACGAATAAAACAAAAATACGCGTCCTATCAAAAAGTAGTTAGAGACAAATTTGTAGATATTTTTTAGTTGCACGATTTTTGATTTGTCATCTTTTTTTGTATCTTGCATAGTTTGACCGCAAAATGGAATTTTTTATTTTTTATTATTTTTTGTGCGATTAAAATTTGAATTTTCGATTTTTCGAAATAATTCAAAAAGTTGTTATAATAGTCTTGTACGGCTATCAACAAGAAACGTCTTTCTTCTTTCAACTTTTTTTCATATCATGCGTCGTTCGGCTTAAAATATCAATTTTCGTTTGCTTTTTGGGCTTTTGAAAATGCTATCACTCTAATAAGTTTCATTTTATAGAAAAATTTCACGAGGATAAATTGTTTGTTTCTTGGAGTACTACTGATAACCGTACATAGAATTTTCAAATTTTGAAAAAAAGTGGTCCCAAAAATTTGCAAAATGTGCTCAGTTTTTGGATTTTTATCCAAAATAGCTGGTTAACGAACTTGTTCTTTCTTTTCAGGCCTGCAGAAAGTGCGCCAAAGCACAATCTAATCTGATCAATCTTTCGAAAGTTGTCGTGCCTACACGATAGTACATGAATTGATTGAATCCGCGAAAGTCATTTTTCACATAAAACCAATACCTTTTCATTGAGATGAGAATGTAAAAATTACTGCCATTTTAAATGTTTTGTTCTTTAAATACAAAAATTAATTAAATCTCAATTCTTTTCTTTTTATGTGTAAAAAATTGTTAACGCTTCAAGTTTTACCTTTTTTAACCTTGACCTGAAACATTTTTTAGTTTTAAAGTTTTTCTCTTTTTAACCTGAATACTTCCTAGACAATAAATTTGCCGCCCTTAAATAAAATCAAAAAGTTTTTCATTATTTTGAAAAAATATGTAATTTTAAAAATCTTCCCTCTTTCTACTGAAAAATTTTGAAGTTTGAAACCTAAAATTGGTAATTAATTACTCTTTTAATTTTGCTCGGTTCAAATCGAAAAATTATTTAAATTTTAAATTATCTCTTTTGAAAAATTTCAAAATTGAGAAACTCTACAATTGGGGTATTTAGAATTTTTTGTATTTCAAATTTCATCATTGTCTTATTAAGGATTTCAGTTTTTATTTCAACCCACAAGTTTTTAATGTTTCTATTTAGAAATTGTTTCTACAAATTGTAAATAAAAATAATTAATTTTCTCAGACCACTATTTCAAATTCTCTATTTTAATAAGTATCGAACTGAAATTATACGAATGTTAGCAACTTCAATTTAAAATTATTGCAAAATGAAGGAATGGATTGTACTGAACAATTTTGTTCTTCTAGAATCATCCGATGCTTTCTGAAGTTATGATTATTTTCATGGAAAAGTTTCGAAATCTTTTATTAAATTCTGCAGGAATGAGCTTTCTTTTAATGTTAAATTGACTGCCATTTTGGCTCCACCATCTTGGATCCACCATTAACTGTACAATCATTCATTATACAGTCCAACCTGGATTTAGTGATCCTCCATTTAATGTTTCCGAGAATTTACGCCGCGGGGATGGGTGAGAGGAGCTGCGGGGGATTGCGTTGCTCACTCAGGCTTCGCAGAGAAGGAGCTTCGTGGCAAGGCGCTGTACCCACGGCCTAGCTGGATAACTACGTCATGACGTTCCGACAGTTCACTCGAAGTGGGAAGCACCCGCGAATAAGCACGATGGCGAGTTTGCGTCGAACAGCAGTGGGGCAATGTTAATGAAAAAGGGCAGTCATTATCAATTCATTTTCAACAAAAATTTTATACAACGGTTCAACATTTATTATTTACTAGAAGATTTCTTGGTAATATTTAATTCAAATTCAAATTTTTTCTGAATTGGTGGCGCTGCCGTAGCTACCAACAGGTTCTACGATTCGACAAAAAAAACAAAGAAGAATAAGACGTATTCGATGGACAGAGATAGAGAGAGTATGATAGTTTCGAAACAAAAAGACCTGTCATTGCAACACAATCAGAGCGTCTCTGTCTATTTGCTATAGTCAAACTGTCAAGTGTTGACGTGAGAATTATGAAAACTTTCTTTTTCGTGGACAGTTGATCTAATATTTATAATACTAAGTGATTTTCTGTTGAATAACCTTTTCATGTGTATGTCTGGTTATGAAACTACGTTGCATGTATTATATGCGATTACGCAGGAGTGCGTGCTTCCCCACTTGAAGTGTTGACGTGCGGTGTTTTGGTGAAAATAGTCATGTGTTTTTGGATACTGCTGTTTTCGAATGTTTTAAGAAAGCGAGAGACAGAAGAGATTCAGTATATGGATAGATTATTCAAGAGAAAGCTCTCCTTCTAAACGAGATGCTCAACGGCCCGCAAACGTCTTAAGTACGCAAGCAGGAAACACATTATTTTAAACGTGTAGCAGAAAACTTTCTTCCTAATTTCCATCAATTATTGAGTTTACCCTTGTTTCCATATCAGAAAAATAATTTTAAAAATATTTTTTACCTTGCAGTGAAATCTACCGGAAACGGTTGATACACCTCTGACAGAGAGCCTAGGTTTTATGAAATTGACATTAAACCCAGGTTTGACATTATATCGTTTTACTATGAATAGTCATTCTTAATTCTTCATCTTAACTCGCTGAAGGTGCCCAGATCAGGTGTATCTACTACTTTGAGAACAAACACAGGTGTGGCACAACGGGCTTTTTAGCCTGAACGCCAGGGTGGGGGAGGGTTATCACAAGTCATTAAATCAATCAATTCTATCCGATCCTCTCAGGCTCAGTCCTGCCTGAGCCTAACCGATTCTATCAGATAATAACCGATATTACCCGATCCTATCATAACCGATTCTATCATATCCGAGAATATCCGTTCCTATCTGATTGTATCCGATTGTCCGTGGGATAGACGGACAGACACCCGACCAAGACTAGAAGGGTTTCAGCCCAGTGCTCGAAAACCCTAAAATCTAAAAAACTTACATAAATAAAACATTTTTGAACAGTTTATCTCATTTTCATTAAGGGTCCGTTGTCTAAACCTGTTGAGTGACATTTTTTTCGAAATTAATTTTTTTTTGTATTCACAGGTGCGTGTGGCCACAAGTAAATATTACCGCTTTGTCTCAAATTTTGAGGAGATTCTGTTTTTAGGTATTTGTACCGGTTTCGCAAAAACGAATTTGCAAAAAAAGTAAATAAGGACCACCCCACCAATATACAATTGTTTACTGTAAGAAAATGTTCAGCTGTCTTTCTTGTTGCAGAGTTGAGTACACAGACTTCGAACCCTGAACCTGGTGTTCCTCGCTCCGAAATATCTCATTCTCCTGACTTACATCATCCTCCCAGTTCTTCGAACAGGTCTTCGCCGCCTGTCGAGCCTCCTCGTCGTGACAGGTCTAGGTCTCCTGCCGCCCACCGTTCTTCTAGATACATACTTGGTTATAAACTGGAAGATCATAGATTTATTCGTATTATTCCCTTCGTGAATCCGCTACGGCGATTCGAAATTCGAAGATATACTTTTCCTAACGATAAACGAATTTACTTGAGAGGAGAGCATAATGCCCTTCTGCCTATGCCAACTGAAGAACAAACTGTAATATCAACGTCTGACGGTGACGTCTTCGCAATATTGAATGGTAACAGAAGACTTCGTGGAATGTATATAGATGGAAGATTGGCTCAAAAACGAGTAAAAATTAACATAGACAGCGGCGAAGTTAAAGAAATGACCTCAGAAGAAATCCGTGAATCTCCGTTAGGTAAGAATGCATCAATCTTCAAGAGCTTCAAAGTAGTGAGCGTAAACGACTCTCCTCCGAATCTGATCAGATTTCCAATACTGAACAAATTTGATAGTTAGATTATGAGATATTTTCGACTTTCCAACTTCTCACACCGAATCACTGGAATGTTGAAAAAAGTTTACCCGAAACGGTGAATTGGCCCTGCTGAAACTTTCGTGATGTTCAAAGTGTTCGGCTTAAGCTTGGATCTGTCGGGACATGTCATATGCTGGACGTTATTTCCTAGATCTGGGTCAGTCTCGTAAGAGGTGTATGGCGGTGTACTACTTCGAAGTTTCTTCCAATTCGTTCTACAGCTGCCTTGAGCTTTAAATTTCAACTTTTATCGTGTAATTATAACGCTATGAATTTTATTTTAATCAAACTAATTTCTGTTATCACTAGTTTTTAAATATTTGTTGAATAAATGATTTCCTTCGACTTCTTCAACTCAATTGAAATAGTAACTACAATTTTTGTACCCTTTCGATTGATTAAAAATGTTGATTATAAAAAATTATTCCCTTTCAGCATTACAAAAAAATTGAAAATGAAAAATCTGCCCCGTGTTAACTCAATTGAAATATTATTTAAAATGTTTAAAATTGAAAACTCCTTTCCCCCATCTAGAAAATTATGAAATACGAAATGTTAATAAATTAAATTGATTATATTGCCATAGAATAGATAATATTAATGATTCTAGTAAAATCAATAAATATCCGTAATTATTCTTCAATGAATTATAACCCACCTACAATATATTTCTTTCGAATTACTTCAACTTATCAACTTGTATCAGTTTCAAATAAGGTAAGTTCATAGCTTATATGCATTTTGAACTCGGATTGCCTTAGTGTCTCAAAAAATTTTTTCTTTGAGTTATGAAACTTGATTTGATGTCAAGACATTATGGAACCAAAACATCTCCTTGACACCAAATTTGGGAAATTTGCATGCTGCAGATGTGCGAAATTGATGTTTTATCAAAACTCTTTCTTTGCATGGAAAATCTGAATTCCTGCACTCCTAATTGTACAGTCATCAGGTATTTTATCAGTTAAATAAGTCTCCCATGATTTTTCTATGCTCAACAACATGTTATTTCATAATGATTATTAGGAAATTAAAACCTCATTAGAGTAATGTCTTGATAACTCAATTTCATACATATTTATTTAATTATTATTAATTGATTTTTTAGATACTCATTTCTTCACTAACCTGGAGGTATATTGTACTTGGCGTTTGCTGCCAATTTCACAATCGAACCCGGTTCGTTTCCTCAAAGAGCTTTTTCTCCTGAATATCTTATATATACTGATGTATCTAAGACCCCCACCAGGTGTGAAATCGATGTTCAGGTAATTTTTGGGCACCTTCTTCGGGGAAGTTTCTCACCAGGAGATTATACTCATCACCAGGTGGACCAAAAAAGTCAACTTGATATTCAAGTATTTTTTGTGCACCATCTCTGGGGAAGATTTCTGTCAGAAGGTTATACTGATCATCAGGTCGACCAAAAAGCTAATTCGTTATTCAGGGATTTTTCCTGAAGCTTCTCCAGATTGAAATTTTTAGACGATCTGGTGATCATTATAATCATCTGGTGGAAAATATCCCCAAAAGAAGTGCACGAAAAATACTTGGATATCAAGGTAGCTCTTTATGTCATCCTGGTAGTCCGTATAATCTTCTGCAGGTTAACCTGCTCGGTGAAGTTGCCTGAAAAATACCTGAACATCGAGTCAACACCTGCTGCGTGTTGACCTATTGATGGGTTTTATCTTCAGAAGAAGAAGAAGTTCTTTGAGGAAACAAACCAGGTTCGATTCTGAAGTTGTCAGCAAACGGCAAGTAAAATATAACATCCCCGTTATCAATAACGGAGTCGAAGTTTTCTAAAGCGCTGATAGCGGTGTTGATGATCACTCTCATAGCCTCGTTTTACGCGATTTTTGTAGCTACTTGTCTTGTTGTTCTGCGTAAAATTTTGGTATTCTTATCAGCAGAACCGTCAGGGTAGCCACTAAAAATCACTATACTATTTGGAGCATATTTTCTTACAATATATGATACGTACTATGAGCTTAGGTCTAAAAACTCATTATTTTAATTTCAAAACATTTTCTGGCTAAGAAAACCGCCATCTATAAAGTGGATGTGATTCCGAAATTTGGGATAGTTTTTTTATTGAAAAAAATCATCGCAAAATTTCGATTTCTGCATTTTACGCATTTCCGCTACAAAAAAGAAGAATAATGGATATGGACCTAGTTCATATTGAAAGTATCCTTTCAACTGCGAACCAGATGTCTCTAAACTTTCACCATCTGTTAAGCCCGAGCTAAGGAATACGATGTTATTAGATTTTCCAAATAGAGCATTCAAACAACAATAATCGGAAAACTTCAAGGAGTGAAACCACCTGAAGTTTTCATCGATCTCATTGGGTATTTCTTAATCGTTTGATCAGATCGAATTATACTCTAGTAGTTGCCGGAACGTATAATAGCAAAAACACCTGAAGGTAGGAATGTTTTTATTTGGGGTTCCATTTTTGCCTCCAGTTCCAACCACTTGAATAAAAATACAGACACATGTTCTGCATACACACGACATGTAGTTTCAAGTTTACTGTTCTCCCTTCCTTTTATGTGTTCAGCTGTTGGTCTATTTTTCTGGCACAACTTGATTTGATTTAGAAATTTTTTGACGATACTCTAAGCAGTATTGCTATCAAGGTTCCAAAGCAACGTAAACTCTCGCAGATTCCATACAGGGAGCTTCCATAAAGGATGTCACAGTTTGGGGGTGGGGAGGGTTGCCGAATTGTGACAGTCTGTAACAGAAGCAGTTGAGACCCCATTGACACAATGTGACAATGGGACAAGGGGTTCGAATATTCACCAAAAAACTGTGACATCCTTTATGGAAGCTCCCACAAATTATCCAGCTCATGGACTTCATCCTCACTTAACTGAACTGAAGCCAAAATAATCTTGGCGAAAGTAAAATAAGTTATCGTATGAGCTCTTAGAGCTTGGGAATAAAAATGAGCACTTGGTTTGTTGTCCATACAGACGGGTGCATAGGCTTGAGTCAGAGGGTCTTTTAATCCGCAATATAACCAACGGAACTCAAGAAAGACAGTAGAAAATGAAACCACCCAAACCTGAAAACAGTTATTTTCAAATCGAAACACTCACTGCTGCAAACTATTAGCATAGTCATGGGGTTTTGAGAGATAAGGTCAGAAATATATTATATTCATAATAGATATGACTTATGAGTTATTTTTACAATTTAACAATGCAATGTTTACACGTTACAAGTACGGCGACTCCTTTTACAATCAATATTACTTGTGATTACAAGTGAACGTAATAGTAATATAGTAACTTGTAACTTGTAACTTGTGAACTTGTAATTTTTATGAAATAGGCCTCAAGTCAACTGTCCGATAAAATGAAATGAACTGAGATAATCAAATCGACTCTCTATGATGATCAATTCGACCTTCTATGATGATCAATTCGGGCTTCTATGATGATCACTTCAGCTATCTGTGACGGACGAGCCTACCGTCCAAAATGATCAATTCGACTCTCTGACATGATCAATTTGAACCTCTTGTTTTAACTTTCTAGAGATAGTCGCTTCAGTGATCTAGAGCGCTGTCCCAAAGTTGACTCTCCACTAGAGTCAGTTTGCACATCTATATGGCCAAACCGACCTTCCAATTTTCTCCGTGTGTAGCGGAATCAGTTGACTTTTTTTGGATTTTGATTGGCTTCCGTTGAAGCGATTTCTAAGTAATAATTTGAATTATAAGACGATTTATTACATCATACAAACAACACTCTTTACATTAATCATAAAAACATCGAAGCTCTGCTACAGCGGCGACCATTGTAGGGGAAAATATGTCTCGACTCTCCCTAGATGATCTCTCACCTTAGTAGTGCTGCAATTCAGATTGCACACGTAAAGAAAGAATTTTGAAGAAGCACCAATTTCGCACATCTTGGGAATGCAAATTTGCCAAATTTGTTGTCGAGGAGATTTTATGCTTCCATGATGCCTTCGAATCGATCAGATGTGGAGGAGATTCCTTCACCCTTACTATCCTAAGACTCTTCAATATTGATATATTATTTCCTAATGGAGTATCACGGATTTCTTCTGGGGTCATAGATTCGACTGCGCCACTGTCCATATTTATTTTTGCCCGTTGTTTAGTGACTCTTATTGTTGTATACATTCCACGAAGTTTGTTATTATTCCGCAATAGTTGCGAAGACTTCCCCATTGGACATGATAATACAGTTTGTTCTTTGTCTCGAATAGACAGAAGAAAATGCCTCTCACCTTCCAAATGAATAGGTTTTTCGCGAGGAAAAGTGTATCTTCGAATAAAAAATAGCCGCAACGAGTTCGTGTGGGGAACAAGTCTCATGAATCTAAGTTCTTTCAGTCAAGAGTTTCCTCTAGCAGGTACAGGAGGGTATCGATATGGTCGTTTTGTAGGCCTTGACAAGTGGCTTCACTGATAACCTTGCTAAAATTGTAGCTATAATAATAGGATATATTTCCTCTCCATCACTTGAATCAATTGCGACCCTGCCTCCTGTCTTGATCGATGGGCGTATCATCCTCTTCCTGGAATTTGTGAAAGATTTAGGCTACATTTATAATTTTTCTCTTACTTAGATTGAACAAATTTAGGATATTTCGAAAAAAACCCATAGGGTCCTTCAACAACTAAACAGAAATAAGGAATTATTTTCTACTCTAATACATATCCTTTTAACTAAAATCCTCATCCTCCCTTTCCTTGACTAAAGGTGTGTGCCATAAAACAATGTTACTGATGAGCCGAATTTCAAGCTTGAGGGTACGCTTAATGCTTGCATTCGACTTATATTCTACTAATAACCACTCCCAACGATGTATATGTATAATTGCCTTATAACTGTAATTGCATATACATTTTACTCTTACCTCGGCGAAAATAACATCTTAACAGATGAACAGAAATCATGTTGCAAAAACTCGTGGGCAATAAGGGTCTTGTCGCTGTTTACGCTGTGGCGATGACGCAAGCTAGAAAACATTCTTAAAAAGTTTTCACATCGCTTATATTGACCAGAAGCGAGAATTTCCGTTGGCACCACGTGAATATTTGTTATGGGTTTTTAAAGTTGACAAGATCTTCCCACGTATTGTAAACTTCTTAGGTCTTGCGACGAAGCTTCGGGGAACGATAATCAAATATTTTGATTATGGACAAGTAACAATAACTAGATTAATAGGCACAACGACGCGTATCTTTCAAGGAGAATCCCTTAGAGCATTATGGTCATCAGCCGACCCACATTCTGTACATGGATGAATTGAAGCTATACGCTAGTTCAAACCAAAAACTACAGCAAGTAATTTATGTCACAAAACAGTTTTTCAATGACATCCGTATAGATTTCAGACTAGTTAAAAGCAGAACAGTGCATTTATTCGAAGGATAATCAGGGTCCACAGAGCTAGGAAACGAACATGAGAATTACATCGAGGCAATGGCTGAGGAGGAGTCATATAAATATCTGAGTATTCTTGAGTCTAGGGATATGCAGCATATGGTAGCTAACAAATGCCTAATGATTGCCTCCACTACGAGACTCAGGTCGGTGCTGAAGATTTCTCCCAACTCGGTAAACAAGATCAGGGCAATCAATAACCTATGTCACCCCTATCCTCACATACTCTTTCGGGCTTATAAAATGGTAAACAGAAACTAAAAAGATCTATATAAAAGGTTAGATCAGCATGAAGTGGGTAGTGAAGCATCAAATATTTTGTTGAAAAAGGGCGTCTTGTTTCCAGAAACGGAAGAACTCCTAATTACAACTTAGGACAGGGTTATCAGCAGCCAAAATTATCCTTAGCATATGGTGCAGCCAGAAATAGTTGATAGGAGCCGATTATGTGGTGATAGCAATAATTACTTCGAGCACATTATTGACGGCTGTAACGTAATGGCTCAGAGAGAGTACAAGCACAGGTATAATGATGTAGCGAGCAGATTTTTTTATAATAGTTTAATTCCCCGTCCAAAACTTAAAATTATATTCCTTCACGAAAGTTTGCTGTTCCACCTTAGAATTTTTTAAAATACAAAATTCACTTTTTTCTTGAACTTTGTACAGTTTAATTTTTTGCGGCGGAAATTTTAATAGTTGCATTCTCAATATTCTTAAATGTACCATAGTATAAATTTGAACCGCTGAAAATTTGAACTGTTAAAAGTCCATTTGACGATGAAAAAGTTATATACGATTTTTATTGTCTAATATCATTATTGTATAAAACGAATACAAATTATGCATAATAATTTCCACTATGTATCATTTTTTCGTCTGCGCAGTAGGAAAAATTATGAGATTTTAAAAGATATCACAACTCTGATTATTTTCTTGCAAAAGACATTATTTTATTTGAAGCCTGAATATTTTCTAAGTTTACTATGAACGCATTGCTGCTGCTAAGGCAGATTTGAAAACTGTAACCACAAATTAAACAATGTTTGCGTACTTATACAATCAAAGTTTCTCAATGTAAAATATTATTCATAACACACATGTAACTAGTAAAAAAATATCCCAATTGGAATAAAAATATCTTGATTAATATGAAAATATAAAATTTGTGTTAGACTTTGGGATGATTTTTCGGTATCATTTTTTTTTTCTGTCTTGACTGAAATATATTTCTTTGTTGTAAATTTGTCTTTTTGGTTTGAAATTCATCTCTTTTCGTTTAAAATTTAACTGCAAGCCAATAATTAAGCATAAAAACAAAAATTTTCTTTTGAAAAAAAAAGAGTCAGTGTTGCAATTGGCAAACAATGTTTAAATTTCGAAAATTTAGGAAAATTGAAAAGTCAACTGTAGAAATTCTAGAAAGAAGCAAATTTTATATTGAAAAACATGTATTAAAATAATTCTAAGTTGAAAGAGAGAGTTTAAGTGGAGAATTATAATTTTGATACAAGTTTCAACGAATTCAGTAAATAATTTTTTTCCGTGAAACTAACTCTAATGATATGCAAATATCTAAGAAGGACAAGTTCGGCGCCTATAATCTACGAGATAACAACTATACACGAGCAGTATGTATTTTATGATCTAATGAAGTTCTAGAATATTGGTCCGACGTAATAAGCATTCCATCTAAGTTGCTTTTTTCAAAATCTATTTGAGTTTATACTCACGAATACTTACTTTAACACAAACTTAATCAAGATTTATTGCCGTCTGAGTCATGCTCATATTGAAGGTAAAATCCTAAAGATTTCGGTATTGGTATAATAATTGTTGACATATTCAAAATAAGTAGGTACAGGCATCACCTTCAAAAAAGAATGTGATAACTTTTATTTTTGATTGAAAATATATTTTTTTCAGTTGAATATTCAACTATTTGGTTAAAAATTCAACAAAAAAGCGAATTTTTTATTCAAAACAAGTATTACAGGGGTTTTCAAGGGGACAAATGAATGAATTATAGAAGAGAATCCCGTGACGAATTATAATTTCAACTCTGGAAGCGGAAATTTAGTGAATAATAATAATTTGGTCTTGAATGACGTAATTTTTGATACGCAAAAAGAAGTTTGGAAAATAAGTTTAATCTAAATCAGAAAAAGGAAATTCACAAGCACAAAATTTATCTCCCAAATGAAAATCCGTCAGGTTTTGGAAATTCCTTATCCCAAATCAGAATCTGTTTTACATTACATTTTTTTCAGATTAAAATTCGCCTGAATTGTAAACTTCCCCCATCAAAATTTCAGAAAAAGAGAGTTAATATATTACCGAATGATAATAGCATATGTTGTGAGTATATATAGTCAGGAATTCAAGTAGAAAATTGTTTGAAATAAATGTGAGTGTTACCTGAAACAGGGAATTTCTGCAAAAAATTATTATGTAGACTTTGGGACACGGAATTTCTAGGAGAAAATTGGAAATGACTTGGAATTTCAAACCATGCGTCAGATAGATATCCTGTATTTAAAAAAAAATTATGTTAGTCTTTCAAAGCTGCATATAAGCCAATATATGCAGTAGATACTATACAAATTTTCCATCTAAACGGCGGATTTCACGTAAACCTAAAGGATTATGGAAGCTTGACTCCTACAATTTAAGAGATGACGGCTATAGAATTACATAATACAATGAAGAACTAGGATATTCATCAACAACATCGTTAATCAAATTCTGTAATAATACATTATTTAGTTTTTTCTATAATTTGGAAAGATGAGGATTGTTTCTTCTCTCTTGTTATCCTTGGCGTTCATCCTAAATTCTCTTGGTGAATATAATGATAAAAGATATCTATAATTCTATTTCAATTATTCAGATTTTCACAGATTACAATTTGTCCGGCTATTCGATTATCTAAAATATTTGTGGAGTGTCTACCCTATGGATAATTTTTAATTTCTCGATAATTATTAATCTTTTCCTGTCTATTGAAAAAAAGTTCCAAGTCAAATGATAAAGTTTCGCAAAAATGCCCTGTTATCAATTTCAAATGATAATTCTTTATGCTAATTCTCTATTTTGAGTCACAATGACATTCATTTCCAAAAATTCTCTGTTTCTATAAAATCAAGCTCGCCCTACAAGCTGATGAAAGTATAAAATTCAGAATGAATTCCGCAAAAGTGAGATTCAAAAAAAATTATTTATGAAAGATTTTGTGTTCTTTCTCTGAAACTAAAGAACTTTATTTCTTGGAAATTTTAAACAGAATTTGTTTATAAACTTGAAAACTGATTGAATTTTGCAAAGTTTCCCGTCAGCTATATTGAGCCTCTTCTAAAATTTTGAACTTCTAATCTAAACACAAAATATTTTTGGATAAACTTGATTTTCTGGCGACGTTTAGGACGATTTCTTTGAAAAGTAGGAAAGTATTCAAATAGTCAATTTAAAACTGCAGAAATGAGTAAAAACATTTGTTGCTTTTGAAATGTTATCCCTCCTAAATGGGAAACGCTAATTTATAAATTTTTTGTTTAATTTTTCATAACCTTGGCTTAGCGTCCCAAATTTTCGGGACAACTAGTTTCTCCCCTTTTTCAACTCACCAATTTTTTGGGACGACTAGACACAGTATTAATGTACTTATTTTACTGTTAGGGTATTTGATTCATATTTTAAACTAGAATTTTTCAATATTGTTCATTCAGAAATTGTGTCTTGCAAGTTTGAATAAAATTATTCAATTTCTCAGACTTCTATATCAAATTGTCCATTTTATAACGTATCGAACTAGCTAATTAACTCAGCCCAGCCGATCCTATCAGATCATATCCGGTACTATCCGATCTTATATGATTTGAACCGATCCTATCATATCCGATTATATCCTATCTGATGCTATCTGTTCTTATCCGATTTTATCTTGTCCTATCTGATCCTAGTTAATTCTATATGACCCTATCATATTCTATCTGAGCATTACGGCGGTAAAAAAAGCTTGTGGGATGGAGAGACAGACACCCGACCGAAGCTAGAAGAATTTCAGCCCGGTGCTCCAAAACCCTGAATACTGAAAAAGTTACACAACTTAAACGTCTATGCATAGTGTCTTCCATGTTCATTTACTGAAAATTTCAAGCACCTGGGGCCATGGGTAAATATTACTCTCTGTCTAAAATTTTCAGGAGATTCTATTTTTAGGTATTTGCACCGGACTCGCGAAAACTATTTGCAAAAAAAGTAAATAAGGAGTATCTTACCCATATGGATTGTTTATTGTAAGAAAATGTGAAGCTCTGTTTCTCGTCGCAGAGCTGAGTTCACAGACTTCAAACCCTGGACCTGCTGTTTCTCGTTCTAAAATTTCTTATTCTCCTGACATACATCATGCTTTGGGTTTCTCGTACAGGTCTTCGCCTCTGACCGAGCCTTTTCTTCGTTACAGGTTCAGGTCTCCTCCTGCCATCCATTCCGCTCCATGCATACTCGGCTATAAACTTGAAGAATATAGATTTATTCAGCGTATTCCCTTCACAAATCTGCTCCGGCGATTCAAAATTCAAAGATACACTTTTCCTAACGATAAACCGGTTCACTTGAGAGAAGACCATAGTGTTCTTGTGTCTATGCCAACTGAAGAACACACTGTGATATCAACGCCTAATGGTGACGTCTTTGCAATATTGGAAGGTAACAGTAGACTTTCTGGAATGTTAATAGGAAAAATATTCGCTCAAAAACGTGAGAAAATAAACGTAGACAGCGGCCAGGTTAAAGAAATGACCCGAGAAGAAATGTGCGATTCTCCGTTAGACAGCAATGCATCAATCTTCAGGAGCTTTAAAGTATTAAGGGTCAATAACTCTTGTCCGGATCTGATTAGATTTCCAATACTGAATAGATTTGAAAGTTAGTGTATGAGATATTTTCGACTTTACAATTGCTCACGCCGAAGTCCCTGAAATACTCAAAAAAAGTTTCTAAAAACGGGTAAATAGACCCTCATGACACTTTCGTGTCATTTGAAGCTCTAAACTAGAGCCGGGTCTATCGAGAGATCTCAATCTGACAGACATCCTCACTTAACCTTAGGTCAGGCGCATAAGATGTGCAAGACTATGTACAAGTTTTTCGTAATTTGATCTGTAGCTACCTCGAACTTTGAATTTGATCGTTTTCGTCTAATTATACTGCAATTTATTCCATTTCGATTAAATGAATTTTTATCACTAGTTTTTAAATATTTGCTGAATAAATAATTTGTTAAAATAAACAAACCTTTTTTTATGTTAAACCACATGAACTTTAACACACTTACAGGTTATAATTTCTTTGTGTATGAAGCAATTATCTTGAGAAAAATGTGAAAATCACAAAAATTTTCCTTCTTCGACACAAATAAAATATTTACCACAATATCCAAAATAAACAAAGTCTCTTTCCGATCAAAGAGAAAAGTTATAAGCCGAACACCCTTTTGTTTGAAAGTGAAAAAAATTCGAATTTTGTGAATGTCCAGACCGTAATTATTATTCAATAAAATGGTGATCCACGTGTAATATATTTCTTCCTAGAAATTTAAACTTACGAACTTGTATTAATTTCAAATAAGGTTAGTCCATAGTTTAAATGCATTTCAAACTCGGCTTGTCTCAGTTTACAAATTTATTGCATTTGAAGGTTTTTTGTATTTGAAATATTTTTTGGGACTGTCTATGTGTACCAAAACAAAATTTGGCGATTTGTAACAAAATATCGGTACAAACACGCGAAAAAGAATTTGACTGTGTCTTATAGAATTTTTCCTTCGAGTCATGAAAATCGACTTGATGTAACGACGTCATAGAACCAAAAAATATCCTTGACATTGAATTTAAACAATTTTCATCATACCTTCAGCGAAAGATCGATTTTCAATGCCTGTAGAGCGAAGCGAAAGTGGCTGAATGCAGCCGAGTTTTCTTTTCCTCCCTAGGTGGAGGAGTGCGTAGGATGGAGAAGAAGAGAGGGAAGGAGGAAGAGGAATGGAGAAGAAAATATTGTAAATAGGAGACAAAGAAGATATATAGATGGTATGTAAATATTTTAAATAGTAGATATGTATTAGGTAGCAGCCGCGCAAGCGAGAAAGTAGTGACATGCGAGCGAGGCGAAGCGAGGCCAACAGGCTGAAGAATAAAAGTTTATACTACGTACGCCGTGGTATGGTATGCCTAGCACCAAAAAGTCTGAACTCTGAAGTTCTTGCATACGATTATAATATCCTTATATTGTTCGTCTATCGTTCACATGGGTTTTCACATCGTGTGCATCGTTTTGAGGTACGTATTAAATTATTTCTCAAAAACTAAAGGATGTTCCATTACATATTCACAGGGCTTGTAGAGGACATTGTCAGCTATCTATATAACAAAATGAGGGAAATAAAAAGTGAGTTTTTCCAGAAAGTCAGTTCAAAACTTAGTTTTTGAAAAATCTAAGAAGTTTTTGTAAGTTCTTTTCTTCAAGAAACGTTATTTAAAAACGGGGTCTTATTGCAAATAATTTTTAAAAAATGCACCTCAATATGATTAAAATCACAAAAGTTATGAAAGTTTGAGGAAAAGAGACCAAAATATTCAATTTTGAATATCTCCTAATTTTTTTCATTTTTTCAAAAATTATGTCAGGATTTTTCTTTCAACACCTAAGAGAACGGATACTAGAATTCTCATCAAAATTACTAAAAATATCTGAAACTCTTGCGATTACTGGTATGGAATTTCTCACTCATAAAATATTATTCATTCAGTTGAGCTTATGGACATACTAATTTCAATATTTTGTGCAAACTGTGCGCATGCTCAAAAATATTCAACAAGCTGAAAAATGAGTTTTTATATGTATTTATAATATGGGAAAAAAAGTTTGAAATGTGTTTCTCAAGATTTGTTTCAGATTTTTTTTAGAAAATGACACTCTCTGTGAAAATCTCCATATACATATATTACAGTTGCACCCTTGATAAATTCAAAAAAACCAAAAATATGTGCAATTAGATATTATTGTTTTATTCTTAGCTGAAATAGACAAAATTGTGTTAGAAGAAAGTAACGCTGGCGGGTATCGAACACGAGTCTCCGAGGCAGCAGAATGAAGATATTTCTTTGTAATAAAACAAATTATGGAATTTATAAATTTGATCATCCTCATGAACTTTGGCGCATATGACGTCGTCCAGCGATGAATTCCCTATTTGGGATGAAAATTTTTGCAAAGCGCTACATTCAAGTCCTTTGCTTCATATTGCGCTTTTCATTGAGAATGGTAATTTTTATAACCTATTTCGCAACTTATGTTATTAAAATTGCTAGTTATTGCAACCAACGTTTTATTATATAATTTATGCATATAACTTTTTCCTTACTTCAAATCGCTATAAGAAATATTAATGTTTCCAATTCTAAATGGCAATTATTGAGTTTGGAATATATTAATGATTAATATGGAGAAAGTTTTCATTCCTATCGCTGTTGATATTATTACAATTTTCTCGACTATATCCTAGATTCTCACCGAACTCTTGTAAAAAATGAATATTATAATGCCAAATTCTACAATCAATAGTTTCTCCGTGTGCACCTGAAGAACTTCAAAAATTAGATTTAAGGCAAGTTGACGTCAAATTCGTGGAAAACGAAGCAATGGAAACTACCAAACGACCTGGAGCCACTGCAGCAGGCTTCCTTACAGAGAATCAGCGATTGGCAAACGATGACTTTTTTTCCTGTTCTTTAAATAACAGATCAATAAAATTTTTATCTCAATCAATACATGCATTTTATTTTTGTAGATTCTACTACAGATAATACTCATCATTATAGCATGCAGCAGATGCGGGAGATGACACATGAGACATTCTGTGTCCAAATGCAATTTTTTTTCAAATTTTGTATTCAATTAACAATTTTTTTCTTCTTATTCCCCTTTTATTCTTTGTTTTGTTTTCCTGATGAATATTTGAATATTTTCATCTACATCTTGAACTGGATTACTCGTTGCTTTATTCAAGAACGGAAAACAATCTATTGTCTTTTGGCCTATTTTCAAAAAGAAAGTTTGCTCCACACTGAAAAATGTTTCTACAGTATTAATGGATCTATCTGAATTAATGAAGCCAAAATAAATAAGTAGTGGCACAACTTGCTGGAAGCCTACCAGAGAGGTAATTTAGGATGGATTCCTGCTTCATGTAACGGTTAGTGAGAAAAAATATTTGAATTAACTAATCTGATATTTCTCAAAGATAAGCAACCGTAATTTTGTATATTTTGTATTGATGTAGTGATGTCAAGCCAGCAATCGAGAGGGACAGAGGGAGAGAGAGAGAGCAGCTGCAAGGAACGAGACAACCCAGCCCTTTACAGTGATTGTAGGCGAAGACCTGGGCAACATTACAGAGACTTTGGCATCGATGGATTATCTCCTTTACATCGTCCACTCTTCAGTGACGAAAATTAATGTTACCTTTAAAATATTCCATGCAATACATGCACTCTATGCAGAACATGCCGAGCCACTGTGGTTGCCGCTCCAGGTATCTGTCTATGGTGTGATGACCAACTAGGAAAATCTTCGGGAAAAAGACAGTTTAAAGTCGTTAATGGAAGAACTGTCTTGCGAGGAGTAGTTCTACCGGAACAAGGTAAGGCTAGTGTTAGATTAAACTATTAGAAAATTTCATATTTATTTTTTGTTTGAAGTTTTAAAATACGTAAATACCTGTTCGCTCACAGTGCACTGCTGAATCGTTGTTCTCTTCGATTCAAGACTCATATATTCATTACAAAATTATTTACGACATTCAAAGTATGTCCCTTTACGCCTGCGCAAAGGAAAACTATTTTAGAAAAATTTTTCTTTTTGTGCTCGAATGCGCAGGCACTATCGAACATTTCGTAAGTTTTCTAGTGATGCTTCGCCTGATTATGAACGAGTTAGAGTAGAACATGATGTTGTGACAGAAATTAAAAATAGCAATGAAGCAATAAATTTTGATGAGATATTTGATCCTATTTTTAGGGATGTGGTTCTTCAATCCATGCAAGAAAATTCTAAAGACTTTTCAACACAGCACAGATTAATGTTTTTAGCTCAATTATATTGTCGCCCTTTTTACCTAGAAGTCTTGTTCAAATCATGGTTCACAGTGTTGGAGATTTTATTGAGAGCTCAATTATAAAACTAAAGAATCGATTTGACGTCATTTCAGAACACTCAGCTATTCAGAATAATGAGAGATGTGAAATAAATTGTTTGTTAGACGCTTTTAGTTCTCCTTTTCCTTCTCTCTTTTCGGATTACTTAAGATTCATATATTTTTCACAACGCCGTGGACAAAATGCGATTTTACCCACTCCTCGATATGTAAAAGCTCACTTTTCTCCACGTGATTGGGAAAAAATATAGTCCTCAGCTGGTGCAGAAGAGCTTTTTAACTCATGTGTTTGCAAAACTCGCCTTCGGCTCGCGCTACAAACTTCACATTCGTCAGAGAAACTCCTTCTGCACTCGTTAAGAAATATACTATTGAAAAGTCAGACAATCTTATACGAGCGACTGAATGGATAGTAGGAGAAAGGTATGAATATAAATTTGTAGATAACAGAATTGTAGGAGTATTCAGCAAAGCAGCACAGATTCCATTACGTATGTTTAGTCAAGTTATGGCTGCATACGTTTCAACGCCATGCTTGCGACCAGAGTTTGAATCTCAACTAAATAATATATTTTTTAAACTCTTATATTTTTTATAAGACACAAAATTGCCAAATGGTAACTTCAAAGTTTTCGAAAGTGTTGTTTCGGAATTGAATTTTCTTGCACGGAATGGAATTTGGGTTAAAACTGAATCTGGAAATAAACAAGTATGCTTTATACTTGGCTTGATTTTAGGTGATGATAAGGGATTGGACGAAGTATAAGCATTTGCAGGTGCTTTTTCTGCTATTTTGTATTACAGATTTTGCAAGAGACACAGAACTGATTGCTCGTATGACTGCGAGGAACTCTCTGATTACATTAGGAAATCAGAAGATTATGAGAGTGATGTAACTCTAGGTGTGGATGTATCAGAGGTTAAAGAAGAATATTTGTCCTTGCATTTCTGAATGAAAATATTCTTCATTTGAATTATAAGATCAACGGTTTGTCGAACAATATATAGGTAATAACCAAGAATAATTTGTGAAAGTCAAACTTTAGAATGTCTTAGAGTGAAATGCGGAGATTCGTACTTTGCTCCAACTTCCTGGTTGTCGATTATGTGCCATTGGAATGTGATGTCTGGAAGGACAACCTCGTGTTGCGTGAGTTGCGTGATTTATTTTTTATGCAGAGCCTTCCCTAGGCAGTGTTTGCAGCAATTTAAAAATGCAATGGGAATTACCCCCATATTTTCATTGAATCTGGACAAATGCCTTATCTAAACTGAATTAATAAGACGCTTGAAGGTAGCAGTCAAATTATTAAACCGAGAACGCATGCGCAATTGTGCATGTTTCCAGTAATTAGAGCGATTTTGAGTAGTGGTAAAAAATTCGTCGGTCTCGAGCAGATTCTGCAAATATGTGTGATGCTTATCCTGTACAATTAGGTTCCAGTAATCAACTATATATGATTATATGATAATTTTATTCTAGTATTTATTACTTATTTTCTTCAAAACAACCACTTTATTCCGCGGGTTGGTGGCCGGCAGGGTTTGAAGGGAAGGGGGTATCAATTAATGTAAACAGTTAGTTTACTGTAAAATAACTGGATCAGTAAATACAATCGAATTGTTTGATTACTGCAATAGAATTGATAGGTTACTGTAAACGAACTGTACGGTTATTATAACAGAACATTCTGGTTCTGGGTACTAATCTTAAGCGAGCAGTTCGGTTATTGCAACCAAACTGTTCGTTTACAGTTAAAGTTTTCATTTCCAGTAATGGAAATCAAGAAAATCATGGAATTTACGGAATTCAAGAAATTCAGTGAATTCAAGGAACGAATCTTAAATTCTTTCCATGCGAACAACACTTGAAAATTTCATGGAAATCTTCCACGCAAGGATCTATGGATCAAAGTCTACATTCTTCAGTACTTCAGGACGGTTTTGCCTTATTGTTACGATTTAGCTCCATGTATCTCCTTTGTCAATTTCCCTTTTTCGGTCTCTTTTACTCTATCGAATTTTTTTATTTCTTATATTATGGTTTAAACTTTGATCAAGTTTAAAGGATATTTTGCAATTGAAAAAAACCTTGGTTGATTAGGGGATAGGCAGGCGAATATTGGGGAGAAAAGTTTTAACAAACTTTAATTTCCTAATTCATGCACAAGAGATTCAATCTCAAGGTTTTTCGAGGATTACTCTAGTTCCGTTTGATATTTTAGAAATATATTTTTTACGTATTTTGTATCGCACGTTTTCCTTTAGCGGTATTCATTGTTTTTTTTTATAACTGAATTGATATTTTCACTTTTACTGTCCTGATGAATTCAACATTTTTTACTAATTTCTACTTTTTGGTTGCAATTTGATTTTATCATAGTATTCTCTCTCTCCTTCTTGTAATTAGCCACACAATTGGCTACAGCGCTTGCGTTGGGCCGCACTCTGGTTAGCTGCAGTTGGCGCGCATTTAAAAAGGTGTATAAAAAACATTTCTTGTAATTAATATTAATAATTAATATCAAATTTACATCAATGGATAAAAATTATATCACTTATGATTTCAGACAGGAAAAAAATTTACAACACATATATTTTCTATATAAAAGTTTCTTTTTATTGAATTCCGAAGACTAAATTATATACAACGTAAAATTGTAAATTAAATAATACATATGTTACAGGCAAAGTATATAATCCGGCAATATATGTATATAATCCCTAGGCATTATATATAATGCCCAACAGAGTCCAGGAAAATTTTGAAATTTTGAAATTAAACTTTTGGTAATTTTTATTAAGTTGGCAGAAATTACCAAAAATTCTTTCACTTAATTTTGAATAGTTCATAGTAAGTTAGCGTGAACTACCGAGTGAGCTGATACCACGAATTTCTCAATGTCCGAAAAAAAGTACGCACTCTGTGTACCTTTTCGCCTATGGTTGTCTGTGGTCAATCTAACCCTACCTGCCATGAGCTCGGCTTTCTGGCTTTCTGATATCGCGTAGTCACCGTTGTGCAGCATCGATACTTTGTTAAATTTCATCATTATTCACTTGAATTTTACAATTTCCAGTTCAGGGAGTGAAACAGAATGCACACCGCCAGATATATGGCTAACAGCTGAAAGTGCCGCAAATAATTTACTGCCTGGAAAATCTAAGCAATTATACGAAACCGCGTACCAGAAATTTGTGTCGTGGAGAAAGGAAAGAAAAGCTATAACCTCGGAAAATTGCTTGGTAGTTTACTTCGAAGGGATCGGAAAAATATATGCGCCAAAAACCCTATGGTCCCAGTTTTCTATGGTAGAAAGCATGATAAATCAATGCAATGTTTTCACTGCAGAAAATGCCCAACAGTTTTTGTCTGAGGCTCCTGACGAGATTTATTTAGCAACCTTTTTATTTAGCTAACCTTTAAAATTTCGAATACAAAAGTAGAATTCTTATAACATTCTTATATATCCTGAAAAACTTGATACCTGATACTATTTAAACTATATTCAATATTTTTCTGTTCCTAAAACTTAGTAAATATATTATTTACAGGTTATTCTCATTTTCGGCGTTGGAGGTGCGTGCAGAGGGGAGGAACTCGTAAACGTAAAACTGGAGCATTTGGAGAAACAGGAAGAACTGTTGCTGGTAAAAATTTCGGACACCAAGACTAATAAGCCACGATCATTCACGATTAATTCCGAATATGGAAAAATTGTAAAGCAATATCGAGCTCTTCGTCCGAAAGATGTTACTTGCGATCGATTTTTTCTGAATTTTCAGAAGGGAAAATGCACAAAACAAGTGGTTGGAAAAAAACAAAATATCTGGTATGCCTAAACAAATCGTAACCTTTTATCATCTAGGAAATCCTGATTCATACACAGGAGACGCATTGCGATGAACTTCTGCAACTTTGCTTGCAGATGCTGGTGCAAATGTATTAGATCTCCAACGCCACGGAGGCTGGAAATCAAGTAAAGTTGCAGAATCGTACGTCGAAGAATTGATTGGCAATAAGAAAAAGCTGGGAAACATGATATTACCCGAAAAAAGGACTTCCATTAAAATATCTGCCGGAACTTCTTTAAACGATGAGTCGTATAATCTGTCGAAATCTCCATCGCCTAAACGTCCAAAATATGACAAATTAAGAAAATCAACAGACGAAAAAAAGTCCCCTGAAAACATTTTTCACTTAGAAAATTGTAATGTTACAATTAATTATAGCAATAAGTAAAATTAGCATTTTTCAAAGATTTGTCTTTCACTCAAACGGGCTATAGCACTCTACCCCCCACCCCCTTTGTCGAATGGAGGTTTTAGCCCCCACCAGAACTTCTGAACATTTCTGAGATCATGCTTCATTTATTCGAAATCTAATATGGGCTGAAATCATGACTGTATTTCGAGAAATGGCTGAAATCATCCATTTGTTATAAAAAATATCGTTTGCGCCAAGGGGAAGAAGGACTTTTTCGACGAGTACTGAAAACGTACACAAATCTAAAAAGTCCCTTTTCTCCCCCTAGGTGCATAATATACTATTTTAAATATAACTTGCAGAGGCCTGTTTTATAGGATCCCAAAGAATCGCATGAGGGAAAAATTGGGTTTTGCGAGTTTTTGGCGCTATTCATTTATAATGCATGAAATACTACTTTCTATTAATAATTAGATGTTTATATAAATTTTTCAAACATTTTATTATAGTTTTTAGGAATTTTCACTTAGAATAGTGTTCGGAAGTCGCGGTTTTTCCGAATTTTCAACTTATTTTCAACTTTACAGTCCGAGCGAGCTAATAATTAATTCAAGTCGATAAAAATATTGGTCTGAACAATTGGGTAATATTTTTAATAGTTTTACTTTGAATAATGCTATACAAAGTTGTGGTTTCTTCTGAAATATTCAACTTTTTTTTTACATTTCAATTAGTGTGAGGTAATAATGAATGCAATGCAATGCAAAAAAAAACCTAATGTTTTTTAACCAATTGTCATTGTTGACAACTATCTTCTCCTAATGCAAAGCTAGATAGTTGCGGTTTTCATCTGAAATTTTCAACTTATAGTCCACTTTGTACTTAGTGTCAAGAAATAATTAATGCAAATGTGAAAGAAAAAACCAGCAGCAACCTCTAAAATTAATAAAGGAAATATGTATAAACAATATTAATTTGTTTAAACAATTACGTTTCTTCAATTCAATTTATAATTGGTTCGCTCGAACTGAACAGTTGATAATAAGTTGAATAATTCGGAAAAAACCGCGGCTATATAACTATAGTCTCTATAGTAAAAGAAAGCTGCTAAAATTAATAATAAATTGTTTAAATAATGTATATAGACATCTAATTATAAAAAGTAGTATCATTAATTATTTGTTCAAAATAACTGCAAAAAAAATCATAATTAGCGCCAAAAACTTGCGAACCCAAATTTTTGACTCACAAGGTTTGTTTAGGACCCTTCAAAACAGACTTATGGGGAAGATATTTGAAAAATTAGTTTTTATTCATATTTTATAGCTAATTTTGAAGAAAAAAGTGAAATTTCATTTCTATTTACCTAATATTAACGATTCTGAATTATGTTTACAATAATGTCTTTTTTTCTTATGGGAAATCCGTGTTAAACTTCATGATTTGACATAGAATTGCTCATTTTACAAAATGCCCGGGCATTGTAAGTAACGTGAGACCGAATCCAGGTAATGCATATGTATTATTCCAATGACAATTTAGGTAAATATAAATTCACAATTCAAACTAAATTGGTTTCAAATTCGTATGTAATGAAACTCGAAGCTGTCATACAAAGCCTGTCAGCCAAACAGGACATTTCCAGACGTTCTACGCCCACTTTGTCAAGACGTACAGGTATCAATTTGGACCACACTATTCTCGCACTGATTCTAGGCCTTTCCTAATCATGTGAAAATCTTTTAAAAAATGGCACTTTCATAAAATAAAAAAATAAATCAACTTTGTTGTTAAATAAAAAACGGTTGAAATAATTAAAAAAAAATCGCCTGTCACAAATCTCTTTAAAATTTGATAGACTTTTATTTAAAAAGAAACGTCAAAATCGGGTGAAAATTGTAAATTAAAAATGCATGATACTTTTTAAAATTTTTCAATGGTGCAAGGTTTTTTTTTAAATATTCCTGCAAAACAAAGTGTCAAACCAAGAAGTGTTTATGTTTCACAAAAAAATGTCAGTGTCAATCAAAATGTCATTCCAGTATGCCGTGTTTTTAATATAAATAGCGAATCAAATTGTGTTGTATTCTATAAAAGTTCGTAAATTTATCATGACCATCTATAATAGCATCATTATATTCAAAATCAAGATTATGTACTTTACCTGTCAAGTGCCGGGGCATTATATAAAATGTCTAGGGATTATATAGAATGCCTACGCAATGTATATAATATGTATTCGATTACATAATTTGCCTGAAATAGCCAGGCATTATATATAATGCCGGAATTATATACTTTGCCTGTAACATATACATTTTTGTGCATTTTATAATGAGTATTTATTCTAGTCACGAGATTTATTTCTAATAACTATTATGAATTGCGCTCCAACTGCGACCAACCAGCCCGACTCCAAGCAGAGAGCGTCCTGCACTCGAGTCCGCCTGCGTGCATCCGACGAGATGACAGTTGATCTTCGACTTCTAAACCATCCGGTTGATCTTTTCTCGTGTGCGACTACACCATGTATGAGTCAAAAATAAAAATCAAATGTTCTTCAAAAATAAGAACCTTCTTATTCCCACGACCTGGATCCCTTTCCAGGGCTTCACAATCGTCGAGAGATTTCAGTTCTACAAACATCTACACGCGTCCTTCAGTATCAGGAGGAGAGCTCTCAAAAATAAGAATCTTATTTTCACGATTTAGAACCGTTTCGAGAGCTTCGCATTCATCAAGGGATTCCAGTTATCTACACGCTTCTTCCATTATCAGGCCGAGATGTTTCACATGGATAAAAACAACGTAACTCAGGGACAACCAAAACGGCTTAGTCTGAATGCGAATCGCGGATGTGTCAAGGGTCCAGATGCCCCACCGGTTTCCGTTGTCTTTCCCCGACGCTTAAGTCTGCATGCAAACAGTGACGATCGTGCCCGTGAAACGGATATTCCTGCCAATCCAGTCAATTCTCATAATTCCGTGACGAATACTGCGTCAAACACGTTCAAACGAAAAATTTCAGGCCAGGGGGCCCGACAACGTGCTTGTCGTCGCAAGGAAAAGGCTGCTCGTGAATGAGGAGTCTGCCGCACGCTTAGAAATATCCCAACGTCCCTTCCATAACACCTAGGAGGTACCAGTGTAGAATCCGTCAACGGTTCCTGGTTTAACAACTTTCTTTGCTTTCCGTGTCAGAGCTGATTTTTAGTCCAATCAGAACATTACCGCCCCCCTCAACGCAGTTCGCTGAAGACGAGGATATTTGGTATATGCCGACCAGAAGTTCTCCAGACAAATTCTCAGGCACCCTGTATAGACTTGCAGTAATATTCGACGTGTATTTCTTCAACTCCCCCCTCCCCTACCCATCTTCGCTTTATTGTCGCTCCGGTATCATTCCGAATAAACATGAGTTTTCACGAACTCGACTTCGAATACGAGGACCATCACTTTCCCGACGTAAAAATCGCTCCTCCACCCCGGGCTCTTTGATTTACCATTGAATAAACACAGGGTTATAAATTATCTCGCTCTCTCTCTAGCTTTGTGAATTGGAGTCCAATGACGATGGACTTACCAGCATACACATCTACTCCCGGTCTTCTTTTAACCCTTTAACGCAAAGAGGATTAAAACTATCTCTTCCCCCCAGCTTTGCGCATAAGCCTTGAACATAAACGGGGTTGAAAACAAATTTTACGTTATAGAGTCGCTGAATAAATTCTTCCTAAATCCAATTTGAACAACAATTGACGTAGTCAAGAACTTTCAACGAATAAATAGTTATTCGAAAATTGGGCCAATGGTAACAGTTAAGACAAAAGTTGGTGCAAATGTATGATAATCTAGTACATATGAATTTCTTGATTCCCGACTAGAACCGAGTGAGTAACGTTTAATTTTTGTAATTCATTTCTAGCATTTGCTACAATGGAAAAACTTTCAGCTTGACAATTTATCATAGGTATATTCAGCGAAAAGGTCGCTGATTTCTTAATAAATAAATAAATCATTCCTGAGTCAATATTTATTTAATTGTGTCGCAGAATTCTTCGCCTCTTTTATTTGTATAATCGAGTCGATAACGTATGTATAAAACCTTTATATAATACTGATAATACTGTATGTATCTGAAGACGTAAGAGGCACATATGTTATCTGAAATTATATTGATCTTTATATTGCGTAATATTAGTCACTTGATTCACTTCAAAATATACACATATATCAGTAATGTTCCATGTCACTTTAAATATGTATACTCTTGAATCTCCAGAATAAACGTCTTGAATCACTTCCCTTCATTGAGTGAAAATGAAGATTAGGAGTCTGCTCTTCGCTTTATCTTTTTATTTAAATTATATTGGTAAATATAATAATATAATATCATATTTATTATTTATAACCCTAGATTACAGAATTAACAATTTTTTCTGCCGAGCATATTTTAATATGATTTTTTAATGTACTTTGCCCCACTAAACACGATAATAACACACACACACACATTTTTTTATGGAAATGTTTTCGAGATATCAATATTCGATTTTTTTTCTCGATTTTCAGTGTTGTTCCGACCGGTATCGAGTTCTAACTGACCGATTACCCTTAACGAGCACGCACATTGAGGCAACTGAATCCTCCACAACTTTCTATCTTAAAGTTTTCAGATAGGCCCAGTAGTTCAGATGATAGGGATTTTAATATGTTGGCAAAGTTCCATTTTTTAGCAAAAATCGAGGTCGAAAATTCACATATCGTCCTGGGAAGAATAGAAATCGCAAATATTATCCAACTTAATAATATCGCTAGCATCTGAAAAAGTTGTGGAGGATTTAGTTGCCTTCAATTTGAGTGGTCGTTCAGGAAAATCGTTCAATTAGAACTCGAGATATACTCAAAAGCGTCGGAACAACTCTGAAAATTGAAAACAAAATTTGAACATTGATATTTCGAAAACGTTTCCATAAACAAATTTTTAGGTGTGATTTTCGTATTTAGTGGGCCAAAATACATAGAAAAATCATAGTGAGATATAGTGGGCAAAATGTCTGTAATTGGATGATCTAGATACTTATTTTCTATTAGAACAGTCAGATTATGTCCCTTTTTTCTCCTAATGTGAAGAAAGTAAACAAACAAAGAAAATTAATAGAACTGATGCATATCTTTTTGTTTCGAGTTTCACATTTTTTTGTATCACATCTTCTTATGTGTTATTGATTTAAATTAGACGAATATTTGATTATTTAATTTTTCTTTACAATATATACGTTTCATTCAAAATAGTAACAGCTGCGAAGAGACCTTGACATTGACACAAGACAACATCCGTTGTCATTCTGCTAGATTTCGAACATATATGCCGAATAAATTACTTCACCAACCATTGAACAATTGAATGATTATTGTATGTTTTACACGCGCTTTGCTCACAGACTGGAGTTTGATCGCATTATCGATCTTTATAATAGAGTTACCATTTAAGAGTTTGTCAACAATTTCTTGCTCACTATTGCATCAGTGGCAAGGTTTTACTTATTTTCCAAGTTCCATATATTTTGGACTTCAATCAAGGTTAATTTGCATATACTGAGAACAAAAATTTCCCTTTAACAGTGATGCTTTTTAAACATGGTGATTGGCATTATGTAAAACAATTACGTTACACATATTCAGAAGTATTTTCGGCTGGCACGTTCGAATTAGATGAGATAGAAACGTTTTTACTCGTCTCTCATTTTGTTTCTGAAAATATCATTTCAATGCAGAAGAATTCAGCTTGGACCTGAAGGGCCCGAACCTGGAAAAACTAGGCCCTGGCCTGGTGATCAAGCCTCGGCCCAGCTAGAATGAAAAGCTAAGTCCGGTCAGGGCTTGCTTTGATAGCCAGGCCATATCACCAAGCCTGGACCAGTCTTGACCCTATTTTATTAGCGATTCCGCGCCATTTTATTCATAAGAAAAAAACACTGACCACCGAGTGTCAAGTACGGAAGCATGTTGACGGGAAAATTCGAAAAGAAAAACCTAAACCACTTTCTTAAACCATGTTCTTTTCATGCACGTCTCTCTCTACGCATATTTTAAATATGCGCAAGCTATGTGCAAGCTAGAACCAGGCTGGGGTCAATATAAAGCGTATAAATGAAACGAAAATAGTTTATATGTAAACACTTATATTATTGATACAAAGAATCCTGCAAAAATATTAGTGTGGGAGTTATAAAAATATATTGCCAGATTTTGCGCTATTGTTTTATTGCTTTTATTCATTGTTTTCTTCTTACAGAATTGAGTTTACAGTCATTAAACGTAGCACCTCGGCATCCTCCTCAAGGTCTTTATATTCCCTATTATGAGAATCGAGATGGTTACCTTGTGAAATTGAGTGCACGTCCTCATGTTCTGATGGAAACTCATAGGTACATATATGGAGTGAGCGTTGGTAATAATATTTATCCAATATGTGATGCTTCAGGTCGCAGGATTCTTATAGAAATAGGTACCAATCGACCTATTTTGATGACACTAAGGCTTGCTAAACAATATGGTTTTGAGAACCTGGAATGGAATTTGCATCACCGTTCGGAATTTTCTACTTTTGGCAGAAAGCGACGCAAACACAATTAATTGAAGAGAATTAGATGAATATGAAACTATACAATAGGATATCAAATGTATTTCAACGTTTGATCAGTCGAATAAAAATAAACAATCAGATCAAATTAAATTGTCTATGTTTCGTGTCCCTTATTCTGATTCTAACCCAATGAGAAAAATAGATTAAATCACACAAATGAAGAGTTTGAATAGATTAAATGCATGATAGTAATATAGTGTTTCAAATAAAAAATGACGTACTTACAAAGCATCTTAATGACATTTTTCGATGAAACACAAATTTGTTTTTACTCAATTTTGATTTTTCATAAACTCAAAAATATTATCGGAATGCTTTAGCACTTGTGAGAAACATAGGTTTAGGACAAATGAATAATTTTTCAGATCGCCCGAAATTATCGCTGCAAACTACCAGTGCCGTAATTAAAGTTTGTAAGCGCCTCCAGTAACATTCAAGCATCATAACTTATTTATTTATGTAAATGACTCTAAAATTATCTCCGTAAAATATAGAAATTATATGACCGCACAATTTAATGAAGTTTAATATCTTTAGGCTACTTTAATCAGAAATGAAAAAATAAAAAGTGCGCTTACCCCAAATTTGTGTTCTGTGCTCCGAAAACGCCCCTTGTACTGACTTTCATGGAAAAGCAACAAATTTGTATCTCCAATTTGTAACTAAATTGTTAAATTTTGCATAAGATTGTGTGATTTTTGAATTTTCATCCCAAATTTGTATTCCCTACTTCAAAACCCTCCTCGACTGACATTCGTGCAAAATTACCAAACGAACGAAATTTTTGCATCTTTGTTAAAATGGTTGAATTTTGAGCCAAATTGTAATTTTTTGAATTTTTACTTTAAATTTGTGTCATGTACTCCAAAAATCCCCCGCGTATTGACTTTCATGAAAATCCACTGAATGATTTTTTTTTTTAATTTTTGGTAAAATATTGTGTTCTCAAAAATCTGATTTTAGGGGCAAAACCCCATTTCTTGCTGCTTCTTCTTTTATGACGGTGAAAAATCACGGCGCTACAATCGAAAATATTTTCAACTTTCTCATGTTTTAAGCTTCAACAAAGATTTTTTTAAATTGTAATTGGCGGAAATTTGACTGCGTTATACATTTTTAAGCGAATTTAAATTTAATTTCTAATAAAATAATTTAATTTTTAACCAAATTGTTGAATTTTCACCTCTCAAAGATGAATTTACAACCAAATGATCGAATTTTAAACAAAAAAGTTTAATCTTAACCAAAAGCAGTTGCATTTTCAACGAAATAATTGAATTTTTAGAAGACAGCTTAAATGTTACCAAAAATGGTGAATTTTAAATCTAAAAGGATGAATTTTTTGTCTAAATTTTACAACCAAACAAGACAAATTTTCACAGTAGGCAAACAAACAAAACGAACGAAAGCACGAATTGGTTGGATTTGGCTAACTCCTTTATTTTTCACCGTCTTTTTTCCTATTGAGATTATTACATTTTCCAAATAGGAAGAAAATAATCCAGAAAAATCACACATTTTAAATTACTAATATTCAAGCACATTCATTGTACTCGTTTTTTATACTATCAGGGGCCAAAATAATTCGGAGCCAATTTAGACTTCCTCATCAGGGGTGGTTATCTTATAAATAATCTTTGATAGGGAAGTCTGAAGTGGCTTTGAAACATGTTGTTCCCTAGCAGTATAAAAAAGGCGAAAGAAGAATGAGGAAAGAGTTTGTTGATTATGGCTTACTCTTTTCTTTGCCTCCCTCTTTTTTTTAATTCAGATTATTACATTTTATGAATCGGGAAAAAAATTGCACAAAAATCACACATTTTGAATTGCTAATATTTAAGAACATCCTTTGTACTATCTTTTCCATAGACTAGGGACCATAATGATTCAAAGTCAATTTAGACATCCTCATCAGGTATGCTTATCCTATAAATAATCCTTGATGAGGAATTCTGAATCGGCTTTGAAACGTATTCGTCCCTGGTAGTATGAAAAAAGATAGGCAAAGAGTAAGGAAAGTGTTTGTTGATTTTGGCTGAATGTTTTCTTTCTTATACTCTTTCTTTCTATCCAGATTATTACGTTTTCCAAATAGGAAAAAATTATTCCACAAAAATCACACGTTTTAAATTGCGAATATTTAGGAACATCCTTCGTACTCCGTCTTTTTATACTACTAGGGACCAAAATGATTTGTAGCCAATTTAAACTTCCTCATCAGGTGTGTTTATCCTACAAATAATCCTTGATTAGAAAGTCTGAATTGTCCTTGAAACATGTTAGTCCCTAGTAGTATAAAAAAGACGGAAAAGGAACAAGGAAAGAGTTGGTTAGATTTGGCTAACTCATTTCTTTTTCACCCTCTTTTTTCCTATTCAGATTATTACATTTTCCAAATAGGAAAACATTAATCCACAAAAATCACACATTTTAAATTGCTGATATTCAAGAACATCCTTTGTACTCCGTCTGTTCATAATACTAGGGACCAAAATGTTTCAAAGCCAAATTAGACTTCCTTATCACGAGTATTTTTCCTGTAAATAATCCCTGTTAAGAAATTATAAATTGGCTTTGAAACATGTTGGTCCTAGTAGTATAAAGAAGACAGAAGAAGAATAAGAAAAGTGTGAAAGTTTGTTTTTGGCTGACTCTTTTTGTCTCCTTCTTTTTTCTTTCGTTATATAATTGTCTCTAGTGAGCCAAAAAGGAGGTAGATTGGAAATCTAAATTTTATTATTTTAATTTTTTGATGCTGTACTGTCTTTATTCTATTTATACTGCCATCGTGATGAAGAAACTTTACAACTGCATTTTCATCAAAAATTAGTTTTTGATATCGTCGAAAGCGTTATGAAATGACGAACTTGACTATGCTAATAGTTATTAAAAGTTTTAATTATATCTCAAGATTACCTGGTCTTCATTCGCATATCTACTTTCAGGGTAAATTTGATCCGCCGATCCTTGTAAAAAAGCACATCTTCATTTTTTGTCTTTGAAGCAGTATTTATTATAATTGTTTATTTTGTATTGTAAGAATAGCAAAAGTGAATTTCTACTGATTATTTTGTAATGCTGTTTATTCAGTTATGACTTTTTGAATTAAAAAAATGTAATGTTAACGTCAGACCTCATTTTGTTTAAGTATCATACCATTTTGAAAAATTATTCTGACAAAGTTGTAAGCAATAACATATATTGTTTTAAACATTTGAAACTTAAAAGGCTGCTCAGGCGCCTTACTTCAAAATCAATTTTCTTCAAAAACAATTTTTCCTTAGAATTTGAATTTTTAAGCTAAAAAATAAAATTTACAACCATTAAACTGTTAACCGAATTAAATTGTTTTTCATATAAAGTTAATAATTTGACCAAAGTCTGTACAATCGTTTCAATTTTACTAGAAAATATACAAGAGCGCTGCGCGCGCGATGGTTCTTTTTTCAGTCTCACGCAGTATTTAAACTAAAATATAAAATTAATATTAATACAACATTTTTGCGTCTAAAACTCTATCCCAAATAATAAAAAAAAGCAAGGGCAATACTTCTGATTAATAATTGATGTTAATATCTTTGCTACAGTATTATTATATAATTTTTTTGTATAGACAATAAAACCTAATTGTTTCTTTACACAATATTCGATTTTTGATAAAGAATGTTTGAGCGATCTTAAATTATTCTATAATTGTAAATCTACTTCGAAATATAATTAAAAATTGTTGATAGATTCTAAATCTGGTTCAAAGCGTAATGATTTTTGTTTGAAAACACCAATTTGAGATATAAAGCGCCAACGTTACCTAAAATGATTCGAAGATTATTGAACTTTTTTGAAATCTAATGATCTTTCAATAAAAATTTGAATTTCCGACCAATCACACTAACACAATACAAATTTCTTCAAGATTTTAAAGAAACACTAACATAACAGAAAATTGTGCAGAATACATGATTTTTATTTATAATAACCAATTTCCTATAAAATATCGAATTTTCATCAAACAAGATCAATATTTCAAACAAAAAGACGAATTTTCAATGATATACATAAATTCTTAGCTTATAAAGGATAGATTCTTAATCAAAAAGGGAATAGTGCATTTTTCCGACAGAAAATTCAATTTTGACTAAAAAACCGAATTTTAAACAAAAACGATGAATTTTTAACCAAACATATGAATCTTGAAAAATGCGAATTGTCAACAAACTGTTTCAAAGAAGTAGTTGAATTTTCAAATGAAAAAAAAAGCATTTTTTAACAAAAATAGCCATTTTTTATCAAAAAATGTATAAGTTTCATTGCAAGTAAAAAATGAATTTTCAGCCAAAAAAATATAAATTTTTAACAAAATAGTAACATTTCCAACAAAAGAGATGAATTTTCAACTAAAATGATGAATCTTAAACAAAAGCAATTTCCAACAAAAGAGTTGAGCTCAAAAGAAGATTTTTTAACCCTTTCAACGTTCAACTAAGTAGCTGAATTTCTAGCTGAAAATATGACATTTTACCAAAATAGTTGCAACTTTCAACTTAACAATAAAATTTAAAACCAAGTTTCAAGTGGCAGTGACCTATTTTGGTCAGCCATGTCCTTAAATATAATATCATGAGTCAGACATCCTAACGAGAAAATTTTTTCGAAAAATGAAATTTTAAACTTATCAAAATTTCTAATATTTCTGAATTTTATCAAATTTTCAAAACCTCTAGAGTTATTCAAATTTCTAAAATTATCATAGTTTCTGAAATGTTCAAAAAAATGAAATTATCAAAATTTCTAAAAGTTCTAAAATGTTCAAAATGTTCAAAAAATTTTACATTCCTAAAATTATTCAAATTTCTAAAATTATAAAAATGTCTCAAAATTTCTTGAAATTCTTAAATTACTTAAATGTCTAAAATATCTCAAATTTTCCAAAATTAATTAAAATGTTAAAATTATCAAAATTTATAAAATTATAAAATCGTCTCAAATTTTCAAAATTCATAAAATTACTACAATTCCAAAATTTTTCAAAATTTTTCAAAATGTTCAGAATTCTTAAAATTTCTTTGAAACTCTTAAATTTTTCAAAGTTTTGATGTTCTCAAAATATTTTATTATTTATATTTACCATAAATTTTCAATATTTAAAAATTTTCCAAAGTTTCCTAAATTCATACAGAAATAGAAATAAAGTTTCCCCTAAATTCATGACATACTTTTTTTCGAAAACAATATGACACACATTAGAGTAATAGACTGTATTAGTTGGTAATACAAATTTTACAAAATTTGAAAATTATATAAAATTTGAATATTTTACAAAATTTGAATACCTTAAAAAATTTGAAAATTTTACAAGATTTTAAAATTTAATAAAATCCAGAAATTTCGATAATTTTTTTAATATTTATAATTTTTTTAATTTTCGGTACCACAGTGTTTCGGGTGAGGCGGTCGATTAACTCAAAATGCGTGTTCACAGATGTATAATGTTTTATCATTTGCGTATGAAGTCACTTTTTACACCTGAAAAGTAGAATTTTAGCCCCGCTTCGTAGGAATAGAAAAGGGGCTGGAATCATGCATGTATTTTAAAAATTTGATTTTTCGAAAAATTTTCTTGCCAGGATGTCTGACTCATCATATTATATTTAAGTACATGGCTGACCAAAGTAGGTCACTACCACTTGATAAGGCGCTGCTAGAGAGTATGATGCTAATGACTTTTTTATTCACACAATTTCCACGTCCAAGCGTCAATTGTGAGTTCCCAAACACGACCAAACGACATCCAAACGATAGTTAAACGAATTTTTGAAAAAAAAATTATTGTGCAGCGTGAAGTCAGCACTGCAATGTTGAAAACTCAATATCTTTTTGAGTTTTTCCGTCCAAACGACGAGATTTGTTATCCAAACATGGCCAAACGAAAACCCACACTTCCATTAAATAAATCTTGGATATTTTATGGTTTTTGTGCTCATTTCACAGACATCTTTTTCTGCTTCTTATTTTTTCAAGGTCATACTTCAACTTTTGCTGGAGTAACAACTTAATTCATATCCTTTATTAACTAAAAGCTGCTGCGTCTCAATTTTGGGCAAATATCCGATTCAGAATGAGTCCAGATTTTTTCTGTAGATCGACGAAACTGGAGAGCTTTTTTCCACTCAGAAAAGTTTCACCTCATCTGACGCACCTACATCATCATTACTGTGAGAAGGTGGATAAAAAGCAGGAGAAGTTGAATCTCAAGAGTTCAACCCCTAGAACCTTGTTCCCTCGTGGGCAGGTAATTTATCGAGGTAATAACAATTTTTCTATTTTAACAGTACGCGGCACGTTTGCGTAGGGTTGCACTTGGAGGTGGTGGCACGACGGATAGTGGATGAGCATGGAAAGGGGCATAATGGATATCGCCCCAGGTCTTCTGCAGTTCCGGTACTATCGGAATGCTGGCAAATGTATGCCATATGTAAATGTGATCCGAAGCGTGCAGTAATCTGGAATTTGCTGAGACGTGTACATTTGGCTGTAAAGGATTTCTGAGGCTCTATGGGATGTGGCCACCCACCCTATCCTGTTTTACCCTAACTACGATAACAACTACGAGGTGTTCAATGGCGCAGAAATTCATCAAACACGGTCTTACCACTGTTTCTCTGATGTCATGCATCTCAGGTTGAGTTTCTTCTTCATACAACCTGAGATCCTGCTTCATTAAAAGTTTCTTCTTTGAAAATAAAGAGAAAAGAATCCTCAAAGGCGCCTAATTTTTCTCAAGAACTTTTTGTAAACTTGAAACGTTCTTTATCTTCAGGAATAGATTGAAACAATAACAATTTTAATTTAATTAATTGTTTTTGGTTGAGTATTCTCTTCTCTCAAAAAGGGGCACTTGTAGTCAAGGTATTTTGAATCCAGTTGTATACCTTCTTCGTCTGAACCCTAATTACAAATTATTCAAGAAGTAGCTACCAGCGCTTATTAAACGTTTCTTATTTCAATTATCTCATTATTGAATTAAAACGTATGCTTCAATCTGAAGTACTATAGAATATAACTAAGAATCATAAATCAATTCTAGGTGTAAAAATTTGAAGAAACTTCTTATGTAAGTTAACACAATTGCAGACTTTGTAATTTTCCACATAAAACGCCTTTTAATTTTAATGATTCAATTGAGTGTAAAATTCCAAATCTTCAAAATTGAAAAAATTTCGAAAGGAAATCTAAAAAATTACAGAATTTCTTATTATCAAGTTTTAATAGAAATCTGTATTATCATCGGAGAAGTTAACGGATCGAGAAGAGAAATCCACACATAAAATGGAAATCTACAATATCGACCAAAGTTATACTCTCCTATACAGAAAATATTTCAACGTCATTTCAGACAAGATGGAAATATAAACTGAAAACTTTCTGATTAAATTTTACTTAGAAAAAAATCCTCTCCTTTCACTCCGCTGGGATACGAACAGCAGGTCAACTGATTTCCGGCCAGGTGCTCTAGCCAGTGAGCTACTAGAGAGATCAGAGGAAGAATTCTTTTTTCTGAATCACGCTTTATTTAGCAAGATGTTACATAACAATTTTCAATAGAAATCTGTATTATCATCGGAGGAGTTAACGGATCGAGAAGAGAAATCCACACATAAAATGGAAATCTACAATATCGACCAAAGTTATGTTCTCCTATGCAGAAAATATTTTAACGTATTTTCAGACAAGATGGAAATATAAATTTAAAACATTTTATCAAATTTTATTCAGAGAAAAGATCCTCTCTTTTTACACCGCTGGGATACGAACACCAGGTCAACTGATTTCCGGTCAGGTGCTCTAGTCACTGAGCTGCTAGAGATATCATAATGAGAATTCTTTTTTCTGAATGACGCTTCATTTAGCAAGACGTTTCATATTAATTTTTATTAGAAATCTATATTATCATCGGAGAAGGTAACGGATCGAGAAGAGAAATCCCCACATAAAATGGAATTTAATTAATTAATTATTATTTAACATTAAATTTTCATCCAGCGGAGTGAAAGGAGAGGATCTTTTTTCTGAATAAAATTTAACTATCAAGTTTTAAATTCTTTAAATCCTCAACTTTTAAAAATGTATAACTCGAAGATCTGTAATTTGGAAGAATAACAAATGAAAATGCTTAAATTCTTAAAATATAGCATAGCCAATTATTCAATTTTGAAAACATTAACTCTAAGGGATGTAATTTGCAACACTTTTGGTGAACAGTTTAATTTTTAGGGTCATAATTGAAAATTCTTCAATTTAAACGATTTGAAATTCGAAATCAATTCGAAAGATTTAACATTGAAATATCTTCAATTTTAAAGATGTATAAATGCAAATTCTCAATTTTTGATTATTTTGGAAATCAGAATTCAAGTTTTAAATTATATGTCTTTCAAATTGAAGAAATTTTCAATATTTATCAACACAATTGAAGAATTTTCAATTTTAAATTTGCCAATTTAGAAGCCTTTTAATTTTGAAGATTTCGCGAGAAGTTCAAATAATTGTGATATAGATGGACCATACTTATCAGCAGTCTATGAGACAGCGACCTCTGCTATAAAAATTTAACATCTAATCACTGGTAAAGGCCTGTAACTAATCGCTCATTATTCTACATCTTTTATTTTCTATCTTGTGTCTCACGCATTGTAGCTCGTGCCTCCTACCTCGTTCCTCGTGCCTCGTGCATCGTGCCTCGTGCATCGTGCCTCGTGCCTTCTGCTTCGTGCCTTGTGCCTCCTGCCTCGTGCCTCGTGACTCCTGCATCGTGCTTCTTCCTGCTGCCCTATGTGATCCTCCATCCTCTATCATCTATCATATATACTCTATCATCTATCCTATATCCTCCATTTTCTATCTTCTATCATCTATTCATATTTAATCATCTTATGAGTATTTTGAAGGCTGTCAAAAATTGGTGCTGTGAATTTGTTGTCATAATTTGAAGGCACTTGCGATTTTTTCAATTTTTTAGGTTTTCGTTGGAAAGCCTTATAATCTTGTATCAGGGATTAAGAAATTCAAGAAGGAATTAGGGACCGAAAGTCACAATTTTTACTTATGAGATTATGATGAAACTATGAAACTGCCTGTGGTGATGAGTTAACTATGGTGTCAATCGCCAATTTGAATCTATTGCAAAATTTCTAGTGCCCGGGCAAAGCTGGATTAATTTTTGCTAGTATATATATATATATATATATCGTTGGTGGAGATTTTAATGAGGCTTTCACGAAATGTTTAAAATGATACCACACCCCTATTAATGGATTGAAAAGCCGGACAAGTGAAGGTAGAACTATTACGAGATCCTTTCATTCCATTTTGTCTGTCACTCAGTGAATGACACCTACCACAAATGACAGATCGCGAGTGAGAAAATGAGAATGACTGAAATGCAAAATCGAAAAAAAATGTGTCGACTGTGCAAAGAGAAATTCCACTATTGGTGTGGACTCTGAGCGCTTTGCACTATGATATAACTATAGGGTTGCAACTCTGGTTTTCCCGATTGTCTATGAACAATTGTCTCTACGTAGACGTTATGGTTGCTGTATTCGGGAACTTCCAATAGACAAAGGGGTCTCGATCGAGGGATTCGCTCGTGCACATCCCTTTTATTTCTGAAGTGAAATACACGAATCGCCTTTATAGGAATTCTGTCATAAAATGTTATTATCCGCCATGAACGAGAGTGCAGCTAAAGCCCTTATAGAAATAGTAACTTTGAATCTAGCAATAAGTTATGGGCTTCAGACTTTAAATTCTAGATTCTCATCAATATAAGGGTATTATTTTTTGTTGTATTGGGAAATTGTGTCAAAAATGGACACCTTAGCATTATTCCTCTCATATTTATCTCTCCCACTATTAATCCTCCTTTTTGTTATTTTATTTACTTTTTATCCTTCTCTGTTATACATTCATTCCTTACTCCCATCACCATTCCTCCCATTGCTCTACATTTTTTATTTTTCCTCTTTTTCATTTTGAACTGGCCTTTCTTAACCTCTTATAATCTTCCCCTTACTCTCTTCTATTCCTTTTCATCTAGCCATGTCTCTATCATTACTACTACATCCCATTGTTTCAAATTTCTCATTAACTCCCTATCCTGCTTTCTAATCCTGCTATATTATAGAAGCATATCCTCCAATCTTCCCTACTTTTGTTTCTCTTCTCTTTTTGTTTTGCACCTTTTCTTATTTCTTTATCTCCCGTTTCTTTCTCTCCTAGTTTCCCGGCAGCTAATTTTTTCACTAACTCTTTCCTGTCCTCGTTCCAATCCCACCATACACCTTATATCTGTATTCTACCATACTTAACTCATGTTCTTTTTACTTTTTTTCTTTCCTCTTCTGCTAATTTCCTTAACTTATACTGCATATTCCTTTCTAACGATATCAAATCGTCCTCTATTCTCTACAATATTCCATATAACACCCTCTTCTTTTTTATCACTTCCCTCTCATGTTCCCATTTCTTTAGTTTCTCCAGTACCATTCCTTCCCTTCTTCGATCTTCCCTTTATACACTTCGCGCTTCCAGTATCTCTACCTTAGAATCAATCATTTTTATTACTTCTTTCACTCGTTCCATCAGCTTCTTCCCCTCTAGTCTTAGACCTTTCATCAATATGTTTCTTTTTTCTCTCTCTCTTTCTTTTCTATTCTTTGTTCTATTTTTCTCAGCCTTTCCTTCTCCTTAATCCCACACTCCCGACCTTGAAAAAACTACCGGTTTGAGCTTTCTATTTTCTTATCCTACCTTCCAACTCCTTTACCTTTTAATTAGACTCTTCCTTTCTAGTCTTTGTTGTAACGTCTGCATCCTTTTCTCTAGCTTTTCTCTCACTTCTTTCCATTTCATTTCTTTCCTAAGTTCGGCCATTTCCCGCCTAATTTCTTTCGATATTTCCTCTTCCCTTTTCACCTACTTATCTTCATATATCCTGATTACTTCTATCATCATTTTGAGCGTTTTTTTCAATCCTATATCTTCCTTATCTTCATTGCTTTTCCTCTCCCATCTCTTCCTTTTGAAGAATGCCTCAATCGATCCCACGCTGTTTGCTCTCAATCTCCCCTTTTTCCACCTAACACTTTCATGCCGGAAACGGAAGTTCGATTTTTTACTAAAAGGATGGCTTTTCTACCAAGCAGGTTAATGTTCTACCAAAAAGGCGATCTTTCAAGAAAATGGTGTCATTTTTAAGTGAAAAAAAAAAAATTGTCCAGAAAGCAGTTGAATTTCCAACCCGAAAATATGATGTTTCAATCAGAAATCTATTTTCTACCTAATAGATTGATTTTAATAAAAATAGTTCATTATTAACCAAACAGTTCAATTCTTAACCAAAAATATGAATTACAAAAAAATTAGTAATCAACCAAATAATTTCATTGTCTACCAGATTGTTGAATTTTCGAACCAAAAAGATGAATATTCTACAAAATACTTCCATTTTTAACCCGAAATTATGCATTTCGACAAAAAAGTTTCTTTTCAAACCATATATTTAAATTTTTTACCAGAAAATCTATATTTGCAGCCCAAAGAAAAACAAATTTTCAACAAAATAGTTTAATTTTCAACTCGGAAATTCTTGCTCACTGATAACGACAATTCATTTATTTTTGTTAACAAAAAAATTAATTTTCAACCAAATAATTTCATTTCCTACAACATGTTTGAATTTTTAAGCCAACAATACGAATTTTCCACGAAATAGTTCCATTTTCAACCCGAAGGTATGAATTTTTAACAAAAAAAATTATATTTAAACCATATAATAAAATTTTTTATAAAAAAAGTTATATTTTCAACCCAAAAAAAAAACAAATTTTCAACAAAACAGTTTAATTTTCGACCCGGAAATTCTTGCTCACTAATAACGACAATTCATTTATTTTTGTTCACAAAAAAATTAATTTTCAACCAAATGATTTCATTTAATACAAAATTTTTGAATTTTTAAGCCAAAAAGACAAATTTTCTACAAAATAGTTCCATTTCCAACCCGAAAATATTATTTTTTTAACAATAAATCTATTTTCTACTTAATAGATCAATTTTAATAAAAAATTTTAAAAAATTGATTTTCAACCAAATAATTTCATTGTCTACCAAATTGTTGAATTTTCAAGCAAAAAAGACGAACTTTCTACGAAATAGTGCCATTTTCAACCCGAAATTATGAATTTTCAGCAAAAATGTTTATTTTGAAACAAAATATTGAAATTTGTTACCAAAAAAGTTGTATTTTCAACCAAAAAAGACAAATTTTCAACAAAACAGTTCAATTTTCAACCCGAATATTCTTGCTCACCAATGACGAGAATTCACCTATATTTGTTAAAAAGTTTATTATTTGGTTGAAAATATAATTATTTTCTTGAAAAAATCAACAAAATAATTATATTTTCCACCAAATGATTTCATTTTTCACAAAATTTTTTAATTTTTGAGCCAAGAATACGAATTTTCTACAGAATATTTCCATTTTTAACCCGAAGATATGAATTTTTAACAAAAAATTGATCTTTAAAACATATATTTAAATTTTTCACCAAAAAAGTTATATTTTCAACCCAACAAAACAAATTTTCAACAAAACCGTTCGATTTAAAACCGGAAATTCTTGCTCACTAATAACGACAATTCACCTATTTTTGTTAAAAAGTTTATTATTTGTTTAAAAATATAATTATTTTGTTAGAAAAATCAACAATTTCGTTACGTAGTAAATCTTATCTATGTTCCCAACATTTACTACGTAACAAAATTGTGAATTTTTTTAACAAAATAATTATATTTTCAACGAAATAATTTCATTGTCTACCAAATTGTTGAATTTTCAAGCCAAAAAGACGATTTTTTACAAAATAGTTCCATTTTCAACCCGAAGATCTGAATTTTCAAAAACAAAGTTTATGTTTAAACCAAATATTCAAGTTTTCTACCAAAACAGTTATATTTTCAACCCGAAAAAACAAATTTTCAACAAAACAGTTAAATTTTCAACCCAAAAATTCTTGCTCACTAATAGCGTCAATTCATTTATTTTCGATGAAAAAAAATTTATTTTCAACCGAATAATTTCAATTTGTATGAAATCTTCGAATTTTCAAGCCAAGAATACGAATTTTCTTCAAAATAATTCCATTTTCAACCCAAAGGTATGAATTTGTAACAAAAAAATTTATATTCGAACCATATATTTAAGTTTTACACCGAAAAAGTTATATTTTCAATTCAACAAAACAAATTTTCAACAAAACAGTTTATTTTTCAACCCCTAAATTCTTGCTCGCTAATAACGAGAATTCGCCTATTTTTGTTAAAAAGTTTCTTATTTGGTTGAAAATATAACTATTTTATTGAAGAAATCAACAAAATAATTATATTTTCAACCAAATAATTGCATTGTCTACTAAATTGTGGAATTTTCAAGCCAAAAAGACAAATTTTTTACAAAATAGTTCCATTTTCAAACCGAAGATATGAATTTTCAACAAAAAAGTATATGTTTAAACCATATATTTGAATTTTCTACCGAAAAAGTTATATTTTCAATCGAACAAGACAAATTTTCAACAAAACAGTTTAATTTTCAGCTCAAAAATTCTTTCTCACTAATAGCGTCAATTCATTTATTTTCGTTAAAAAAAAGAATAATTTTCAACCAAATAATTTCATTTTTTATAAAATTTTGGAATTTTTAAGCCAACAATACGAATTTTCTACAAAATAGTTCCATTTTCAACCCAAAGATATGAATTTTGCACAATAAAGTCTATTTTAAAACCAAATATTTAAATATTTCATAAAAAAGTTAAATTTCCAACCCGAAAAGACAAATATTAAAAAAAAGACAGTTCAATTTTCAACTCGAATATTCTTGCTCACTAATAACGACAATTCACCTATTTTTGTTAAAAAGTTTATTATTTGGTTGAAAATATAATTATTTTTTTCAAGAAATCAAGAAATTAATTATATTTCCAACCAAATAATTTCATTGTCTACGAAATTATTGAATTTTCAAGCCAAAAAGACAAATTTTCACAAAATCGTTCCACTTTCAACCCGAAGATATGAATTTTTACCAACAAAATTTATCTTTAAACCATATTTTTAAATTTTTTACCAAAAAAGTTATATTTTCAACCTGACAAAACAAATTTTCAACAAAACACTTCAATTTTCAACCCGAAAATTCGTGCTCACTAATAACATCAATGCATTTATTTTATTTAACAAAAAATTTAATTTTCAACCAAATAATTTAATTTATTACAAAATTTTCAAATTATTGAATTTTCAAGCCAAAAAGACAAATTTTCACAAAATCGTTCAATTTTCAACCCGAAGATATGAATTTTTAACAACAAAATTTATCTTTAAACCATATTTTTAAATTTTTTACCAAAAAAGTTATATTTTTAACCTGACAAAACAAATTTTCAACAAAACAGTTTAATTTTCAACCCAAAAATTCGTGCTCACTAATAACATCAATGCATTCATTTTTGTTAACAAAAAATTTAATTTTTAACCAAATAATTTAATTTATTACAAAATTTTAAAATTTTCAAACCAAAAATACGAATTTTCTACAAAGTAGTTCCATTTTGAACCGGAAGATATGAATTTTCAACAAAACAATTTATCTTCAAACTATATATTTAAATTTTTTACCAAAAAAGTTATATTTTCAACCCAACAAAACAAATTTTCAACAAAACAGTTTAATTTTCAGCCCGAAAATTCTTGCTCACTAATAACGTCAATGCATTAATTTTTTTCACAAAAAAATTAATTTTTAACCAAATAATTTAATTTATTACAAAATTTTTGAATTTTAAACCAAAAACACGAATTTTCTACAAAATAGTTTCGTTTTCAACCCGAAGATATGAATTTTCAACAACAAAATTATCTTTTAACCATATATTTAGATTTTTTACCAAAAAAGTTATATTCTCAACCCAACAAGACAAATTTTCAACAAAACAGTTTAATTTTCAACCCGAAAATTCTTTCTTACTAATAACGACAATTCACCTATTTTTGTTGAAAAGTTTATTATTTGGTTGAAAATATAATTATTCTGTTTGAAAAAATCATCAATTTTGTTACGTAGTGATTTTATCTAAGTTCGTAACGTTAACTACGTAACAAAATTGTTGATTTTTTGAACAAAATAATTATATTTTCAATCAAACACCTTCCCCCTCAAATTGATAACGTAGTTTATGGACAGCCCCTTATTACGATGAAATTTACGAAATATTTCTAAAAACAAAAAGTGTAGAAAGTAATTTTTTTAGAAATTCCTGTATAGGAGAGAGTGGGGCAAAGCGGACACTTTTTTTAAAGTCGTTTTTCTATTTGAACAAAAAATTGTTTGACAACGTATTAGGTATGGTTGGATCGGGAGTTTAGTTGGCTACAAAATGTTACTGATGATTTTGAACTACGATGCTTCATTTATCAATTACATAAAGAAGAGCGAAGTAATGGAAAATCTGTCGAGAGAAAAATCGTGGGACTAAGCCGACACCCCCCTGGGGCTAAGTCGACACTCGACTATAATATTGGAAGAAAGAGAAGGACAAATTTTTTAAAATTTCATTGATGAAACTCACTAAATTCCCGATCCAACAATACCTAATATTTATTTTTTTTTTTAAAAAAGCAAGTGTCAGCTTAGCCCCACTGCAGCTTAGCCTTACTATTCCCTAGAGAATTATATATTCTGAGGAGAAATTCTGATCTTCCCTCGACTTGATTTCTCTTATCATAAAATAATTCCATATCCCTCGGGCAAGGATTTTTGATTATCAACACGACAAAATTTGGATTCTCGTCACGTTATCAACGTGTTCTGAAATGAAAAAAAATAAATAAATTTTAGAACAAGCAGCTTCATTTTGTTTGGCCCCGGCGGCAGTATTTATTTCTAATCGAAAATTTTGCATGTTCGTCCCAGCTGAATTTCGGCGAGAGTCGTTGCATAGTGCATGAGTATATTCACATCCAGTACTATCTGTTGTCAAAAAACGAAAAACATCATTGTCAGATCGAATGCATTTCTGCACGGCAATATTATGTAAATTACGCTGTATTCAGGTCAGATCTATTCATGCGAAAACCCGAAATTACGTGCTGCGGAATAACGACATGTTTTGAAAACAAGTGATTCCTGCATCCCCTGTATTTTTGCTGGTCCATTATAAAAAAATATTTCATATTCATTTTTTCTCTTTTTAATTGTCAGGAAACAATGACTGGCATTTTATATTTCATTTTTTAAAGCAAGAGCCATAAGAAAATATCTTTTTGTGAGATTAATATTTACAATAGTTCAAATACTGATTGTAAGAAAAGTGAAACTTGCAATTTCTATAAAATTATATAAGCTAATGATAAAATAAATAATGATATCACAGTGAATGTCAATTAAGCAATTTGATCCTGAAATTGGGTCAAAAGGATATGAAATGCTTTCATGGAGATTGCGGATTGTTATTAAAAAAAAAAATTATTAGGTTCCGACAAAAACTTAAACCACGTACATCTAGAGAAACACTTTTTGAAAGTAAAAAAATACTTTTCAGAGATATCAAAGATTTTATAGCCCAATATAGAAAAATTAGAATTATTTTTCCCATCCCAAAATCTAAAATTATTCAAATGGAATAGAAACACTTTTAGAAAGAAAGAAAATCAATTTCTAGAATGTTTTTTTTCGCTATAAATTAATTTTTTTAATGGAAAATTTCACCATTCCATTATATATATTTATATTATTATATTATCATTATATATCTATATATATATATATATATATATATAGTGTTTGCTAAGAATTCTTGAGGGCCTTGTCCTCGCGAAATTATATCAGCAGGGTTGTCTAAAGTAGGCACGTGACGCCAATCTTGAGGCTGAGTTTCTGCTTGAATTTCGGCAACTCTGTTTGCAACAAAGGTCTTTAAGGTATAAGGTGGCACGTTAATCCAATTGAGGACAATGGTTGAGTTAGACCAGAAATTAACTTTGTCGATTTTAAATGGAAATTACTTAAATGTGGCAGTATACAATTTGACTAGAAGATTGGCGGCGCATAATTCAAGTCGAGGTAGGGATCTCAAGTAAAGACAGGCCCCGTGTGCCTTTTCACTGGTATCGCAGAATCCATGCAATTGGATTTCAATTGTCTCTGAAGTTGAAATGAAGCGATTAAATTTTACCTCATTGAGAAGCTGTAATTGTTCTTTATATTGAATTCAAAATTCTTGAATGTCTTGAGGTACAGGACTATCCCACGTGAGTTGAATTTTCCAAAGTTATTGGATCAAAACTTTTGCTGGAACGATGATCGGACCGAGTAGACCTAATGGATCGAAAATCTTTGAAATTTGCGATAAAACGGATCGCTTTGTGGTCATCTCTTTTAAATTAGGAAAATTTACTGTGTAAAAAATAAGATCATTTGCAGCATCCCAATGGATCCCTGAAGCCTTCACACTTTCAGTAGGATTTAAGGACATGAATGTCTTCGAATTTTCGATGGAGAAGGTCATCTACATAGAAATCTCGTTTCAAAACTGCAGATGCAATTGGAAAGGATTCACGCTATACATTTGCTCGATGTCAGCAGTAAGAGCTTAACGAAAGCATCGAAAGCGGGTAATTATTGAAAATAGATCTTCTTGTATGGTTGGACCCACCATTAAAGAGTCATTTAAGGCGATACCAGAAGTTGGTTTAGCAGAGCCGTCAAATACGACTCTAACTTTTGTGGTTAGACTAGACGTTTTTACCACCGCGTGATGTGGAAGGTAGAAACCGTGAGCGATTGGTTCATAATCTGAAACCTGAGTCATGTGTGAATCTTTGAGATAAACGTGAATACATTCCGCGTATTGTTCTTTGAGATAAGGATTTTTCTCAAATTTTCGCTCAAGGGAATAAAGGCGTTGAAAGGCTGTTTTTTTAGAATTTCCAAGGAAGTCTTTTTTTTCATTGAAAGGAAGGTTTACGCAATAGCGACCTTCCTTGGATCTTTGAACGCTTTTCTCAAAATGTGCGTCGCAAGCTAATTCTTCGCTTGACTTAACATTTGAGCTGGAATCTGCTCCCAATTCCCAGAGAATAGGCCCCTCTTGAAATTTAATCAAATTACAGGTGTATTTAGATGGCGATTTTGAAAAACGGGGCTTTGAAATACTACCAGCAACATTCCAACCGAACAGAGTTTCTTGATACACTGCTGATTGCCCCTTAATTTGCAGCTGACCTGAACGTAAGACTTGATAGAAAAACTCTGCCCCTATTAGAAGGTCGATCTCAGCTGGTTTGTAAAACTCAGGATCAGCCAGAATGACACCTGGAGGGATTTGAAATTGATTTTTATCGAGGGGTAGACAGGGCATTTGGTCTGAAATTTCCTTGAAGATTAAACAGGATAAATTGATTCAGCCTTTGCTATTCAAAATGTAATCCATTGCGGTACCTAAAATAACCTAAAATCAGTAGAAGGCTCGGAAATTAAAGAATTATTTGAACTGCCGTTCAAAATGAAGACGAGTGTGATGTCTTTTTTGGCATTTTTTGCAAGTGTTCCCTCGACAATCAAGGATGCGATGATGACTATTTAAGCAATTGTGGCAAATAGAAGTCTTTTTAATCTCAAAATACCTATCATGAGGCGACATTTTTTTGAAAGACGGGCATGCCCATGGCATATGATTTTCGCTACAAGTTGGACATGTCTGCTTTGTAGGAGGGTCTTTGGAATCAATCGCGGTTTACATGCAGGTTTGTGATGGTTTGGAATTAAAAAGAGACCTTGAGTTTGATTTATTTTAATCGCTTTTTTTATCTAAACTCTGTTTTTGACTGAAATGGGAAGAGTCAATGATTGCACGTTGCTCAAGAAATGAAATCATGTCCTCTAACGAAGGAATGTTTGTACCTCTCATTGTTTCCTCCCATTTTTCTTTAGTATAGCTATTTAGTTTGTCTTTAAAAAAATAAACAAGAAGAATGTCCCACAATCGTTCTTCGTCGACGAGTGATTTGATAGCCCTGACTTGTTTCTGCACGTTGTCGAGAAGCTTGCGCGTTGAGAATTCTTTTGACACGCGCGGTGTTTCGAATAGGGATTTAAAATGATTTTCGACAATGAATCTTTTATTCTTATATCGTTTTTTTATAAGTTCCTATGCTACCACATAGTTTTCCGTTGTGGTTGTGAGAGAATCGATCACTTCCCTTGCTTCACCCGTTAAACACGCCTTTAGATAATAAAATTCATGTAAATCTAGAATTGCTGGATTGTCATGACACATTGACTTAAATGAGTCGCAAAAAGTGAGCCAAGTGTTATAAGAACCGGAAAATGTAGGAGTTTGAAGCTTGGGAAGTTCAAAACGCGACGAAGGTAAAAATGACGTACCGTACTGTGGCGTGGAAGGCGTGGAAGATGTGGAACCTGTTGAAAGTTTTTTAAGACGTTTTTTAGCAAGTCCACTGATCGCGTAAAACCGATTTTTGAATTGTGTCCTTTCTGACTCATGTTCCGCGTTTTCGTCTTCAGTTAGGGCTAAATCATCGATTTTATCCTGGACTACATTGAATTCGTCCCAAAATGACAAATGTTTATTAAACCTGCCTTCTAAATTAACTGCTCCTAAATCTGTCTCATCTTCAAGATTTTTAAGAAAATTTTCGAACTAAGTTTCCTGACGTTTTACTGAAGCCCGAAGCTTTTTTAATTTAGTTAGCGGAGTTTCAGCCATGATTCTAATCGCGAGATTTTTTATTCCTTAAAAGGCGATTGAAGTACTTTTGTGTCGAGATTATAACATAATTTAGGAAAGAAAATTACAATTTTTGGAAATGAGATTGTAACTCTCTTGACTCACTTGGAAAGATTGGTAGACTCGCGATGATTCGAGCCGAACTATATGCTGCTATTGCTCAGATGCCGTTTGAAATGAAATTGTTTTGGAAATGATGAGCAGATCCGCGATGGCTTCAGTCTCGTACGGGCTGCTGTTTTCCATATGACTTTAAAATAAATTGTTTGGAATATTTCGATGTTCGAAGTTGAGATAATTCTTTGAATTTAAATTAACTTTGGACCATTAAGCAGATTCGCGATGATTCCAGTCGTCGTATGAGCTGCTGTAGTCACGATGCCGTTGAAAAAATATTGTATTGCAATTAATTCTGGATTTTGAAATGTTTCCAGAGAAATAGCTTCCTTGCAGTAGTGACGTCTTTTGCAATGTTGACGTCCTGGATGAACGTGGTTAAAGGAACGAGAGCTTAGAACTTGAACTTTTCTCCTCGGTGCTGACTGGCTTTGCAATTTCGATTATTGTCCAGTGGTCATCTTTGGAATAATGAGTTTTGATCGTTAAGATTAAAACTTTACTGATGAGATGTCTCTATTTTCACTTGTGAATATCACTGGTACTCATTTGAGTAAAATAAAGTCACTTAGGACACTTATGAAACACGTTATTGTCACTTTAGAACTGCACGGACGTAGATATTCACTTTTAAGATCACTATAGAGTTGGAATTTAAATTCGCTGGAAATCGATGAAAGTCAATGCTCTGCACGGACTTTTGTACTCATAAAACACAAAAACACACCCTTTAGAACATCCGCGACTCGAAGGACCATAATGTTTTTGAGTAAATTTGTACTTGAAAGGATGAAGGTTCTATTTGTAAAATGAATAAAATTCCTTTTCCAATATATAGTATGTATTCTAATTATACACTTAGAACGGAGAAGTTCGCGCTCGGGTTTACATGTTTATCGTTTGGAAGCTAGGAAGTATCTGCCTGTTTCGTCAAGTTGAAGTGCAGTCGGGGGTATTTTGAACTTACAGAAGGTGTGTCGAAAGTTTTTAAAGCTGCCTGTGATTGGTACAGAGAAGAGTCGTCGATTCTTATTGGTACAAATTCGGCAAACCCCAAAAACAATGTTTTGAACTAGTGGCCCTGCTTGGGCTAGTCAGACAATCGGCGTCGTAAATTTAGTTAGGAAAGGTCGAAGACTAAATCCTTAAGATGCGCGATAGAAGCACGTCTGAGCAATAAAAGCATCAAATTCTAAATTGGAAACCCTCTTGCTAACCTGGTCGAGGATTAAAGTTATTAAAGTGAAAATCTAGAAATAGTTTGAAAGATGCTGAAAATTTTAAACATCTGCCTAAAGAATACTTAAATATATTTGAAGGTTGTCTATGCGCTTTACGGAGTTGTAAAATAATAAACCTGACGAAGCGAAGTTAAAGAACATAAAAGTAAAGACGGTTCAATATTGCCTTAGTTGTATCCTTTCCAATCCTTTTTCAATGTGTTTTAATCAGTGACGTCAACTAGCAAGATGCACGATACTGCACTGAAATCTGTTATACTTCATCAAATTTATCACTAGTTTTCTCGGAAAATATCACTCGTGGGAAAAAATACGTGGAAAAAGAAATATGCATCTCTATGAGATCTACAACTTTTGTCTGAAACATTTTTCAAAACTTTGCGTATTTTGACAATCATATTCGTAATCAGAGAATCAAAATAGATTTAAGCAAAGTGAGTTTTAAAAAAATCGGAGGTATGTGCTTTTCGGAAGTTTATCCTTAAATTGTGCTTCGATATAAGTAGTTTCTTGAGATAACTTCAGAAAGAATTGATTATTCAAAGGAAAAGTACAAAATGACTGGGACTTAATGGTCAACATTTTGGTAATCACCCTATTATATAAAAATACAATGACTATTACGATTTAAAATGATTTTTTGTGGTTTGTTTCGTACTTCTGGAGAAGCTAAGGAATCCTGAAGCCCTTGAAAAATGGCTATAGGTACAGTCAATTTTTCCAGGGGATAGTCTGAAGGAACAGTTGAGTTATATATTTTCATATTTGTACTTTTTCCATAATCATATTGACGAAAAGTACTCGTGTCGAAAAAAATTAAATTAACACAATTGCAAAGAAACTCTCATGAAACCATTAAGTTCTAGGCTTAAGTTTCTTGCCTTTCTGTTCTGCATGGAACTGCCAATTGATTCCAGTTATTATAATGATATATTATATGATATTCTTTCATCATTGCTTGTAATCCTGGTTTCAAAGAATTAAAAAGTTTATCAATATTTTTTATTATAAATTGTACGATTACCTGGGTTAATGACGCCAAAAGTGTAATGAGCCAATTGTTTTGTAGAAAATCCTTCAGGAATGTATATAAATTCTATTCTTAGAACTTCCTAAAAATCAAAATTTTTCAAGTCACCTTAATAGAAATTTTACTATATTTAAGTTTAAACTTATGGAAGTTATTTTCACCATATCTGCACCATTGTCGTCGATTCCCAAAAATGAATATATATATATATAAATGAAAGCAAGAAATGTTGATATTCTATGTTTGAAAATGAAGGTATTATAATATACGCAGAAAGGTGACACTTTTATGCCGGAGTGATCTACATTATCAAGGATCTCTTATAATAAATATGAATTAGCGATTATCAGACGTATTAGAAAAAAATAAAAATAATTAAATAATATTATAGAATTGTTCGTATACATCAGAATTAGCAGTGCACAACTACGTATATTCCTAATGAGTAATTTAAGATTGTTCTCACTGGGATAAAACGACCGAGAATCATGTTTAGCAGCCATCCAATCCCTTTAATATGCCCAAAAAAAGCAGGTGGTTTTTACATAATTTTGTTTTCCAACAAATTTTGTTTTCTTTTTTAAATTTTTTTGTCAAAAAATTTTGTTCACAAAACTAAAAAATATTTTGTTTAAAGATTACGTTAGGAATTGAATTAACGTCTTAATAGGCTACGAAAACCCTTCCTTATGGCTTCGGTCGGGTGTCCGTTCGTCCGTGCTAAAAAGTGCATAAGCGCCAACATTTAGCACAGCAAAAGAGTATAAGCGCCAAACATTGTTTCCAACCATTTTTTTTTCAATATTTTTTTCAAACATTGTTTTTCAACAAATTTTTTTTTCAAAATTTTCTTTCAACAATTTTTAAATTTTGTTACATAATTTTTTATTTGTTTTTACATAATTTTGTTTCAAACAAATTTTTTTTAATCAAATTTTTTTTACAAAATTAAAAAATATTTTGTTTTGCGAATCTGTTACGACTTAAAACGAAACTCTTCCTTGCAGACGCTCGGCGCCTACTCTGACTAATTTTTTGGTTGACTATGAACTTTCTTACTGAGAATTTAACTATTTTATTTCTGGTTGAAAATTTATCTTTTATAGTTAAAAATTTAATTTTTTAAATTGAAACTTCATGTATTCTGCTGAAAATTAAAATTTAAAAAAAAGGCTAAAGGTCAACAAAGCTAACATTTAGTGAAACTCCTCCTCGCTTTCAGAAAATACTCCATCATTTCCTGTCGCATGATTTAAATTTATGTTTTAAAAGCTTTTTGAACAGTTTTACCATCGAGGAACGTAACAGGCACATTTTCACTTTGACGAGAGCCTCTTACGTATTTTTGAAAAATTAGTAAATGTCACAGCAGTTGGAAATTATGGACACTTTTCATAATTTTCAAAAAATAATTTACTACATGTGGTGGGAAGATTTCAATTTGTATTTCAAAAGTTGTTTGGGTAGTTTTTCTATCAAGGAACGCGACAAGGTTTCACTTTGACGAAAAAGTCTAACATATTTTTAAAAAAGGCCGAAGGTCACCAAAGTCATTAAGTTAGTGAAACTTCTCTCGCTTTCAGAAAATACTGCATCACTTTCGGTCGCTCATTTAAATTTATGATTCAAAACTTTTTTTTGTAGTTTTTCTATCGAGGAAGGAAACAGACAAGGTTTCACTTTAACGAGAAACTCGTATATTCTCTAGAAATCAATAAATGTCACAGAAGTAAAAAATTATTGACACTTTTCATGATTTACAAAAAATTTATGTTTCAAGCATTTGTTGGGTAGTTGATCCTTGAAGGAATACTTTAGAGAGGTTTGCCATTGAACGACAAACTCTTATGTATTTAAAAAAAATGGCTTTCGTTGTTAGAAAATGTGGGGTTTAAGAAACAATTTTGTAGCAAATTTTCAAGAAAGAAATTTTGGTGGGTTTCTTGAACTTTTAGTTGTTTTGTTTCTTTTTTTACAAGGTATGTAGCAGAAATTCTGAGAGGAATTGAAAAGAGTAAATTTTTTGTTGGAAAAATTATTCTCATGTTGATATTGCTTAAAAATGTCTAAGAAAATAAGTTTTCAGGGTTTCGCGAGCGTTAAGAAAGAAAGAAAATGTATGCTTTTTTAAAATTGAAATCCTGTCAACAAATTGTCAAGAAATAAATTTTGCTGGGTTTCGCCTGTGTGGAGTTTTTTGTTAGCTTTGTTACAAGGCATGTAACATGTCAGGCTTTCGCTAGATTTATTACAAGTTATGTAACAGAAATTCTGAGAGATATGTTGTTTTGTTTCTTTGACCTTGTTAGTAAATGTGAGAGGGAAGAATTAAAAATCTAAAAAAGTTTTGGGGGACACCCTGTATCCATTTCTGTTGTCAAAGATTCATAATTTCAGTTGAAAATTCATATCTTTGATTAAAAATTTAACCAGTTTCTTAAAAATTCGATTTTATTGGTTAAGAATTAAAAAAATGCTTTGGTTAAAATCAATTTTCATGGTTAAAAATGTATCTATTTTGTTTAAAAATGTAACTGTTAGGTTTGCCAATTCATCTCTTCTCGTAAAAACTACTTCTTCTTTAATGAAAAATGCAACTGCTTGTTCGAAAATTATTGTCTTTTGTAACAATTTCGTCTTTCTTGGTGAAGTTATTCTTTTTGGTTGAAAATTCAACTATTTGGTTAAAAATTTAAATATTTATTTAAAAATATGACTAATTGGTAGAAAATTAAGTTTTTTATTGCAAATTCAGATTCTCGAGTTAAAAATTCAAATGTTTTGTAGAAAATTGATGTATTTTCTTAAGAATTATTTTCTTTTTTGGGTACAAAATTAAGCTTCGTCTTTTTTGATAAATTTAAGTAGTAGAAAATTAATTTTTTTTAATGAAAATGTAACTATTCCATTTTTCGTTAGAAACTTATATTTTGTAATTAAAACTATAACTGTTTGGTTGCAACTTCATCTTTCTTAAGTAATAATTAATTTTTTTATTGAAAATTCAACTTTCCGGGTATAAAATTCAACAGTTTTCTAAAACATTTGACTTTTTACCTTGAAAATTTAACTCTTTTCTTGAAAATTTGTCTTTTTCGGTAGAAAACTAATCACCTAGGTCGAAACTTCATATGTGTGGGTTAAAAAGTCCGCTACTTGTTAAAAAATTCAACTTTCTTGTTTGAAATTCGTTTTTTTTTCAATTAAAAATTCATTCTTTATATCATAAAAGTGATCTTTCATAGTCGAAAATTTATCCTCCTTTTTTTTATTTAAAATAAAAATTTTGATTGGTATAAATATCAACTATTACATTTCTCTATGAGAATTCACCTTTATTGTTTCAGAACTCAATTTCTTGGTTAAAAAGTCAAATGTGATCATTCATTTGTAAAAAAAATACTTTCTTTTATTCTTGATTGACTTGTATGATTTTTCTAAAAACTTAATTCGTTTATTTTTAATCTAATTTTTCACAATCTAAACAAAAAGTACGCATCCTATCAAAAAATAATTATCAACTAATTTGTAGATCTTTTTGGGTGAACAACTTTTGTCAAATCATTTTTTTCGTAGCTTGTGTCGTTAGTTAAAAAAATTTATTATTTTTATTTTTAATGTTATTTTTTACGATTAAAACAAAAACTACGCGTGCTATCAAAAAATGATTACTTAAAAATTTGTAGATCTTTTCTAGGTGAACAACTTTTGTCTAATAATTTTTATTCGTACCTAGAATCGCTTTTCCAAAATTTTATTTTTTTTGTTTTTTTTACGATTAAAATAAAAACTAGGCGTCCTATCAAAAAAATGATTTCAAAAATTTATAGATCTTTTTTCATTTGCATTATTTTTGTCTTTTTATTTTCTTTCATATCTTGCATAGTTTGGCCCCAAAATAGAATTTTTTATCTTTCATGATTTTTTTTTGTGGTTAAAACCAGAACTTTTTTTGTTTGAAATTACCTGTTTCCCTGCCTCATCTTAGAATTATTATATCATTCTTCTAGAAAATTCCCGGTTTCAAGTCAGAATTGTAATTCTTATTTGTGAAAAATGCCTATTCCAAGTGACATTCGAAATAAAAATCTTAGTCACTGAATCACATTCCTGGTCATTTCCCGTTTTCCCCCAATGTGAACAATATTATCGGTCATTTCTCGGTTTTCCTGATTTCCCCGTCGGGTAAACACCCTGATTTTTTCAGTGTTTACTAAGCAAAATAATAAAGTGAAATAAGGTAATAAGTACTTTTTCAACATGCAATTGATTGATTTGATTCAAATTTGGTTTAAAATGCATGTATTCTGTTGAAAATTTGTCTTTTTTGGTAAAAAAAAGGAAATGATAGCGTACCCAGATTCAGACCGAGTATGGGCAGATGGCAACACATGAAAGTTTGGGAATTTTGCGGAAACTTTGAATTAATATACACATTTTCTCTTCTATTGTTAAACTGCAGAAGGCTGGTGTCCTCCTCAGTATGCAACACAAACCAACCATGACTCTTTCGGTTCAAGTTCTTTCCCTATACTCCCCTTCTATTGAACGAAGTTGTGTGGAACTGACGTTATAAATGAACTCCCCACCTTACAACGACTTGACTAATTATTTTCGACTTGATTTTTACTTGCAAAATACACTTTTTGCATCAAGTAGCCTTGTATGTGATTGAAACCCTGGTTGACAAAAGGCATGCATTTGGCAAAGTTTCGGGCAAATAACGGAGACTGAGTGTTTGGAATGCTATATCGTTCCAAATCATTCACCAATCTATAGACGGGTGAATGATCTTAAGGAAAGAAAATTATGAAAAACAGTGCACGTAAGGAAGCTAGATATTTCATGTGTACCTGAAAGAAAGAAAATTGAATGTGACTGTAGAATAATAGAAAATGGGTTGTCAAAGCACGGACTAGATTTATGATCAGGAGCAGATAGCGAATCAGTAGCCAAGGAGTCGGTATGATTATGAATGAGAGGGCAAAACAGCGTGACAACGGGCAAAAATTTGTATCTTCCAGATTGTTGTAGGTTAGAATGAAAGTCGGAATCATAAGACAACTTATCACAGCGTGTTACGTCCCAGTTTATAGTGAAAGCACTGTGGTAAAAGACGCTTTCTGGGATACTCTAAATAATACTATAGACACATGCAATCAAAGGGAAAGAATCATTTTACTAGGAGATATGAATGTATGGGTTGGAGTCCAACGCGAGGATACGGACAGAGTGCTAGGTAATTTCGGAGATCCGAAAACGAATGGTAATGGGGACAGATTGGTAAGCTTATGTTTAGAAAAGGACTTGTTTATTACAAATACTTGGTTTAGTCATGAAAGGATCCACCTGTACACCTGGGTCAGAGGTGATAGCCACACTCTTAGTTTCCAAAATTGCCATATTTCAAGGATCGAGAAAGAACAGAAATAAATAGACGAAGCAAATGCGAATCAAGATCGAGTATTTACAGATACTGTAAGTGCGAATAGAATTTTAGAATAAGATAGGCGAACGTCTAGATAGGACAACTTGGGAGACGCTAATACGCCATCAAGACATAGGAGCATGTTCAAGTTCCAGGAAATCATTTTTTGGAAGAATGACTGTGGACGCTTGGTGGAATAATGAAATCCGCGTAGCCATTAACGAAATGGAATAAGCGTATCTAAGAAAGTTGAATATTATAGGTCTTGGCGATAACGAGAGAAAGACTAGAAAATGATCATATGGACAAAAACAGAAAAGTAAACGTACTAGTTAAAGAAAAAAAGGGTAAAATCAAAGCGGAAGAAAAGAAAAAAAATCAAAACGCTTTCAAAGGAAATAAAAAATTATTTTCTTGGCAATTGCGCAAGGGCAACAAGAAAGAATGTAGTTGTACAGTGTTAGTCGGAATTAGAAATAGAAGAAAGGTTGAAATGGTATGGGATACAGATGAAGTAAAAGACGGTTTTAGGGACCATTACAAGGAAATATTTGGAGGTGAAGCTATGGAGCAACACAATCGCGACATTGAAGACAATACGTCGGAATAACCCGTTTGAAAGTATTTGTGTCTCTGAGATTAGGGGTATAATTAAGAACGTAAAAAAGAGCAAGGCTGCTGGTGATTGAGAAACTTCCAGATGACTGGAAAAAGGCGATTATCGTTCCAGCCAATAAAATGAATTTTTAATAAATTGTAAAACTTTTAACCTTGTAGATAAATTTTCGACCAAAATTCCACTATTTGTTCATAGTTGTGTCAGGTATATAATTTCAATTAATCGCTAAAAATCGACTTATAAGGGCCATAACTTCGAAACTGTTAGGGACAGTAAATTCGAATTTTTTTGTTTTACAGGAAATTGCATACACTTAAGTACATTCTTATACACAAGTACTTAGGACTAAGGATAGACTGAAAAAAGTAAGTTTCAAATATAACTCATTTTCCCCACTTTTTCACCATTTTTCAAAACAAAGTGTCTAGACTCACCGAAAATATTTTTTCTACTCACCGAATTCCGGGGAACCTTTTGACATTCAATTTTTTTTATTTGTCTGGAAAGCTTCCGTCGAGGGGAAGTAATCAATGTTAATGCTTTTTAATCAATAAATCGATCAATGAAAATAATCAATACAAGTTGTAGGTAAAAAAGAGAATAATGTGAATGGTTTCTTAAGGCTTTTGAAAGTAACACAAAACCACTTATTTTATTTTTACTAGTGACAAGTTTTATTTCTTCCATAATTAAGGAATAGATCTGCAATTTTCTCGTAGGCGAGTTTTCTTACTCCTCTGGTCCAAACAAAACTAGCGTGGCTCAATTTCTTGAATTTTTTTCTACAGATAACATTTTGAAGTTTTTTCACTAGTATTGCAACGTCCTGAAAGAAAATATAAGTGTTCGATTATTATTCAGAAAAAAAGAAACTTACAGATTAATATCTATTGTGTGATTGAAAAAAAAATTGATCATTTTAGGAAATGTGATTTCCGAAGACAAAACAATTTTCAAAGTGACTGAATATATTGTTTTACATAAGGGTAACTCAAGAGAGTCTGAAAATATCAATCTAAAAGATTAAGGCCTGTATTTGTGATGGAAGTTAATTTTATACACTTTGCGAAAGATCGCTTGTCAATACATGCGACTATCATAAAATAAAAAGATTTCAACAATCTTTTTAAAATGTATGCAAAACAGATAAGAACATTTGTAAATTTTTGGGAAAATGACTATTTTCACGATTTATTTGATTTTAACTTCAGCGTTTGAAAATATCCTATCATTTTATAGTAATATAATTTAATATGAAGCGTTGCCGGACATTTTATAAAAAAATATTACGCAAAAATAGTTATCATTATTAACTGTTATTTTAAATCGACGTTGATAAATCCACTTTTAACTATACTAAAATCTTTGTAGCTACACAATTCATAATTATTTTAGTCCGCATTATAAATTGTTTGAATAATTATTTTCAAAGTACTAAAGGTCTGGTCTCATCCAGAGCTGTCGTTGATCAGTTATCCAGGATCAAAAAAAGTTCTAAGTTCGCTCAGCAAATTTTTTCTAGACATATTTCGAAAAAGTTACAGGGTATCTAAAATGGTAGAAAATAATAAATTGACACTATCATAACATTTTTTCTTATCACCTTGATGGTTTTCCCTGGTTCAGGTTTGGTGCTGATCAGCTAAATACACATAGTGAAAAATAATTGTTTTCCAAGTCATTAATAAACTGGAAGTTCAGTCAGCGGCTGCCCGGGCTCTAACTAGTTTCTAGTCAGCCAATAACTAGCAGCTGACCATACGGTCGGGCCTGGGGCTAGCCAAAAAAAAAACGTTACAATTTTGTCCAGGCCCAGGCCAGACCATCTGGCCAGCGTCAAGACTGGAAATTAGACTGTCTGGTCTGGACCGGGTCAGCGCCAGAAGATTTTTCCACATGGGATAATATTATTCAGCAATTTTTCATTTTAAATTGGTAGTTTGAGACAGGAGCGTGACAAGATATTTTGCGTACTTTTTTATTTATAATTTCTGAAGGAAGTCATCTCAAGTTTTCAAACTTTACTTATTGTGCTTTAATATAAGTACTTTATTGAGATAATTTTAAAAACAATTTATTATTTAAGGGAAATTTGAAAAATGACTGTCCCTCAAAATTGTCAGTTTTTTGGTAATCACACTATTATATAAAAACATCAACACTATTCTGATTAAAAATTATTTTTTGTGGTTTGTTTCGTACTTATGGATTAGCTAAGAAATCTTCAAGCCCTTGAAAGATTGCCATAGGTGCAGTCACTTTTTCCAGGGGATAGTCTGGAGGAACTGTTGAGTTATATATTTTCATATTTTCAATTTGTCCATAATCATATTGACGAAAAGTACCTGCGTAGAAAAAAATTAAATTAACGCAATTGTAAAGAAACTCATTTTTATAAAATTTTATTATAAAATTTTATCAAACTGAAAATTTCGAGAACATTCAAATTGTAAATTATTCCAAATTACAAGCGTTCAACTTGAATTGCGAATTAATTCTAGTTATTATAATGATGAAAATAAATGAATTGACTGGATACAAATCCACTGCGAATTTGATGTTTTTCTCATTTTTAACATCATAAAAAAATATGTGTCTCCAAATATTTTGTTATTTCTCGTAATTCTGGTTTCAAGGAATTAAAAAGTTTATAAATATTTATTAGAAATTATACGATTACCTGGGTTAATGATACCGAAACTGTAATGGGTCACTTGTTTTGTAGAAAATCCTCCGGGAATATATGCAACATTTTTTCTTACAACTTCCTAGAAATCACAATTTTTTCAAATAACCTTAACACAGTTTTACGAAATATTAAAAGTTAAACATGCTAAAGTAATTTTTACTACATCTACACCATTATAGTCGATTCCAAAAACTGAATATATAAGGATGACAGCAAGAAATGTTGATATTCTATGTGTTAAATTGAAGGTATAAATATATACCACGAAAGGTGACACTGTTAAGCAGAAGTGACCTACATTATCAAGGATCTCCTATAATAATATATATGAATTATTGCTTATCTTATGTACTTGAATAAATATAATAATAATAACATTATATTGTACTATTATTTGTATAACAACAGAATAAGCAATTCAACCGTATATTTTTAATAAGTAATTCTGAGATTGTTCTCACTGAGATAAAACGACCAAGAATCATAAATGGCAGCCACAAAAGTCCTTTAACATGCCCTGTCAAACAGCTGGTGCCATGTTCAGAGCTGAAGCTATTTTTTTATTGTATTCGGGTTTTAGAGATACCATGACAGCTAATTCAGTACATGATTGTGAATAACATACAAAAAAAAGTTCACTCTTTCCAGTCTGATTCAGAATGAAGTCTATTGTTTCTGGAATGTCGATAATACCACTTTCGTGCCAACTGTTAACAAATTAATAAAATATTTCCTGATTCCTTAAAAAACATACTTTGAAAATTTAATTTATATTGAGTTATTTTACTAATTTCAGTTTCCGCTAAAGTTCCAGAAACTGGAACTTGTTGTTGAGTAAGTTTGATGCTTTTGGGCAAAAATGTTTCCTCGATTATTTCCCAACCACACGTCAAACCCTTTGTCGGCGAGCAGATAAGCTTTTAATAAAATGGACTAATTAAACTTCGTGAAATGAATAATTATATGCTTTTTAAAAGGTCCATTAAGCTAGCACAATCGAATTTTAGAATTTTTCATAGCTCAGAATTTTGGGCTTTTTTAGGGCTTTTTTTGGGCTCCAATTAAAATTTTCGGGCTCCTTCACTTTTTTAAAAAATCAATTTTCTTGTAGAGGTGCTAGCTCACATTAAGCTAGCACCTCCACTTCCTAAAAACACGAAATAATAAAAATGCAATTCCACCAGAATTTTGGGCTTTTTTTGGGCTCTTGGAATCCACAAAAAAATGTTTCCCAAAACAATCCTTAAGCTCCAAAATCAACCCCCTTCACAAAATTTGAACTTTTAGCGAATTTCATACAGGCATATTTTTGGGCTTTTTTTGGGCTCCTCGAAAATACCCACTCTGATTTTTGGGCTCCAACCCTTAACATTAAAAATCAACCCCTTAGCACATTCGATCGTTTTGAACCGCATCTACAACTTGTTGGTGTTTTGGTGGTGCCATTGTTGTTCCCACGAGCAGCTAGGGACAGGGTTGGTCCATCCTTGTAGAGCCCCGCGTGCAAGGATAAGGCTGCATATTCTGAGAGGTCGCCCGTTATCCCAGAGTCACCGTTCAAGACACCTCCCCCAGGTGCCATTCAGCCTTCGGCACGGTTGCTACGCCTCCGCTTAGGGGTTATTTCTTCAGGACCATCCCAGGACAATTGTCCGCGACTGCTTATTAGTTATTGTAACCATATTCATCAGAAACCCTTCGTACAGGGACCCTCTATCCGCAACCCTAGGACGCGTTCGGTGGCTTTGTCATAGGCCCTTCAGTTCTATTCCAAAGGAATAGAAACCGAAATATATATATATACAGTAAAGCGAAATTCAGTCGTCATATTCATAAGTGCGAAAGAGATGCTCTTATACGCCATCTACTAGTGTCTCACTCGCTCTCACACTTCTCTAAGACTACTATGAAGTTGACCTCACGGTATATACATATAGAAATAAATGTAATTCACACATTTTTCTATTACACTAAAATATAATTATACCACTCTTCGTATTTGGATCAATAATTAACCAGAGATAATTGTGATGAGTGGGCCTTCGCTCCACTCAAACGAGATTTACAGTCTGGAAACGTAACGCCACTTTGATAGAGACAAATTTTCGTTATATGGAGTAATCCGAGTGACCACTTGTCAATTTCATAATTTAAGACTTAAAGAATGGAGTTATACCGCTCCAGCCTGGGTCCATGATGACCCAACAAATAAATAAAGATTTTAAATGATAATAAGGGCGAACTCGAGTCGGAAAACAATGACCATGCCCAAAATCCGCAACCAACAAACTTCAACAGCGTGTGCCTACCAGTTCGGCACACGACGTTGGAACTAAGAATTTGAGCAAGCCGAACAACACAAAAATTTGAAAGGGACCAGCCTGGCAGGAGTCTTCCTCCACTTGAGCGTCCTCTCGTCGGGTGTTTCATATCGTAAATATCCGTCCTTAAGAATTGCTCTTATTATTTTTGTCCTACTACGATGCGTTCACGCGGAGCTTAGAATCACGAATGACATTTCGTAAAGTGGCTTCTCCATTCTCCCTCTCATAAGAGTCGAAGCGCCACTCGCGTCTAGAGCGTAGAACAGCTGAGTGAGAGGATCGTTGAACGAGAAGGACAACTGTCAAGTTCGGTTTCCCACAGCGTGGTGGCGCACAGTCAGCATGCGCTAGCTGCCACGCAAGCCTTTGTCGCCTGCCGCTAGTCGATGGTCCAGGGGTAGGGCTGACTTGGGTCAGCACGCAAATTATCCATGGCCGCTGGCTCCTGTTTTTCCGAGCGCTCTTGCACGTGTGTGAATCCCATCCACTACGCATGCGCCGAAAAAATCTCCTCTTCTTAGTCCCTGGTGACAGCAGACATCCAATGCAGCCAACCGCGCAGGATCTGACAGTTGTTATTATTGTTGTGTGTGGGGTGGTTGATCCACCCTTCCATCGGAGTTGAATATGGAATAACAAACAAAAATACCAAGGAAATAGAATATTTACGGCGAATCATGTAATTGGAACCCTGTGGTCTGACAATTCTTGGTTTCGGTTAGATGACCTGACCTCTGTGAGAAAAGCGTGGCCAGCTAAGAAATGTGTGTCGTGCTCTGTTTTATCAGTGATTTTTTTATACATATTATATACCAATAGGTTGTTTTACAAATGTTTAATTACAATTTTTCAATTAGTCCTTACAGAAGATATCTAATATTTTGTGACGAGTTCGGGAAAAATATTTTGTTCAGAAGTATTTACTTACACATTTAATTTCACAACTAATATTTTAAATGAAAAACGTAGGCTATACGGATCAGGCATATTTTGCCGAATTTCAATTTTCTTTTCTGGCAGATTTTGCCATGTTTTAAGTTTCTCTTCCGCCATATTTTTAATAGCGTCATGTTTTTCCGTGAATTATCATAAATTCCGTAAATTTCCGCAAACACAAATTTCCACGAATTTCATCAGTTTCCACAAACTTCATAAATTTCGACAAATTTCATCATTTTTCCAAAAATTCCATGATTTTCCACAATAATAAGGGGGGAGAGGCACCCCTGTGACTGGTTACAAAAATAATGTTGATCAAACCCCTACCCCTTTCCAACGTCACGTGGGGGGCGGGAAAGCACCCCTGTGATAGGTCACGTGAATAGTGTTGGTCAAACTCCTACACCTTTCCTATCAGAGATATATACATACGAAACATAACCTCCACCAGTTATCAAGATCTCCCTCTAATTTTCTATTATCCGACATGTTTTTCCAAACAACAATTTTTTAACTCGCTGCAATTAATCTAGAATTCTTTGGAATTCATATTAAATCGTTTAGAATTCATAATAAGTTCTTTGGAATTGAATTCAGTACACGATAAAATATGCCGGAAGAGAAAATTAAAATTCGGCATATTTTGCCGGAACAGAATACTCGAGCATCAAAAAATAGTTTAAACTTCGTCATAATATATTAAATGCTCACCACAGACAGCAGCACAGTAGGAAAAATTGTTCAAAATGATACCGAAATCAACATCATTTTGATGTGAAACAAAAATGATACCAAAACTAAGAGCATTTTGATCGACCGCAATAAATGATCGACTTTTAAGATCAAAATGATCTGATTCAGGATCATGTATCAAATAATACCAAAATGGCCGCCGTTCTTGGAGTACTGAAGCTCAAATGTGAGCTTTTTATGGTTTCTGATCGTGCAGTGTACTTGAAAAGTAAAAATATTAACAAAATCTGATATTAGAATATATCACCTGTTAAGTGTAGTTGTCACTTGCATGCGGTTAGATAAAACTTTTAGGTTATGTCATTATGACATCGGCGTCAAAAACTGTCGGCCATTTTGTTCAGTCTGACAAATGACACTAGAAGCAGATCAAATTGATCCGAATAGACCGATCATTATGATCTCGAAAGTCAAATGATCGTTGGAGCAAAATGATCTGCAACAAAAATTATCCTCGTTTTTACTGTGAGCACCTGATGTGATGGGGCGCCTGCCCGAATACTTCGGGTGCTTGCGCGGCTGATTCAGGCGATTCGAGTCCTCAATCGCGTTGGACGTTCGCGTTTGACATTTGCGCATGTATCATTAAAGTTAATCGTTCATTAATAGTTAGAATGACTCAAATTGCTCAAATTTAAAAGCGCATCAAAACATTTAAACATAACCCGAGTCGAAGTTTTAGATCTCTTTTAGACCTCCGAATTGTAGGACTTAGGAGAGCTTGTAGAGGTCTCAATTTGCATTAGATTAAGCCCTCTTTTAGTCCTCCAAAGTGGCACAAAGGTCCATTTTCCCACTTTCAGGGCTAAAAGAGGGCCTAATTTAATAAAAATGTAGCCCTCTTTAGGTCCTCCTGAGTCCTCTGTTCAGGTGAAATTATTCAAATCTGCAGCTAAAAATAATTTCTTTGTACATTTTCCGAAAAATACTACAAATTTCTCTTTCCATGGTCTGGTTCGAATACTCAAGATTGTGCTAATGAATAATGTACCATAAGTGTTTCCCCATAAAACACAGAATAGAACATATTAACGAATTTCAAATTTGCATTGACTTTTCTCGAATTTCAGAGAAACTAACTTTACAGCTTTTTCTAATATACCATAACTGTTTTTATTATGCATATCAACAAATTAAGTAAATAAAATAATTATAATAAATATGCAATTAAATAGAATATTTAAATTATGTAACTACGAGAAAAGCACATAGCTCGTCAGGACGCAAGCGAATCAAAAGAGGGCCTCGAGGTACAACGGGATTCAAAAGAGGACGTGAGGGCTAAGCAGGACTAAAGAAGGCCTTGAATGAAATCATGCAGGGCTAAAGTAGGAATAAGAAATCTCGACTCAGGAATCTTTTTAGAATTGTTCTTGAAAAATTATTCACAACATTCGTTATATCTTAAGTGCTTAGGTAATATTTAAGGATTAAAGAGGAGTGTCTATAGAATAAAACCATATCAGAACATTTAATTTTTTTGTTTGTCCGACCCCCCACCCCCAAAGGCTTCAAATATGACACAAAGATGAAGAAAATAGATTTCAACGTATTATTGTTAATTTTTAGCATTTTCTGCCGTATTTTTCAATAGGAGTGAATACGATTTAATAATTTAAATATCCATTATGACTTTTTTAACAATTTTTTATTTTTTATATAAATAAAACTTATTCCGACAATCATTTCTTTCAATAATTGTAAAAAAGAATCGTACTTTCTAGATGCAGTATATATTTTTGAACTTTTATTCTGATGTTGAACAAATTTCTATCTTTTTAAACAAATATTCTTCCCGAAAAATATTTTAAATATTGTATTTTTTATTCCATTTCTTATTTATTCTATTTTTCCCCTTAACAATGTTGTTCAAAGAGAATGTCGTAACTTGTATCATAATTTTTATTATCGAATGTACTCTTTTATAATAAAATCATGGTTTAGATAGCAAAAATATGAACAATACAGAAATAAATATACTTTTATAATTCGAATTTTATTATGCCTTTTATGATTCATTTAATAGTACGCCGAAAAAGATGTAAGCCACACATACTCAATTTGGAAAAATTTGAAAGTAAACCATAATTCATTGTTTACAGATTAACATAATATTTTCAGCAGAATTTATTACCCCGCAAAATCATTCAATATTATTTTAATTCAGTAAATACCACTTTAAAAAAATGTTGTGGAAAAATAATTCTTTAAACAAACATAAATTTGTTCAACATCAGAATAAAAGTACCAAAATTATTCAAATGTTCAATAATGAGTAGCATAGGATACCAATTTGAAAAAAGTGGACATATCTGGCCACCAATCAGTGACCAACTTATATTTCATTTAGAAAGTACGATTATTTTTTACATTTATTGGAAAAAAAGGTTTGAATAAGTTTTATTTACATAAACAATTGAAAATTGTTCGAAAAGTCATAATGGATATTTAAATAATTAAATAGTATGTAATGGTATTAGAAAATACGTATCAGTCTAATTTTTCAAGAATCCAAAAATGTATGGGACGAGTGCCCGGCAGCACATGTTAATATGGGAATTTGGAAAAATATACAGATTTTCTTTCTTCGGAAATGGAAACTTTTGCAAGGTCATCGTGCCCACTAGCTCCTGAAATGTTTTTTGACCCACCTCAATACATATAGATTTCGTGAAAATTTATGAAAACATGAAACTCAAATTGTATTAATAAGATGAATAATAAATAATATTGAGAATAATTTTTCAAGAACGATTTTAAAAGCTTATGTTTAAATGTTTTGTGTGCTTTATATTTGAGCAACTTGATTTATCCTAAACGTGAACGACGCCTGAAACAAAAGACCTTGGATACTAATGGACCCGAATGAGGAACCTCACGTGACGACTTTCTGAGGCTCTTCACTTGGGCTGATCGCTAGAGAGATTGATCAGCAACCTGGGTTGGAGCAGTGTTGCGGAAACAACGTCTTATTTGAATGAATACCACAAGAATTTTAGATCAATCTAAAACATCTGTCAATCAATCTAAAATATCTATGAAAGCAGGCCCCTTTCCAAGTTTTTTATCAATGAAAATTATTTAATATTTGGACATACTTTCTTTTTTACCAATATTGTGTCGTCTCATGATTATCTTGATAAAAATATGTTAAAAATTCGATAAATGGAGACTGCTGGCCTATGAAATCCCAATAAATTACGTTAGATCCCTTGAAATCCTTGAAAAGCTATAATAACTGTCTTAATGGAATCTTTTGGAATGCCGTCAATGGAATATTATGAGAGTATGTTGAAATAGTTTTAAATATAATGAAATCTTTTTAAAATTTCTCCTATAGCATGGAAATGCTTTGAAATTGCTTTGAAACCTTGAAATCTGGTGCTTATCTTGAGAAAAAACATAACTGACTCATATCAATGTGATTTTCAGCATATTTTGAGGAGATTGTATATGTTCAAAAGTCGAGTGATTAGCTCCTCAGTTTCGGATAATTCTAATAATAATATTGCTAATAATAATAATTCGGAATTGATGTTTTAACATATTTTTTAGAATTTTTAGATTTTGGTAAAACAAAAAAGATTACATAAATGGCGAAATCAGTTTTAACAGTTTTCCTTGAGATTATTTTTATGAAATGTAAATATCTCAGCAGGACAATTTTGACGCCTTCAATCTAAGAGATAACGACTATAGCATAGATTGTATAAGCTAATGAAAAAAAAGAATATTCATTAGTTACATTCTTATTAAAATTCTTCATTAATATATCAATCAGTTCTTCCTCTCATCAGAAAAGATGAGGATTGTCTGGACTCTGGTCTTATTGTCGGCCGCGATCTTCAATTCTATTGGTAAATATAATAATATAATATATATTTATTTATTTATTTATTCATTTATTTATAATTTTAAGTGAATACATGGCGCAACTTTACACGTGTCCAACTGTGCACGTCGAGGGCCAGTGGTAAATCTGTGCACGTCTAACTTTCGAACTGCACAGTTGGAAATGTCTCATCTTCGCATATTTAAGTAACGTATAAGTCTCTCAAAATCCATAAATTCCACTAGCCTGGCCATTATCCAAAATCAAGAATATACACAGATTCAGCTAGGAAACAGATGTATGTATATTTCACGTTGGAGGAAAAAATATAACATACGTACTTATGGCATTTGCCAAGTTTAGAGGTTTTTTTCAAAAAACGGTTTTTGAATGTTCAAAGTTCAAAAATGCCCCGGTGACTCGTTTATCAATTCAGAGTATTCATTTCGGGCCTCAAATGCCCGAAAATCCAGCTATATGCCCCATACAATACAATAATCACACCAGGGACCTTCTAATGCATTTGAGCTAGAAATACTGGAAATGAGAAATAACGACAAAAGCTCTCGTCCCTTTTTTTTATAAAGTCTCGTCTTAACTTTTCTCATGTACATGAGCTTCTCGAAATTTCTTAAATTTCGATCAACTGTCATGTCAATGTCAATTTTGGTATTTGTGAATAAACAAATGTCAGAAATATAGTCATTAAATATTACAATTTTTGAATAAAATGTAAAATACCAAACCTAGTCGACTTCACTTTTTTCATTTATTATTTTAGCAAAAAATGTATACAAAAATCTAATTTTCAATTAAGCACAGTTAAATTCAACCAAAACAGACACATTTTCAAACAAATAGTTGAATTTTCAACTAAAAAAGATAGATTGCCAACCAAAAATGTAATAGTTAAATTTTCTGTTAAAAAATTACCGTTAAACCAAAAGAATGATCAACTAAGGTGATAGATTTCCAACCAAAAAAATTGCTGTTAACACAAGAGTTCAACTTTTCACCAAGAAGTTGAATTGTCAACTAAAAAAAATGAATTCTTAACGAAAAATGTAATATTCGATATTTGAAACAATAAATACATGAATTTGGTGTAAAACCCGTCTAATTCAACATAAAAAGGGAATTTTTCACAATATGTTAAAATGCTTAACAGAAACAGATAACTTTTCAAACCGAGAGTGGCATTTTGAAAAACAAAAGAATATGGTTTTTATCGAACAGGTTGAGTTTTCTATTCAAACATACCAATTTTCAACGAAAGTGTTGAATTTTCAACCAAGAAAGATTCTTCACTCAAGACTGAAAATAACTAAAACTAAAATAGCTCAATTTATCAGTTAGAAAAATTAACTGCAACAAAAAGAAACGAATATTCAGCGCTGGAAAGTAATTTCTTTCTTTTTGAAAGTGTTTTTCTAGATTAACGTAGTTCCGAATCCCATTCTTTAAAGAATTAAAACATTTTAAGATTAACCTGGAATGTTTTAGAGAATTTGAAATATCAGGGTGTGAGAAAAATTCCAACTTTCCTATATTGAGCTATAAATCTCTATGACCCTAGACATTATATTTTTACCTTCAATAATTATTTCTTTAGATTTACATTGTTCAATTTCTCGTCGAAACTTACAAATTTTTTGTTAAAAAAATGTATAAAATTTCTTCGAAAGCTCAGTTTTGAAATATATATCAATATGCAGTTGGAGGGTCATGACTTTGATATGGCATATAAATCTTCATTGACACTTGACAGTCGCTACTCATGAAAATTCAGGACAGCCAGTTGATGCTGAAAATTATATCATCCTGATGTGCAATTTCCTGATCAAATAAAAAAGCAGGAAACTGTATAAAATCATTGCATAACATTTCAATCAAATGGCTTTTCCTGTGCGCGTGTGTGTAAATAGTATGTAAATAAACATGAAATTATTTTATTATTAATATGACATGAGGAATGTCAAGGTGAAAAAATCCACGTAGAGATTAACGTGGAGTTCCACGTGTAACATATTACATAACAATTCATTGCAAATATCTCGTAAGCTGTAAAGGATGCACAAAAGTGGATGGCATTTTTTAATTTTGTGTAGTACATAACCTTCGTTTTATTTATGACAAACAGAATTTGATAAAAAGGTTTGCTAATAGTTGACAACTATGTTGAAAAATACATTGACAGTTACAACCACATTCACAACTCATGACATTCCAGCATACGATTGTGTGCTTGAAGAAAAATGTAATAGTCTGTTTCTTGTTGCAGCATTAAGTTCAGAGTTCGAGTGTTTGCCTAATGGCGAGCCTATTCCTACTGTTCCTCGTCGCGGACCTCTTCCTTCTTTTTCTCCTGAAAGTCAATCTCCCGTAAAATCTCTTAATCCTGCCAGACCTCATTCTTCTGCCGGATATCAACAACCTGCCGAGCCACCTCTTCGTGTCAGGTCCAGGTCTCCTCCTGCCAGGCAAACTTTTTCTCACATATTTGGATTCAAACTTGAAGAACTTAGATTTGTTCGATTTATTCCCAACAGTAATCCGACCCAGATATTTGAACTTCGAAGATACGTTTTTCCTCCCGATAAACCAATTCGATTGAGAACACAAAATTATAATTCTAAACCTATGCCAGCTGATGAAACAATTGTAATCTCAACATCTAATGGTGACATATGTTCAATATTCGAAATAACAGCAAACAAAAACAAAGTTTTTCGTGGAATATATAAACCTGCTTATTTGGGGTTGAAACGAGCGAAAATGAACATGGACAGCGGCACGGTTGAAGAAATGACCTCAGAAGAAATCGCGAATTGTCCAGTAGGCCAACAAGGCAAAATCATGAAGAATTTCAGAGTAGTTCGTTTGTAAAAAACAAGTCTGCAGACCGTAATAAGAAAAAAGACAGTGCGCGTCTGTCAGATGTCACGCCTCTTTCTCGGTCTTCATGCTTACCCCACATTTGAACAGAAGCCTTTCAAAATTGAATGTCAAAACAGTGACAACTATAATTTTTTAATATTGAGTTTCCTTTACAGGAGAGCCGCTGAACAGAAAAACCGGAAAACGAATTGGAATTTTTCGAGACAGGAAAAAACCAGAAAATGGCAGTGAATTCCTTTTTGACGAGAAATTTTATAAATTTTTCGGAATGAAATCTATCCAATCACTTGAAATATCACAGATCAGGTATCTGGAAAAACAAAGTTTCATATGATTTCAAGAATTAAAGAAATATTATCAGTAGGGGAAACCACCCTACAGTAGATAATGTTTGGCAGTAGATAATCCTAATTAGCTGGAAAACTGACCAAAAATGTTTATTATTTTCGTGAGTAGAGCATTTCATCAAGGATTCTATATCTCCTGACGAAGTATAATTGAAATTTTATAATTAATAAATTTATGAGCGCGGAAAATTTTTTAACAGGAAAAAAAATTTCGCCTCTTCTTTATTCATACTTTTTACTCTATTGAAACCTTTTTTGTCGTATGTTTATACATTAGAATCCAAGCTTTAAGTTTAGTGAACCATATTTATTGATATAAAGCGTTCTTTCTTGAATATTTATAAATATTTGAGGACTTTCTATTGGACATTACATTTTCCAACAGTAAATAATCGCAAAATCAGGTTTAATAGTGTGAAGATTAAAAATCTCGTATCAATCATATCAATCTCGCAGAATAACAGAGATTGACAAATTTCACTAATTTAAGCTTTTGTGATTTTTATAAAATAATCATAGTTTCAAAAATGATTCAATCAATGAACTGATTTTAATTGTAAGTATACTAATTACAGTCGAACTCGGATTCAACGTTCCCGAATTTACGGATTCCGAGAATTGACGCCGCGCCGCATGTAGGCTTGTCAGGAGCTGCGCGGGGTGTGCGGGGTTCACGAAGGCGTGAAAAAACGTGGCTCAATCCGGTTTAGTTAGGGTAGGTCAGGTCCAAGGACAGCCCCAAAACCGACGTTAAATCCGAGTTCGACTGTATAAATTAGAATTATCGAGAATTGAGTATTCTATCGTGCGTAGGACTTCTGTGGTATTTTGGGTACTGGAAAAATTACCTTTAAACATCTCCAGCATGAAGAATGAATTATTTTGAATTAAAATAGTGATAGCTATGATATAACGTATTATTCGTTGACATTCTACACCCAAATGTTTACACACGCAAATGTTTCTACCGTACCAATACAAAAGACGAGCTCTACCGTCCGAATTGAGAATAATAATCTTTAATAGTTTCTTGCGTGTAGCTCAGAAGATGAGTGGCTGTTCTACATTACCGATTATTTATCGACAAAACTTATGGTATGTGTACCACCTGAGCACTTGTAAACTATGTTCTTGGTCGCGCTTGCCCCTTTGGTTAGGCCTCGATTATTAACGACATTCAATATATTTTGAACTCGAATTACGTTTAATTATTATAATTGCATTGTGTGATATTGTTTTATATGTCAAAATATCAAATTTTCATACTGTAAGTATTTATATTAATTTTGAAAAATTTATATTTCTGACAGCGAATCTTCCATTTTTGCGTGGTCAACACTGTTTTCTGCGTAATTTTTCTTATAAATGTCAATTTTCAAAATTTTAGTAAGTAGCACTATCTCTATAATAAAATAGATTTATTTAATGCAAAGTAGAATCAAAATTGTTAAATAAAAGCGATGTTATAAGCAAGGTCACCCTTGCTCCACCGGTCGGCGTTCCCATCCTTACCCTATGTGTTATTAATTTATGTATCTCGGACCGGGACTGCTTATTCACATTTTGTAAAATAAAGTACGAATTTGATTCTTTATCATTATTTTTATTCAGTTACCCTAAGGAATGGATAAGTGCAATTTCTTAAAATAAAAAAGTTGAAACAATAATAATTTCAAACTTTGATAAAATTCTTGGTTTTTTTGTTACTCATAATTATATGAATGAGGACATATTTTATCTTGGTCTCTTCAATAAAGCAACTGGAAATATTAAAATTACAAATAATCTTTTTAAATTATGAATCTTGTAAATAATAATGCAAGAAACTTCCAAATTTTGCCAATACCATTTGAGAATCAAAAAATTTCTTAATTCAAAACATTTTCGCTTTTCAAGATATTTATTTTCACATAATTAAATATATTTCAAGTTTTATCCAATAATATCGCTTCTGAAATAGCATCGCCAAAATTTAAGAGTTTTCTGGATTATTATTCACAACTTTTTCCAATTTTTATTTTAATAATCTATTTACTATTTTAGCTTTTTAGTTGAAAAAATATATTACTTAGCTTTTTGATGATTAAAATTATCTTTTTATTTATAAAAGTCCAACGAACACGGAACCGGGAGTTTTCTTAGTTCTTTTGTTGTTAAATATTTTTTACAAATGTATTATTTCAAAATATGTTTCTGCACTTACATCATTTTTTTAAAGAAATGTATAAAACCGGAAGTTTTTTCAAAACTAATTATCTTTTAGGGTAATGAGAATAACACAAGAAAAGATCTAGGAAGTCCAATGGATATCGTACAAATCTCTTGAAAATCCTTTGAAACGATTGAGATCCTAGGAAATCCCTTCAAACACACTGTTTAAAATATTCGGAAAATTCGGATACATTTACATTACTACTGTCAATGAAATTTACGGAAATGGGTTCCTGAGGAAAAAATTAAATAATTTCTATAGTAAATTTACTAGATATGTATTACCAATTAAAAACTGTACATGAAACTTACAAATATTTGATACAGTGATGCTGTGAAATGGAGAAAGCTATAAGTGACATTTGTCATCAAGATTATTTTTCCCAACACGTATGCACTGTTAGAAAAATTGGTACAAGATTTAGTATATATGTAATGGAAGCAAGAATGCATAACATAAAATTAAATTTAGCATACCAGCGTACAGTAAATTTAGTATATTTATACTGAATTTAGTACACGCGTATACTAAATTTCATGTACGTCTATACTAATTTCAGTATGAATATCTATTCTTAATTTACTGTACACTGGTATACTAAATTCAATTTTATGTTGTGCATTCTTGCCTCCATTACATGAATACTAAATTTAGTACGGATTTTTCTAACAGTGTGTCGAAAAATGGTCTCTATGGCAAGTGTCACTTACTAGTTTTTCTGTTAGACTGATTGGAACATAGACTTTTCTGAAAGACGTGATTAAGACTTCACGCATTTTTCGTTTCTCAAATTTTACGCTCCTGCTTGGTAATATTTATGAACTGTGACTGCATAAAGCTTCAATCACACGTATCTGAAAATTCCTACAGAAATTTATAACAGAGCAATTCAAAACTGAAAATCCTTGAAATTGCTTGAAATGTTAAAAATCGCATGAAAATCCTTTATAATAATAATTTAATAATATTTAATAATCCATTTAAAATACGTGGAATTCCCTCAAACTCCCTCAAAATCATTTAAACGCTTTGATATTCACAGATTGCTGTAGGTTAACATGAAAATAGGAATCAGAAGATTATTTATCATGGCTTGCTATGCCTCAGTTGATAGTGATCCGAAAAAAGAAAAAGGCGTCTTCTGGGACACTTTATATGATACAATAAGCATTTGCGATCATGGTGAAAGAATCATTCTACTAAGTGATATGAATGGATGGGTTGGCATCCAACGTCAGGGCAATGAAAGGGTGCTATGTAATTTCGGAGATCCAACAAGAAAAAATTATAACGGAGACAGATTAGTTAGCTTATGCTTAGAAATGGGCTTATTTATTACAAATACTTGGTTTAGGCATAATATTATCCACATGTACAACTGGCATAGAAGAAATAGCCACAGTATAATTGACTTTGTTGTTGCGGACGAAAGCCTGAGAGAGCTAGTAAGAGATACAAGTCAATTTGTATTTACGTGGAACGTCCCTTTGAAGGGAAACGTCACGGAAACAGATAAAGAGGAGATAGCCTGAGCGCTTAGGAACGTACCGAAAACGAGAAATTGTATTACGAAAACACAAATTGTAATCTCAAGGACAACGACCCGTTTACCGTGCGACCGACGCACCTGCGAATTTGAGAGATTTAGGACCCCTGGGTTGAGAGCTGAGGCTCCGTGATTTTTAAAGGCTTATTCTCAATCTATTAATTTTTGAATCTCAAGAGATAAAATGAAGAACCATTAAAGTGTGTGTCAATCTGATGAAATCTTTTAAAATTCCTTTGATGGGATATTATGAGAGTACCTTGAGTACATATTTTTTAGAATTTTTATTAGTTTTTCAATGTTCTAAATGGTTCTCGATATTGGCCACCATATAAATTTGACATGTAAAAACTAGCTTTTGTTAAAACGCAAAAGATTATATAAAGGCGAAATAAGTTTTAAACATTTTTCCTTGAGGTTATTTTTATGAAATGTAAATATTTCAGCCAGACAACGTTGGCGCCTTCAATCTAAGAGATAGCGACTATGGTATAGAGTATATAAGCCAATGAAAAAAAATCATTAGTTACATTGTTAATAAAATTCTTCATCAATATATTTAGCAGTTTTTCCTCTCATTAGGAAATATGAGCATTGTCTGGACTCTGGTCTTATCCTCGGCTGTGATCCTCAATTCTATTGGTAAATATAATATATACATATATATATAATTTTAAGTAAATACACGGCGCAACTTTGCACGTATCTAAATGTACACGCCGATGGTCGGTGGTAAAGCTGTGCACGTCTAACTTTCAACCCGCACAGTTGGACATATCTTATATGTGCATATGTATAAGTAACGTATATGTCCCTTAAAATCCCTGAATATCACCAGCCTGTCCATTATCCAAAATCAACTTTATATGTGGGCGTCCGCATGAGAAGGGCCCTTATGGCGGGTTCTGTTTTTGGAAGATATTCGCCTTTTCCTAAGTTCAGGTTGAAAGTATTATTTTTTGGTTTGAGTGGGGGATGATACTGAGACCAATAATGAATTAACCAAGAATATACACATATTCAGCTATTAAACAGATGTAAGTATATTTCACACTGGAAGAAAAAATATAACATGTGTGCTCATGGAATTTTCCAAGTTCTGGAATTTTTTACTAAACTTTCAAAGTATTTACACGTAAAACAGCACTTTTCACGATTCAGTTCCAAAATGTCTTCCTGTAAAACATCCGTTATATTCAAAAATTGTAAATAATCAGACAAGTTACCTTCATGAAATTCTAGGCTGTGTTTCCCACCCAATAATATTATTAATATAATTTTTCAAATAATAATAATCACACCAGTCACCTTGACAAGAATTTAGTAGATGTCTCAATGTTCAAAATAATATTCAATAATCAGAAAACTACCCCTACCACAATTAACGATCCCCATCCTATTTCTCTCCAAGTAAAAATGATAAAAAGTTGTCAAAATTGGAAATAATCATATAATTCACATTTTCAATACTCTTGAGTAGAAATCTCCATCTAAGTTAATCCCTATCTAAGTAGATATTTCCATCATCAGATTAGTAATAACCAACAGTTAAAAAAAAAACACCACAGCACATTTAACCAATCTTATCTAAGCTAACTTCGACTAAAACCCCCAAAAAGTTTCAATTTCAAAATAATCACACCAGTGACCTTCTAAATACGCTAGAGTTAGTTCTTGAAGGTTGCTGAATATTATTATGGAGCCGGAAAAATAACTTGGAATTTTTTTAAGGCCACTAGTGATTTATCTCTATTCAAACACTTTATGGATATTTCACATACATACGAAAAATGTAATAGTTGATGTTTCAACAACAACAACAAATTAATTTTCAATCAACACAGTTCAATTCAACTACGAATACAAACCTAATCGACGTCTCTTTTGTCAATTTTTATTTTAAAAACAAATTTATACAAAAAATGTATACTTGGAACAATAACTTGGAGTTTTTTGCACGGAGAAAAATGGTTAGTCAGCCTGAAAATCTAGAGTGTCAGACTGACTATATTTCAGTTTCAACTATGGGACAGCGTGCGACTCTTTCTTGCTTCGTCGCTATGGGATAGCGGTGAGCACACTATAGCACGGCCCTCTACAGTTTATGAGCGCAGCGAGTGTGCGCGTTGCAACGCGTTGTGTGCTTAGCGGTGTTTCGTGGGTGGCCGTTTTATTCCAGGAAAAAAATTCCCGATCCTTTCACGCTTTTTTCCCGGTTAACAACAATTTTTGACGGCCATTGAAATTAAAATATTCGAACTCTTGAAGCTAAAAATTTTTTCATTTGAAGTTACAAAAACTGAACTTCAAATTAAAACACTCAAAGAGGAACCCTTTTGAATTTTAAACTTTCAAAATTAACGCTTAACCATTTTTTTATTTAACCGCTCAATAATTGACGCGTATAAAATGGAAGCTTCTAATACATTTCAAGTGAAAAATTTTTTATGAAATGCTCTTACACTACAAAATAAAAAATTTTAAACTTTCATAGGTTTTACAGTTCGAAGATTAAAAAAAATATAAATCCACGCTATCATATTCAAGTGTCTTGTGTTATCCAAATTTTAAAGTTCAAAAAATTAAATTAAAAAAAAATATTGATTTGTAGAAAATATTAAAATGGAACTCTTTTTTATTCAAAGTTTTTCTTCCCGATGTATATTTTTAATAATAAAATTGAAAAAGTGGGAAAAATGTTTACCCAAATTCAATTATTTTTTAAAGCCTAAATCGTCTTCACTCAGGCAAATATGATTGAAACTGAAATTTGGTATACACATTCACTATGCCCTAGCGATGCCTACAAGATGAAGAAAAAAGTCAAAACTGCCAATTGTTTGATAATAATTAATTGGAAATTGAGAACTGGCGGTAAGCACGTTTTTTTAGCTTCGGCGAAGAAAAGTATCAAGGGAACTTTGGAGTTGAAACAACCTCAAGTGAGAAATTGGTTCTTCACTATTGAAGGAAGATTTCTGGAAATTTTTAGATGAATTCATTCAAAATTGGCGGACATATCTATTTTGTAAGAAAGTATGCGACGCCGTCTACGACTGTCGTTAGCAGATTCAAAACGCTTCTCAACGTGAGTAGTCTCGCCTGCACTCTCCTATAAACATAAAGGACTTGTCTTTTCAATAATTAAACATTAAAAAACCTGCCACTTCCCCAATTGATAGAAAAGCGATTGCTTTATATTTCTGGACATTTCGTTGTTTTCAGTGAATTAGCAAATGACTCAAAATAGAAAAATTTGTGCTTCCCAAGTTGTTCCAAAGATTATTACTGAGTCTTGGAAGAACTCTGGAGTTTTCCGAATAGTAATAAGATGTTTACAAAAAGGTAAAAATTTCAGAAAAACTCGCCACTATCTAGCATTATTGCAGGAAAAGATAGTTAAAAAAACAATCATAATTTTATTAAACACTTATTTTTGCTGAATTGCATTAATTATTATCTCACTCTAACTCTGATTGAAAGGTTGACAAAAAGTGAAACATTTAAGAAAAAAACGCATCTACCTAGCATTACTATGCGAGAAAATATTTGTAAACAATAATTTGTTTAAACAATTATTTTGGATAAATTTCAGTAAGTATTGCCACGCTCTAAATTCTAAATAAAAAGTAGACAAAGAGTTGAATATTTCAGAAAAAATCAGCAACTTTCTAAACATTATTCAACGAGAATATTAATAAGAATAATAATAAGTTCTTTAAAAAATTATGCTCGTTAACGTGAATAATTTATTATTACCTCACTATAATTTAAAAGTAGATCAAAGGCGGAACAACTCAGAAAAAATCGCGACTTTCCAACTCTATTTTAAGAAAAAATGGCTATAAACAATAATATATTCTTCAAACAATTTATTGAAACATCTAATTATTATTTTATGTATTAGAAATTCATGGACTCAAAAATAACTAGAAATGTCTAATTATATTGTATGAGTCCTTTTCATGGTAAAAATTTCAAAACAAAGACACTAGACCGTTTGCTTACATTCCTTATTACTAAAAAGAAGAAAACAAAGTAAAGGTTGGAACAACTTGCGAAGCACAAATTTTTCTATTTTTGGTTATTTGATAATTCACTGAAAACAGCGAAATGCCCAAAATATAAAGCAGTCGATTTTCTATTAATTGGGGAAGGGGCAAGTTTTTTATTGTTTAATTATTGAAAAGACGAGTCCTTTATGTTTATAGGAGAGTACAGGCGAGACCACTAACGTTGAGAAGCGTTTGAATCTGCTAACGAGAGTCGTAGACGGCGTCGCGTACTTTCTTACAAAATGCATATTTCCTCCAATTTTCAATGATTGGATCTAAAAATTTTCAGAAATCTTCGTTCAATAGTGAGGAAAAAATATCTCACTGGAAGTTGTTTCAACTCTAAAGTTCTCTTGATACTTTTCTTCGCCGAAGCTAAAAAAACGTGCTTACCGTCAGGTCTCAATTTCCAATTAATTATTTGTAAACAATTGGCAGTTTTGACTTTTTCTTCATCTTGTATGCATCGCTAGGCTATAATGCATGTGTATATGAAATTTCAAACAGTTTCAATCATTTTTGTCTGAGTAAAGACGATTTAGACTTTAAAAAATAATTGAATTTGGGGGAACATTTTTCCCACTTTTTCAATTTTATTATTAAAAATATACATAGGAAAGAAAAACTTTGTATAGAAAAAAGCTCCATTTTAATATTCTATACAATTCAATATTTTTTTTTTTTAATTTTTTGAACTTTAAAATTTGGATATCACAAGACACTTGGACAATACTTTTTCACGTTTTCGAGCGCTCGCCCGGTTCTTGCATCCTGGCCTTCAATTCTCTAAATTGAAGAATAAATAAATAAATAGCTTTGTAAATTTACAAAATTATATCATTCACAGAAATTTTATGTCAGAAACAATCAAAATGGAATGATTATCATTTTTTTTAACTAAACATTTGTTATATTAGTAGATGAATTAATTCTATTTTAAGTCGTCAAAAATTAATAATGGTTCAATTGATATTTATACCTCAAGACCTGTGTTTGTTTTGAAATCTTTTTACATATTCTCTTAAAACTATTTTTTCACCATAAAAAATAATTTTCCCAGGTATTTTAAGAAAATTGATGTATTATCTTTAATCCTCAAACGGCACACTGGTGCGAATTTGCACCGGAAAAATTTTCATTTCGCTTAAATGTACGCAGGCGCAGCCTGCGTACATTTATATATATATGTATGTTAAATATGCGTAATATATGCTACATGTTTATTATATGTTCAATGTGTTAAATATTTAATGTTAACATTGCAAAAAAACAAATTCGCCCTAGTGTGCCGTTCACGTATGCTGGATTGAAGTGTGCCATTTGAGGGTTAAACCTTTCAAAACCCTTAAAACGCTTAAAAAATGTTTAAACTCTACATTTTGCTTTAATTTTTTTGGAATAGGTTCAAATTTAAAATTATTTTTGAAATTCTTACAAAACTTCTGATCATTTATGAAAATTATTCAAAATTTTCCTAAAATTATCTAAAAATCCTTCAAACTTACAAAAATCGCCTTCAAATCTTGCAGAATCGTTTTTGATAAATTTGGAAATCCTTTGAAATATTTAAAAATATTATCCTGAAATCAATTTTCCAGAATGAAAAATCATTTTAAATTTTCTTAGAAATCTTAGTCATTTTTTTTTAATCCTTTTGAAGCCTCTTAAAACGCTCAATAAACTTCTAAATTTTTGTTTGAAATCTTCCAAAATCTACATTTTTTAAAAATCCTTTGAAGTTTTAAATTATTTTTCAATCATCTCAAAACTTAAATATCATTTAAATTTCCTTGAATTTTTCTAAATTAAAATTGTCTCATTTTTATTTATTCATCAAATTTTTTCTCCTTTTTTTTAATCATTTCAAATATTCTCTTAGAATTATTATTTTTTTTTTTCAAAATAAAACATCATTTGAAATTTTCCCAGGAATTTTAAGTATCTGTTTTTATTATCTTAAAACATTTCAAAATCCTTGAATGGCATCACAAATTTATTTCGTAATCTTCAAAAATTTACATTTTGTTTTAAATTTTTTGAAATCTTTTTCAGTTTTAAATCAAGTTAAAATATTTCAAATACTTCTAAATATCTCTCAAACTTACTCGGATTAAAAAAAATTAATAATTTTTTCATTGTTATTTATACATCAAAATTCAACAGTTTTAGTTACAAATTAAAAAACTTATAAATAGAACAATAGTTCAAATTTAGTTGTCTGAAATGTTAACGATTCAAAGCTCTCTATTTGAAACATTTCAGTTTCAAGTTATTTAGGTTAAAAATAGTTCGTCATCTTAATTAAAATTTTCTAAATTTGAGTCTAAATTAAATTCGTTTTAAACTTGAATATTTTAGATAGATAGATTTCTCTTCCAAAAATTTCTGAAATTCTTGATCCAAAAATAAATACACTGTCATTTTTCCTGTTTTTCCCGGTCCAATGTCCACCCTGAATAGGAATGTTTTTAAATTGTAAAATAAAAAAAGAGAATAGAAAATATTAAACGATTTCAAACAAATTTTTTCTCTTTATTCGGATGCGAGTTCGAATGCCAACTCACAAATTTTTTCCCGTCAGCTCAAACATTCGACGAATGTTAATGTTAATGTTTAACATCGCAGCGAAAAATTTTGAAATATTAATTCTACCGCATATTCTAATTTAGTTTTCATAACAATACAAAATATTAACATTATTTAAAATGGCTATAAACAAAGTTAAAGTAGCAGCAAAGGCTGTAAAATATATAAAGCGTTATTCTTCATTGAATTTTATATTATAAACAATATCTTAGTAAAATAAAATAAAAATATTCTTACTATAAATAAATAAGGTTTACAAAATTTGTCGCAGACTTTCCTCCATATTAGTACTTTATCATGACCTTCTTTTAGAAGAAAAACTTTAAAACCAACTCTGTTCTCAATTCCGTTTAGGGTTTTAAAATATATATGTATGAAATTTGAGATGAAAATAATAGAATTTTGAGCATTACAATTTTGGCAACAAATCAAAATTCGAATCCATACAAGCTTCAGCTTTTCTGATTGCATTTCGCCTATCGATTTCTGAAGTTTCCAATTGCCATTATGATTATGCTGTAATTTCAAACTTTTAACTTAAAATTGAGTTAAGTTATTAAGTTATTGAAGTTAAATTATTAAACTTTTAAAGTTTCCACTTTGCAAGAACATTGTGAACTGTTGAACGCAATTTAAATCAAAATTATTCAGTTTTATGCAAAAGCGGTACAAAATTGAATTAAAATTTAAATAAATGTAGAATTTCTTTTACTTAGAATTCATGTACAATTTTCATTTATTCAAAAAGAATGCTTTTGAATGGATTACAACGTATAAAGTTGATACGAAGTTAATACATGTGCTGGCGCGAGTGCGACCTGTGCGAGCAATCATCGAGCAGTCAGCGTGAAATCATATGGAGTCAGACGGAGTCCAGAGCAGTCAGTGCGAGTCTACAAGTCTAGATGGGAGTCGAGAGCAGTCAATGGACAGTCAGAGCGTATTCATTGAAATGAGTGTCATTTCACTGTTGAAATCATAGTTAGCTTCCAAGAAATAAGGAATCGTATGAAATCCTATGAAATCCGAATCGAAATCAAATGCAATCGTTCGCAAAGATTCGTCTGATTTCAGAGTGAATGGCCCCTCGGTTTCAGTTGTCTTAAAAAATTAGCGGTCTTTTTACTAAAAAGGCATAATTTTTAATATTTTGATAAGAAGCCTGTGACATGAAAAAATGATAAAGAGAAAGGATTGAAAAATTAATAAACGGAAAAAATTGGTATCATTTGAATTTTGTTTTTAAACAAACATTTACACTCTGTTGAGCTGTACCATAATTTACAAAATTTCGATTCTTGAAAGCATAATTAAATAGCTTTCTCCAAAACTTCTTTTCTTTCGTGTTTGTACGTAATTATGTAGATTAAACATATTTGAACAATTCATTAATGAAAAACCAAGCCAATTCAATTAATTAAATTAAAAAAATTTTCAATTGCATTGAATAATATTTATAAGGATGGGCGGAATGGTTTTTTCTGTTTTCATTTCTTAGTTTTTTAAAGGCCGTGGTCACGCGTACCGATTTTTCGGTACGAATATCAGGATTTTTTTGGTAAGAATAGCAGGGCCTAGAAAACGAGCTATTTGTACATGAGTTTTAGTACGAATAGTCATAATTCTTCTATACGAGTAGACACTACTATTTTTAAATTGAAGGTTAATACTAGGATACTTATTTGTCCCAGCTGTAAGATGCGCCGCTTAACCTGTTTCAAACCTTTCTTACAAAATAAAAAAAATTACTTTTCGTTTCTTTAAAAGTCTATCCATTTACTCTATTTTAAACACATCGCAAATAATAAATCTTTAATAATTTTGTTTAACAATAAACTCTTGCCTATTTGTTAGAAATTGACAGAATATACACAAACCGATAATAAAACTCAACTACGTCTGCGAAAGTGTGCAATGACCGCATCTAGCAGCTCTTGCGTTCGCTCAGTTGGCATTGCAATCCTTCCTAAACGGGAATAGTAAAGAGTGTCTTCAAAACAAAGTAAAGCTTCCCTCAAGTACATGAATGTTCGATAAATATCTGTATCTAGAAACTACAATCCTCTTGAGAAATTCCATTGATGTTTTTTTAATTTAATTATTAATTGGTCATCATTTATTACAATAATTGCCTAAATTATTAATTTTCATAGTTAAATCGCACGATTAAAAGAATTAGAATCCTGGGTTGTTTCTGTTACAAGATAGAACATTATATGCTCGTAAAATAATGTTCAAAATTACTAAAATTCAACTCTTTCCGACTTTCAACCAACTTTATTGCAAAGGTTGCTGAACAACTTTTCTCCATGCAGGTTGATTTTGTGAAATATTCTTGTTCAAATTACTTGCTTTAATTATTTTAATATACAGTGATAATTACAATTGAGATGCCCTTACAAAAAGAAAGTTCTTCTCACGCCAAGTAGTATTTTCGTTACTACTTGCAGTAGTGAGAATGCGCAGGCGCGTCACGTGATTAAATTTAGAAATTGCTTATTTTAACGATTACGTGCTAATATTTATGGCAAAACAACTTGAAATACAATAAAACAGCAACTTGCTTACATTTTATGAAATAAATGTTGCGATTTTATTGTTATATTATTTGCGATAGGCAGGATAAGTATACAATTTTATAGGTTATGCTTGAAAGCAGGAGTTTTGGTCTCAAAAGCGGTCTATTTAAACTTATTGACAGAAAGCAAGTGCAAAGATTTAAAAAAATGTAAATATACATCTTTCCAATATTAAAAATTCAACTGGTAAATTGTAGGGTAGCAGTACAGAACTAGATAACAAGAAAAAATCAGAATTTTTCAGGAAAGCGAAAAAACTTGCTGTAAAAACCAAATCACTATTTGAAGATAAGACAGAAGTCCACTTCCAAGATGACGTGTTGCTGATCATAGGAAGTAGATGTGTCAGCTGACAATTGCAAAGTGACACTGAGCACAATATGGAAATATTGGATAAAAACGTTTTGATATAAAAATGTGAACCAATTCCAAGTAAATCGTCTAAGGATTTAAAGGTTATAATTTAACAGGGTGTGAAAATCGATTTTCGGTAGCGATTGAAAATCGAATTTTCAATTTTTCACAAAAATAAAAATTTTCTACAAATTATTCCGTTCCGAGAAAATCAAAATTTATTGTGATGGTATTACACTGACATAGACGATTATTCGGTGAAAGGGCTATAACAAAAATTTTTTTCAATAAAAAATAATGATTTAAAAAAATATTGTGAAGGGAAGAAAAAAAATTATTACTACGCAAAAAGATAAAGCTAAAATTGTACATTGAGATACTACGCTGAAATTCTAACTGAAATTTACATTACTTTTTTTTATCACTGTATTAAAAATGAGAATTCAAACAAATCCTTTTATCGCAACGTGTATTTTATTTTTAAGAATCTTTTATGCAATAATCCCACATTCGAAAAAATGTTGGGGTCCTAGTTCTATACTGCCACCCTTCAATTACTATTGTTTATAAAATTGGTAAATTTGAATTGGAATATTACAAGATAGCTTATTCTCAAATATCTTACAAGTAATTTTTATTTATAGTTATTTAATCAAAAAATATTGAATGCTAATGAATAATTAATAAAAATATACCTAATTGACCGAATCCATGTCAAATCAGGCAGTTTCTACACTTGAAGTCGCAAAAGAAATATTTTTACTAATATTTTGTTGAATTTGTACTTTCATAAGGAAGACATCTTGCACGTTTTATGCGATCTAAATAACTTTTATGGACAGGAGAATTTTTTTTCATAAATTCGAATTTCCTAATTTTTTTCGCAAACAACGACAGAAATAAAAAAAATATTTAGATGAAAGTATGCATGTCTAAAAAAATCCTATGAAAAAAACCTCTCTTGCTTTTCTGCGATATCTTGCATTGTTTACGAGAAAAATTCCAATACTATATTTTTAGAACAAAAAATTCTGCTAACCGCAAAAATGATTTAGCTCGCACAAAGCTGATAGGATATCTTCCATACTTTCAAAAAATATAGAAAAAGATGCAAAAGGTTGAGTTTTCCAGAAAATCTTTCTTATCTTTTTCTTAAAATTCTTGGGTTCTTGGGTTCTTGGGTTCGATTAAGGGTTTTAAAATAGTGTGCATAAAAAGTTTGAGTCAAATCCCCCGAGCCGTTTTTGAGAACAATGTTTTTTATGGGTTGAAAATAAAAATTTTCAAAAAAATGTGATGCATTTTGATTTTTTTCACTTTATTTAACGGAATATGGTAAGCAATTATAATATCAGTCCAGATCAATGCTGAAACAAAAAATAATTTATTTTCACACATTTCGGGCATTTTATTTTTATACAGCCTTTAGTAAGTTAGTTGGGTAATGAGGGTGTGTGCTCGAAATTTTATATTTAGCCCAGGTTGGTTTAAAATCCGATTAGACTGGTTCCATGGCTTGTTCACTGTAAAATCCAAAGACTTTTCCAACATTACGACAAAAATCAGTGATATGAATAAAAACCGCGTGAACTTTAGGTGTAATTGGAATTTCCAATGACAGTAACTTCGCTGAAACTCAGATATACAATCTACGTATTTCGGGTTTAATGTTGAATAAAAACAAGAATCAATGAGCAATAAGTCGATTTTTTCTAACCGCATTTTGCAAGAATTACCTCCGAACGCTGGATTCCCATGAACAAACTCGCCAGTAACATTACACATCCTAGCTCATTAGAGACTCTCATCTTCAAATTCAGTCAGCATGTGTTCATATATTTTGTTCACAACCCCGAGCATCAGATGTAGTTCTGGTGGTGGAATGATTTCTATATAATTTTAAAGCTTTTAGTTTGTTTACAATAAAGATCGCGCTTTCTGGCGTTATACTTTGTTAATTAAAAGTGCTGTGTTTTTCAATGACTTGACCTAAACATGCATGTCTTCCTACCAGAGTTGTTCAGTCGTTTTTCAGTGTTCAATCAAATATTATGATAACAATTATTAACATATCTGTAGATCTTTTTTGGTGCACAACTTTTTTTTATTAATTGTTTTCGTACCTTGTGTTGTTTTTCCAAAAATTTACTTTTCTTATTATTAAGGTTCTCTTTACGAATAAAACAAAAACTATACATCCCATAAAAAAATTATTAACCAAAAATTTGAAGATATTTTTTGGGTAAACAACTTTTTTTTATTAATTTTTTTCAAACTTTGTGTCCTTCGTCCAAAAAATTGTATTATTTATTTTCAATAATATTTTTTAGGATTAAAACTAAAACTACGCGTCCCATCAAAAACTTATGATTGAAAAATTTGTAGCTCTCTTTGGAATAAATAACTTTTGTCAATTCATTTCTATTTCGCAGCTTGTGTCGTTTCTCCAAAAATGTAAATTTTTGTCGTTAATGTTATTTTTTACGGTTTGAACGAATACTACGCTTACTATCAAAAAGGATTAATAACAGATTGGTAGCTCTTTTTTGGATAGGCAACTTTTGTTTAATCATTTTTTTTTTTCGTAGCTTGTGTGCTGTCCAAAATTCTTATTTTTTTTTAATGTTGTTTTCTTACGAATAAAGCAAAAACTACCCGTCCTATCATAAAGTAATTATAATAAATTGACAGATCTTTTTTGGGTGTACAATTTTTTTTTTTTCATATTTTTTCGTATCTTGCATAGTTTGACTGCAAAATGGAATTTTTTATTTTTCATGATTTTTTTGTGGTTAGAACCAGAACCGTTCGTCAACGAATTTTAATTTTCGATTTTTCAAGAAATTTCAAAAAGTTGTTATAATAATCTTGTAGAGCTTTCAAAAAGCAACATTTTCCTTATTTCGACTTTTTTTCATATCATGCTTTGTTTGGCTTCAAATTATCATTTTCGTCTGTTTTTTTTTTTCAATTTTGCAAATGCTATAAACTCTGATAATTTTATTCTTATCGGAAAAAGTCGTGAGGATAAATTGTTCGACTTTCCGAATACAACGAATAGCCGTACATAGAATTTTTTAATCCTAAAAGAAAATTGTCCTAACAATTTTGAAAATGATCTAACTTTTTCCATTTTCTTTCAAAATAGCTGGCTAACGAAATCGACCTTCAGTTTCCGACACTAAAAGAGTGTACACTGTTAGAAATTTGTGCGACCTATGAAACCGAACTGGTGTGAATTTTGTACTCTCGCGCATAACGTACTGAAACATACATAACATATACATAACATAATGAAATAGAATTATTACGAATATCTAAATTGAAATTATTATAATTTGTATGAAGCATTTTAAAATACAATAATTTCAGAAAAAATCTCTTTTACTTTTGTATACTTTTTGCTTGAAAATTATTGGAAAATTATGATTATAAGTAAGTAGATAAAGAAATGCTCAGTAGACCAGCAATTGGAGAAACACAAAAAATGCATTAAGTCTACCCTTTGAACTTCTAGTTTTACAAACGTTAAAAAAAACGTTATATAAATATCAATTGTCACAAGAGAGTTTTATGCAAAGCCGTTGTTATTGTACAATTTACATTCGAAATCTTGATACAAGCTTTACACTAGAAAAGTATATAATTTAATAAAGTGTGCAGGTTTTCATTAAGAAATTAATATCATTTGCTAAAGATATTGGAAGTTCGTGAAATTGTCCATAAAATTGGTAAAGTTTGTTGATTGTATTTTGGTGTAATCCACAAATTTTTCCAATTTAACATAACATTTATGAAGCATGTACAGTTACGAGGATACTAATGTACATCGAAAAATATTTCGATGAGATGAATAAAGAATTTTCAGATATATATGGAGAAATAATAATTTAGCAGGTACAATGTGGCATTTTTTTCAAAAAGTATATCTCAAAAAGAACAATGTTTCCATTACAACTAGGATCTAAATTATTTTGTACTTCGGTATTATATAACAATCCGTAGAATTATACGGTTGGCGTGGCTCATACGCTTAAATGTGCGATACATTTTTCAAATTAATTATTTTACTTATGAAAGGTAGTTTTGTTCAATTTGGAATCCAAGATACAACTCATTATACTCGACAGTATTATAAAGCTTACAAGTCGCGTACGGCACACCAGAAGCAACAAAAACAGATAAAATTTTGTAAAACACGGAAAACTCTGACGAGGTTTCTTTTCTCGTTATGAATAAACCGACTCTATATTCTTCTCTGTAAACAAATTTGTCAAAAACAGTTACTTCGGAGGGAAGATTCTCTTCTAAACTGCTTTTATCGACTCTATACTTTTTGAGTAATTTATCTGTTTTTATTTCTTTTCCGCCGGAATAAAAGGTCCCATTAATTTATTTATAAGTGGGTAATGAAGCGTTAAATGATGCTTTGACAGTAAACGAGTCTCCATACAATTTTAAGATAATGAATGGTGAGCAACTATCAATTGTTTCAACTCTGCCAACATAGCTGTGGTAACTATTGGAGAGAAGACGATTTGCATTATTTGCAACAGAAGCAATATCACTTCCCATTTATCAGAAAGAGAGCTCGACTTGCTTTGAGCTCCTACAATTATATAACTAATAATACGAGGTAAGTATGTTATTATGCGATGAGTTTGAGCAGCACGTTAACCAATTAAGTTGCTTTGTTTCGTCAGAACAATTGGGCTTGGCTTATTTAAAGATTCTATGATTCCGTAATTGAATCTTTTGATGCGTTCGTTTAAAACATGAATTTTTATCAGTTTTTGTGATTTAACAACCTCTTTTAGGGATAGCTTTATCTCGCACTGTGCTGCTGCTTTTATGATGTCATGAGCAATATCGAGCGACAAACAATCAAATTATCTGAAGTACAATAATTCGTCGAAAATCGAGTTTTTCTTTTGGCCTACTTTTCTGCAAAAATATTCATCATCGCAGCGAGCATTCACTAATTCAGATCTCAACAGCTCTTCTTCCTCAACATTCATGGGTTTTGCGGAATCGTGAGTGACGGTGCAGAAGCGACAGAAATTTTTGTTATTAAAAGATTTGGGAAAATTGTAGAGCATGTTGCCCCCAAGATTGTCAAACAGAAATGCACCGATTGTACCTCGGACAATTGTGTTCTCGATTTCGATGCCTCGAGTTTCCAATACGTTCAGATCATCCACAATAAAACGTGAAATGTTATCCATGCCATTAATTTTCGCATCTACGGAATAATAAAGGCCGATTAAATGAATGTTTCCCACATTAGCGTTAAATTCATTTGGTCAATTGCGCAACGCAAAATATATAGCCACGATTTTGTGTCCTCCAGTTTTACTTCCCACAAGATTGACCGTCTTAAATTCATCAAAGTATAGAATCAATGCAACATTCATATTGTTATCTTTAAATAAAGCATGCCTTTGATAGTATTTTCCATCTCTGACTCGTTTAATCAATCCATTTTCACTAACGCGATTGTGCAACATCAATTTTTTACAGAATCATTGGACAGAATACACTTTAAAGTCTCGAGAATTGGAATGTAAGCCATTTTACGTTAAACAGGGACTCTTTTGTAAACATCACTTTTTTGTCGTATACTTGATCTTCTCGTTTAAAAACGCGCACATATTTCGGCATGATAACATTAAATTTGGTTCGAAGAAATTTTATTTCTCCTGTATATTGTGCTGACTCTTCTCAAACTTTCTCTTTTTCTTTTAGTTAGGTATTTATGCAGATTTTCACGAATTGTCAATGGAGCATCTGAGCAAATTTGAGAGACGTCCTCCAATATTTTATTCAAAGCTGTTAAATATCTATTAATTATTTTATCAAGCGCTATTTTTGTTAAACTCGAGGCTGGACGTATTATCGATTCGCGATTCGGAAGGACAGCTTGGACTTGCATTCAGGTTAACTTTTTCACCGTTAGTCAATCGAGGTTTCTTTGCCACTGTTGCGTTTTTTTCATCTACGAATTTTCGGACTTCTCGGACATGACTCGAACGCAAATGCTTCCTAAAAGTGTCATGAGAGGAAAATTGCTCTGAACATGAAGTTGAGAAGCATTTCAAAACTAACAACTGTCCATCAAATAAACCATGTTTTAAGCGGAGATGGAAGCACGTCTCATCAACTGTACTTAAATCCGTTTTGCAAACAAAGCATTTGAGAGGCATTTAGACATTGCATTGGGCTAAGTCCCCAACGCAATAAATTATGCGGTCACGTCACCAGTATCGCGCAGTGCCACCCACAATAGGCGTCTCTTGGATGGAGGCCATGGTTCAGTTTAGACTGGCAATAGGGCCGAACCGAGGGGACGACCAGGCAATAGCCCCGGACAAAGGCGAGAACATCGATTTAAGTGGTCGGACCAACTCAGGAGGGACATCCTTACCTGTTGTCAAAGAAGCTCACCGGCGCGAAGAGGATTCATGTAGATTTTACATGAACTTTGGGTCAATATGCACCCGGGAAATGCTCATAAAACGCCTCAGTATTTAAGAGATCAGGTATCCTTTTTGCGAAAAAACGGAGATGAAGTTCTTTATCGGCGAGAAGAAAAGCAACATCCTCCAGCGAACATACCACCCGTTCCAGCAAGTCTACCTTTACACATAGCCGATAATGCCAGCATGAGAAGTAGGAGGTCTATCCAACAAAAAGTCTTTCTCAGGATGGACAAATTATCTGAAGCTAATACTGCTCTCCCCGATTTGCTCCCTGAAAATGCTCATCTCTGCAATTTTAACTGTGTAGTTTACGAGAAGGCGGTCTCACTGCTAAGCGACAATAGAAGTAACGATACTTTAGTACGCCTGAGTAAGACTTGCGAGCGTATTGCACAGCTTCAGTTTAAAATTGAAACGGCGAGACGGCATGCATAAAATATTCAGTGCGTGATCAGCTACAGAACAGCAAATAAAAAATCCACACCAAAAGTTAGGACACTTGCTCGAAACTAGCAGCACACGCAAAAAATAAAATCTCTTTCAACAGCGAAACAGTGCCTTGAACGGCAAGTAAACTAAATTCAGGAAAATTCCACCTTTTCTACTCATCCTTTTCGTCTGTTCAATAAAACGTCACGTGCCGTTAAAAAGTCGCCTAACCGAAAAGAGATTCAAGGCTTCTGGGAGAAAGTATATACAGATACTTATCAGCTAAATGAAGACCTTTCAGATATAGCACTATTTCGTCACATTTGTCCAAAATGTGCGTGTGTTAAAAACGGCCCTTGAAAAAACGTATCGCCAAATTCTCAGAAAAATTTGAGCTTCCGAATTATCTGTAAAGAACAAGCTCCAGGCGACTAATATGCTGGCCGATCCTATACTGCTCTACACGTTTAGTGTAGTAAAATGAAATGTCGATGAGTTGAAGCAACTTGACCGATGCACACGCAAGATGATGACAATCCATCGAAGTCATCATCCTGGATCTTCCGTACCTCGAATATACCTCCCTCGAGATCAAGGGGGTAGAGGCTTACTAAGCTTGGAGTGTCTTCATCGAAGAACGGTTCTAGCTACAGCCTGCTCAGTTCTAAATAGTGCAGATTCTCTTGTGCGACTCGTGCATCAACATAAATTCGTCAATGCTGCGGCGTTTCTAAACCGTACCGCAGATAGGGTCGCAGAGGAGCTTGGCCTCCTATTTGATTCCAGCGACACTACACATGGCCTAGCATTACTAACACCTGCGGTGCTCAAAAGTCGTATACAGGAAGCATAACATACGCTTCTACTGAGAGAACATGCTGACAAGCCCCTCGATGGTAAATTTTACGGCATCATACGTAGGGAAGAGCTCTCGATGGGTCTGTCCAACATGTTTCTGAAGTCTGCTGGATTGAGATCGGAGACTGAGGGATTTCTTTTTGCCTGTCAAGACGGCGTTATAGACACCTTAGTTTACAACTCAACATTTTATTTCGAAAACTTGATAAATCTATATTTTGATCAAAATGTCTTCAAATCTTTTCAAATTTTGAGTAATTTTTTAACCTTTTCAAAATTTTGAAATATATTTCGAAATAATTGAAAGTTTTTATTATATTTTGTAAAATCCTGCCAAAATTAGAAAATTCATTCTAAAATCTTGAAGATTCTTTCTCGACATATTTTAAAATTTTCAAAGCTTAAAATTAATGTTTCAAAAGAAAACCGACGATAAAATCTTAATAATTTCAAATTTTTCCAGTAATTTGTTTATAATTTATTTTTCTCTTCTCCTTCAAAGAGTGAATAAGTTTACAAATTATAGTGTGCTAACAAAATGTTAAAAGCAGATTTATTTTTCAATATTAAAAAAACATTTTCAATTAAAATATTCTCTTTGATCAATAATAGTTAGAAACATTCAAAAATAAATTATATCATCAAATAAAATTACTTGGAAATTTTAATTTATTTCCTAAGCTGATGATGCAGAAAATTCATAATAATTATTAATGAATAAATACATATAGCCTCATTTATTACGGTCAAGGGGTTATGAATAGAATTCTTTCGTCATTTTCAAAAAAGTTTGTCAAAAAGTTATGAACATGATTTTTGCCTTTATTATTAAAGAATAATTTACAATTAATATTTTATTTTCTTTCAACTGTTAGAATGAAAATTCCTCTTTCGGAAATTTCGATCAAAAAATTCAAAAGAAAAAAGTGAAAATAGTCTCTTGAAGCATGAATAGATTCCACTGACGTGAATATCGGTAAATTTGAATGGCACCGAAACTGATAATGAATATTGAATATTATCAAAGTTTGTTCATATAAAAGCTACTCAAGAGTAATGACGAGTATATCTGATTGATATTTTATCAAAGATTCACAAGGCCGAACAATTTAAATGCAATAATTTTACGATTGTGTATAAACTGTATTGTTATTATTCCTTATTCTCATTCACTTCTAATATTTTAAATATTTATATTACATATAAATATATATATATTGATATATATTTGAATATATATATGGATATTTACATATATATTTATATTTATTTAATATTTCATTATAAATTTGCATAGTTATTGAAATAGACTGTTTGTAAAAAACCATATTAGCATAGGAAGGCATATTATTACAAGTTTCAGTGAAGCCTGATGCTCTAGGCTATTTGAAATGAACGCCAGTACGTGATGCAATGTTTTATTCATTAAATGTTGATATTTTCATTCAATTTTGGTATGATATTCCATGAATATTATTTTTAAGTGAGTGTAACATCACGGTGAATGAAAAATAACAACTTTCAGATTGAAATATATTACTCATCTAACGTGATATCTACACGTTTCTTGTTTTAAACAAATAAAAGCTATAAAAAAAAAGAATATTGTTATTTTATCATAAGATAATATGTTCGATCATTAATTAGTAAAACTTATTCTAAAATATGTATGATGAAATAAAAAGCATTAAAGAACCTGAAAAGTCTATTGGGTAACATAAATAGCCAATACTTAATTGATAAAAATCAAATTAAATTGAAACCGATCCAACTTTGAAATATTAAAGTATATTTGTAATGCGGTTTTTTGCTTCATTTCCCCCACATATCATACTCTGAAAAATTGGGGCCAATTAAAAATTCGATTTTTGGGCCCATTACTCATTAATTCCACCCTAATATATTAGAGTATATTTAACATGCAATTTTTCAACCTATTTTCACAAACGGACCGAATATAATATATTAGAGTATATTAAAAATTCGATTTTTGAACCCACTTCCCCGACCGATCATTTAGAAAATATTGGGGTATATTTGAAATTCGATTTTGGGACCCATTTCCTGCATCGAACCACCTCTAAAATAATTGGGTATATTAAAAATGCGATTATTGGACCCATTTCCACCATCATTGACATTCTAACATATTGGGGCATATCTAAATTTTTTTGTTTGGACCCATTTCTCCATCTATCTCACTCTAAAATATTGAGGTATATTTAGAATGCTATTGTATACCCTTTCCCCCACCATTGCTATTCTAACATATTGGGGCATATTTAAAATTCTATTTTTTGACCCATTTCCCCATCGATCCTACTCTAACATATTGGAGTATATTTGAAATTATATTTTGGGACCAATTTTCCCCACCGATCTATCTCTAATATACTCGGGTATATTTAAATGGGATTTTTAGACCCTTTCCCCCACCATTGACATTCTAACATATTGGGGCATATTTAAAATTCTATATTCCAGCCATTCCCTCATTTGAAATTATATTTTTGCACCCATTTCCCCATCGATCTTACTCTAACATATTGGGATATATTTGAAATTTGATTTTGGTACCTATTTTCCCCACCGATCCATCTCTAAAATACTCGCATATATTTAAAATGCGATTTTTAGACCCATTTTCTTAATCATTGACATTATAACATATTGGGGCATGTTTAAAATTCTATTTTTGGACCCATTTCTCCATCTACCTGACTCTAACATATTGGGGTATATTCATAATGCTATTTTTAGACCCTCTTCCCCATCATTGACATTCTAATTTTAGACCCATTTTCCCATCGATCTAACTTTAACATATTGGGGTGTATTTGAAATTCGATTTTGAGAAACATTTTCTGCACCGATGTATCTCTAAAATACTCGGGTATATTAAAAATGCGATTCTTAGACCCATTTCCCCATCGATCTAACTCTAACATATTTGGGTATATTTGAAATTTGATTTTAGGACCCATTTTCCCCACCGATCCATCTCTAAAATACTTAGGTATATTCAAAATGCTATTTTTAGACCCTTTTCCCCATCATTGACATTCTAACTTATTAGGGTATATTTAAAATTCTATTTTTAGACCCATTTCCCCATCGATATAGCTCTAACATATTTGGATATATTCGAATTTCGATGTTGTGACCGATTTTCCCCACCGATCCATCTCTAAAATACTCGGGTATATTCAAAATGCGATTTTTAGACCCATTTCCCTAATAATTGACATTCTAACATACTGGGGCATATTTAAAATTCTAGTTTTGGACACATTTTTCCATCTATCTAACTCCAACATATTGGGGTATATTTAAAACTCTTTTTTTGGACCCATTTCCCCATCGAGCTAACTCTAACATATTAGGGTATATTTGAAATTCGATTTTGAGACCCGTTTCCCCACCGATCCATCTCTAAAATACTCGGATATATTTAAAATGCAATTTTTATACCCTTTTCCCCACCATTGACATTCTAAAATATTGGGGCATATTTGAAATTCTACTTTTTACCCATTTCCCCATTCAAATTCTATTTTTGCACCCATTTCTTCATCGATCTAACTCTTACATATTGGGGTATATTTGAAATTCGATTTTGGGACCCATTTTCCCCACCGATCCATCTCTAAAATACTCGCATATATTTAAAATGCGATTTTTAGACCCATTTCCCTAATAATTGACATTCTAACATATTGGGGCATATTTAAAATTCTATTTTTGGACGCATTTCTCCATCAGCCTCACTCTATCATATTGTGCTATATTTAAAATGCTATTTTTAGACCCTTTTCCCCCATCATTGACATTTTAACATTTCGGGGCATATTTAAAATTCTATTTTTAGACCCATATCCCCATCGATCTAACTCTAATATATTGGGGTATATTTTAAATTCGATTTTGGGACTCATTTTGCCCACCGATCCATCTCTAAAATACTCAGGTAGATTTAAAATGCGATTTTTAGACCCATTTTCCCCATCATTGACATTCTAACATATTGGAGCATATTCAAAATTTTATTTTTGGACCCATTTCTTCATCGATCTAACTCCAACCTATTGGAGTTTATTTGAAATTTGATTTTGGAACCCATTTTCCCCAGCGATCGATCTTTAAAATACTCGGGTTTATTTAAAATACTATTTTTGGAACCACTTTCCTGACCAATCGAGTTAGAAAATATTAGGGTATATTTGAAATTCGATTTTGGTACACATTTCCTGCACCGAACCATCTCTAAAATACTGGGGTATAATTAAAATTCAATTTTTAGACCTATTTCCCCCATTAGTAACACTCTGACATATCGGGGCATATTTAGAATATGATTTTTTGACCTATTTACCCCATTGAGAACACTCTAACATATGAAGGTATATTTAAGATACTATTTTTGGACCCATTTCCCTATCTCACTGTAATATATTGGGGTATATTAAAAATGCGATTTTTGGACTCACTTTCCCTACCATCCAGTTATAAAATATTAGGGTATATTTGAAATTCGATTTTGGTACAAATTTCCTGCACCAATTTATCTCTAAAATACTAGGGTATAATAAAAATTCAATTTTTAAACCCATTTACCCCATTGAGGACACTCTAACATATTGGGGTATATTTGAGATAATATATTTGTACCTATTTTCCTATCTAACAGTTATATATTGGGGTATATTAAAAATGCGATTGTTTGACCCACTTGGCTGAAGAATCAAGTTAGAAAATATTAGGGTATATTTGTAATTCGATCTTGGGCACCATTTCCTGCATCGATTCATCGCTAAAATACTGAAGTATAATTAAAATGCAATTTTTAGACCCGTTTCCTACATCAGTAACACTCTAACATATTGGGACATATTTCAAATTCTATTTTTGGACCCATTTCTCCACCTACCTCGCTCTAACATATTGGGTGTACTTAAAATTATATTATTATACCCTTTTCCCCATCATTGCCATTCTAACATATTGGGGCATATTTAAAATTCTATTTTTGGACCCATTTCCTTATCGATATAACTCTAACATATTGGGGTATATTTGAAATTCGATTTTGGGACCCGTTTTCACCACCGATCCATCTCTAAAATACTCGGATATATTTAAAATGCGGTTTTTAGACCCTTTTTCCCACCATTGACATTCTAACATATTGGGGCATATTTAAAATTCTATTTTCCCGTCATTTCCCCATTTAAAATTCTATTTTTGGATCCACTTCCCCATCAATCTAAATCTAACATATTGGGGTATATTTGAAATTCGATTTTGCTACCCATTTCCCCCACCGATTCATCTCTAAAATACTGGGGTATAATTAAAATGCAATTCTTAGACCCGTTTCCCCCAACAGTAACACTGTAACATATTGGGACATATTTAAAATACGATTTTTTTACCCATTCACTCCATTGATAACACTCTAACAGATTAGGGTATATTTAAGATACTATTTTTGGACCCATTTCCCTATTTCACTGTAATACATATATTGGGGTATATTGAAAATGCGATTTTTTGACCCACTTTCCCGACCAATCTAGTTAGAATATATTAGGGTATATTTGAAATTCGATTTGGTACACATTTCCTGCATCGATTTATCTTTAAAAAACTAGGATATAATTAAAATGCAATTTTTAGACCCATTTCTCCATCATTAACATTCTAACATATTAGGGCATATTTAAAATTCTATTTTAAGACCCATTTACCCCACTGATAAAACACTCGCACATATTGGGGTATATTTAAGCTGTAATTTTTTACCTATTTCCCCCACCGATTGAATGCTCAAAAATTAGGGTAATTTTAAAGTACGATTTTTAGACCCATTTGCCTATAACATATTGGGGTATATTTAAGATACTATTTTCTGACCCATTTACCTATCTTACTTTAATATACTGGAATATATTAAAATGCGATTTTAGGACCCACTTTCCCGACCAATCCAATTAGAAAATATTGAGGAATATTGAAAATTCTATTTTGGGACCCATTTCCTGCACCGATCCATCTCTAAAATACTGGGGTATAATTAAAATGCAATATTTATACCCATTTCCCACATAAGTAACACTCTAACACATTGGGGCATATTTAAAATTAAATTTTTTTACCCATTCATCCCATTGATAAGACTGTAACATATCAGGGTATACTTAAGATGTAATTTTTTGACCTGTTGCCCCCACCAATTAAACGTTAAAAAATTGGGGTATAATTGAATTGCGATTTGCAGACCCATTTCCCTCTTCAATAACACTCTACTTAAAATGCAATTTTTAGATCCATTTCCCCATTGATCTTAATCTAACATATTGGGGTACATATAGAAGGTGATTTTGGACCCATTTACCCGACATATCCAATAAGAAAATATTGGGGTAGAATCAAAATGCAATTTTTAGACCCATTTCCCTTATCATTAACATTCTAGCATATAATGGCATATTTAAAATTCTATTTGACCCATTTACCCCATTGATAACACTCTAAAATATTGGGGTATATTTCAGATGTAATTTTTGACCTATTTCCCACACCGAAAAAAAGCGGAAAAATTGGGCTAATTTTAAAGTGCGATTTTGAGATCCATTTACTCATAGATAACACTATAACATATTGGGGTATATTGAAAATACTATTTTTGGACCCACTTCCCTATCTCACTTTAATATATTGGAATACATTCAAAATACGATTTTTGGACCCACTATCCCAACCAATCCAGTTAGAAAATATTAGGGAATATTTGTAATTCGATTTTGAGACCCATTTCCTGCACCGATCCACCTTTAAAATATTGGCGTATAATTGAAATGCAATTTTTATACCCATTTTCCCCATCAACAACCCTCTAACATAATGGGGCATATTTAAAATGCCATTTTTTGACTCATTTACCACATTGATAACACTCTAACATATTAGGGTATACTTAAGATGTCATTTTTTGAGCTACTCTCCCACCGATTAATCGCTGAAAAATTGGGGTAATTTTAAAATGCGATTTTTGGACCTATTTCCCTATAGATAACACTATAACATATTGGGGTATATTGAGGATAAAATTTGCAGACCCATTTCTCCATAAATCTGACTTAATATATTGGGTTATTTAAAAAATGTGATTTTTGGATCCACTTTCCCGACCAATCCAGTTAGAAAATATTAGGGTATATTTGTAATTCGATTTTGGGACCTATTTCCTGCACTGATCCATCTCTAAAATACTGGGGTATAATTAAAATGCGATTTTTAGACCCGTTTCCCTCTTCAATAACACTCTAATTAAAATGCGATTTTTGGACCCACTTCCCCGACAGACCCAGTAAGATAATATTGGGGTATGTTATAAATGCGATTGTAGACTCATTTCCAAGAACAATTCGGTTATAGAATATTAGGATATATTTAAAGTGCGATTTTGGGACCCATTTCCCCCACCGATCTAAATCTAAAATATTGGGGTATATTTAAAATTGGATTTTTTGACCCATTTCCTCTTCGATTTCACTATAACATATTGGAATATATTTCAAATGCGATTTTCGAAACATTTCCCCTATCGATCCAATTATAAAATACTGGTGTTCATTTATGATTTGATTTTATGACCTATTTCATTCACCGATCCATCTCTAAAATAAAATAAATTTAAAATGTGAGTTTTTCAATCCATTTTTCCCATCGAGAACACTCTGAAAAATTGGGGCATATTCACATTGCGATTTTAAGACCCATTTCCCCCACCGATTGAACGCTAAAAAATTGGGGTAAATTCCAAATGTGATTTTTGAACCCATTTTTCCCATCGATAACACTATGCAAAATCGGGACATATTTAAAATACGATTTTTGGACCCATTTCCCCATCGTTCTTACGGTAAAATTTTGGGCTATATATAAAGCACTATTTTTCGACCCATTATTCCCATCGATTATAATCTAAAATATTGGAATATATTTAATATGAGATGTTAGGACATATATTTTCCACCGATCGAACTCACAAATACTGGGATAAAATTAAAATGTGATATAAATATAAATTTTGTGAGCATTTGTAAAAAGAAAAAAGAAAATTAATTCACAATTTTCGAGTTTTTTGTTCCGAATAAAATTATCCCACAGAAGAATTTTCATTGGTCTTTTTTGCGTCATGAATTAATAATTTGGACTTTATTTCAAAAATCCAAGAGAAAACCAATTAGAGTGTCATAATTTTTATACATGGTACAAGTGTTCTAGTTAAAAATCAATTTTATTTTTAATTATTCTTCAAGATCTTTAATTAATCAATAAAATTAATTGTTTAATGGCTTTTAATGTTTTTAAGTATCAAATCTCGAGTGAATTTTCCGACTGGTTCGCTTTTGGTAGAAAAATTCGAGATGAAATCACACTCATTTATGCATAATTGAAAAATATCACATATTAACTTCCAAATAAAACCATTTTAACAATAAATAGTGTAGATAATTGTTTAAAACTTTAATATGAAACTCATGTCTTTGGTGATAATGCTCAAAATCAGTTTTTCTTATCCCTCATATTTATTCTTTTTCATATCTCGATGAAATTTTTTCCAATAAATCCAAATGACATACTCTTAAAATTGACATACTCATGCATACTCTTCTACTTTACTAGTGATTTAATTCAAACCCGGTACTTTATTGGGACTTTATTGGAAATCCTAATGAGATCCCTATAAGTGGCTTTTTTTACTCTTGCGCTTCATTTATTGAAGGATTTAAAGAGATTGAGTGTCCTAGGACTACTAGTAAAGTTTACGGTAGGGGTAACCTCCCTACAGTGGATAATGCGACCTACAGTGGATAATCATTAATTAAAAGCACAAATAAAAGAAAAATAATTAATTTTAAGTTATGAGCAGGTATAGTGTCTTAACTATTACTTAAACTAAACTAAATATTTTACATGTACTAGTCCAGGCGGAAATATTATATATAGTTTATATATAGTGTGAAGTATTATATATAATATGCATTTGTTTGATATAAAAAATTTATATAAAACAAGTCAATATTATATATAATACTTCACACTATATATAAACTATATCTAATATTTCCGCCTGGGTAGTATTTTTAAGTAATTAGGGTTTCCCCTACTTCATACAGCTTTGGGGTATTTAAGGGCCATCTAAAATACGATACACTTCCAGGAGGAGAGTAACAGGTTTGTGACGGTAACAATTTTTCGAAATGTTCGAAAAAATAAAAAATAGTGATTTTATTTTAAAATTAAATCATCTAAATAGAGACTTTACGCTCTTTCCCCTGTTCCTGTTTTTATCCTTATTTTAAAGACTTCCTTCTTTTTACGCTGTTTTCAAGAAACTTTCTCTTTTTCTCTTTTTTCGCTCAAATGCAAAATAAATTAATAGAACCCAATAAGAAAATCCAACTATTTTTCATACAAAGGTAATTCTTCTTCATTGAAAAGTCTATTATTATATTTTTGGTTTAGAATTTACATTTTTTTGGTTTAAGCTCTATTATTTAGTTAAAGATTTCAATATTTACTTCAAAATTAATTTTTTTCGTTAAAAATTAATTTTTGTAACTGAAAATTTAACTAATACATTTTTAACTAAAAATTGATCGTTTTTAGTTGAAGATTCAACTATTAGATGTTTCATTGATAATTCATCGTTTTTGGTTAAATATTGAACTTCTTGGTTGAAAGTTAAATCACTTTTTTGAAAATTCGATTTTTTTGGTTGAAAATTAACTTTGTCTTTTGTTTCAAAATTAATTTTTTCAACTAAAAATTTAGCTATTCCATCATTGGTTGAAAATGGATAGTTTTTAGTTGAATTTAATAGTTAAAGATCCATATGTTTGGTTAAAAATTAAACTGCTTTGTTGAAAATTAGTTGTTTTTTTGTTGTCAAAAATTAATTTTTTTGTCTGATAATTAAACTATTCTATTTTTGGTTAAAAAAGGACCGTTTTCGGTTAAAAATTCAGCACTTTGGCTTAGAAATCTAATTTAAGCTAATTATATTCTTCATTAAAAATTAAAACTTCAACTGTTTTGTTACAAATTCGCCTTTTTGGGTTAAAAAACTTTTTGGTTGAAAATTAACATTTTGAGAGAAATTTTATATTATTGGATGGAAAATGTAACTTTTTTCTAAAGAAGAAAGAATTTTTCGCCTTTTGGTTTAAAAATTAATCTCTTTTAGTAGAAATTTTGTTTGTTTTGTTGGAAATTCATTTTTTTCAATATTCATAATTTTCGTTGAAAATGCAACTATTTTGTTGAAAATTTAATTATTTTGTTGAAAATTTACCTATTTCGTTGAAAATTCGTTTCTTTTTTTATTGACAATTAACTTTTCTCAAACTAATAATGTAAATATTTGATTAAAAATGTATCTTTTCTATTTGAACATTTATTTATTCCGTTAAAAATTCGTGATTTTTTGTATAAATCTAATCTTCTTAGTTAAAAATTCATCTTTTTCGTTGAAAATTCATCTCGTTGGCTCGAAATTTAACTATTTTGTTGAAATTTCGTATTTATTGATTGGACTCAATTGTTTTCATTTCAAATTAAAATCTTCTTTGGGTGAATTTTAGTTAAAAATTCATCTTTAGAGTGGTAAATTACACCAGTTATTTTTTTAATGAGAATATAACTATTCCATTTTTGGTTGGAAATTTCTATTTTTAATCGAATTTTTATTTAAATTCAACTGCTTTGTATTTTTAATTAAAATAGTTTTTGGTTGAAATATCAATAGGTCTTTTTGGCTTGAAAATTCAACAATTTGATATAAAATTAAATTATATAGTTAAGGATTAACTTTTTCGTTGAAAATTTAATTATTTTGTAAAAAATACATATTTTTTGTTTGAAAATTCATATCTTCGTAGATACCATCTTTTTGGTAAAAATGCAACTTTTTTCTTGAAAATTCATCTTTTTTGTAGAAAATTCATGTATTTTGTTGAAAATTCGTCTTTTTCGGTAGAAAATTAATCTTCTTTTTTAAAAATTCATTTTTTTTTGCTGTTGATTGAACTATTTTGTTAAGAATTATTTTTTTTCAGTACAATTTGATTGGTCGAAAATTTCTTTTTTTCGTTGGAAATTAATTTTTTAAACCAAAAATGTAATGATTCCATTTTTTAATAAAAATTTATCTTTATTAGGTAAAAACTTATCTTTCTTACTTAAAAATTTAACTGATTTTGTAGAAAATTTAATTTTGTTTAGTTTAACTATTTTTGAAAAATTAAACTATTCATTGGAAAAAATAATTCCTTAATAAAAAATTAATTTGAAAAAAAATTGAGTTTATAAGCTGAAAATGTAGCTATTCCATTTTTGGTTAAAAACTTATCTTTTTTAGTTGAAATATTTTGTTTAGTCGAAAATTAAACTATTATAGTAGAAAATGTAACTATTCGGTTAAAAAGTAAACACTGTATTTGATAAATTAACTACTTTGTAGAAAATTAACTTTGTTGTTGAAAATTCATAGTATCGGGTAGAAAATTCAACTATTTTATGGAAAATTCATGTATTTTGTTGAAAATTATTATTTTTTGGTTCACTCTAACTGGTATAAAACTCACCTTTTTGTTTAAAATTACTAGTTGAAACTAAAAATGGAACTATTCCATTTTTGGTTGAAAACTTCTCTTTCTTAGCTAAAATTTAGATTCTTTGTTAAAAATTATTTTTTTGAACTGAAAATTTTTCTAAACAATTTTTAAATGATAACTTATCTTTTTAGTTGAAAACTTATCTTTCTCAGTTAAAAATTCAACTATTTTGTTTAAAGTTAAACAATTTAGTTGAAAAATTAACTACATGGTGATTTGTTTGTTTGTTAAAAAGATATTGTTCAAACTTTTTTATTAGTTGAAAATTAAACTATGTATTTGAAAAATTAACTACTTTGTGGAAAATTAACTATTATTTGTTGGTTTATCCTAACTGGTAGAAAACTCACATTTCTTGTTAAAAATTAATATTTGAAACTAAAAATGTAACTATTCCATTTTTGGTTGAAAACTTATCTTTCTTAGTTAAACTTTCATTTTTTTTTTGGTTGAAAATTAATTTTTTTAACTGAAAATGTATCTACTCTATTTTTGGATGAAAACTTATCTTTTTTTGTTGAAGACCTATCTTTCTTAGTTAAAAATTCAACTATTTTGTTAAGAATTCAACTATTTGAGAAATTAAATTCTTTGTAGAAAATTACCTTTTTTTTGAAAAGTCATAGTTTCGAGTGGAAAACTGATGCAAAATTAAAGAATTGAATTAGTAAACAATTATTTTTTCTGTTAAAAAATTATTTTTCAAACTGAAAATGAAACTACTCTTCTTTTGGTAGAAACTTATCCTTTTTAGTTGAAAACTTATTTTTCTTAGTTAAAAATTCAACTATTTTGTTTATAATTAAACAATTCAGTTGAAAAATTAAATACACGGTGATTTTTTTTTTTGAAAAGATATTTTTCAAATTGAACGTCCAACTATTTTATATTTGGTTGAAAACTTCTCTTTTTTAGTGAAAAACATTTTTTAGTTGAAAATTGAACTATTTAAGTGGAAAATGTAACATTTGGGTTAACAATTAAACCATGTATTTGAAAGATTAACTACTTTGTAGAAAATTAACTTTTTTGTGGAAAATTTATAGTATCGTGTGGAAAATTCAACTGTTTTATGGAAAATTCATGTATTTTGTTGAAAATTATTATTTGTTGTCTTACTTTAACTGGTAGAAAATTCATCTTTTTGTTGAAAATTGCAATTTCAAACTAAAAATGTAACTATTCCATTTTTGGTTGAAAAGTTATCTTTCTTGGTTGAATATTCAACTATTTAAAAAATTTAATTCTTTGTAGAAAATTATTTTTTTTTTGTTGATGATTGATAGTTTCGAGTGGAAAATTGATGAAAAATTATAGAATTGAATTGGTAAAAAATATTTTTTTTTTGTTAACAAATTATTTTTCAAACTGAAAATGAAACTATTCTGTTTTTGGTAGACACTTATCTTTTTTAGTTGAAAATTCAACTATTTTGTTAAAAATTCAACTATTTGAAAATTTAAATTCTTTGTAGAAAATTACCTTTTTTGTTGAAAATTCATAGTTTCGAGTGGTAAATTGATGAAAAATTAAAAAAATATAAGTGGTAAAAAATTAGAATTTTTTTTGTTTTGTTAAAAAATTGTTTTTCAAACTGAAAATGAAACTATTCTGTTTTTGGTATAAACTTATGTTTTTTACTTGAAAATTCCTCTTTTTTGAGTAAAAAAGTAATCTTCGGTTTCGAAAAATCATCATTTTAGTTGAGGATTAAAACTTTTTGTTAAAAATCGTTTTTTTTTCGTTGAAAATTAATTTTTCCAACTGAAAATGTAACAATTCCAATTTTGGTTAAAAACTTATATTCTTAGTAGAAAATTCATTCTTCTGGAAGAAAATTCAAATATGCTTTAAATGTCTTCTTTTTCGGTCGAAAATTCTACTCACTATGGACCCAGGTGAAAAAGTTATGTTTAGTTTATATATACTGGACAAAATACTGATATTTTTTATTTGTTTTATACAGAAAAATTTATAAAACAAATGAAAAGTATCATTGTCTTGTCCACTATATATAACTTTTTCACCTGGGGAACAACTTTTTAGAAACGCGGAAAACCCCAGAATAAACGTGAAATCCGTGTGTAGCCAACGGCTTCGTTAGGAAGTAGGGGGTGGGGGGGGGGGAGGGTAATGGAAAATTTACAGTTGTTAACGAGAGGCGACAGGAGAGGAGTCAAAAATATTCCAAAATTGGTAACGAAATGTTACAGATGATCGGGCGAGCAGGGTAAACGCCAGATGGGTACGCAAACTGAGGTAAACTTTCCGTAAGCACGGTAAGTTTACCTCAGTTTCGAATAATCAGCCGACTATCACTCTGTTCAAGAGATTACATGCAATGTTTTGTACCCCGGGTTGTTCACTGAAAAAAAATTTTGGGACAACTAATAAAGTAGTAGGGCCAACTACTTTATTTTGTAATATATGCCGCTGCTATTTAGCTGGTTGTGGCTTCTACTTTTATTTGCAAGATTGGTAGTAGTTGTCCTTACTACTTTACTTTTTGTCGTGACAACTTTCGATGGTAAATCTTACTATTTAATTAGTTAGTCTTACAAATAAACTAGTTAATCTCACTACTTAAAGTAGTAAGTTTCACAACATAAATTAGTAGTCATTACTATAATAGAAAGTTTTACTATTGAAATTACTGGTTCGTAGACTACTGCGAACTTAGTACTTCTCAATATTGAAATTATAGTAGATTTTACTATAACAGCTCATCAGTGGACACTGGCGGTCCTGAGAACTCCCTATAGGGACCAGGTTCTGATAAGACGTCACGTCAAAATAGAACCACATGTCCATTGGGACGTTAGTGAAAAACTACTATAATTTCAATATTTAAAAATACAGACTTGCAGTAGTAATAATTCTATTCAAGAATTTAGATCGATGCGATAGTCTTCACGGTCTTCACTACTGCACAATTCACAAGAAGGTTAAGATGAAAATGGCGACGATCGAGAACATGACGCGATATTTCGGTGCGAATGTTGGCAGCACTGTTCAGGTTTCAGTTCTGCCAATGTCGCCAAGGCGGGAAACTTGAAACTTTTACTACTTTTATTTCTTGCAAAATAAATTGGTGGTATATGTGGCTACTTTATTTGTTGTGACTAGAATTACTATCGTTACTAATATAACCTACGTAGGATTACTAACGGCCATCAAAGTAGTTGTCGCAGCTAATACCACCTCTACTGTTGAAGAGCTTCTTGTCACAACTAACCATTTTTTTCAGTGTTTCTGTGTACATTTGGACACGTCAATACCACTTCCCAACCAAACTTACAATTATAAAGATTAAAATAGGTCTAATTTCTCACCAATCATGATTCCAGCCTTGTATGTGGTCCTCTTAGCCCTGTAAGTGAGGGGCCTCGTAACCGAGAAGTATCTATCGAAGCTGATGATGAGTAGATTGAGCACGGAGGCGTTGCTCGCTAGGTAATCAAGTGCAAGCCAGGTGTCGCAAATATGTGGCCCTAGTGGCCAATAGCCCAGGACATTGTAAACCGTGAAGAGTGGCATGGAGATGAGCCCTATCGCGAAGTCAGCCACCGCCAGGCTGAACAGGAAGTAGTTCGAGATCGTCTGCAGTTGCTTGTCGATCTTGAACGAGATCATGACCATGATGTTGCCAATGACGGTGACGAGACTGAGGCAGGTCGCGACAATGATTAACAGTGTCTTCCCCACGGGTGAGTATTGCGAATTCCCAAATGCAAAAAATTCGCTGCCATTTGAACTCTCATTGCTCAGGGTGTCAGGCACTAATGTTACGTTCATGTCTGCCGAGCCGGCTCCTCTGTCACTGTTACCCTCCCAAGATCTTTCACGTGTTTCTCACTCATACGTGAGCACCATACATACACTCAGGCCAATTCGCACCCTTACTTCCCCTTATTTCCCCTTCTAACCCCACCCCCTTGTACCACCACCTCCGCCACCTCCCTCCCACCCACCCCCACCTCCATTTTTTTATTTATTCAACAAGAATGATTTTGAATGAATTATAACGTATAAAGTTGATAACAAGTTAATATATGTGTTAGCGCGAGTGCGACCCGTGCGAGCAATTATCGAGCAGTCAGCGTGAAATCAGATGGAATCAGACGGAGTCGAGAGCAGTCAGTGCGAGTCTCGTATGAAATCTTATGAAATCTGAATCGAAATCGTATGAAATCAAATGCAATCGTTGGCAAAGATTCGTTTGACTTCAGAGTGAATGGCCCCTCGGTTTAACAGGTACTTCCATAAAAAAGACGTTTTTGTAAATTTTATTCAGAATCTTCAATATTAGGTGAATTAAGCTGAAACTCAACATTTCGTCGACCTAAAGTTATAAGGTAAAAGTACTGAAATAACTCGCCACTTAAGCACAGCAAAAATATGTATCTTAAATTGAATGTATAAAATAAATGTTTTCATTATAAAACCTTTTGCATGTACACAAAGATATAACTACCTTCTCTCACGTGAGAACAAAGAAACGTTATTTTTTATGATTATAAATTAATTTTAAATGAAAATATTAGTAGACCTAATGTACCATATACATGGCCGGGTAAAATTACCCTGTCCCAGCGTCTAAATTTTAAGGTCCCATTTACTGGCCATAACTTTTTAAAGTTTATTGAAAAAAAAATTAATGGAATAATTTAACTTGAAAAATGAAAGTAAGAAGAAAGTTGATTGAAAAAATTCCAAAAGTGATTACTGTGAGGATATTTAATGAAGAGAAGAACTTTTGAGTGTACACCAAATTACGAGATTTCAAAGATTTAAAAATATTTCAGACTTCCAACGGTTTCAAAGGATTTCACAAAGATTTCAAATATCTTAATTTTTTTTTGAAGATTTCACAAAGATTTCAAAGCTTTCAATAGATTTCACAATGGTCTCAAAGATTTCAAGTAATTCAAAGATTTCACGAGGATTCGAAAATTTTTCAAACGGCGGGTACATCAGATTTTAAAGATTTTAAAAGTTTTTAAAATGTTTCTGAAGATTTCTCAAAAGATTTCAACCATTTCATAAATATTTCAAAGCTTTCAAAAGATTTCAGAAATATTTTAAAGATTTTACAAGGACCTAAATGAGTTCACAAAGGCGAGTGCATTAGATTTCAAACGATTTCAAAAGATTTCACAAACATTTAAAAGATTTACAAATATTTGAAATATTTAGAAAGATTTCAAAAGACTTCAAGAAGATTTTGAATATTTTAGGAGATTTCAAAAGATTTCACAAAGATTCCGAAAATTTCACAAAGGCTTTGTACATCAGATGTCAAAGATTCCAAAGATTTCAAAAGGTTTCAACAGATTTTTGAAGATTTTAAACGATTTCAAAATATTTCACAAAGATTTCAAAGATTTTAAAATATTTGAAAGATTTCAAATGGTTTCAAAAGACTTCACAAATATTTCAGAAAGATTTCAAATATTCAAAATTTTTTTTGAAGATTTCAGAAAATTTCAAAGATTTCAAAATATCTCACAAAGATTTCAAAGACTTCAAAACTAATCATCTAAAATTTCGTTAGTGACTTGTAAATTTTATTTTAAAGCTCAGCATCATCAGTTGGGGTTAAGTTACAATTTGAAAATTACTATCAAGTTATCAAAAAGGCAATAATTTATATTACTCAAGTATTTAATGAAATGCAACAGTGCAGAAATTGTTGGTCAACAAAAAATTTAATGGCTCATTTCACAGTTTGATGCAAAAGGAAACCTAGAGAAACATGATTTATTGACCTGGAAAACCTGAAAAAGACCTTGATTTTGTAAATAAAAAAATATATAGTATAATATAATATTTCTAGAAATAATGTTTTTAATCAATATACTTACAATTTTCATACAAAAAAGTGTAAACATGGATCACAAAATCTCGAGCACGTATTGCAGCTAGGTAGTAACACAAAAGAATGAGCACATGAGAAGACAACACAACCAATAACTGGCCTGTTGGTTACTTGTCAGGCAGACGAAATTTTCATGTACTGATTCATGGCCACGTAAATATTTATTTACAAATTAATTTAAACTCGCAATTTTATGTTTTCTATCGATTGCAAATTTTTTTAAGATTCTATATCAATTTCATTTGTTCAAAAAAACCTAGTATTATTAAAATTATCGTCTTAACCAGCACTGCACGTTCCTTAGGCAATATCATAAGAAATCTATAAAAAATATTTCACTATTTGACTGCAATAATTCAAACAACTTTAAAAATATTTTAAATTACAAACTAAATTATATTTTTCTGATATAAAAATCGAATAATTAAACAATATTATTCAGCAGGAATATTTTTCATGTATTATTTACAAAGCTTCATAAAATAAAAAATAAACACCTATCAGTGTCTGGGTAATGGGCAGTGGCCAGTCATTGATAGAGAAAATGAGGTTCGAAGTTTAACATAATATACTCTATTAAAATGTCGTTAAATGTCAGGATAAATTTATCGGTCAAAAATAAAGCGTGATCTAGAACATATTACCACAAATTTTAATATTATTATAAATGCGGTTTAGTTGTTGTGGAAAATTGGTTTTGGACATAGCGTAATATGAGATACGAAAAATTAATTTTGTCTGAGAGTTATAGTACGCAATGTCCCCAAAAGTTTTTTAATTGAACTACTTATAATGAAAATTTCAAGTGAAAAGTTCAACATAATTGTAGTTTACATTGTTCTGTTGTATTGCAAACCTTGAATTAAATTAGTTATTCCCAAATTACTGATTTTCGAGAAACATTCTGATGGTTACTTTTAAAGAGAAATATGTTTTGAAAATAAAATAATCTCTTAAATTGAAGTTAGGTTACCCATATAAAATTTACGCTACTAACTTGGACTTTTTTCACTGATAACAATGCAAACAAGGACATAGCGTAATATAATTATAACATTTAATCAACTTCATTATTTTAATTTTGTATTGCAACAGTATGGTGAGTTGACTTCAGGGGAACATTTATTTTGAAATAAAGTTTAATACACTCTGAGACTAAAAATAATAATGGTCCCAACTTTTCAAAAAGTGAACATGGCCCGAAATTCGGGATGACTAGTCCATTATTTTTCATATGCTTGGCTAGTCGCCTCGCATTTTCGGGACGACTAGACGCAGCCTTATTTATTATGTAAACGTTTTCAGTAACATACCACAACGTTGAAAGATTTTTTTATTACAATCCACATTCACCAAGGGTGATTCAATATTTAAATTAATAATTAAAAAAAGAAAAATTAAATTAACAGTGATAAAATCGTAAATGATAACCCTCAGAATTTAATTAAAATTTATTACCTACAATATTACCTATTTTATTTTGATAACTCACTAGTAGAAAATCACACAAGTTGTTTTTCCTTCCGATTCATACTTTCTTTAATGAACGGTTATCACGATTTTATGTATTTGTTAATTAATTTTCAATTGCTTAGGCATTTTTTATTCCAACAATTTTATTTCTATTGTATATCGCGAATTAAGGGCATTTTACGAATGCTGTAGTGTATATTTAATGAATTTGGAGAGTGTCTATTTTTATTTCAATTGTTTTTTTATTATTTCAACGATTTTTTATTGTTTATATCCAACTTTTTGACGGAAAAAGCTCGAAAATCGTACTTTCTTGCTAGTTTCTTAACAAGTTTCAAAAGTTAAGCCTAATTCTTACTTTTTTCAAATTACTTGTTATAGTTTCAACCATTTTTATTAGTTTAGGCAAATTATTATCTTATAATATAGCGAATGATTGATATTTCAAAACGCTTTAGCCTAATTTATGAATGTGAAGAATGAATTTTTTTCATTTTAGTTGTTTGTTTATTGTTTGAACCATTTATAATTGTTTAAATGCAACTTTTTCAACGGAAAAAGCTAGAGAAACATTTTTGTGCTGTTTTGTGCAATAAGTTCCACTAATTTCTCATAATTCTTAGATTTTTCAAGCTACTGCTAATTGTTAAAACAATTTTTATTTGTTTAAAAAAATGACCATCTCATTATATCGTAAATAAATGGTTGAATGCTAAGGTCTTATTAATGAGTGTGAACATATCTATTTCTAAAAATATTCGTTATTAAGATTTCTATTAAACAACATTTTTCAACAAATAAGAACAATTAAAAATAACATGTACATCCTGAAATAGATGTTCACATTCATTATTGAGGTCATGACATTCAGAAAATATCATTAATTTGCGATATTACAAGATAATAATTTTGTTAGACAAATAAGAATTGTATCAACAATTAGCAGTAGGATAAAAAACTAAGAAATACAAAAAAGTAATGGAACTTATTGGAAAAAGCACACAAAAAAACATTTATCTAGCTTTTACCTGTCCAAAGTTTCATTTAAAGAATGATAAATTGTTCAAACAAAAAATACATAGAAAAAAATATAAAAAAATGTACTCTTAGCACTCATGAATCTCAGGCCAAAGCATTCAGAAATCACCATTAAATCGTGACATTATTAAATAATTAATTGTTTAAACAATAAGGATAAGTAACATGGAAAAACTAATATTTAGGGTGAAATGTTGTGAATTTTTTAAAACCCCAGCAAGAAAATACGATTTTATAACTTTTTCCGTAAAATAGTTGGATTCAAACCAAAACAAATGGATCAAATAATTACCATTTTAAATAATAATATAATATATACACTCTCCAAGTTTAATAAATAGATCATAACGTTAATTAAATACCCTCAATTCGCGATACTCTACAGAGATAAAATTGTTCAAATGAACAAAAATTACCTTGAAAATTAAAAATTAATTAACAAATACAGAAAATCATAAAATTGATTAATTCAAGAGGATCTTTAAAAAAAATGAGAAAAATTATTAATTAAGGAGAATATTCCGCAAAATATTATGTGACTTGCATGTGAACCATGAGGTAGTTTTCGGGGCGCCATGAATCAAAAATAAATTATGGTTTTGTATTCCTTGAAGAGTTTTCATGAGATCATGAAAATATTGCTAATACTTTATTATAAATTTTCACGTTTTGAACGGAATTTAGAAAAATATGTTTTTTTATTCTTTTTTGATACTTCAGGGGGTTATTTGTTATTAAAAAACACACATATTAACTTTTTTTGGGAACCTAACAAAATGGAGGGGGGCGGCCAAAAAAATCGGAACTATTGTTTTTTCTAGCCTCCCTAATATACACGTTTATGCTCATGTGCATCTATAGAACGTTGGTTTAAATATTTATTTATCATCTTCTAAACTTTAAAAAAGTATTTTAGACATTATACTCTGTAGATTAGAAGAAATTGCGGTTACATATTATAAAATAATGTGTCTTGAAGTCCCATCTACTGTATAATGAGACAGGTATGTACGTAGATATATTTTTAGGAATTTATGATTTATTTAATTTTTGATTATTTTATCAGTAGAAAAAATAGCGTGCTATGCGCGCTTATTACACGTTTCTTCTTTTAATTGCCTAATTATTAAATTAAAATATATTCTTCAATTTCAATTACTATAAAATATAATTAATATTAATGAAGTAAACGAAATATTAAAATAGCTGCATTGGCTTTCGTGCAATTTTAATTTAATTTGAATTTTATTCGGCTTTTAGTAGTCGCTGTAACTCTTATTTGAATATGAAGTTTTATGCCAGCAGAAATTAGAAGTAAAGAAAGAAATAATTATAAGTTAATATTTCATTTCATATTGTAATTACAATGAAAACCGGATTTAGCTCCCCTGAATTGTGAGAGATAAAACAGGAGAGAGACAAAATAGTTCCGAGTCTCTGGATTTAACGTCAAGGTCAGCCCCAAAACCGGCGTTAAATCCAGATTCGACTGTAGATGGTCTCAAATGACAGTCTGGAATCCTAAGACATTCTTAAATTTTGATTATACTAAAGATCAGAAGTCCAATTTTCAATTCTAAGACTTCCAAATTGAAGAAATTCGAAATAAAAAGCATCCAAATTACAGAATTTTTATTTTAAAAACTTAAAACGCATAATTTTTAATTGCAAAGTTTCAAAATTAAAAACACTTCAATTTTGAAGTCTTAAAATTCAAAGTTCTAAAATTATGAAGTATTATAATTTGAATTTCTTGAATTTTTCAAGATTTATCTTTTGAACCTTTTCTGGAATAGTTCAATTTTCACGATTGACAATTGCAAATTTTTCAATTTTAAAGATTTGCAATTTAAAATTTTTCCATTTTGAAGATCTACAATGGAAGATTTATTCATTTGGAATGTTTATAGTTGGAAATTATGTAATTTTGAACGTTTTTTTGGAATATCACGTTCAATTTGAAGACCGACAATGGAAAATTCATTAATTTTTGAAATTTTCAATTGAAGATTCTTCAATTGTAAAGATGTATAATAAATAAAAATTCTTAAATTTGGATGATTTTGTAGACCAAAAGTTAAGGAATATCAATTCTAAATCTTCCGAATTGAAGAAATTTGGAATGTAAGGATCCAAATTATAGAATTTCCATTTGAAAAACTTTTAAATTGCATCATTTTTAATTGTAAATTAAAAAAATTTAAAACACTTTAGTTTTAAAGATTCACAATTCGAAGTTCTACACAATTCTGAAGAGTACCAATTGAAAACTCTTCAATTTAGAAATTGTATGAATAAAAGTTCTTTATGTTCGAAAATTTTGAAAATCAAAAGACAAGTTTTCAATTGCTAATCCTCCAAATTGTGAAAATTTCAAATTTAAATCATCAGAATTACAAAATTTTGAATTGTAAAACTTAAAGCATGCAAAATTTCTAATTGTAAATTTTCACTATTAAAAATACTTAATTTTTTAAGATTTACAATGCAAATTTCTGTAATTTTCTAAAGTTGCAATTGAAAGCTCATTAATTTTAAATATTCATAAAGAACAATTCTCACATTTTTTAAATCAAAAGTCGAATTTTCAATTCCAAATCTTCCAAATTGAAGAAATTTCGATTATAAATCATCAAAATTACAGAAGTTTTAACTTTAAAATCGTAAACTCGCATAATTTTTTATTATAAGTTAGACTAAAAAAACTTCAATTTCAATGGTTTAAAATGAAAAGTTCCATAATTTTGAAGAGTTACAATTGAAAACTCTTCAATTTTGAAGATGTATGAAAAAATGTTTAATTTAGATGATTATGAAGATCAAAAGTCAAGTGTTCATAATTCTAAATCTTTCAAATTGATATTTTGATGATATGTCATTTTTAACATTTTTTTTAAATAGTTCAAGTTTCAAGATTTATAATTGAAAACTCTTTCATTCTTAAAATTGATAAAAAATATTCTCAAGTTTTACGATTTTGAAGATCAAAAGTCATGCTTTTAATTTTAAATCTTCCAAATTGAAGAAATAATTTCAAACATAAATTATCAAATTTACAGAATTACAAATTTTCAATCTTAGAACTTGCATAATTTTTAATTGCAAATGTTCTCAATTAAAAACTTAAAAATGTTTAAGAATTACACGTTAAAGTTTTACAATTTTCAAAAGTTAAGATTCATAATTCTTTATTTTCAATGATGCAAAAATCAAAATTTATAAATTTTGACGATTTTGAAGATTAATGTCAAGCTTTTAAATCTAAAGTTTTCAAATTTTAGAAAGTTTAAATATAAATCATCAAATTAACAGAATTTTAAATTGCAAGGCTTGAAACTTGCATAATTTTCAATTTTAATGTTTCAAAATTAAAGACTTTTTAATTCTAAACATTCACAGTACAAATCTTTGCAATTTTGAAGCGTTAGAATTGAAATTTCTTGAATTTTGAAAAAATAGAACTGCACATTATTTTAAAGAATTATATTTCAAATGTCTGTAATTTTGAAGTTTTTTTCAAATAGCTCAATTCTGAAAATTCACAATTTTAAATCCTTTTATTTTAGTAATTTGCAACATAAAATTTTTCAACTTTGCCTTTGATTTGACAAACACCTACGTATCGAAAGAATTGCCAACTTCCTAAAATTAAGATTTAACTCTCTAAATCTGAATTGATTAAAAATGTCTAATGAAATAGCAAAATTTCAGTCGCTGATCCAATCAAATACATTTGACTAATTGTTACTTGAATTTAACTAATTCAAATTTTGAAAGAAGATAGTTAAAAATTTGCGTGTACATCCTTTCCAAAAATAAAAGGTGCCTCATTACAAAATATTTGTATGGAATATCTTTAAAAAATGAGATCATATCTTTTCCTTTGTTAACAACAAATTTTAATTTCTTTATATATTATTCTACCTTTAATTACACTTATTGGACGTAGGAAGTTTTTATTTGAATGTGTAACATGGTCTATAAAATTGTAATACCAAACTTGTAAGCATGATTAAAATTATGAAATCGAAGTAAACAGGTTTGTCTTGGGGATATTTCCGAATACTCTTTTTTTTCTTAGTATTTTTTATCTTCTCCAGCCAATCAATTTACAAGTACAGGGGCATCTTCACGCATCCGTAAATTATTTCCTGTACACGAGCGACTGTCTTTAATTAACGGGATGATTAAGGAAGGGTAAGCTTTAATGAAATGCAATTAAACGGGTCGCAACTTTGCATGCGGCGAGTCGAGTAGGAAACATATTATTCGAAAATGATGTCTTGCTAGCTCCTTTAAATTAAAAAACGTTCAAAAAATTTCCAAGATCGTCTTCTTGCCATTGGTCGAGCTCATTCTCTTCTGGCTCAGGGTAGGGTAGAGAATCTGTAGTAAAAATGGTGTGTTCATGAACATCCTCTGGTAATAATCGAACGATGAAGTTGTTTCTCCAGAATCTGCGCCAGCGTCTGCTATGAAATCTGAAAAAATTACATGAATATAGTTTAGGGTGCCTGATCAAAAATTTCATTTTTCAATTTCGCAAAGACTATCATCTAAAATTCTTTACTTACCTGTAAGTGAATTTCGATTCTCATTGTATGAGCGCCACCGAAGAATAAATCAACTTGTAGTTACCCACTTTGTGCTTGTGCTGTCACAATTTCAAAGAATAACTGAAAAAAACACGGCTGTATCCTACCAACGCCCGGTTACTCATTCTTTTGAAGAATGGCCGTATTCTTTACTAAGAGGGCATAACTATAAGAATTAAAAAATTAGCTAATGGGCCCTATATTTATATACCGGATGGGACAGATCTATTCTTCGGTGGCGGTCATACAATTAGAATCGAACTTCACTTACAGGTAAGTATGTTCAATTATTTAATTGTATTTTGCGCCAACTCCGAATAGATCAACTCGTAGATGTTGAAACCATTTAATACGTAGATTACGGCAACCACTCTGATAAGAGAAATTTATTACAAATTTTCTTAAAAATTTTCTTACATTCCGAGATGTTTATGCGAAGAATTCCTTGAGAATATATTAATTAAACACAAACTGAAATTAACTGTATATTACCCTTCTAAGATAGACCTAGCAAATTGCTGGTTATCCTTTACAATCTCTGTGTCGTAAAATCTAGCGACTTTTTTAGACCTATCTGTCCAACCTGCCGTCTTTCTAATTAAGTCTAAATCAACGCCACGCCTTTTAGCGGTCGATGTGAATGCATGTCATGTACTATGAGCTGAAAAAATATTTGTATCAATACCGCTTTCAGTTAAGACTTCCTTAACCCAACAACTTAAAGTTTGCGAAGAAACAGCCTCATGTGGTTTTTGGAATGATATGCGTAATTCCTGTACATTACGTAACTATCTAGTTTTTACGAGATAGCTCTGTAAAGCTGAAGCTGCAGATATTTTTTCTACAGAGTAAAACGGTAGGACTAGTAAAGGCTGTGTTCTATTTTTATTTGATATCTTAATGCGGCCGAGAATCTTAATCTCAATTTTTGTTCCTGTACCTCCAATGTTAACAACCTTCATTAATGACAATGTTTGCATTCTGTAACCAGTTATGAGAGCAAGTAAGGTTACTAATTTCTTCGATAATTCTTTCAACCCTAGCTCCTCATTTTGAGGTATTTCTATAAAATAGTCTAATACTATCGTTGGACCCCAGGTGCTGTCATAACGTGGTCTAGAAGGTCGCAAACTGGACACGCCTATAAAAAAAACGTTTCATTCTAGGGTCCTTAGCGATTTCTGAGTCTACTATTAATGATATTGCTGACCTTGTGTCGTTTATTGAGCTATGTGACAACCCCTTCTGTTATCGGAGGATTAAACAATTCAATCGATCTCTCGGCAGAGAATCTCCACCATTTTTTGAGAGCCATGTCGTACTTTTTTATCAAAGAAGAACTTAGAGAAATATTCATAACCTCCAACGATTTCTCTGGGGCTCATCGTCTCAGGAACGCCTCCCGGATAACCACCCTGCCACCAGGGTAAGGTTTTTCCAAAGCGGATGAGGATTCCTATCAGATGGAATCAAAAGACTTATATCTGAATTGAATATAATTGATTTACGAATCATCAGTGAATGAAATAACGGGTACCAGGGCTGGGTTGGTCAGTCTGGCACTATCATGATTGCCTCCGCTTGACTTCTTTTAATTTCTGTAAGAGTTCTTAAGATAATACTAAACGGCGGAAAAGCATAAAAGAAAACCGAAATCCAATCCAAGGTAAAAGCATCTATCGCCTCAGACACAGGATCTCTTTTTTGAACTAATATAGGAAGCAAAAATCCAAATATTGCGCTTCTCGCACCATTGCCAAATCTCTTTTGAGATCTTATTTAAGTCCTCGTATTGAACACTGTCCATTCTGTTAATGTATGACACGGCTGTTGTGTTATCTATTCTTAATCAAATTTCCCCATTATAAAAGTCTTTTGTCAATCATCTAAGACCAAAGAAGGCAGCTTTGAGTTCTAAGAAGTTAATGTGAAGCTTACGTTCGGACACTGACCAGAATCTACTAGCTTTTTCATTATCACATACAGCTCCCGACCCTGACTTAGAAGCATCGGAAAAAATCTCGGAACGAAAGACAAGACCTTTAATAGAGTTATTACCAGATAAGATAGTTGATTGCCACCATTCCAAGTCTGAAGGATTAAATCTAACAGTCATGTGAGCATCATAATTTCCAAAATTTTGTCCTAATGCTAGAAATCCTTGTCTTTCTAAATCCTTTGTGTAGACCCAGCTGTATTTAATAGCTGAACAACAAGCTACTATAGATCCTACGAACTGCGCGAAGACTCTTATCCTACACTGTATAGGTTTACTCAAGATCTGTAGCTCTTTCTGAATGTGAGATCGCTTCTCATGGAGGAGTTCTAGTGTCCTAGATTTAGAATGATAAATGAAACCTAAGAACTTACATATCTGTACAGGATTCAGTTAGTTCCTTTTTTCTAATTTATTATGAACCGTAAGCTTTCTAATAACTCTTTAGTTGTCTTTAAATTCACCCCACAGTCCTGATATGTCTCTCCAAAAAGAAGAAAGTCATCTAAATAGAGAACCGAATTATATCCTAATCTTCGTAGATAAGAAACCAGAGGTTTCAATAGTTTCGTAAACACTTGAGGAGCTGTGCATATGCCAAACGGAAGACAAATAAATTGATAGACCTTTCTATTAAATTCAAATCTTAAAAATTTCCTGTCCGATTCATGTATTGATACTAAATAATACGCAACTTGCGAGTCTAGAGTGGACATAAAACAGTTCGGACTCACAAGACTGACAGCTGTTTTATAGTCTTCAAGCTTAAAATGCTCTGTTTGAAGAAATTCATTTAGATCTTTTAGATTTAAAATGAATTCAAGAGACCCATCACGTTTTGGTAGACGAAAGAAGCTATAGAAATAAATTTATCATTTGATGGACTACATTCCTCTGCTGCTCCTTTAGCTTGAAGTTGAGAGATAAGCGACATGATATTATATATATCTCGTTTGTCCCATTTTGATTTATGAGCAGGCTTAAATTGGCAAGAAGGAGAAGAGAAGGGTATCCTATAACCCTTTATCCATGATAAAATTCGCGGGTCTGAGGATAGAGCCTCCCATTTTTCAATAAATAAACTTAATCTTCCAGCAATTATATTTACAGAAACCTCTAATGTCTCCTCGTGCTCTTGTATAGTGTTTTGTTGTAGTTCTGTTGGCGCTCAATCTGAGATCTCAGAGGGCCCGTGAAGGATTTCTTCTTCTGCCGGTCCTGTGTCGAAAAATGTGGCTTCGTGTGTCGACGAGGCGGGCCCTTCCTGTTTTTTGGTATCCCTGACGTCTGAGATTTTGCAGGTCTTAACAGCTTGGCCAAATTCTCGAGCAACTTAGCAGATTTCAAACTCTATGAAAGATCCTTGCCGAATAGAAACTGGTCCATCTTTGTAGCTTTTAGGGATTCTCTCCAAGGGGGATCCATATTAGCGATGATCATTTTTTTCTTATTTGTGTCTCGCCGCATTTCAGATCAGTGAGCAAGCGACAAGCGTTACTTAGGTTCTCGATTAGAGGATCCACAGTTTCCCCTTCTTGGCATCTCTTTGTACGAGCGTCATGATGGATTTGCCTACAGCAGAAATGCTAGCTGTCAAACTCTTTTGTTTTGAAAGGATCTTTTCGTCCCTTGACAGGGTGTTTTCAGCGTTTTGTAAAGCTAGTTTAACATCGTCGTTGAGCTTGGGAGGGCCGAAGTCCAAACAATTAACCGGTGGCGGATATTTTATGACGACCTTGACTTTCTCATCTGATGAGTGACCAATTTTAATTATGTCTGCCCAGCGGATGGCAATGTCCTCTAGGACTGTCGGCGCAAGGACCCAGTCTTCCAAGCAACGTTTCCGAAGAGAATTAAGAACACCTTTAATTTTCTTATTTAGTGAATCAGCAGTTTCATAGGCCACCTGTTGTACTTCGAGGATACTCGAGATATTTGCCGTGGGTGCCAAATTCAAAAGCGGTGGCCTTGGTTCTCTTTCTAGCGATGGTGGCCGATCTACTTCAGGATCTGAAATTCCAGGAGAGTATGCGCCATTTCTCGAACTGGATCGTGACCTTCGCCTTTTTCGACGGTAACCTCGATCTGTTTTTAAAAAACAAGTTCGCTTTTGTGAAAAGGCTATTCCTAAACAATTTTTTGCTATACAGGGAAACGCCTGTTAGTGCGTCTCAATGGTAACAAATAGTCCCATGTACAGGTTAAGAGCCTGTTTGATGGAAAGAAGAATAACCCAAGGAAAAATATTTTGAATACAAAATGGGGCAGATCCAGATCGTTTCTGAGAGATGATACAACCGAATCTCGTGACGAAGTTGACGAAGAACACCTACGATGGCGGCGCTTATTCTTGTGTCTCGTTTTTAATTTCTTTATCACTTTTAACAATTCGCGAGAATAATCTTGGTCATCAGATGAATCATTACTGTATCTTCGCGAACGTTTATGTTTACCCATCTCGGAAAGATCTACACACTTCCTGCACAAAGAAGAGAATGAGTAACCGGGCGTTGGTAGGAAACAGCCGTGTTTTTTTTCGTTTATTCTTTGAAATTGTGACAGCACAAGAACAAAGTGGGGGAACTACGAGTTGATCTATTCGGAGGTGGTGCGAAATACAGTAGGACTTTCGGATACAGAGTTCAAAATTCAAGTTGTAATGTGATTGCAATTTTGAAGAAGTTGGTCAAATTAATGATGTCTGAAAGTTCAGATACTTATTTTTGAACATTATGAACATTTATGAAATTTTGATTCTGTAACTGAATTTTCAAGATGAATAGGATTTTTGGATACACATTTCAAAAGTCAAGTTTTAGTGTTACTGAAATTTTGAAGAATTTGGTAAAATTAATGATGTCTGTAAGTTCAGATACTTATTTTTGAAAATTATGAACACAATGTATAAAACCAAAAAATAAAAATGCCTAAGCTAGATATGGCATTTCAAACGAAAAATCTTGGCTAAAATGTTGTTAGGAAGTTCAAAGTTGGTCGATATCTTAGTTGGGTACGCTAGGTTCAGATACTTTAGATTTAGATAGTTTAGGTAGGGTTCGAACCCCCAGCGTGTGCGATTTTTCAAAGCGTTTGAGCATGTGATTATATGCGTTGCAAAATTTTTATCTGGAATTCTGAGTAACAAGCACCCCAAATTTCAAAATACCTTCAAAAATTGAAAGACCTACATTTGAAAATTCAATGCACTATTTTGAAATTTACTAATGGGATTTTCAAATTTTAGTGAACTATTAAAAAATGCACTACTTGGATTTTAAATTTTTAAATGCGATATGAAATATTTCATATTCAGTTTATTGAAAATTTAAATACGCTGATTTTAAATTATCAAAATACTTTGCATTTCTGTATCTGTTATAAACTTAGTTATCAATATTTAAAAAATACATCTTTAAGGCTAAAAAATTCTTTCATCTCTAGGAAGTATTTTCTCTTTATTCAGAAATAAGCCTCAAATTTTATGAAACAAAACAAAAACATTTTGAAGCTATTATCGTGCTTAGAATGCGATAATTTTTCATTTTATTATAATTAATGGATTGAAATGACCTTCCTGGAATAAATCTTCCTGGAATTATATGCATAGCATCTATTGTAAAATCTAAAAAAAAAATTCTCCATAATGATTAAATTTGAAACATATTTGTACCGGGTGAAAAAAAAATCTAGAAATTTTGAAAGTACACAAGAAATACACATTTTGACAGTTAAAAGATTTCTATATACTACTCTAAAATGTATTTTCAGCCATTATTTATTTGAACGGGATGTAAGCTTTTATCACTTCTTTTACTACTTCTTTGAAGATAAAGTGACTATAGTCCTTTTTGGAAAGGAAACATCACTTTAGTGATCTTTGAATTCTATTGAATTCCTTGCATTCTTCTGAATTCCTTAGAATTCTTTTGAATTCACTGAAATGGAATCCATAGAAACTTTTTGACTTTTTCCAATTTATGCAAATTTTAATTGAATTGTTTTGAACTCACTCTGAATTATTATAAATTTATCCTGTATTAAAATCCATGGAGTTTTTCTAAATTCACTACAGTTTTACTAAAAATCATTTAAATTTTTAAAATTTTTTGTAATGCATTTGAATTAATTTGGGACTCACGCTCCATTCTTCTTAATTTATCCTGAATAGTTTTAAATTCTTTTGAATTCTTTGAAATTCGCCTACACATTTTCTAAATTCACTCAATTGAGCGGTTGGTTGCAGGAACGGCCTACTTGCATTTTAGGTAAGGTCGTAAGTCCAGTGCAGACTAGTCATGTGACTAAGCTGCTCGCGAGATAAAACAGTGCGATACATAATGACAGCCGACAGCCGAATGTAAATCCGAATCCTATAAGCCAGCCCTATGCCACTTTTCTCTGGAAGCCTCTGGAGAGTATTGTCATGAGAGTTGACGGTCGCCGTGTGGCGGCGCCAGCTATGCAGTTGGCCTAGAATTCAAATAATATATAATCCTTTTATATTCTTTAAAAATATTTTTTGAACTCCCTGTATTTGTCTTCTTTTGAAAAGTCCAAACTATATGTTATAGTTTTACTCCTTTGCACACTTAGGAAACCATTATTAAAAATATGTAACAAATGTTTAATTCACCATATAAGAATTATTTATTATTGAAATCAACAGTTAGAGAACCTAAATTTCTCTTTATTTTGTAAAAATTGGAAAAAAAAGAAACAATGTGCTTATTATAATAAAAATTTAGTGAGAGAAAGCTTGCACTGAGAAAGGAAAGTTTTGAACATTTCGAAAGTATGAAAAATGGTTGATTAATTTAATTAACACAATATTCAGATGGGTAAGAAAAAGTAAAAAATTAAAAATCTTAACATGAAGTATGTTTAAACGAAGACCCTCAAAACATGGCCAGATTTTTTAAATAGTTCCATCCCACTTCTTAGAGAAAGAGAGGAGCATTTAACTAAGAAATCGTTCAAAAATCACTATACATTTTTCAGAAATGAACACAAAAAAAACAAGATATCACATTAGCAATGTTAGAAATACATTAAATTTTTGATTGTTTCTTTTCCTAATTCGCAAATGTAATAATATAAATAGATTGGTTCATAATCAACCATAAAAATACTAATCACATTACGTGAAAATAGAAATCTGCACAATCGATCTAAAATACCCGTCAAGTTTAGAAGATGCCTCTTCTTCGCTCCACATAAAAGAATCACTCAAATTTAATTCGTTTCTGAATTTAATACAGTCGTTGATCATAAGTCGATCAATCACATTGTTACTTTTTTATTAATTTCATACAGTTTTAAAACATAAGGCGATCAATGACATTGTCATTTGTTTCTGAATTTCATGCAGTTCTAAAACACAAGACGATGATTCATATTTCTTTCGTTCCTGAAAATCATACAGTTGTGAAAGATAAGACGATCAATAACACAGTACCTTGTTTATGAAGTTAATACAGTTTTAAAACACAAGAAGATCGATTGAGAAATAAATGACAATGTGAGTGATCGTCTCATGTTTTCGAACTGTGTAAAATTCATAAACAAGTAACAATATGATAATCTTATTTATCGTCTTTTGTTTTAGAACTGTGTGAAATTGATAAACAAGTAAAAATATGATTGTTCGCATTATATATTAAAACTGTATGCAATTCATAAACAAGCAACAATCTAATCGATCGTCTTATGTTTCACAGCTATATGAAATGTAAGTAATTGTCTTATGTTTTAGAACTGCGTGAATTTCCTAAACAAATGACAATGTCATTGATCGCTTTATATTTTAGAAATGGATACAATTCATAAACAAGTAACAATGTAATTGATCTAATTATATATTTTTGTATTTATATCTTATTTATATATTATATTATGTTTTACAACTCCACTAAATTCAGAAACAAATGACAATGTCATTGATCGCCTTATATTTTGGAACTGTATGAAATTCATAAACAAGCAACAATGTGATTGATCGCGTTATATTTTGGAACTGTATGAAATTCATACGCAAGCAACAATGTGATTGATCGTCTTATATTTCACAGTTGTATACAATGTTAGTGATTGTCTTATGTTGTAGAAACGCTTGAAATTCAGAAACAAATGACAATGTCATTGATCGACTTATATTTTAGAAATGGATACGATTCATAACCAAGTAACAATGTCATTGATTTAGTTATATTTTTGAACTCTAAAAACTTCATCAACAAGTAACAATGTGATTGATCGTCTTATGTTTCACAGCTGTAAGAAATGTGAGTGATTGTCTTATGTTTAACAACTCCACTAAATTCAGAAACAAATGACAATGACATTGATCGCCTTATATTTTGGAACTGTATGAAATTCATAAACAAGCAACAATGTGATTGATCGTCTTATATTTCACAGCTGTATAAAATGTTAGTGATTGTCTTATGTTGTAGAAACGCATGAAATTCAGAAACAAATGACAATGTCATTGATCGACTTATATTTTAGAAATGGATACGATTCATAAACAAGTAACAATGTCATTGATCTAATTATATTTTTGAACTCTAAAAAATTAGAAAACAAGTAACAATGTGATTGATCGTCTTATGTTTCACAGCTGTATGAAATGCGAGTGATTGTCTTATGTTTTACAACTTCATTAATCGACTTATATTTTAGAACTGTATAACATCCATAAACAAGTAAAAAAGTGATTGATCGTCTTATGTTTCATAACTGTATGAAATTCAGAAACGAATGAAATGTGAGTGATTGTCCTATGTTTTAGAGCTGTATGAATTTTGGAAACAAATGAAAATGTGAGTGATGGTCTTGTGTTTTAGAACTGCATGAAATGCAGAAGCAAATGATAATCTGATTGATAGCCTTTTTTTTAGAACTGTCTGAAATTGATGAACAAGTAACAATATGATTGTTCGCATTATATATTAAAACTGTATGCAATTCATAAACAAGCAAAAATGTGATTGATCGTCTTATGTTTCACAGGTATGTGAAATGTGGGTGATTGTCTTATGTTTTAGAACTGCATGAATTCCCGAAACAAACGACAATGCCATTGATCGCCTTATATTTTAGAACTGTATGAAATTCATAAACAAACAACAATATGATAGATCGTCTCATGTTTCACAGCTGTATGAAATGTGAGTGATTGTCTTATGTTGTAGACCTGCATGAGATTCAGAAACAAATAACATGTCATTGATCTAATTATATTTTAGAACTGGATACACTTCCCAAACAAGTAACAATGTGATTGATCATTTTATGTTTTACAGCTATATGAAATGTCGGTGATTATCTTATGTTTGAGATATGCATGAGATTCAGAAACAAATGACAAGACCATTGATCGCTTTATATTTCAGAACTGTATACAGTGCATTGATAAGCAACAATGTGATTGATCGCCTTAAGTTTCAGAACTGTATGAAGATCATAAACAAGTAACAATGTGATTGATCGTTTTATGTTTCATAACTGTATGAAATTCAGAAACGCATGAAATGTGAATGGTCTCATGTTTTAGAACTGCATGAAATGCAGAAGCAAATGACAATCTGATTGATCGCCTTATATTTTAGAACTATATGCAATTGACAAACAAGTAACAATATGATTGATCGCCCTATATATTGCAACTGTGTGAAATTCATAAACAAGGAACAACCTGACTGATCGTCTTATGTTTTACAGCTGTATGCAATGTGATTGATTATCTTATGTTTTAGAACTGCATGAATTTCCGAAACAAATGACAATGCCATTGATCGTCTCATATTTTAGAACTGAATACAATTTATAAACAAGTAACAGTGTGTTTGATCGTCTTATATTTCACAGCTGTATAAAATGTTAGTGATTGTCTTATGTTGCAGAGCTGCATGAAATGCAGAAACAAATAACAATGTCATTGATATAATTATATTTTTGAACTTTAAAAAATTCATAAACAAGTAATAATGTAATTGATCATTTCATGTTTTACGGCAGTATGCAATGTGAATGATTATCTTATGTTTTAGAACTGCATGAAATGCAGAAGCAAATGACAATGGGATTGATCGCTTTATATTTGAGAACTATATAAAATTGATAAACAAGTAACAATAGGATTGATCGCCTTATATATTGCAACTGTAAGAAATTACTAAACAAGCAACAATGTGATTGATCATTTTATGTTTCACAGCTGTATGAGACGTGAGTGATTGTTTAATGTTTTAGAACTGCATGAATTTCCGAAACAAATGCCAATGTAAGTTATTGTCTTATGTTTTAGAACTGTATGAAATGCATAAGACAATGAGAATGTGATCGATCGTTTTATGTTTTATAATTGTATAAATTTCATAAACAAGTAACAATGTGATTGATCGTCTTATGTTTCATGACTGTATGAAATTCATAAACGAATTAAGTGTGAGTGATCTCATGTTTTAGAACTGCATGAATTTCAGAAAGAAATGACAATGTGATTGATCGCCTTATGTTTCAGAACTGTATAAAATTCATAAACAAGTGACAATATGATCATCTGATGTCCATGTTAGTGCAAAAATGAAATCACATCCATTATTATATATTAAAATAATATTGACAATCTTAAATAATTGTATGTTATATTAGTGGCTTCCACCGGAAATGTCACAAACAGTGTCATTGCTTTTCTTTTCTATTATTTTAGAAAATATATAATATGAAGTACAAAAATTTGGTATAAATATTAATTTTATTTTTCAATTGAACAATGTCGTGTGATAAAAAAAATAATCACACGCGTGGCGCGCATATTTTTTTCCTAGTTAAATAAAAAGGGAAAGAGTTTCGGAAGAATGTTAATTTTGAGAATTCTGTGGTTGTCGTCAACTGAGTAGACCTCGTGCCACTTTAGACACACGCATGATTTTTATGAAGGTACTTTAGAGCCGCGAGCAGTTGAAACTAGAGTCGAAATTAAATAAGAGCCCAAACCATAAAGGGGGATTTAGCCTAATTCCATTCGCATCGCGCAATGTTACCTGCGAAGAATTCTCGCTTATTTTGTAAGAGTTGCTATATTTGTCCTGACAGTTATTTTACGGAAGCTGTGACTAAATCTGGAATCGAACGTACGAAAGTGTGCTGACACTAATACATATCGCAAAAATGTATCTTCTTCACGAAGAAACAATTATCCTTTTTTTCTCCGTAAAGTATCGGATAGGAATTCTTTCCGAACCAATCCAAATCATTCCGGAATCTGTATCCGAACCAATCCGAGTCAATTCGAACCAATTCGAAAAAATTTCTACATTTCATTTAACCCAAGTCGTTTAAAATTTAATCCGACTCAATCCGTTTCAATCCGAACTTCAAAACTTGAAAATCGTTTTAGGTCAATCCGAGTTCGGATTCATTCGGATTGAAAATATGTTTCGGATTGGAATTTCGCATTGAATTGGATTAATTTTTGACCGATTTGGATCGAACGAAATGTAGAAATTTTTTTGGATTAGTTCCAATTAATTCGGATTGGTTCAGATAAAGATTCTGGAATGATTCTGATGACTTCGGATTGGTTCGGAATGAATTCCTATTCGATACTATCGCCAAAAAATGTTCTAGAGGGTGGTGCAATTTTTTTCTCAAACTTCCATGCATATTGCCCAAAATTTGTTCAAATCTACAAAAAAATAAAGTTTACAAAAAATTGACATTTAGAAGTCCCGCAAACCCCATGAAGTTTAACACGTCTTTCCATAAGAAACGAGACGTTTCCGTAAATTTTACTCAGAATCGTCAATATTAGGTCAATCGAGTTGAAACTCAAAATATCTGGTCATAATTAGCTATAGAATACAAATTAATAATTATTTTGTAAATATCTTTAGCAAAAGTCTGTTTTATGCGGTCCCAAAAAAAAAACCATAAGTGAAAAATTGAGTTTTGCAAGTTTTTAGCGCAGATTATGAATTTTTCATGTTTTCATATATTTTTTAAACAAATTATTATTGTTTTTAGCAATGTTCTCTTAGAACAGAGTTAGAAAATTGCCGTTTTTTCTAAAATCTTTAACTCTTTGTTTACTTTTCAATTAGGATGAGTTATGATTGATTCATGTTAACAAAAATAATTCTTCAAACAATTTATTATTATTTTTAACAACATTTTCTTTGAATAACGTTAGATAGTTGCAGTTTTTTCTAAAATTTTTCAATTTTTGTCAATTTCCCACTCAGAGCGAGGTAATTATGTAATTTAACAAAAATAATTGTTCGAACAAAATTATTATTGTTTACAACTATCTTCTACTATATTAATGCTAGATGGTTCCAGTTTTTTCTGAAATTTTTTACTTTTCGTCCGCTTTTCACTTTGCGTGGTAATAATTAATACAAGTTAACAAACATTATTCTTTAAACAATTTATTATTGTTTATAACTACCTTCTCTTAGATTATTGCTAGAAAGTTGCGATTTTTTCTTAAATTGTTAATTTTGCATTGGCTTTTTATTTATGAGAATATTCTGATAAATAATAATAATGAATTGTGTAAACAATTATTTATGCTAAATTTAGTTCCATATTGGTTCGCTGTAACTGAAAAGTTGATAATAAGTTGAAAAATTTATTCCAACATTTGGTTATGGATTTTACAGAATTTTCTGACTTGAAAATTAGTTTTTGTATTGAAAATTCACTTTCTTGACTGAAAATTAATTCTTTTGACTAATAATTTAATTATTTCATGTTTAGTTGAACATCAGTCTTCTTGAGTTGAAACTTCAACTATTAGTTAAAAATTATTCTTTTTTGATCAAAAATTAATCTTTTTGTCGAAAATTTATTTGGTTAAAAGGTAGTTTTTTAACTAAAACCTTAAGGTTTTTGTCTGAATTTTTTTTATGGATATTTAATCTTTTTGGTAAAAAATTTATTTGGTTGTGTGAAAATTTAACTATTTCGGTAAAATTTTATTTTATTTGTTTAAAAACTTGTTTCTCTAGCTGAAAATTAAAATATTTTGTTTTTTCTTGCAAAATTTATGTTTTTGGTTGAAAATTCCTCGATTTTGTTGAAAATTTATCTTTTTTGGTAGAAAATTAACTTTCTCGGTTGAAAATTCAACTATTAGATAAAAATTCCATCGAAAATTAAAATACTTGGATGAAAATTAGTGTCTTCTAATTAAAAATTAATTTTTCTTAACTAAAAATTAAAACTATTCCTTTTTGCGGTCGATTTTTTTACAGATCTTTAACCTTTTTTGTTAAAAGTTCATCTGTTTGGTTTAAAATTTACCTATTTCGTTGGAAATTTATTTTATTTTGTTAAAATCTTAATTCTCTTACTTAAAATTAAACTATTCTATTTTATGATAAATATTTTTTTTTAGTTGAAAATTCATCTATTTTTTTCTAAATTTATCTTTTTTGATAGAAAATTCATCCTCTGGGTTGAAAATTCAACTAATTAATTTTTTATTTAAAAGTGCATTGCTCTGGGTAAAAAATTAACTAATTTGGTTGAAAATTCGTTTTCTTTTGTAGAAAATGAACTTCTTTACTACAAATTTAGCTTTTCCATTTTTGGTAGAAAACTGATTTTTTCAGTGAAAGGTCAGTTATTTTGTTGGAAACTTTCTATTTCTTTTCAGTTGAAAACTCAATTATTTTGGTATAAAATGCATATTTTGGGTTTTGAATTCAACTATATTTTTCAAAAATTCGTCTTTATGACTTCAAAACTCAACATTTTGGATGAGATTATTTTTTCTTCATTTATTAAAAAATCTTTCTTGGTTCAAAATTAATTTTTTTTTTCAAAAATTAATTTCTTTGATTGAAAATTAGTTGTTTTTTTTCAAATTAATTTTGATACCTAAAAATTTAATTACACTTTTTCTCGATTTTTTCACGAACATTTAATGTATTGGGTTGGAAATTCATTTTCTTGATTGAAAACTTAACTATTTGGTTGAAAATTTATTTTATTTGGTTAAAAGCTTGATTCTCTTACTGCAAGTTACACTATTCTATTTTTTGTTCCAAATATACCTTTTTCAGTTGAAAATTTATCTATTTTATTGAAAATTTGTCTTTTTCTTGATATAAAATTAGCTTTTTTCTTTAAAAATTTAATTACTAGATTGAAGAGTCTATTTAAAATTAAAATATTTGTTTGAAAATTCATGTAATTTGTCCAAAATTATTCTTTTTAGTAGAAAATCAACCTTTTTGATCAACATTTTAATTCTTTGTTTACAGATTTTTCAGTTAGAAATTCATATTTTTGGTACAAAATTTAACAAATTTGGTTGGAAATTCATTTTTTTTTTTTGTAAATGAACTTGTTTTTACCAAAAATATAGCTATTCCATTCTTGCTACAAAATTAATATTTTCCAGTTGAAAATTTACGTATTTTTTTCAAAACTCGTCTTTTTTTAAATCGAAAAATTAATTAGTTTAGTAGAAAATTCATATTTTCGGTTCCTTAATTGAAAATAATCTTTTTTCAAATTAAAAATTAATCTTTTTAACTAAAAATGTAACTGTTTTATTTTTTGTCCTATTTTGTATATATATATATTTATTCTTTTTGCTCGAAAATTGAACTATTTCGTTAAAAATTTATTTTATTTGGTTAAAAACTTATTTCTCTAACTTAAAATTCAACTATTCTATTTTTATTCAAAATTTATCTTTTTTAGTTGGAAATTCATCTATTTTGTTGAAAATTTGTCTCTTTTGTTAGCAATATAACCTTTTTGGTTGAAGATTGAACTATTTGGTTAAATTTTTTTGATTTTTTTGTTGATTAAAGATGCATAATTTTAGTTAAAAGTTCATTTCTTTGTTTAAAAACTCAACAAATTTTGAAAATTCTTTTTTTCTTGTTGAATATGAATTTTTTTTATTAAAAATGTAGCTATTTCATTTTTGGTAGAAAATTATCTTTTTAAGGTGAAAATTTACTGACTTTGTGGAAAACTTTTCTTTTTTAGTCGAAAATTCAATTATTTTTGTAGAAAATGCATATTTTTGGGTTGTAACTTCAACTTTTTTTTCTCAAAAATTAGTCTTTATGACTTTAAAAATCAAACATTTTGCATGGGATGGTTTTTCTTTATTGATTGAAAAATTTTTCTTGGTTGAATATTTTCAGTTTGAATATTTTCCAAGGAATAGAGTCAATTTTTATTTACGAAATCCACTAAAAATATTGTTTGGCTTTCCATTGAGAAATTTTCATTTGATTCAAATATATTTCTTTTTGTTCGAAGAAATGTATTTAGCTTAAAGAAGTTGCTTTTTTGTTCCAATTAAAATTTGCCCTTCGTTTAAAATGATTTTCTTCACTTTGAAGTTACTTTCCATGTAATATATCGTGAGCAAGATTTAATTTATTTATTAATAGCAGTAAGCCATTTATAATACACCTGTGGCGCTCCTTTAATATTGAAGATATATTACTTTCACAATCAACAACAATGACGCAAATGTTAACCTGTCAATTAGCGATTGGTAAAGGTTGCGTTCCTCAAGCCCACGAGGACCGCAAGTTTTTTTTAATTACCCGGAAATCTTTTCTTATTAGGATCTATATCTACTGCATCTCGAATTTTGATCGAAGGTGGGGCTTTTTCACACAAGATTTCTTTTTATTTTGAATACGAATATCGGAAATAAGGAAAGACTCTTTTTCTAATTTATCTTATATGAAACCTTCCTTTTCTTTCCCTCATTTCTTTTTTATTTGAATCGAGACATTTGAAAGTGTGTTGTCCTAATTTTATCGTTAGCGTCTTGCCTTTTTTAATTTTAAAGAATTTCGTAAGTAAATTTCTTGGAAAGTAGTTGCATAATCTCGTTTATTCATGTAAAAATGTGATATCTGTGCAGAATTTAAATATACTTATGTCATGATTCTGTTTCGTTTTCCTGTCACGCGTGCACACGCTAACACGAAAGTTCCACCCACGTTCCCATGATATTATCTCATGGGCAATTCTGTCAAGGAAAAAATATGTAACAGTACGTGCACTCTTTTTTCTTGTTCACACATCTCACTACACTCCTTTTACCTTCTATATTCTTCTCCACATTCTTTTCCTTTTCTCTGTTTTCTTATTTACTTTCACACCTCTTTCTTCTTCTCTTTACATTCCTTATTCGACTCACTTCCACTCCCTCCTGCATTAGCTTCTTCTTTCCCTGTTCCCTCTGATACTCTTTCTATTTTCCCATGATTTCCATATCTTCCCTTACATTTCCTTTTCCCATTTCTATATTCCTTACCATCTCCTTGAATTTCTCATTCCCTTCCGGATAGCACCAAATTTTCTCTGAACATTCCTCGAGCATTTCAATTTAATGTTGGGAGGATTCTGAAAAATGTCCCAGCAAGGTTGCCGGAAGTAGGTAAATTTCTGCATATCCAGGAAGATTTCCAAGGAAGGTTACCGGAATGTTCTTGAGAAATATAAAAAAAAAAATGTTCCAGGAAGGTTCACGAAAGTAGGTAAATGTCCGCGTATCAAGGAAGGCTCCAAGAACGTTCGTAAACAAATTACACATTAAAATAATTAATTTTATATAATGCAAAAATTTTTCATGAACATTTCGCGAAGGTTTCCAATAGTAGGTAATTGTCTGTCCAACAAGGAAGGTCCCCAAGGAAGGTTCCGGGAATTTTCGTGGAAAATTCTCGCATTATACAAATTTAATTAATTTAATGAATGAAATTTCTTACGAGCATTCCCGGAACCTTCGTTGATAACCTTCTTGGATATGAGGACATTTACCTACTTCCGGGAACCTTTCTGGGACATTTTTAGGAATTCCCCAAACCTTACATTGGAATGTTCCAGTAATATTCAGGGAAACTTTCGTGCTATCCGGGCTTCTATTGCATATTCCCCTTTTCCTTATTCCATTCATTTCCAGCCCCACCTTCATCAACTTCTTCTTTCCTTGTTCCCTCTGATACTCTTTCTATTTCCCTATGATTTCCATATCTTCGCTAACATTTCCTTTCCCCATTTTTATATTCCTTACCATGTCCTTGAATTACTCATTTCCTCCCGGATATTGCCAAAGTTTCCCTGAACATTCCTCGAACATTCCAATGTAAGGTTCGGAGAATTCCGAAAAATGTCCCAGCAAGTTGACGGAAGTAGGTAAGTTTCTGCATATCCAGGAAGACTCCCAAGGAATTTTTCTGGAATGTTCGTGAAAAATATTTTAAAATAATGTTCCAGGAAATTTCACGAAAGTAGGTAAATGTCCGCGTATCAAGGAAGGTTCCAAGAATGCTCGTAAACAAATTTCGCATTAAAATAATTAATTTTATACAGTGCAAACATTTTTAACGAACATTCCGCGAAGGTTTCTGACAGTAGGTGATTGTCCGTCCAGCAAGGAAGGTTCCCAAGGAAGGTTCTGGGAATTTTCGTGGAAAATTTTCGCATTATATAAATTCCATTAATTAAATTAATTAAATTTCTTACGAGCATTCCCCGAACCTCCCTTGGGAATCTTCTTAGATATGCGGACATTTACCTACTTCCGGGAAGCTTTGTCGGACATTTTTCCGCATTCCCCGAACCGTATATTGGAATGTTCCAGGAATATGTAGGAAAACTCTGCTATCCGGGCTTCTATTGAATAATCCCCTTTTCCTGATTCCATTCACCTCCACCCCCTCCTTCATCAACTTCTTCTTTCCCTGTTCCCTCTGATACTCTTTCTATTTTCCTGTCATTTTCATATCTTCCCTTACATTTCCTTTTCCCATTTTCATATTCCTTACCATGTCCTTGAATTCCTCATTCCCTCCCGGATATCACCAAAGTTTCCCTGAACATTCCTTCGAACATTCCAATTTAAGGTTCGGAGAATTCCGAAGAAATGTCCCAAAAAGGTTTCCGGGAGTAGGTAAATTTCTGCATATTCAGGAAGATTCCCAAGGAAGGTTACCGGAATGTTCGTGAAGAATATATTTTTTTAAATGTTCCAGGAAGGTTCACGAAAGTAGGTAAATGTCCGCATATCAAGGTAGGTTCCAAGAACGTTCGTAAACAAATATCGCATTAAAATAATTAATTTTATATAATGCTAAAATTTTTCACGAACATTCCGCGAAGTTTTCTGACAGTAGGTAATTGTCCGTCCATAAAGGAAGGTTCCCAAGGAAGATTCCGGAAATTTTCCTGGAAAATGTTCGCATTATATAAATTTCATTAATTTATTAAATTAAATTTCTTACGAGTATTCCCAGAACCTTCCTTGGGAACCTTCTTGGATATGCGGACATTTACCTACTTCCGGGAACCTTTCTCGGACATTTTTCTGCATTCCCCGAACCTTACATTGAAATGTTCCAGGAATATTCAGGGAAACTTTTGTGCTATCCAGGCTTCTATTGAATAATCCCCTTTTCCTTATTCTATTCACTTCCACCCCTTCCTTCATCAACTTCTTTCCCTGTTCCCTCTGATAATCCTACTATTTTCCTATGACTTCTATATCTTCGCTTACATTTCCTTTTCCCATTTTCATATTCTTTACCATGTCCTTGAATTTCTCATTCCCTCCCGGATATTAACAAAGTTTCCCTGAAGATTCCTCGAACATTCCAATGTAAGGTTCGGAGAATTGCGAAAATATGTCCTAGGAAGGTTGCCGGAAGTAAGCAAATTTATGCATATCCAGGAAGATTCCCAAGGAAGGTTGCCGAAATGTTCCTGAAAAACATTTTAAAAAAAAGGTTCCAGGAAGGTTCACGAAAGTAGGTTAATGTCCGCGTATCAAGGAAGGTTCCAAGAACGTTCTTAAATAAATTTCGCATTAAAATAATTAATTTTATATAATGCTAACATTTTTCACGAACGTTACGCGAAGGTTTCTGATAGTAGCTAAATGTCCGTACAACAAGGAAGGTTCCGGGAATTTTCGTGGAAAATTTTCGCATTATATAAATTTCACTAATTTAACTAATTAAATTTTTTACGAGCATTCCCGGAACCTTCCTTGGGAATCTTCTTGGATATGCAGACATTTACCTACTCCCGGGAACTTTTCTGGGACATTTTTCGGAATTCTCCGAACCTTACATTGGAATGTTCCAGGAATGTTTAGGGAAACTTTTGTGCTATCCGGGCTTCTATTGAATGATCCCCTTTTCCTTATTCTATTCCCTTCCACCCCCTCCTTCATCAACTTCTTTCCTGCTCCCTCTGATACTCTTTCTATTTTCCTATGATTTCCATATCTTCGCTTACATTTCCTTTTCCCATTTTCATATTCCTTACCATGTCCTTGAATTTCTCATTCCCTCCCGGATATCACCAAAGTTTCCCTAAACATTGCTCGAACATTCCAATTTAAGGTTCGGAGAATTCCGAAAAAATGTCCCTGGAAGGTTGCCGGAAGCAGGTAAATTTCTGCATATCCGGGAAGGTTCCCGGAATGTTGGTGAAAAATATTTGAAAAAAATATTCCAGGAAGGTTCACGAAAGTAGGTAAATGTCCGCGTATCAAGGAAGGTTCCAAGAACGTTCGTAGACAAATTTTACATTAAAATAATTAATTTTATATAATGCGAAAATTTTTTACGAACATTCCGCGAAGGTTTCTGACAGTAGGTAACTGTACGTCCAACAAGGAAGTTCCCCAACGAAAGTTCCGGGAATTTTCGTGGAAAATGTTCGCATCATATAAATTTCATTAATTTAATGAATTACATTTCTTACGAGCATTCCCGGAACCTTCTTTGGGAACCTTCTTGGATATGTTAACATTGACCTACCTCCGGGAACCTTTCTCGGTCATTTTTCTGAATTCCCCGAACTTTACATTGGAATGTTTCAGGGATATTCAGGGAAACTTTTGTGCTATTGGGGCTTTTATTGAATAATCCCCTTTTCCTCTCATAATTTGTCTTCCACTATCATATAAGCAATTTCCGTTCCTTTTTCTTCCTTTGAGCATGTATATTCCGCTTTCTCATCCCCCGCTATATTTCCGTTTATGGTAAACCATCATATCTCCTATAAGTTCTTCAACAATTTATTTCCTCCACCATTCAGTATCTTGTCTTTGTATTTTCCTCCTTGCTGTCCTCTCCATTCCCTTCCTCCTGTATCACCTGGTCACGCATTAAAATCTCCTCACATAAATAAAAATTTCTCCTGAATTAGTATCTTTTCTCCCCAAGCCTGCCACATTTCAGTAGCATATTGAGAAATATAAAAATTCATTTCTCGTCTCTTTTTGTTACCCACGATTTCTTGTTTTCCTCTTTTCCATTCTTTAATCCACTAATCCCCCGTCACGTTACTTCTTACTGACTCTTCTCTTCCTTCGTTTCAATCTCACTATTGACATTCCATCTGAATTTTGTCCTTTTTATGGCACGTTCTTTTTCCCCTCCTTCCGCTTTTATCGTTAGCTTATACTTATTCTTTTATTTCGATGTCAAATCCTCTATTCTCTCCGAGCTTCCATGTAACACCTTTTCCAATATTTTTTCTTATGATACCTATTCTTTAGTTTCACCAGTGCCGTCTGCTCTCCTTGCCTTTCTTTCCTACACTTCTTAGGTCCTCCTTCACCTTCGCATCTATAATTTTTTGCACTCTCGCTTCTTCTTTCAGTAACTTTCCCTCTAATCTTCCTTTATCATAATATTTCTTCTTTCCTCTCTCTGTCTCTCTTTCCATTATGTTTTTCTCTCTTATTTTCTGAAGCTTTTCTTATCACTCCCACTCTTTCTACGCTCCAACTCCCGGTTGAAGCTACCTATTTACCCTATTATAGTTTCCGACTCCTTCTCCTTTCTACTAGGTTATTCCTGCTTTTCTTTTTTTTTTACTACATCCTGCATGATTTCTTCCAAATTTTCCCTGACTTCTTCCTATTTCCTGATCTCTTTTCTAAGTTCGGCCATTACCCTGCTAATTTCTTGTTTTATTTCCTCACCTAGCTCCTCCTTTATTTTCCGTTACTTTCCTTAAATTATACGCCATATTTATTTTTCCCCATTTCAAATCATCATCCATGATGACCCATCGTGAAAGAGGGCATGGAAGTTGGAGGGGAAGGTAAGGAAGGGAACGAAAGGGAAGCTAGTAAAAATATATTTGAAAAAAGTACAAGAAATGAAAGGGTGGACGATAGAATTAAAGAGGTTAGAAAAATAGAGAAAAGAGTTCTTTAGGGATAGAGATATATTAGATAAAACTAGAGTGTATGAAGAATGGAGAAAAGAGACAGGAAAATTAATTGAAAAAATGAGAGATGCATGAGGAATAAAAATTTAATAAAAGGTATAAGGTAATAAAACAGTCAGGAGCGCCACAATATTTAAAAATGGGATGGGTAGAGAGAAGACGGACAATAATCGTGAGGTTTAGATCAGGAAAAGTGGATAAAAGAATTGCTGGAGGCTAGAGGAACGAATGAGCATGAATGAAAGTGAATCTGAAAAATGGCAAGTTTGCGGTAAAAGAGAAATAAAAGAAAAATGAAACAGAAGTCGCTTAGAAATAAGGACTTGGATATACGAATTTATAAAAAGTGCGCAATTTTTTACTAGAAAGGGAACATAATATGACAATGTTACGGTTTATAAGGAAGGTTTGAACTAGATTAAGTAGATGTCTACATTTTTTGGCATATTTTATGTTATGGAGAATGGAGGATGATGACGTGCAATAAAATCCACCCACCAACAAGAACGGATTAAACGCGCAAGCCCACACTTGATTCGAGTGCTTTTGTATGCAGAGGCCACATTTTCGACTTTCTGTCTTACATATTTACTATATGTGAATCTCCATCGCATGCTATTCACCAATTCCTGTGTGTCGACTTTGTATTTGTATTTTGTATTTATTCATGAAAAGTTCCTAGGGCTAGATAGCCCTATAAGGAACAGGTGATACATGTTACAATTAAAAAAAATTTTCAATCTTGATTCGCGTTTGTTTCGTTTTTGTTGTTTTCTTTTTTCTCCATCCCCGCCCTAAGTTTATTTTAGAGACTAAAAGGTAATGATCAGTATTGCATTCGGATCCCCTCATGAGTCTTGTATCTTTAACTAGTTCCCTTAGTCTATCAACTGGGGCGTAGCACGTTATGATGAATAATCTTCCGATTCCTACCTTTATTCTAGCTCACAACAATCTGGGTGATACAAAATCATGATCTTTGAGACGCTGTCTTGCTTTTTCGTTCATAATTAAACCGACCCCTTGACTACCATGTGATTCACTACTCACTCCTTACCAGATTTCAAAACCGCCTTTGAACACCCCATTTTCTATGTTTCGACATTCGCGACCCTTTTTCTTCGTCTCAGGTACGCATAAAATGTCTAGTTTCCTTACGTGAATTCTTGGTGTGCAAACACAAACTACACGGGGATTCTTCGCTCAGTGTACAGAATTTGATACTTTAAAAGAAAAATGATTATTTATTGCAGAAATCGTAAAAGGTTTTTGGAGTTTTTTTTCCCACGAAATTAAATATTTTAAAGGAAAAATTGTGACACACTGAGAAAGTTACACAATTGAAAAAAATTTAAGGTTATATGCTTGAGTTTTCTTGACATGAATGGATATCTCAACAGAAAAATCATCAAGGATTGAGGAAATCTTACAAGTTTTAAGGTTGTCTTTGGCTTTCTTCAACGAAAGTTGATACTGTAGAAGAAAAATAGTTAATAAGTAAATAAATTTTACAACTTCTAAGAATTTAAGGTTATAGGTTTTGGTTTCCTGAACGAAAATTGATATGTCAGTAAAAAGATCATGAATTTTTGAGAAAAGCTAAATACTTTTAAGGTTTTCTTGAATGAGGACAACGGAAAAGGATATTTTAAAAGACAATTAATCAGTTAATGAGAGAAAATATACAAATTAGGTTTCACAATGTAGTTGTTATCTTAACATTTAAAAAAATTTGTAATTTTGAGAAAAGCCAACAAATTTAGACAATTTGAACAAAGGTCGCCTTCGCGATGGGAATACATATTTTCTAACAAAAATCATAAATTCTTGAGTAAAGTTAAGAACCTTTACGAACTTGATGTTATTGATTTTTTTTGTTATTTGGGGATCTGCTTGTGATTTTTTAAATATAAAATGGTATTCAAAACAATTCAATCAATGAATAAGTAAATGATTTTTCAGAATGTAGTTATTTTTACGCCAAGAATCTTCAAATTATATATATATATAGGAAAGAGCTACCACCTCGTTTCGATTTTTCAAGATTTTACTGCAGCAATACAAATCTAATAACGTTTCTGTACCAGCAATGCACAGTGGTCCCTCATCCCTTTTCGAGACGCTGATTTTAAATTCGGAATTCAAATTTTAAAAAAATTGCGGCACAATTGTGCCGACTATTACCTCGAAAAAATGATGCAATCGGTAAGAAATTTACTGTACACAGGTTTTCTGGGCAGCTTGTTTCATATTCGAAATACCTTAATGAAGGTGAAATTCACTGCTCAGGGGGAGGGGGTTTCAGGCAGTTTAGTTCAAATTTTAAATTTAAATTTTCAAAAAGAAAATGGTAGCTCCAAAGTGATTCCCAGAAACTCAAAAAAATGATCAAATATAAAAAAATTGCATTACGGGGGTTGTTAGCAGTTAATTTTAATAATGAAATTCAAATTTTCAAAAACAAAATGAGCGCTCTAATGAGGCGTACAAGAACTCGAAAAATAATCCGATATGAATCAAATTGATTTTACATATATTTTTCGGATAGCTGATTTAAAATCTGAAATCTAAATTCTTTTAGGAAAAAAAATATTCCGCAAAAACTCAAAAAATATTCCCTCACAACTCCCCCGAGTTGTCCCAGGGATATTCCAGGGAAAACCCGTCGGATATTCTGCTAGACGGATATTGGGATATCCCGCGAATGTCCCCAGAATATTTGTGATGTCTATGGGATGTTTATAGAATATTCAAATGTCCCAAGTAGGATATATATATATATATATACACACATACATATATTGTTTTTTTCTAAATATACTTCTTGAGATATTTGAATATCCCAAAAACGTCTCAAACATCCCGGATATCCCAATTGTCACCTTGAAGAATGTCCGACGGGTTATCCTCAGGATATTGCTGGTACAACCTGGGAGATAAATGGGATCAAGTGGGATATTCCGGTATATTCTATTGCTGCGTGGAGTTGAACAATTTACTTTCTGACCTTATTTTTACAAATCCTTACACATAATTATAATTGATTCAATTAATGGATTTAATGGATAATTAGATGTATTATTATGATACCCAGGAAAAGAGAAGCGATTGAATAGAAAATATTTAACTCAGAGAATTTACGAATGCCGATTTCTTCGGATTGTAGTCTACCCAGGGGAAAAACATTGATTCAATGAAAATTATTTGAATCGGAGAATTTAATAATGCCAATTCATGCGAATTTCGGTCTATCGGTCAATGGCACTTTTTATTTGTCTCATAGGTTCAATAATTTTATTCGGTCACCATACAGCCACCACACAGCCACCACAGATTCAGGTAAATTTCGTTGAATTATGTTTATTTTTTTTTTAATTTGGAATATTTACTGGCTGACTTTCTCATGTTTCAGACAACTCAGCTAGAAAAAAAGGACACATTTAGGACATTTGACGTTTTCAGAAAATTATTTGGCCTCACTTGGGACGGGTTTTGAAACGTTCTAATAACTTATTTTGACTTTTGAGTCTAAATGAAATATCCATTTAAGGCTGTTTGAACCAAGGCTCTAACTTTAAAATTCAGTAGGCTCATTTCACTCAATAAGTACTATCATTAAACATATTTTAAATATGAAGCGTTACTTCTTTCTTGAATAGAAGCGTATACAGAGGAAAAACTGGTTACTTTAATCATTTCTGCTTGGAACAAAATTTTCGAATGTTCAGGTTAGTTAAGTTTACTATTCGAAAATTTCGTTCTACGCCGGCCAGTTTCCGCATTGGCCGCTTTCGGGATTTCCCTTAATACACCGTAAACACTTTTTTCTGCCTGCCATGACGGCATACCATTTTTTATCTAGGATCTTTGCCGGGAAAATCCCGTTGCCCGCCGTCAACGCGTGGAGGTGTCCTAGATGCAGACATCATAAGTCGGTGACAATGCTGCACTACATGGATCCAAATTCGCCGGACGGGCGGTTTTTAACTCGGACTCAAATGAGTTAGACCACGTAAATTCGAATACCAACTGATAGCATACAGTCACCCAATGCGAGCTTCTTGTCGTAAATCATAAGGCCTGCTTAAATTTTCGGTAAATTGTTCACACAAAACAATATGAATCACGTGATAGAGGAAGAAAATGAATTACAAATATTAAATGTGATTGTGTGTATACTATCTGTACAACAACCAGACGAGCAATAGTTTTGACAAGATCATTCCATGCGAACCTGGATGATGCTGAAATTATAAATAATCGTATTGAAGATTTACATGATTTGCGTCAATTAATAAATTTAGGCGACAAATTCGTCCTTGATCATGGATTTCGAGATGCGAAATACGTATTGAAGTTCAAGGGCTTTACCGTACTGATTCCTGCGTTAAAGGGTAAGCTCCTCCTTGGCCAAAATGATGAATGAGAATGGATCTATCAATTTGCAGTTTGTGAAAGAACAGGCAAATATTCTAAAGGTCCAGGTACAGTCAAGACACATTAGTCAGAAATCATATAGATGTTTTATTGATTACAGACCAAACAGTGTGAGTACTGCAGGAATTAAAAGATATACTTGTGAATGTGCAATTGGCCCAAAAAGAGTTGGCTGCTGTTCCCATATATCAGCCATCATTTATTACTTATCCCACGCGAGTTACTTGTCGAAAGCTATACACTGTTAGAAAAATCCGTACTAGATTTTGTAGTAATGGAAGCAAGAATGCACAACGTGAAATTAAATTTAGTATACCAGGGTACAATAAATTTAGTATATGCATATACTGAATTTAGTATGCACATACATGAAATTTAGTATACGCGTGTACTAAATTCAGTATACATGTATACGAAATTTAGTAGACGCATATACTAAATTCTGTATACGCCTTCCGTTTCGCGTGGGTTCCGTCTTCATCATCTGTAAACATGATCAGATGAAAAATTAAATTAAAAAACAAAGTTTCAATTTCCAAATAATCATATGGTTAAGCTACATTTACGTTCATAAATCAAAAATACCTTTTAAAGAGATGACTTCGCATATCCTCGCAGAAAAAAGCCGAACCTTTTAGCATTGCAAATACCTGAAACAAATGCCGCCGGCCACGTTGTCCAACTCGCGCAAATCAAAACGCGCTTGCGCAGCCGAATATAGTAAACACGCATATGAATTTTGGTATACACAAACTATGAAATTCATATATATGAAAGAAACTTACTGTATACTTAATAAATTTAGTATACATAGAACTTCATAAAAGAAATTTAGTATTCTTAAGTATACTAAAATTACAGAGTGTAATGAATTTAGTAAACACATAGGAAATTAATTATGCCCATGTATACTAAAATTGCAAACATTCCTAACAGTGTAATTCCTGCTGAAATTCTCAGTAAATTGTTTACACAAAACAGTATGAATCCCGTGATAGAGGCTAAGAGGCAGACAGTGACGAAGATTAAGAGTATAGCATATTAGAATAAGGTTCATTATTCAAATCATACTTACTTTATTGATTCATGAGCTAAAAATAAAATTGGCCCCCCATTCTCATAGAATTACATACATATTAGGAGCCATAATTTAATTTTAATTGTTTTAACCATGACGTAATCCTTTCATCTTATCCTAAAAATATATGTTTTTACACTGGACATGAGTATATTACAAAAAAATGGCGGTGTAGGCACTAAAAATTCATTAGAAAAAAATGGTTACAAAATTACAATATTTTTTTGAGCCCCTTCTCGTAGAAGAAATTGATTGCTATTTTTTTATAGTTGTTTTCATACCCTATATAACATATATTCAAGCCATCAAGATCGTTTCAGCCAATTTTGAGAAATTCAAATTTTTGAACTTTTCAAAATTTGTTCATAACTTTTGAACACAATTTTTTCGAAGTTGGCACTTGAGGTACATTAGTCCTATAATGGTAGGAACACACCCCTAATATATGAACCAAGAACAAGCGGGGGCACTTCACCCATGCTTACCCGGCTACGGCCCTTAAGGAAATTTTGTCATATTGAACTTTTGGGCCAGTGTTTAGGTTTTCGGCGCGGATTCCGAACCCAGAACGCGACCTGGTTGACCCGTTTTAGAAAAATACCGACCTGACCCATCGGGTTCGGGTTTTTGAAAATGTTGCACATCGCTACTTTTTGCTCAGATTTTATGACAAAATTGGGAAAAAAATGATCAAAAATAGTATTGAAGTTGTTGTAACCCTACATCTCTCTTATACATTTTATAAAAAGGCTGGCGGTTACTCCAGAAAATCCATTAATTTAGTTTCTTTACAATCAATAAATAATCGTAAATGATAGTATTTAATTCTTAGAGAAATGATATTGTGGATTCTATAACATGCACTTTTTTATATCCAGACTGACAACAAATATATTAATTCAATGATCTTATTGATTCTTTTGTTAATATTAATCGTAACGAAATGAAAATTGATGGATTTATTGGTGAAATCGAAAGCCCTTTTTAAAAATGTGTGTGTGTGGCGAATGTAGCGTCTCAGCGACAGGGCTTTGAAATATCTGCCCAAAACTTTGCCCCGGTGAAATACATTCCAACTTGGGGGTTCTGGCCCCAATCCGAATATCCTCAAACTTGGTCGTGACATGCTTTAGTTTGAATGTCATGATAGCCATGTCTAAGCTCAGATTTCCCAATTTTAATACAAACTACTAATTTTACTTTGAATTTCTAATACGCGCTATTAAGAAAAGGAAAATGTGCACTTATGTTGGAGGGTGCAAATATGAGAATAAAAAATCTTATTTTGAGACCATTGACTTTTTCGCCTGTGCTACCTCCACATGTTATCAAAACGTTTTTATTATTATTTGACATTTTCATCCCTACCAATTATTCATAATTGTTATATAATTATGTCCTATTATAATTTATAATTTTCAAAGGAACACCATTTCAAATATAGGTATAATTTCATTTGTTTCGTTGAATTCAGATTGTGCTTGAAAAATAAATTTCATGTTCGAAATCTCATCAATTCAAGTGTATGCTCCTTCTTCTCTGACTCACGATTTGGGGAAATATTTATTTCTGTGAAATGAGTCCAGGTTCAATCAGAAAAAAAATTCTTGTAAAAATTTATTATTTAACAATGATAATTTGTGCTTTTATTTTTACTCAATGCAAAAGCTGCAAGAGCTATTTAATCCTAATTATCAAGGGCTAGCTTTATTTCTTCAATTATTCTTCATAACTCTGTTTAGCTGGTTTTTATAAAAATTACAATTATTTTGAGAAGAAATTAGTTTACAAAAATAATAACTTTATCATTTACAAATCAATACTTTTTTCAATTCAACCAAATACATCTGTACCAAATTCTAAGAAAAATAAAAGAAGCTATTGCTCATTAGGATTGAATAAAACTTGCAGCTCTTACCTACAGAGGAAGCTAAAATATGAGAATACCAATAACTTTCGCAAATGAACAATTCTGGCAGTAATTTTTTTTCTACAGCGTACATATATTTTTGCCTAAAAACTCTTAGAAATAAAGAATGAGTCTATTTTCATCAATTTTATAAGTAATTATAAAGATTTATGGAGTAAGTATCTCGATTCAATTTACAGGAATTTTTCTATGAACTGTTTTTTTTCTTAGAACAAAATAGGTAAAAATTTTGAAAATTACTTATTAATTAAATAAATTAATATATATCCTAACGTGGACTTATCCCTCTCCAGCTATAATGGCATCAAAATAATTTTTACCTGTCGAAAACGATCTTGAAATTCTTAAAAATCTTTAAAAATCTACTTTTCCGCCGTAGCCAGAAAATTTTTTTGGGGGGATATGTAGCAGGAAAAAGGCTACGACCTAGTTGTATGCAGGCACGGGTATACTGCAAAATATTTTTACTTCATTTAGACACTCAAAATTCATTTTATGGTGAAATGAAGAACAATATGTCACTTTTAGATATTTTCCTGTAATTAAAAGTCAATAAAAAATTTTTTTATTTCAACCTTCTTCATATATTATTGTTAAAATATATTGAAACTACATTCCCGATAATAAGAAACCAAAACAGGAATAACAAGGAAAATATATTTTTTTTCTCGAAAAAGTTTGAAACTTACAACAATAATGATGTAAACAATGTTTGCTTCCAATCTAAATTTCTTCTTACTGTCGCTTCCTACTGATTTTAAGAAAAAGCTTGACTTTCAATCAAGCATGACTTTTTTGGGGAAAACATGCTCTACGACTTTATATTGTTTCAAATTTAGGAAAATAAGTTAATGATAATTAAATACGGTTATTTTTTCAAAAAAGGTTTTGATTAGAAAAAGTTTTCTAACGACTTTAGCGAATAAACAAAATTTATTCATTAACCCTCACAGCAAGGGATATCGGTGGGATATCTCATTTAGCTCCTACGATATTTCAGGCATATCCCAGGAGATCCCAGGGACATTACGAATGATATCCTGCGGGGCGGAAATCTCGATATCCTTGGAATGTCCCAAAGATATCTGAGAATATGCTGAGGATATCCCATTAATGTCCCAATTTTTGTAGTCCAGGATATCTCAAATTCCATAATTCGGACATCCTAGGATATTCTTACAAATGTCCCATGTTTAAAGTGCAGGATCTGCCAAGGATGTTCCCAAGATATCCTAATTATATAATTTTTTATAATCCTGGAAATTCATATATTCACCCTTTGCAAATAATTTATACTCTATGTGCTTTGAATAAACAAACTCGCATCATTATTTCATAAAAAATATTTTTCCGGAGCTACAAATAAGAATCGAAGATAGTATGTAGAGCCGTCTTCATAACTTTTCAATCTTGCCTTAATTTTTAGAACTTGTGACTTGTTGTTGACCATATAGGTCGTTTTACTATATTTGCAAAATCATTTTAAGTGTCACAATTTTTTGATGATTATTTGTTTATTCCGTCTTTAAATGCAGATAATATTGTATAGGTATATGTATTTATTATGCTTTTCTATATAGTGCAGATTTAAGTAGAACGTACAACGTAGTATAATAGATCAACATAAAACCAAAACAAAATTTCGCAAAATCATGAAAAAGCTAAACAAATCTTACATTAGCATATCAATTTCATTGAATTCATGCATGCAACCTGAAGTTTTAAAAAGATAATAAGTTGAGACTTTTTCTACATTACAGTCAACTTAATCTCAAAAGTGCACAACATGTATAAATGTATAGTTTAACGAGTTTAATCGGGTTTACAATGCAAATTAAATCATTAGTAACAAAAGTAATGAACACAATTTTTATTGAATCAAATGAAAAATAATAGCAATTAGTTAAAACAGAAATAGTCATAGCTGAACAGTGGATCGAAGGTTTGCTTTTCAAATATTAATATAAATAATATTGAAATAGGTAATAATATAAAGTTAATATAAAACATGAAAAAATTAATTAATTAAATAAACATCAAAAAATGTATCAAATTTTTCATGAGTTTTATCCATTGCCACAGATATCCGCGGATACATATCTAACCTCCAGCGAGCTTGCATACATATACCTATTACATATATGTGAAATATACATTAAAAGTGTCTTAAAAGCAATACAATTGGTGTTCTTATATATTCCTTGTTATTTCTTAAATGAAAATCCACTAGTAATATATTAGAATATCAGCAGAATTTTTTATTATAATATCGGGATATTCCTGGGACATTTTACTATAGTATTGGGATATCCTATGGACATTCCGTACGCGATATCGTCAGGATATCCTGTCACGATATCCTCCGGAGCGGAAATCTTGATATCCCTGGAATATGCCACGGATATCCCTGGAGATTTATAGGAAAATTTTCAGGATATCACATATCCTTCCGGGATATCCTAGGGGTATGCCAAGGATATCATAGTGTTGTGAGGGTTTCGACGAGTCAAAATAGCCGTACACCCTTGATAAACGCTATACTGTATGTGTATGTGTAGCTGGCGTAAAGTTTGATGTAGCGGGCGTAAAGTTTCATGTCGGCCCCGCGGCGGAGTGCGCATGTGCGAACGTCACTGGGCTAGAAGCAGCCACATTTCGCCTGATTCACGTGCATGCAATGGCGCGTTTTCAATGCGGTCGGATAAAAAGATATGTTCATATATCTATAATAATTTGGAAGGAATAATTCCATAAAAATTATATTTAAAATATTTTTAAACTAACTATCAAAATGTTAGCACGCTCCATTTCACCAGGTTTGAATAATTTTAACTGTTTAAAATTTATTATACGTAGATATGAAGGACAACCCTTGTATAAACCCTTACGTATGAACATAAACGTGCACAGTTAGGCAAGTTCCATCTGTGCACGTGTACAGTTGGGCAATTTCCATCTGTGCACGTGCACAGTTGGGCAATTTTCATCTGTGCACGTGCACAGTTGGGTAAAGGACATCTGTGGATGTGCACAGTTGGACAAGTGATATATGTTCACGTGCAAAGTTGGTCAAGTTACATCTGTGCACGCGCACAGTTGGGCAAGTGACAAATGCGCAGGTGCACAGTTGGGAAAGTGACATCTGCGCACGGCCAAGTCCACAGGAGCCTATCTGTTCACGTCGAAATTTCGACGTGCACAGTTGTCCAAGTGCCATCTGTGCTCGTGCACAGTTGTCCAAGTGGCAACTGTGCACGTCTAAATTTCAACGTGCACAGTTATCCAACTGACGACTGTGCAGGTGTACAGATATCACGTGCTCAGTTGGCACGTGCACAGTTGTCCGCCTGAACAACGACGTGCACATTTCAGAATCTCTTCAAATCCATTAATACCGTTGGAAATATTTTTAAATCCCATAAAATCTGTTGAAACTCATTGGAATTTGTAAAATTCCCCAAAATCTTAAAAATAATTAAAGTTTCTGTAAATCTTGATCTTCTCTCCTTGAATCTTTTTAAATTATTGGAAATTCCTTGAAATCTTCAAAAATCCTTCCAAATTTGTTGACGGCCTTTTAAAGTTTTTATATCCCTTGAAATTCTGTGCAATATTGTTAAATGAGTTAAAATTTTTAAAATCCTTTCATATTCCTTTAATTCTTTTATCTCATTCGAATTTAATGAAATCCGTGGAAATCTCTTAAAATAAAATTTAATTTATTCTTGAAAAAAAAGAAAAAAAGCATTCAAATCCCTATTAATCTTTGAAATCCTTCAAACTTGTAATTTTTGTTAACAATATCTTAAAATATCTTGAAAGCTTTTAAATCGCTAGGAATTCCTTTGAATTTAATTTAATTTATTTTCCAAAGGTCACGATAAATATCTTGAAATCTTTGGAACTCCTACACAATTCTTTTAAATTCATTGAAATCCGTGGAAATATTTTGAAATTTCTTGAAACCCAATAAAATATTTTTAAATTAGTTAAAATATTTGGAAAGCCTTAAATTCCTTTTGAAACCTTTAGAATCTGCTGAAGTCCCTCGAAATTTGACAAAATCTTTTAGAATCCTTTCAAACCTCCTGATATGTTTAAAAAATCTTTCAAATTCCGTGAAAATGTTATTAAACCCTCTGGAATTAAAATTAAATCAAACTTATCCATTCAAGCTTAAAAAAAAAAGTTTAAATCCCCAGAAGTATGAATCCTCGGAATCTTTTAATTTTGTGAAATTCTTTGGAATACCTTGAAATATCTTAAAATTTTGGAAATTGCTAGGAATCCCGTGAAATTTAATTTAATTTATTTTTCAAAGTTCACTACAAATATCTTGAAATATTTTGAACTTCTACAAAATTCTTTAAAACCCCTTGAAATTGTTGTAATCTCTTGAAATCCTTTGGAATGCCTCAAAATCTCTTGACATCTTTGAAGAACAAAAAAACCCTCGAAAATCCCTTGAAATGTTTCGAAATTACCTGAAATCCGTGAAAATATTTTTTAATCTCTTGAAAATGGATAAATCTTTTAAAATTAGTTGAAATATTTCAAAACCCCCTAAAATTCTTTCAAAAGCCTTAAAATATATGAAAGTCCTTCGAAATTTGTTAAAATCTTTTAGAATACCTTTAAAACCTCTTGATGTGTATAAAAATCTTTTAAATTCTCTAAAATTTTTAAATAAATGTTCTGGAATTGAAATAAAGTTTGACTTATTCATTAAAGTTTTTTTTTACAAACCCCATAAATCCCTAAAAATCTTTGAAATCCTTCAATCTCGTGAAATTTCTTGAAATAACATCATAAAATCCCTTCAAATCTTTGAAATCGCTAGGAATGCCTTCAAAATTAATTTAAGTTATTTCCCAAAGTTCACTATGAATATCTTGAAATCTTTGGGGTTCTTACAAAATTCTTTGAAATCCCTTTAAAAGATTTCAATCTTTTGAAATCCTTTGAAACTCCTGCAAAATTCCCGGAAATGTTTGGAAATCTTTCAAATCCTCTAAATTCCCTCGAAACGTTTCGAAATTCCTTGAAATCCGTAAAAATATGTTTAAATCTCTTGAGAACCAATGAAATCTTTTCAAAATAGTTAAAATATTTGCGAAATCCCTAAAATCCTTTTATAAGCCTAAAAACTCGTGAAAGTTCCTTCGAAATTTGTTGATATCTTGGGGATCAATTAGAATTTCCTAATATGTCTGGAAATCTTTAGAATATCGTGAAATTTTTATGGAATCTGACAAAATCGCTTAAATTCCACGAAAATTTTCTGGAATTCCTTGAAATTCTTCAAAATTGGTCAAAATCCGACGTTGAATAAATAAATAAATAATTCTTTTGTATCTTCTCTAACCATCATTTTTGACTAAATAGTCATGGATTGAGCATCTAAATATCTAAGTACTTTATTGTGTAGATGGCTTTTGCATAGCTGCGTCGGAAAAAAATTCCAGCGAAACATTATTTTCATTGAATTTTCTCGAAATGGGGAAAAATATCAATTACGATGAAAATAAAAGTGCGAAATGTAAAATTTTAAGGTCATTTAACATACTAAAATCAACGAATGGAATAACTTTGTTCAACTGTCAGAGGAAACAGGGCGAGCAGATCTATCTGCTTAAATGATATAAAGCCAGATTTATGAATCGTAAAGAAGGGTGGCTTTCAATATACATATAATAACTTATTCATATCCCACGTATTCGGCAAGATACAAATTATCATCCTTTTTTTGCAACAAATCGTAACTTATAAATTGATTTCATAAATATTTTCATTTTTTTTTTTGAGAATAAACTTTGATTTGAATTTATTGCGTATAAATATAATGAAAATCAAGGATTGAAACGAATCGAAAGAAAGATAATTAAATACAATTGACTGTGAAAACAATCAATCAAAATTAATGACAAATTTATTAAATTTTTTTGAAATTAAAAATCCGAATGTTAGCCGTAACCTGTTGCTAAACCCATATCAACTTTAATCCGAAATCTGACCTCGAACGACTATGAACTTCCGAAATTTATGCTGGTACCTCCTCCTCTCCCCCTTCACCTCCCTTCCTTTATGAGCACTGTTTTTGACATTGTGCCCACCTTCCATCCCTCTTTGTTCTCGTGCATAATATATTTATACACGATTTAGGCATTTTCATACGAGATTTATAGCTTTTCCAGTATTAATGACATAGTTATGAAGCAATAAATAGATTATAACGACTTTTTAAAAAAAAATGGAAAATAGCAATATGAAAAACTCTTTTCTGACATTAATCCACACATTCAAAAGTGCATGGCGTAATTTTCGGTTATTATGTCGAAACTATCGCAATTTCGAAACTAGTGTTCTCGGAAAAGCCCGCGTTCATAATTGGATGAAGCTGCCGTTCCTTTTTCCCGTAAAAAATAACTTTGACATGTATAAAAATAAATATAAATATGAAAAATGTAATTGTCACTTTGATATAAATTAAATTTGTCGAGATTTCTGAAGACGAAGCTTTTTAGGAATTAAAAAAATGTTCCCACAATTCCTGGAAAAATTTAGACCGATTTCTTATTTTTTTAAATATAAATTTCAAGAGAAAATTGACAAAGATTTCAACAAATTGTAAATTATTTCCTGAAATAGGTGTAAAACAATGTGGATGATTTTAAAGCAAAAATTTTCAATTAGCGAAACTACAAAGTTTTTCAAAAAAAATCGAGTAAGCTTAAGAGACATTTATAAGTTTTAAGAATATTAAAATTAGTTCAAAAGTTGAAAACATTTAAAAAAACGTTGGAAAAATGTTGAATTTTGAATATTTGGAAGTAAACATTTTTAGCTTATGAAGGATTTTGAAATGTTTCACAATAATAAAAAAATGTTCCTAAAATTCATGGAAAAATTTTAATTGATTTTTTATTTTTAGAAAGGTTGTGTCTAGTTGTCGCTTAGAGTGGGGAGTTGTAAAAGTCGTTTTAAAAATTAGTTGGAAGAGAATATTCAAAAAGATTTCCAACATTGTCATAACAGCATCTGGAAGATTTAAAGTCAAGTTTTTTAATTTTTCAGAATTAACAAAAAATGGAAAAAATCGAAGAATTCTAAAAGGTACTCAGAAGGTTTGAAAGTTTTTTAAATGGGTACAAAATAATTTTGAGTTTGAAGAGATTTCCACAAATTTAAAACAACATGTAAATTTTTGAAGATTTAAAAAAAAATTTTGAAACTTTTTAACTAGTTTGAAAGGCTTTAAGAAAATAAGAAACTTTTCGTGATATTCCTGAGAACATTTATAAAGAATTTTTATTTTGAGAAATTAATTTTTAAATAAAATTTGCAAAGGTATTAAGACATTTTAAAAGATTTTTACAAGTTTCAAAAATATGAGGAAGATTTAAACGGCAATTTTTTCAAAATAGATTCTTCAAAATTTTAGAAATAGCTTGAGTCAGTTTAAAAGATAGGACAAGTTCCATTTATGTATGTGCACAGTTGGGCAAGTTTCATATTTGCACGTGCATGGTTGGACATGTGACATCTGTGCACGTGCACAGTTTTGAAAACTCCATCTGTGCACGTGCAAAGTTGTCTAAGTACCATATGTACACGTGCACAGTTGTCCAAGTACCATATATGCACGTGCACAGTTGTCCAAGTACCATATGTGCACGTGCACAGTTTTTCAAATGACAACTGTGCACGTGCAAAAATATGACTTTCCCAACTATGCACGGTCACGGATGGCACTTGCCTAGCTGCGCACGTGCACAGTTCGGCAAGTTCTTTCTGTGCACGTGTACAGTTGAACAAGTTCTTTCTGTGCACGTGCACAATTCGACAAGTTCTTTCTGTGCACATGCACAGTTGGGTACGTGCTATCTGTGTACGTGCACAGTTAAACAAGTTCCATATGTGCACGTGCGAAAATGAGAAAGTTCCATCTATGCACGTGCACAATTGAGTTAGTACTATCTGTGCACGTCCACAGCTGGGCATGTGATATCTGTGCGCCTGCACAGTTGGACATGTGATATCTATGCCCATGCTCAGTTGGGTATGTGACATATGTGCACGTGCACAGTTGTCCCCATCCCGAAATACGCTTGAAAAAAAATTGAAGCCAATGACAGTTCAGTACAAAATGAAAATATATTTTCAAAAAACATTGTTTCAGCATTTTGGAAAATTGTTGTTTCTAATTACGATTCCATGGATTCCTTTACATTTCTCCTTGTGTATTTTCATTCTCAGAAAGCTCGCATATTCATAAATAATGTTATATACTCAGATGAAAACAAATAATTTCATCAGATACAAAATTCAGTATTTTCAAAATTTCGTATAGGGTAATGCGTACAGTGATTGGCTACTTTTAGCAATGATTGGCAGCTTCAAAATGATCATATATTGTGAAATATTGACAATAAAAACTTATAATAAATAGCGTTGAATATGTTAAGAACAATTTTGCACTGTTTATTAATACTCTCTAAATCCGAATTAGTAGAAATTTCACTAATGCGATTAGTAGCATTGTATCTGACTGTTAAATTAGTAATTTTATCAGTTTCTACAAAATGAAATGGTAAGATTTATGTTACTAAATGAATTAGTAAGGGTATTCTACTAATCTGCTTAGTAGTGCCCACTTGATAATTCAATGAGTAACAATGAATTGCTATGGAAACATTATTATTATTATTATTATTATTATTATTATTATTATATCATTAAGCCGTTTCCCTTTCGGGGTAGGCGTGAATTGCAGTCGCTTTTAGTTCTCCCATTCAGGACAAAAACCCCATTTTTTTCAAAGCTTTCTACCATCTGTTTTCCCCTTTTACCTAAATCAGCGACCAGGCTTGTTCTTATGTCGTACGAATTTAAATTTTTACAGAGAGTTTCCTCTAATTAATTCATTTCTCCAATTTTACCGTTAAAATCCCCTCCCACAATTATATAGTATTCCGGATATTTCAATGACAGGTCAAAGATTATTTCCTTTATATTGAACAGAAAATTTTCAAAATTAGAATTAGGGCTAGAGTATATTAATCCAATAACGATATTAAAACTGTTACCTTCGAGTTTAACAAAAATATATTCCTCGGCCGTATATATCGTTTCCATTTTATATTTTTTTGCGTTGTTGATGATGAGTAGACCCCCCTTTGCTCTTCCTTTTGATAATTCCCTGGTAGCCGTACTGTAGACAACTTGATAGTCGATATTATGTTGAGCGTACGTAATTTGAGGTGAAGAAGTAAACCATGTCTCACTCACATATATGATGTCATCTGTAGTAGTGTATTGATAGATATCCGCTAAATTATTAAATCCCCTTACATTCCAAAATATAATTCGAGTTGCTGGTACTGCAGGCGAACCGTTTATGAAATTGGGGTCGTTTTGAAGTTTTCTCCTCCCGGCGCACAGTGTCGAAAAGTGGAAAAATTTCCAGTCACGCGGCATTTTTGATGATATCGCCTTGGAACTTTTTTTATTCTCTTCTATGTGTTTTATATTTGGACGCCTCAGTGCGGAAATTCGAAAATCCATTAAGGTTTTTTTTATACCAGTGCCAAGTCATGTGCCTCCATGAATATGCAGGCACATGGCTCACAAACCAAATGAATGCAATATAAAGATATGTAAATACACACATACAAACACATATAAACATGTACTCAGGTTGCAGGTTTGACCTTGGTGGTTACGCAAAGGTCACTTCAACTTAAGCAACGTCTGGATATTTTAGAGAAAAGATAAAATACCTTTCAGTGATAATAAGGACATTCCTTCATCAACTCAAAATGAGAAATTCAATAGTGACCTTGCTCTTGACCTTGAACTTGTCCTTCATGGTCATGTCAAAGTCACCTTTTTTTCAAAATTGGAAACCCCTATTTTTGACAACGGCAATAAAAAAAGCGGGAAATTTTAGGTACAAACATGTACTCAGGTTGTAGGTTTGACCTTGGCGGTTACGCAAAAGTCACTTCAACTTAAACAAGATCTGGGTATTTTAGAGAAAAGATAAAATAACCTCCAACTTTCGTTTTAATGGGAAACCCTATTTTTGACATCGGGAATCTAAAGAGCGGGAAATTTTACCTACAAACATTTACTCAGGTTGTAGGTTTGACCTTGGTCGTTACGCAAAGGTCACTTCAACTCAAACAAGATCTGGGAATTTTAGAGAAAAGATAAAATACCTTTAAATGATAATAAGGACATTCCTTCATCAACTCAAAATGAGAAATTCAATAGTGACCTTGCTTTTGACCTTGAAAGTCATTACAAGGTCAATTTTTTCAAATTGGTAACCCCTATTTTTGACAACGGCAATCGAAAAAGCGGGAAATTTTACGTACAAAACATGTACTCAGGTTGTAGGTTTGACCTTGGTGGTTACGCAAAGGTCACTTCAACTTAAACAAGATCTGGGTATTTTAGAGAAAAGATAAAATAACCTTTAACTTTTTTTTAAAATGGGAAACCCTATTTTTGACATCGGCAATCGAAAGAGCGGGAAATTTTACCTACAAACATGTACTCAGGTTGTAGGGTTGACCGTGGTGGTTACGCAAAGGTCACTTCAACTCAAACAAGATCTGGGTATTTTAGAGAAAAGATAAAATACCTTCCAATGATAATAAGGCCATTCTTTCATCAACTCAAAAGGAGAAATTCATTAGTAAACTTGCTTTTGACCCTGAACTTGTCCTTCAAGGTCATTTCAAGATCAATTTTTTTTTAACTGGGAACCCCTATTTTTGACAACGGCAATCGAAAAAGCGGGAAATTTTACGTACAAACATGTACTCAGGTTCTAGGTTTGACCTTGGTGGTTACGCAAAGGTCACTTAAACTTAAACAAGATCTGGGTATTTTAGAGAAAATATAAAATAACCTCCAACTTTTTTTAAAGGGAAACCCTATTTTTAAGGGAAACCCTATTTTTAACATCGGCAATCGAAAGAGCGGGAAATTTTACCTACAAACATGTACTCAGGTTGTAGGTTTGACCTTGGTAGTTATGCAAAGGTCACTTCAACTTAAACAAGGTTTGGGTATTTTAGGGAAAAGATAAAATACCTTCCAATCATAATAAGGTCAGGTGTCACCTGACCTGTGCCTTAAGTACATTTTCTAACACAAAAGCTTTCGCTCTTTCCATTTCCGACATTAAAATATAAGATTCTTTAAAAAAAAAAAACGTTGACCTTGAAATGACCTTGTCTAAGTTGAAGTGACTTTTGCGTAACCACCAAGGTCAAACCTACAACCAGAGTACATGCTTGTACGTAAAATTTCCCGCTCTTTATAGGGGTTCCCATTAAAAAAAAGGTGACTTGAAATGACCTTGGAGGACAAGCTCAAGGTCAAAACCAAGGTCTCCATTGGATTCCTCGTTCAATATTACTACAGGAACGACCTTAACCTCTTCGGAAATAGTTATATCTTAGGACTTACTGAGGTGCCCCGGAACTTTTTGGTCACCCTGTATATGTGTGTGTAAGTGTGTGTGTGTGTGTTTACAATATGTTTAAATGGCATTCATTTGGGTTGTGAACCATGCGCCTGCATATTCATGGAGCCACATGACTTTGCGCTAGTATAAAAAAAAACCTTGATGGAATTTCGAATTTCCGCACCGAGGCGTCTAAATATAAAACATATAGAGGAGAATAAAAAAAGTCCTATGTCGATATCATCAAAAATGCCGCGTGGCTGGAAATTTTTCCATTTTTCGACATTGTGAGGCGTTTCCTTTAAAAAAGCTTTGATTGAATTTCCTTCCGGAGTATGCTTGATTTTTTTCTTGAGCGTCCTCTTGTCCTTTTCCTGCTAGCAGTAGAACTTACAGAAGAAGTTGAAATGTCCCCATCAGACTCATAAAAATCTTCACTCTTCTCTGCCACAATCTTCGCGGCGAAGGATACATCAAAATACTGATTATCCATTAATAGTCGGGTTCCTTTAATCGTTGAAGACTTCCCAGGACTCTCCAGCTTTTGTTGGTAATCTGGAAGCTTCTTGCGTATTTCTCTTTGTTCGTGAGTAAAATCATTTGCGAAGGATACCTTCTGTGAGCGCAAATTTTTAGCATTCTTAAATATTTCATATTTAAATCTCGAATTCGTAAATGTAATTAGAACAGGTCTTGTTCTCTCTCTTTTTCCAAGCCTAATCACCTTTTCAAAACAATCAATACGTATATTAATTTTAGCTTCCATAAAATCTTATTAACTGCGTCAAAAGGATTCCCGTTGTTAGTCAAATCTTCCTTCACATTGTAGAGAAAAATATTCCTAGATCTATCTTTTATATCTAAACATTCTAGCTTTTTTTCAAGAATATTAATTTTTTCTTCGAATGCTTTGTTCCTCTCTTCCACGAAGTGACATCTGGTTTTGTATATTTTGAGTTCTTCTAAGATCTTTTCATCCAAGCTCTTTAGCACTTTCATATCTTCAGTCATTCGCTGAACATTTGCTCCTGTGGATTTTACATTCTCTTGAATTGATATTAAGAGAGATTTTAGCTCTTCATTGGTCGTCATAACTATCGAATTAACTCTCACTTTACACTTCAAACACACAAAATACGAATAAGCTACGTAAGGTCTCAGAAAGGGGTGACATGGAGCGACCGAAAAACACGTCCGACCAGCTCGGAGGCTAGAACGGTAAAAGAATGTTCTAATTAACCTTTAATTGAATACTTTGTGAACACTTGTTGAAATTTTACTGTGGAAAGACTAATTGTAAGTGCGTTTCTGCTCTTCAAAATTTTGTTCCAATTTATCAAAAGTGTGCATTTTATAAAATATATTTAACTTTATTTTGGTTTATCCGAAATCGCAACAATGTGTACATATATTAATTTTTATTAGTTTTTGATCATCTTGTGATTATAACCCCCTTTATGCATTTTTGTAATTTAACCTCACTTTACCAAATTTCTTTTGATACCATTTGGAATTGCTTAATTTTAACAGTGATATTAAATTATTCATTTTTCGTTTAAATTTTTGGATAATGAATCACAATGTTAGGATGAGGGATGATCCAATAAGTTCTGATTTAAGTAAATCTACATCTCTTTCAATTGTAATTTCAACTAATGTCAGGTAATGACTTAAATCAAGAAATTGTATTTATTTAAATTAATTTGTTATAATAAATTTTTATTGTAGGCTTCAAAAGGGAACACATAGCGTCTGAAACGTAGCCAATTTAAACTTAAATCTAGGTTTTTGTTTATTTGACATTCAGCACCGAAAATTTATTTATGCAACAAATCATGGACGTTTGTTTTGCGAAATCTCTCAGAACAGACATGATTAATATTCTTGATTCTCTCGTGAACTAGCATCATAATTTGTATCTTAAATTATTTAATGATACGTTAAAGCCAACTTTTCATAACATGAAACATTCCTCACAGATTATGCGAATATCTGGTCCGTTGTCTTATCTTAGTCTGTTGCGATATCAGTCAAAACATCGAGAGTTAAAAAAATTGTCACATCAACAACGTCAAGAGATAGTCTATTGAGCAACGAGTGCGCGCCCCCGAACGAGTGGATAATTGTTGACCCAGAACGAGTTGCTCAAACTGTTTTTTTGTTTTTTTTTTGAAGTGCGTAACAAGGGGTGTTGGGGACGGAGAGTTCGAGGGTGGGGCCCCCGACAGAAGAAAAGTATCTGCTGTTACATAGGTTATGTAGTTGATAAAAATAATAGAGACGTAGGATGCCCGGAGTTTCAACTGATTCTTTATAATGCCAAGAGATGGCGGCAGCGTCGATTGAATGAAGAAATATATTATTTGCGTGAAAAAATAATCAGAGATATCTATGAAACGAAATTTTAATACACTGCAATAATGATTTCGAGGAGAACATAGCATTTTGCGGCTGCTAAACATAGTTCAAAGTAGCATTTCTTACGCACGTATAAAAAGATCCTTGTCATACAATTTCCGTTAAGGAACAACTGCGATTGTGTTATCGTCTTATTGGCAAGCATAGATTATCTCCTGAATTTTAGTTGGGAGATAGTGATATTTGGATTGCGTATCATTACGCATTCAGTTGAGGGAATTTCAGGAATCTGTTCTGAACAACTTTTCAGGACCGTGCTGAGATGTTTCATGGGTGAAAGTAAGTCAAAATAAATATAAGGTTGGTTCAATTATAGTTATTGATGTATTTCCTGATGGCTTTATAGAATTTGGCAACATTTTGAATATTTTCTCAAATTAAGAGCAACGTGTCCTTTTTTGTTTCGAGAAGATAATTGTACAATCTTTCAGTGAAGAGTTACATGCCTATGAAGTAATTAACTTCTATGGAAAGACATGTTGTTTAGCTAAGACTTTGATATCTCCCTAAACTATTCATCATTGGTTAACAGACGGGCGAGATATTTTGTCACTCAGACATGTTATATAGTAATTGTAAATATTAAGTTAATGGTTTAAACCGAAAATGTAACTATTCCATTTTTAATTTAGTGTTCATGTTTTCAAATTGAAAATTCAACTACTCGGGTAAAAGTTTAACTACTATGTTGAAAATATATTTTTTTCTTTGAAGATTCATCTGTTTGGTGCCAACTGTAACTATTTTCTTAAAAATTCATGTTTTGTGTTGGTTAAAAATTACTTTTTATAACTGAAAACTTAAGTTTTCCAGTTTGGGTTCAAAATTGATCTTGTTTAGTTGAAAATCCATCTTTTTCCGTAGAAGGCGAATCTTATGGTTTGAAATTTCCTCTTTCTTGGTCAAGAATAAAATTAAAAACATTTCCTAAAAAACGTTTAGAGTGGATTTTTTATTTCTTTGCTATTTAATTGTTATGTTAATGCATACAGCGAACAGTGTCGATTTTTTGCATTTAATGTTTTACCTCCCAGATAAAATTTGTCTTATACTTGAAGCCACTTTGATTCAATGCACAGCGATATACGAAGGAAAAATTGTTAACTTGTAAAGCTAATTGTTATAACGACATTTTATTAACAAATAATCGACATTAATGAATATCTGTTTTCAAAGTATATTTCTCCTTCAATATTGCTTGTTTTTATTGTTTGGATGATACGTGGCCATCAAAATTCAAGACTGAATGTTATTAATCAATTTTACAAAAACAAATTCTATAAACAAATGTACATCGCAGACATTAATAGGCAGAAACAAATATTTTTTTCTTCTACTTTTGGTGTAATCATATTACCAATGATGTTTTCTGAAAAAATGTTACGATCCGTTGATATTTTTTTATTTGATAAACAAAACATATAAACAAATGCACATTTTCGGCGCTTTTAAGCGAAACGGAATCAATTTTTCTTCTAATCTTGTTGCAATTATATTGCCAATGATGGTTTCTGAAAAAATTTCGCCATGCATTAATATTTGTTCATTTTATGAACAAATTATATAAACAAATGCACATTTTAAGCATTTTAAAGCAAAAATAAGTCGGTTTTTCTTCTTTCCTTGTGAAATCATATGGCCAATGATGTTTAATTAAAAAAATTTGCGATGCATTAATATTTCTCTACTTTATGAACAAATTATACATAAACAAATGCACATTTTGGGCGTTTTTGAGCGAAAAGAAACCCAAGAAGTCAAGGACTTACCCGTCACCTCGGAGATCACCTCGCAAGCAGCAGGCTGACCTCTCCCACTGGCCGTGCTTTCAAGAAAGGCTCCCGAACGGGACCCAATTCGCCCAAGGACCTACCGGATGCCCAAAAGGCTAAAGTCCATAATCATCCGACCCCAGCCGACTACCGTATGTCGAAACCTTTTCGACCGTTAATTACTCTGAATCCATCATAATTTTTGTAGTTGATAAAATAAATGTTTTTTACTTATTCCATAATGTGTTGAAAAATTTCTTATCAATCTGACCTTGCTGAAATTGTATTGCCATTGAGGTTTCCTGAAAAATTTCTCTATACATCAATATTTGTTTATTTTATGAACTAATTACATAAACAGATTTATATATAAAGCGTTTTTAAACTAAAAGAAATCGTTTTTTCTTCTGATCTTGTTGAAATTATATATCCAATAATGTTCTAGTGCAAAATGTTGCCAATTAGTCATTCCCCCAAAAATAATTCTTATAAATAATATTAATATTGATAAATTCATGTAAAAAGCTTGAAAATTCATCGATTTGGTTGAAAACTGAACTATTTTGTTAAATATTTAACTATTTGGTAAAAAATTCATGTGCTTGGTTAAAAATTGGTATTTTTTGGAAAGAAATTAATTGGTCAAAAATTTTACTATTTTGGTAAAAAATGGTTGGTTTTAGGTGGAAATTTCTTTTATAATTAGAAATTTAAGTATTCATGTCGAAGATTTTTCATTGTTGCTAAAAATTAATCTCTTCAGTTGAAAATTCAACTACTTTGGTTGCAAATTGATTCTTTGGTTGAAAATTTAACTATATTCTTGAAAACACGTTTTTATTGTTTGAGAATTAATTTTTTCAACTGAAAATTTAACTATTCCATTTCTAGTTGAGAATTTATCCTTTTCTATTGAAAATTTAACTACATAATTGATCGAAAATTAATTTTTCTGTTTTAAAATTGAAACTATTCTCTTGATGATTCGCATTTTTCGTTAAAAATTAATTTTCCAACAAAAAATTTGTTGTAAATTCATTTTATTGTATAAATATTTAACTATTTTTTTTAAACTTTGTTTTTGGTTAACAATTTATTTAATAATTAAAAATAGAAGTATTGCAGTTCAAGGTTCATAATTTTATTTGAAAAGTAATTTTTTTACTTGAAAATTCAACTATTTTTTTTAAAGTTCGTTTTTTTCAAGTAAAAAATTAATTTTTTCAATTGAAAATGTAATAGTTCATGTTTGGTAGAACAATTATCTTTTTAATTTGAAAATTTCCCTGCTTGTTTAAAAATTCATGTATTTTATGAAAAATTAGTCTCTTCCTGTAGAAAATTGAACATCTTGGTTGAAAATTGAACTACTTGATTGAAAATTTAACTACTTAGTTCAAATTTCATTTTATTAATTAAGGATTTAACTACTTTGTCGATAGCTCCTTTTTTAGGTTAAACATTAATTTTCTTACGTAACAATTTAACCACTCCATTTTTGATTGAAAATTCAACTATTGAAGTTTTTATTGATAATTTATCGTATATGTTTGGTTTGAAAATAAACTGTTCGAATGCAAGTTTAACTGAATTGTTAGTAATTCATATCATTGGTAGAAAATTTAACTATTTTGTTAAAAAAAAAACTGGTATAAATAGAACATTTCAAATATTTCTGCTCAACAAATATGAATCCATGCCATCATGTGTGATCCTCGAAATTCAAGAATGAATCAATTGTTAATTATATCATTTGAAGCAATTTTAAGTGAAAAACATTACAAATTGAGAAATTAAAATATTTTTAAACCTGAGGCTTGTTTCATTAGACGTCAAATAATTTCTATTTTAAATTTTGATGATTCAATCGAATGCATTCTATTTAAAACAATTCAGCTGGAAATTGCTTATTTTTCAATATCTGATTTATATTTGCTCCTTTTTAATAAACAGTCCAATATTGTCCAATAATAAAAAACTATTCTTTTTCATTAAAAAACAATTTAAAATTGAATAAAGGTTGAAAATAGGTTCTATAGTTGCATTTGGATGCTTCAAATTATTTACTACTAAGACAAAGTACAACTCTGACGTCCAAAGGAAAATAATACGTGACATTGTTGTTTAGGTCGAATTTCGAATTGTTAGGTATAATATAATAACCCTAAACCGCAAAGTCACTTACGTATCTTTTTATCTTGAACGGCAGATCTCTTCCTCTATGGGGAAAGTAAATTTCAGCATTTTCACTCAGCCATAACCGGTTTAACCAGGCAGAGGAAAAGTCAGGCGGAACCGAGTCGAGCCGAGCTAAAACCGACCCGATCTCAGCCCGATACTGGAGGTTAGGATCGAGTCGGGATCGTGTCGATATCGAGAAATATCGCTCGACGGCATCACTAATTATAAATGATCAGCTTTTTCAAATTTGATGTAGTACATAGTACTGTCTATTGATTCTTTTTTGATTTTAATAAAAAAGTGGTGCTGATAGACAGTAAAAACCACGCATTTGTTTATAAAAAATGTATTACAATATTTTTTCGAATTAAACAAATTATTTAAATTCGGTGAGTACTTCCGCATGCAATTTGAGTGATTTAGATAAATTTTCATTGGTTTCTCTGCAATAAAAACATAGGTACACACTACAAAAAGTGTCATGTGCGGTGAACTAGACCACCATACTTATATTTGTTTGGGGCTGCTGATTCTGAATCTGGGGTCCGTTTGACCACATCAGGTTTCAGTTTGTCCCTAACCTAAAAAAATATCTAAAAATCGATTTGGTGAATGAAACCTTCAGAAAAAATGTATCTTCATATTTTTCGAGTCGCTGAATCCAAATATGGTGTCTGTTTAGCCCCATCAAATCACCGTTTGTCCCTAACCTTAAAAAAAGCTTAAAAACACTCAAATAACCCAGTTTGTGGTTGAAAAATAATTCGTGATGGCTGAATCCTTTCAGGAAAAGGGGTTTTAAGGTAGCTGAATTTGAATAAAGTATTTATTTATCCATCAGGTATCGTGCTCTTTTATTCTCAAATAATAATAATAATAGTCAGCCATCATATTTGTGTCCCATCTTCCCTGATATTGACGTTCCATTTCTTTTATATCATGATGAATCGTTCTCCACGTCTCTCACTGTATTTTCATAAATTCATTGGGAAATAATCGAGATGGGAAAAGGGGAAGTGCAGCTTCAGATTCATCAAACACCCCATCTTGTCAAAGTTTTACCATATCAGCTGCTATTTTTTTGTAGTCCCTGCTCTTACGATTTCTCATGAAATTTTGTACAACTTGCTTCAAATTAATCCATGCTCTATTCTGGTTTGGATTCATTGACGTGATGCAATTCTCATGATTACCTAGTAGGCTTTGACAGACTGTTTCATTATCATTCAGTTTTTTTTTGTCAATCAGAAGATTAGTGATGATATTATTATAACCTGGTAAAAGTATTTTTTCTGTTTATAGTAATTGTCTCGATCCTGTCCTAGTATGATGTTCAAATTTTTTATTTCCCCACGAACTTACCAATCATGTTCTGGATATTTTATTTTTTCTAAAACTAGTTTAATATTACGGTATTGCTCTTTCATCACAGTTGAATGCGCTATTGTTATAGGAGCAAACACATTAGTATTATGGAGCAATACTACTTTCAGACTTATATTAGACGAACCAATAAATAGCCTCCACTCATCGGCTTTATGAATGCCTGGCTTCAATTCATTTATCAATCCATTGAGGTCATAGCAATATATCAGTGAACGTTCCTTTGTATCTTAAAAGTACTTTCTTAAATTATTCTCTCTATCTGTATAATACTTCGCATTAATGCCTTCTGACAAGTTTTTACTTTTTAGTACTGATGTGAGGTATTCTGCACCGTCATTATCTAATCAGAAGTCTTTTAGAAGATTGTTCAATTCTTCTTGCGTACAAATTTGAGAACTTTCTTACTTTCATTGTATGGGATGAAATCGTCTTCACGAGAGCTTATTTCTTTCAGTTCGGAATCATTGGTAATCTTCAGGTCCTCTATTGAACAGGTTGAACGTGCTAATTCAGCTTCTATGATATCGTTAATCGCGAATGAGCTTCCGATCGCGTTATCGTCATTGCTCTCGTCATCAGTCTAGAACGATTTAGTGGTTCTCGTTACTGTTGCAACATTGACATAAGAAATGCTTTTCTTGCCGTTCCTAGTAACCCCTGCCAAGTTACTCATACAGAAATAGCTATCATTTTCCGTTAGGGGTTTTTCCCACAAAGTAGGTTTCGTGAATTTCAGGGTTTTACTGTTGATATCCCAACGACTCAACATTATATGGCAACTAGAACATATTTTGTGTGAAGCCCATTTTTCATTTTGATCCATAAAATAAAGGCTCGGAACGTGGTATTTACTACAGGTATTTCAGAATATATCAGGTTTCTTATCGTAAGATAAGAACCCTGATATTTTCAGTGGTTTTGTAGTGATTTTAATTTTAGTTGCTATAGTTGAAAAGAAGAAGCCGTCCTGGAGGTGATAAACCTCATACCTCCCCTTTCTGTTGAGGTAGCGGAAAATTAAACATTATCGAATTTTTGAAATTAGACTAAAGAATATTGTAGGCTACATGAAAATAGAAAACCCCTATTTTTTGTTTTGAAACAAATAATTAGTATGACTACGCATTCGTTGCAAAGTTTTTTCTAAATCTACTGCTCAACATAGAGAATTCATGGTATCGCCTATGTTTCAGCTTGGTAGTGCAGCAGCAATATACCAGCTACACTTTGCAAACTTGACCTGCTCCTTTGATAAAGCTTGAGGCTCACCTGAGTCCTCAATAACCACTTTACCTAAATCTTATTGCATTTCTGCAAAGAATTTTCTGTGCAATATTCCATTGTTAATGATTCATAATCGATATTTAGACCGTGTTGGCATTTAATTTATATTAATTTATTTATATAATTAATATTATTAGTACCAATGTGAATGGTTAATTCATTATGGGTGATTAAATATTTATTAAATACTATAAATTGATGTTTAATAATAATTAATAACTAATTATTAACTAATTATTAACTAATAATTAATCTTTTTTAATTAATAATACATTGTTTATTGCAATATTAATAATTTATTAATTAATAATCAAGTTTGAACAATTGTAAATTTTTATTAATTTAATTTATATCAATTTATTTATATGGTTAATTTTTATTGATTTTTTTTATTAATTAATTCGAATTGGCGATTGATTATTATTATTTTAGTGTTTATTAATTACTATTAATTTAATATTTATTAATAATGATTAACTTCTAATTATAAATAAATGATTACATGATTAATAATTGAATAATTATTAATTATGTATTAATTCATAATTATGAATTAATAACTATTCAATTATCAATAAATTAGGAAAATTTTTTAATGTTAATAATTTATATTATCATAATTAATTATTAGTTCATGTTTATTAATTATTATTAATTTAATTAATTCCAATGATTCTGATAAAGAATCGCTCAAAAAGTCGCTGGTAAATAAATATTCAATTTTTCAAATAAAACTACAATAAATATTTAGTTTGATTTACTTTCTGTTTAAATGTATTATTTTTTTGCCTCAGACTCTCAATGGTGTGAACAAGCCTGAGATAATAACCATAAATAAGCAGGAGGAGCATCGAGGAGCAAATTAGGAGAAGAGTGTTGCCTTCGGATTGACTGTTGTCTATTGCTCTATTGCTTTCATACCTAAAGCAGAGGCGTTACCAAACTCAAAATTGAATGATTTGTCATGTTTTTAATAGTCTTTCTCCTATAAATTATTATACGTTTTTATTTTCTTCTTTAGAAACCTGTTCGTAGGTAAGCAACTCATGTTTTTTAAAAATTCCCGTTGATAAAAATATATATAAAGCCCGTTATATGGTTCTGAATATTGCGATTTTACGGAAATTGAGAATGTTGTTAAATTCTTACTTAACATTTTTTAAACATCAAAGTATGATAAAATGCATGATAATTTTTATGCAAATACATGCCTAAAGTTTTAAACAAATTCAATCATAACTTCTATTGCAGAATTGCAGATGATAAAGTAATGTCATTTTTCATGTTAATCTCCATAAGAGAGAAAAGTTGAATGCCTAGTCCTATTAATTAATTTGGTTAAAAACAAAAAAATATGGGCCTTCTATTTCCATGTAGCCTACAATATTTTTTAGTCTAATTTAAAAAATTCGAAAATGTTTTTTTATCCCCCCCACCCCTAATGTTTAACTAGTGGATTATAGCAAACAATTGATTCGAATTTAGCTACCTCAAAAACAAGAGAGCACATTTTCCAAGGATTTTAGTCACTACGGCTCAAACTTCAATACAAAAATCGGTTATTTCACTGTTTTTGAGATACTTTTTGAGGTCAGAAACGAACTGTGATCTGATAGGAGTAAGCGGACACCAGATTCAGATTCAGTGACCCCAAAATTGTTAAGATACACTTTTTTCTGAAGGTTGCATTCACCAAGTCGAATTTTAGCTGTTTTTGAAGGATAAAGACGAATTAAGCCCAGATAGGGTTATACAGACCCCAGATATAAATTCAGCGACCTCAAAAACATATAGGTATGGTGGTTTGGTTCATCGCACATGAACCTTTTTTTGTCTGCCTGTGAAATTAATACTTCACAATATCCTATTTTCTCCGCTTTATTCATTAACACAGCAATATGTTGTTTTTAAAATAAAAACTCGAATTCCTCACGTTTGTGGGGAATTTCATGCAGAGTACTTCTATAACAAAAAGTTCAATTCGGTTAAGAAATATTACCTGTGGACGAATTTGTCGGCCAAAATCCATTTCTGAATCACTGCCTCGTTGTTTCCAATTATTATTATAACTACCAACTAATTTCCCTATTTTAATCGACAGCTGTGTGCATCGAAATTAACAAGGCCATCTACCGATCCTATATTTACGGGCCAGAATATTGATTTTCCTTGTGGCATTCCTTTACCATCAGCCACCTAGCGGTAATTTTCCCATAATTAGTCAGGGCGCTCAATTTAAAGATTGACTATTTCAGAGTGTAAGCTTAACGCTCTACAAATATTCAAACAGACTATAAAATTCTCGGTAAGAAGCTTCTAATTGAACTGAATTAAAGTGCGAACAAATATCGTCGAATTTGAAACATTTCAATTATGTTTAGTTCTACAATGATTTGAGCGAAAAGTGATCACATTCTAATTCTTTGGAGAATTATAGAAATTGAAAGTTAATACTGTTTAATGTCCCAAGGCGACCTCGGAAGTTGTATTCAATCTAATTCCCTCCTTGAAGTATCAATTTCCAACCTTTTAATCCAGAACTATTTAATTGAACCACAAGTAAACTGAGTACAATACCGAACAATTCTACACCCTACGAAAATGACCAAAAACGGGATTGTTTGTGTATTAAAAACATTTTAAATTTGATGATATTTGTACACATTGTAATTTAGTTTAATTGGAATTATACTTGGTACTATCTAGAAGGTCAATTGAATCATCTAAATTTTGACTCTACAATTTTGAGTTTTCATTCTTCTACCTGCGGACGTTACAGCATTTTGACTAAAATCACATCCATTCTTTGTACTATACAGAATAGTGAATATTGCAGAGAATTGCCAAAAAATGCATTAAGGTCTACAGAATGGCTTGCTTTTGTTTATTTTATCACCAAAAGCCAAAATGTTTATCAATAAAAATACACTCGAACTCCAAATGGTCGAGGATATCGGGAACTCCAAAGATATGAGTACGGACATGATCTTGATATTTACCGGAAATGACAGGCAGCGCCCGCGGCGGCCAAAGCCTAAAATCCCTTGTGGCTAGAAATTTGAAATTTACATAAGATAGCATGTGTGCAGTGTTTTGAAATATAATAAATCCATAAATGATTGCTTCAAAAACGTATATAACATTTTTCAAAACGAAGCAGAATAACAGAGGAAACTTTCTTGCAAAAAGATTTCGCGAAAAATTTGTCTTTTTTTTCCAGCTATACCTGTTCTAGTTTCGTTGTTGGTTATGAGTATAACCTTAAAAATTACCGGTCGAAAGTCAACAAGCGGATTGATGGTGAATATTTTAATTAAAACAGGATTTCAAGCTATAAGTCATTTAATCGAATTTCACCCTGAAACACTGAATAAGGGAAAAGTTTAGCAATCATTCATGTGGTGAGGGTGCAGCAGTTGAAAGTGAATGGAATAAGCAAAATTCAGTGCAGCGTTATCAGAAAAACGTCTGTTAGTTCTCCCCCATACGACGTTAAATGACAGGTTTTTAGTAATTGAAAAATATATTGTAACATACAGAGAAGTTTTAGGGAAATCTAGAATTATAATTATAAATTTCCTAACATTTTTCTTTATGTTAAAAATATTAATAAATTAGAAATGAGATGCGGGACACTCACTGTGAAAAATTCAAGTAAATAATTACATGTAGGATTGCTTTAAATTTTCCTCTTGATAAATATTGCTATTTTGTAAATTTACTATACTATAGATAATATATATATAATATATATATATATATGTATATATATACATAATATATAATAATTATTATAAAAGTTATGAATTATAATTCATAACTCCGCAATTTTGATTGGATTTATATTTTTTTTAAGTGGAAAAACACACGTTTTCAACTATAGATTGTTTATTGATCATGGTGAGAAATCACAAAGCTACAATCGAATATATTTTGAAGTTTCTAATTTTCTCCCGACTTTTCAACTTCAACAACAATATAATGACATTTTTTGAAATTCAATCATTTTTTCTATTAATGTATTTAAAAAAAATTCAATTGAATTCTATATAACTATTTATAGAGTTTTTTATACGATTTGATATTTTTGACTATTGCAACTTCAGCGAAAAACGAGCGAAAAATGTCATTATATTGTTAAGGTTGAAAAAAACAGGGATGAATAAGAAACTTCAAAATATTCACGATTGTAGGTTCGTGATTGTTCATCGTAATAAGAAGAACAATCTATAATTAAAAAAGTGTATTTTTCCACTTTTGAATAACAAAAAATGAGAAATCGAGTGAAAAATGGTGGGGTTATAAATTGACCATAAAATTAAATTTTTGGGTGTATGAGAAATTTCGCACATGACCCTTTTTTATTCCACTAGACATACAGTTTCTACTGTATTTCTTCAAAAGTATTTTTTTACTGTAACACAATGTAATCTGGTGTACGCTCTTCCATGTGATCCTAAGTAATCTGGCGTATTGCTTAGAAATTCTGTGTAATCTCTTGTAATCCCTGTAATCGTTTAGAATATTGATATAGATAAAAGTTTTTTAATTTTTTAGTATATTACTTATTATAGAATTATTATATTGAATTAATAATAAAAACAAAAAATGGCTCTCAAATATATATATTAATTAAGACCAGAACTATAAATTATAAAAGTAAGCGTATATATTTCTGAAGTTTTCCAGCTGTATTATCCTTAATACATCTCGATTAAAATTATCACCCATTATTTGTTCTCTGTATTGCGAATGATACAGCTGGAAATCTTTGAAAATATATACGCTTACTTTTATAATTTACAATTACTGTTAAAAAAAATTATATTTCATCTCAATTGTTTGTTGGTTGCTCAACCGAGTACATACCTTGAAGGCAGCAATTTAAATGAAGACTAATGTAATTATCTTCCTTTTGCACGTCCAAAAGAAGTTAATCGGATTTAACAGAGATTGCGTGTAGTTGAGAAGAATTCGTTTATTACTACTTAATGTTAGGATAAGTCGATTCATACAAGACTAATAATTTTTTCCTAGATTTCAAACGGTTTTTAAGGCAAATTTTTTTTCAAATTTCGGTCAACGTAAACCTGGACTCGTCATCTGATATAGTTCTCGATATTTCACAATACAAATAATGGTAGTATTCATACGTAGAGCAAAGATTTTGCGTTAATAAAGTGTAATTTACTTATTTTCACATGTATTCATACAAAGTTACGACTCAGAGCATAATAGTTCTATATCCTTATATCCTTGCTTTTCATTTCTTTTAATAAAAGATACTTTCAATTAAAAAAATTCTGTATCAATATTTATTATTTATTTTATGTCAAAAATTAATATATTCATTAATATAAAAATTATTTTCAGATGCAATTAGAGCGTGATGATATGGAAAATTCTCATTTTTGCCACCGCATAACTTGTATTACAATTTATTTAATTCTTTGTCTTCTTTCGCGTACAAAACGAGTGAAGGAGAATCAACGAAGATTTTTAATTGTAATTTCATTTAGTCGTCACTCACAGTTGGAAGAAACATGTGGTTCCGCGTGTAAAAAAAATGGTCTTGCACAAGTATGGGTTCCAAGTAGGTCAAAAATGTTTACAGATTGTTCACGGATGGGACATGTATGGATCGCTGGCGTGCTTTAGCATTTCTGGTGGTCACGTCCCATGCTAAACTCAAATTATTAGTTTAGCACTAAATTCGGCGGTTTCCATAGTTTATCTTGCAAAAACAACAATAGCGAGTTCCGTTACGACTTAAACTTTACTAATTCTCTCTTTTCATCATCTCATATAAATTGGTCTAGTTTTAAGAGCATTTCCTAGTTGAATTTTATTATTTTGCAGCTCGAAATTCGATTGTTAGATAATACGCGTTTTTTAGACTTTAACCAGAAAGTTTATAATCTACCCAATAATAGATTTAATACTTTCACGATGATTCATTAGGATAAATTTAAATTAAAAATTAAAAGCTTTTTCGGGTTTCAATCGTGTGCAAAACTACGAATCTTGCCGACGTTTCGCAAACATTGCAGTTCACTTCTTCAGGACTGACCTGAAACTGAAGTTTCAGGTTATGTTGTTCTTACACATATTCTCTACGATGTCTGTGATTGGCCAGAACGCCCCATGGTAGGGACTGTTCGAACTTCATTGGCCAATCAAGTCAAAACAACCATCAACAACAATCAAGTCAATCTACCCAATGTCAAAAACCTTACCCAATGACACTTCACACACTCTTGATAATACTGTTCTGTAAAAATTCCTTACTTGTTTTGCACCTACATTATTTAGGTTGGTTATTATAGATTTTTGGATGCAGATTACGAGTCTTGTCAACGAAAAATGTCTTATCCAAAAGTCAATAAAAACGACCACAATCATTCTCTTGCCAAATTCACTGTTACACATTCTTATTAGAGACGTCTATTTAAGGAGTGTTTCCTCCATTCAATACTCGTTTCTCTTTCAAACTCTAAGCCTTGCGACTTCGTCTACGAGTTTTATAGTTTAGGTTAAAGATTACAATTTTAGAGTTGTGAGGAACACTGGAACTACTTTGCTGGTGCCATTCTAAGGCAAAGAATGGGACAAGCCTGGTGAAAATTGCGAAGCTTTCTCTTGCTTTGGTGATACTAATTCATGTCAAATAAGAAGAAGAGCAAAAGCTGTGCTTGGAATTGGGGACCTATATTCATATTTACCCTGCTGATGCAATTCTAAGCAAATGAATGGGGAAAGCCTGGATCAAAACTGGAAAACTTTTTCTGGCTTCGGTAACGCTAATTAAAGTCAAATAATAAGAACGGGAAAAGTTGGAGGTAAAATTGGAAGCCTATATCTATCTTTAACCTTAAGTGCCATTCTGAGGCAAAGAATAGCACATTGTTGGGATGAAAATTTCGAAGCTTTTTCTAGATCTGGTAACGCTAATTTAAGTTGAGTAATAAGAAGAGGAAAATCTGAAGTCAAACCCGGAAACCTCTGTCCATCTTTAACCTACTGGTGCATTCTAAGCAAAAGAATGGGACAAGACTGGGTCAAACTTGCAAAGCTTTTTCTAGATTCAGTATCGCTAATTCAAGTCAAATAATAAGAACGGGGGAAAGTAGAGTTAAAATTGGGAACCTATATCCATCTTTAACCTACTGGTGCCATTCATACATACACTTTTATACTTTCTCGTGAAAATGACCAGGCTGTTCTTTTCCGGATTTACCGAGAGCTTTAAGCTGTCGTGAAATAGCTGGGCGATGTGCAGTGCCAACCTTGTAAGACCCACCAACGTTTCCAGATGAACCCCACTACTTACGATTAAAAAGTGGTCCGCGTATCCCTAGGTATAATACCCTTTCTTATAAAGCCTACGAAGGAGGCCGTATGACACGCCACATCTTGAAGCCTCTCGACAGATGATTTCTGGAGGGGTATTGCTGAAGGCACCCTCTATATTTAAGAAGGTGCCCACAGCATACCTCTCTGTTCCAGCTGCTGCTTTTTGCTACGACAGCATGGAGAGCAGTTTTAGCGAGTAGCCTGCCTGAAAGGCGTGCTGCCCTCTGTGTAGTGGTGAGGCAAGAAGCACCTTACTCTGATTTAGCTCTCGATCAGTCTTTCCAGTGTCTTCGGGATAAAGGACGTTAAGCTCATTAGCCGGAAATCTTTAGCAGAAGTGTAGCCCTCCTTTCTGGGTTGTGAATAAAGGCCACTCTGTCATCTTCCACGCCGATGGCACTTGTTTTAGGGCAATGCTTGCCCTCAATAGTTTTTTCAAATTTGGTTCGCTATTTTGTGGCGGAAATTTTGTATTTTACCAGTTTGACCTCAAATTTGAATTTCTTGACCCCGAAAACCCCCTGACGACTACTTTTGGCGAACGTAACGTCAGTTCTTTCAAAGTTAGTCCGCCAGTTTGTGGCGGCCATTATATTTTTGACCATTTTGAGCTCAAATTTGAATTCCTTGACCAGGAAAACATAAGGGTGCTGAGTTTCGAGAAAGCTTGCTCACTATTTATATTTTGGCCAACTTTTCGGGAGTTTCCGACCACTGTGTTGTAGTGCAATTGTTCTCATATGATGCATTTCAGTTCCTCTTTATATGAGTCACAAAGTGTATTCCTGGGGTTTCTGGTCTTTGAAAGCGCCGCTTTTCCTAGGGCTAACCGGAACAAGATATATTTGTGGTCCGAGAGAGACTTGTCATCAGAGACTCTCCAGCCTTTTATCCTGCTCCCCAGTTCTGACGAGCATAGAGTCAAATCGAGAACCTCACTTCGGTTTTTAATCTGGAACGTGGGGGGTTTCACCACGATTCAGAATCTCCAGCTCAGTGTACGCTAGGTGGGGGCCAATCAGCATCGCCCGGGAAATAAGCCGAGGAGATGAACTCCTCTAGTCTTTTTCCACTTCTGTCCCTGAGTCTCACCTTAATAACGGTGAAGTCCCTCGGGCAGAGCTTATAAACCAAAATTACATCCATACCCTTAACGGATTTGCATGCCCGTGGTGCTTTTTCACGCGTTCGTGAAAAAAGGAACCTGATGCGGAAAAAATCGATTTTCATTTTCTTATGCCAATCGATATTTTGTAAGTTACTCCTTCATTTACATTAATCAGAAATTGTTTAAGTTAATTACAGTTTCTGCTATTAGGCTACAACCATAGGTATGATAAGCGTACGCGGAGACCGAGCGATAGGCCTACGAAAGCCAGCCCCACCACTTACCACATAGCTGCACGCGACATGTCTGTGAGCTACACTGGCTCGTGCTTAAAAGTGCATTGGTAAGTGGAGGAGGTGCTTTTCGTAGATGCATCCTCACTACTCAAATACTGGCTTGCGGACTCTGCTACGATCGCCCGTCCTGTAAAATTCAGCTTTGACGTAATAGGACCCTTTCTTCGCGGACGGTCACATATATGGAGCAAGATCCTACTTAGCCACTAATCCTTTCCCTGTATAATTAGGGTTCTTGGAATGGGGCATGAGCTGTCTCCACGACTGATATACGCCTAGTTAGAACTGCCGAGGCGCCCTCACTGCGGTGCAAATTACTATACATTGTGGAGATTCCCGTTTCAGCTGTTGATAGGTTAATTGGGGGCGTTACCGGATGCTCCTGGTCTCCTTACGAGGCCCAGGTGCGTCATCCGAAAGGTAACCCTACTCGCCGCTAGACATGGTCGGTTATCCAGAGCCACAAGGGCCCGGATTGAAAATCCCAGAAAGATCAAAAACTAGAATCCAGCCCTCTTTCTTCTGCCTGGCTCACTGACGGTTGGAAAACACTTTCCACGAATTGGTTTATAGAGTATCTTTCTGGAAGCTCAGGCGCCTCAGAACGGTCGACACCCTGTCCCCTTCAACTCCAGGTTTATTTCCTCCTTGAACCTAAGCGCTGGAGTTCCTCCACTATATAAAAAACATATTTTTAGAAGACAAATTTATTATTAATTTAATATCAGTGATAGAATCCCTGATGAAATTGGCGGGAGTTCGCCATTTGCTAAATATTCTAATTTGGCTTGATCAGAGATTTTATAGCACAAATGTTGTTATCTTTTATTTATTCTTTATATTTGAATGCTACTATAGCGATTAAGATGAACCAAATTTTTTTAGATATTTATATTATTTGAAAAAATTGCATTTAGTATTTTTGTTTAATGAGTCATCGGTCATTTGGGGACAAGTTTTGGCAAAGCTCCATATTTCGATGACCTACCTCGATTTCAATTTGCTCATTCATGTGTCATTTGTCCATATGTATAAATATTACGTTAGGCAGGTCATGTTAATGACAATGAAAGACTTGATGCTCGACGTGCTGAGAGGTGAGTGAATCTGTTATCAATTATTTGCTTGTATTTTGTGGCTCGGGAGCATAACGATCTTATTTTATATTATATTCTTTATACTTATTTTTTTAATTTTAATATTGAATGACGAATATTCCGTTCGAATAAGTAAACAATACAGTTTCTTAAGGTAAAATTATTTCAGGTTTCTGTATGTATTTTCTGGTATGGCTGGTACGACAGCAGAAGTTCTGGACTTTTCAGCTGAAGACATTTTAGCTGCAGAGAGTCCTCCGGACGATAAAATAAAGAAAAAGCGCTGGTTTTTGAATAAACTTGAGGTGAAAAATCAGCAGCTTTGCAAAATATTCAGAAAGGAAAAAAAGTATCCTTCGAACCAGCGGAAAATTGAAAGTTCCGGAAACAACAATCGGAGATGCTATAGCAGGTAGCACTCAGTGGTGGATTTATGTATTGGTCGCCCCTAGGCTAACAGAAATTTGCTTCCCTTAGGCTAAGAGAAATTAATTATTCGAGTTTGAAGCCACAGTACGACATGCAGTTATGAAATTTTGCCGCCCTAGGCTGCAGCCTACGTAGCCTATATGGGAAATACGCCACTGGTCGCATTTCTGAACATAGAGTAAGAACCGGTCCACTGAGTATTTTGACAGAAGCAGAGGAAAATTTCATTGTATATTGGTGCATCAATTTGGCTAAATCTGAATTTCCTGTCAAGTTTAATGACTTAAAAAATACAGTTGATGAAATTATAAAGGAAGATGGAAGGGTTACGTCATTTATGATAATTTTTATTCACGATCCTTGACGAATTCTCAATGGCGATGAAACCTCGAATGAAACAGAATTATGCTCGTGCCCCAAGAGTGGTAAAGTTATCGGTCCTAAAGGATGGAAGAATATTTACACTTCTGCGAGTACAGAAGAGTAGAGGACACACTTGACCTCGGTGAGAATCTGGTTAGAACCTTCGTACCACGTTTCGAGGAAAAGGGAATTAATATACTATTCACTGTGTGCCTCCTTCGAGAAGTAAAGCTGGAGCTTTCTAATTCGTCACTGAAAACTCTGCAGAAGAGTCAAAACTCGTTGAAAAAAATTCAGGTAAATCTATAATATTAACTTTATTATCATGGCCTTTTCTGTTTTTACAACTTCAATATATAATTATACTAAAACAATTTTTTATTTTCTCCGAATTAATTTTAGTTGTCATTTTTGTGGTTACAAATTCTGACGCAGTAGTAAAAGAATTAGTATCACTATTGGAATTCGTAAATGAATTAAACAAAGATCTACATAATTGCTCTTCATGGTCAAATGTTTTATTAGAAGGTGATGGCTTCAAGATAACAGGACCTTTTGTGATTAACTTAATCCAGGAAGATCATCTTTTCAAACGTATTAAGAATTATCTTCATTTTTGTTCCTTATATTATACTCTCAATTAATGAGTGTTTGTAAAAATTGACCTTATTTTCAATTATTCTATAGTTGCTAAAGAATTGGATCCCATAGTTAAACAAAAAGTGCTTCTGACATCCAGTTCTTCTTTGAATAAATTTCTCAAAAAAAAGTCATCTTTATCTAAGGCATCCGCTCATCACTTCTTCTATACGGAAATTGCATACAAATCGAAGAAGTCATAGGAAAAACGGCCTAGTGATGTATCCAGTCAATGTTGGAGAGATTATTTTAAGGGAAAAGAACTCGAAAGAATTGAATTTGAAAATGAAAAAGCTGCGCGAAAAGAAGAAAGGATGAGGATAAAAGCAGAAAAGGAAAATATCCAGAAACAGGAAGCTGCAGAAAGTCAAATTAAAAGAGCAAAGGTCGTGAAAATAAAACAAAAATAAATGGTTCCATAATTGTAAGCGTATTATAATTATTTAAGAAATTTTTAGTTTACGATAGTAGCATAGTTACTATAAATTCCAATTGTAAAATAGTTGTTGTTTGTTTAAAACACTCTTTAAGATTAAGAGAATATATATATTCAATATAATATGCATAATATATAACATATATAATATATAATATATAGAATAATCTATAGAATAATCTATAAGGTGGATTATTATTGAAGAAATTTAGAGTTGTGATAAAAGCATAGCTACTATAAATGCCAATGTTAAAAAAAACTGTTAGGTCTATATTTTAAAAGCATGTAATTTTTTATGTTTTTAAAATATGTAATTCAGTTTTGAAGATTTACAATGGAATATTGTTCAATTTTGAAGATTTTTAATTGAAGATTCTTCAATATTTAATGTCTATTATCCAAATGTTTCTGACATAGATCAGTTTTAAATTATTAAAATGTAAATTTATTTAATTTTCAAGATTTAAATTTTGAAAGGAATGTAATTTTGAACATTTTTCTGAATATATAGTTCAGTTTTGAAGATTTAGAATAAACAAATTTTGAATTTCAAAGATTTTCAATTAAACCCTTCGAGTACACACTGGGTCACTGGGACCCAAAGTGTAAGAAATGTTAGAAAAAAATTGATGTGTACTCGAAGGGTTAAAAATTCAATTTTGAAGGCTTACAATTAAAAACTCGTTAATTTTGATAGATGTATAAATAAGAATTCTTAAATTGTGATTACTTTGAAGATCAAAAGTCAAGAGTTTTTAATTTTAACTCTACCAAACTGATGAATTTTTAAATATAAATCATGAAAATGGCACGATTTTCAATTGCAAAACATGACAAATTTAAAATATTTAATTATAAATCTTTTCAATGAGATATTTTGAATTTTAAAGATTAACCATTCAAATTTCTACAATTTTTAAGAGTTACAATACAAAATACTTGTATTTTAAATATATAGATTTGCAAATTATTTGTTTAATGGCTGAGACGGGAGTGTCCATGATGCAGACAAAGTGGCACCATAGTAATGGCGCCTCGGTGGTTCTAATCAGGCTTATGGGACCAGTGCAGACAGGCATTTCCCTAATCTAAAAACCGTATAAAAGCGATTTTGTTTCCTAACCTCTGCCCCGGGGACTTCACCTTTATTAAGAAGACACTCAGGTGCAGAAGCGGAAGAAGACTCGACGTATGTATCGTTTTGGCTTATTCCCCGGGCGAAGCTGGGGCCCCTACCTCACAGAGAGGTCGAGGCTCTAATTCTGCTCTGCCAGAAGAATAGGATTCTTCTGCTGTTGGGCTTAAAAATAAGAGTGAGGTACGCAATTTGACTATATGCTCAAAAGAACTAAGAAGCAAGATACTGTGCTGGAGAGTCCCCGACAAGGAGTCTTTTGGATCACAAATATATCGTGTTCAACTTAGGCCCAGGAAAACCTGTTTGTTTCAAAGATCAGAAGCCCTACGATATCATAGGTGTGTTAGGTCACGTTGCGATTTCCTGCAAAGAGCTCTGATTACATCATATAAGAACAATTGCCCTATAAGTACAATCAAGTCTAGGAAAGGAGCAGAACCGTGGAACACCAACCTGGAGAAGCTACGTGAAAAGACTAAAGCATTGCACAAAAGGGCAAACAGAACTACATTGCATTTAGAATAGGACATCTACAAGACGGCCCAGTATGAATACAATTAGAACATAAGAATTTACAAACAGGAAGATTGGAGATCTGGATGCTCGCCTCGGGCTCACGAGGCTCGTAATGGCGTGCTTGCCGAAGACGAAAAAGAAACGCTGAATCACCTGATGGAAGTCCACTTTCCAGGTTTTGAGCGAACTCAAACCGACCGAGAGGAGGAAGCCTGGGGCCAGAAGATGGAGGAGACTATCTAGAATTTCGCTGCCAAGGTCGTTGATATCAAGAAGGTGGAATGGACATTGGGTCCTCCAGCCCCTTTAAATCACCGGGGGCAGAGTGGCCTTCGTACCTAAACCTGGCAAGAAGGGCTACGCTTCTGCTAAAGATTTTCGGCCAATCAGCTAAACGTCCTTCATCTTGAAGACTTTAGAGAGAATGATCAAGAGATATATCACGGTAGGGTGCTTCTAGCCTCCACGCTGCATAGAGGGCAGCACGCTTTTCAGGCAGGCTACTCGATAAAACTGATCTCCATGCTGTCGTGGAAAAACTGGAGCAGTAGCTGGAACAGGGTGGGTATGCTGTGGGCACCTTCTTGGATATAGGTGGTGCCTTCAGCAGCACCACTCCAGAAGTCATCTATCGAGAGGCATCCCAGACCAGTTATTCAGCTAGATATAAAGCATGCTACACCGAGGGCGACTCGAAGTCAGATTGTGCGAAGACATTGTCAGGAAATACGTGGATTACTTTGTGATTCTAAACAGAGGGGCTCATCTGGAAAGACTAATGGGTCTTATAAGGCTGGCGCTGCATATCGTATAGCTCTAGTGCGACAGCTCAGGGCCCTCGATAAATCTTGAAAATACCAGCATGTTCATTTTCACAATAAAGTACAGAGTGTCAAAAGTTGACGCCCCTGCATTCCGTCGTGAAAGGCTGACCACCTCAGACTTAGTAAAATATCTGTTGGTGATCCTAGAGAGCAAAATGAACTGGGGAAAGCATCTAAGACCCAATGCAGGAAGTTTGTCATAACATTTTGAACGTGCAGCAGAGTCTTGGGTGTGACGTGGTGTCTAGGGACTAAAATGTTTGCATGACTTTACTCCTCTGTCCTTAAATCAAGGCTCTTATATGCGGCCGTGGTCTGGTGGCCACGGGTGAACTCAAATCGATGGAAGATAGGCTGCGAATATCACAAACGCTGCCATTTAGGGGCTTGTGGGAGCAATGAAGACTACGCCCACAGCGACGATAGAATTCATGCTGCGTAAGAAACCTCTATACATTGCGATAACTGCCAGGGTAGCTCACGCGATGGGCTACCTGGAAAAAGAAATAGATTGACTTAAGAGACTAGACAGACTAGGCTCCCAAAAGACATCAGCATACTGCCAATTCTAGAAATGAGGTAAAATAAAACAATAAAACGCTTTAACTTCACCAAGACTTTCCGCGTACGTATCCCAAGTGGAGATCCCGCTCTAATAGAGGTAAACCCTGCTGTTAGGAAGATTACAATCTGCTTGGACAGCCAAGCAAGATTAACTACATTTTGGAAACTAGACATAACATCAGAGCTGGTTTGGGAATTCAAAATGGCATTAAACGAACTTGCAAAGAAGAACAACTTGGCTCTCATATGGATTCCTTGTCACACAGAGGTCAAGGGTAACGAAAAAGTGGATCAGTTGGGAAAAAGGGGCGCATCAAGTAAATACATAGGACCGGAACCGATACTGGGTCTAGCGTCTTGCTGCTTCGGCAGATGGTCATCAAGAGCTGGATTCGGACAAAGCACCGGGAATACTCAGAACAAACCCGGGATTGCCTCCAGGCGAAAGTCATGCGGGGCTATACGTATAGGATGAACTGAACCAGGGAAATCCTGGGATTACCCAAGACAGACATGAGGAAAGTGGTTCAGATGCATTCAGGACCCAGCCACCTGAACTATCACATGCACAAAATGGGGTACAACCCCACGACAGAGTAGAAGAAATGCGGCAGGGATGATGTAACATCCATGCATGTCTTATGCCAAGGCCCTGCATTAGCTAAGCTCAGGCAACAAACCCTTGGGGCCCGATTCATGGGACCTGTGAAGATCATAACGCGATCAGTGGGTGACCCACTGGGCTTCATCAAGAGGTCTGCAATCAATTACTGACACCGAATAGATGACGGTGTGGTACAACAGACTTTATAGTTTGAACGCTAGGTAGGGGGGGGGGGCATTGGGGCTCCCTGCCCACCTATAAACGAAACAAATTAAACTAATTAAACTACCTACACATCTCACTATTCTTCAGATTTAAAATAAGTAATTTATTCAGGTATTTAGCAAACTGTATTTTTCCACTTTTAATTATTGTTTCCAAACAGTATTGATACTGCGTTTGAATAATTAAATTGTATCACCTAACTTTTTTCAATCAATAAATGAATTTAAACTTATACTTTCGAATTTTTGGATTAGGGTTGCTATGCCATGCTATGCATTCGACAAATCGAGCGATTAGTAAATGCAAGTCGAGAAATGGTGTTTTTACGCTTTTAATTTGTATTACAATTTTTATTTTACATTCTAAATTTTCGAAAGAATATATATACAGAAATGAAAGTTCGGTTAATTTACTGTCCATTTAAATAAGTTTCAAAGTTGATGAAGTTTTCACTTTTAAGAAAGAGGATAGCAAAGTTTGAGTTTTTCTATTTCCTCGAAAATTGGTTCCATTACCCTATTCTTGGTTAAAATTTTTTTTTTTTAAAGTCTACCATTATATTTTCAATACGAAATTAATCTGGTTTGGTTACTAACTCTACTATTTATTCGAAAATTTTACTCTTTCGTTGAAAATTCATTTCATTTTTAATAGAATTTTTTTCTGAAAATTTAACTACTCCATTTTTGGTGGAAAGTTTATCTTTTTTAGTTGAATAGTTATCTCTTTCAGTTAAAAATTCAAGTAGTTGGTTAAAACATTATGTATTTTGTTGATATTTCATCTTTTTATACAAAATTAATGTTCTTGGTTAAAAGTCAACTTTTATGTTAAAAATTCAAAGCTTTGTATGAATGTTGAGTTATTTTCTTGAAAATTAATTTTTTTAAGAAGATCCATAATTTTAGATGATAATTTATCTTTTTGGTTGAAAATCAAACTATTTCTAAGTATTAATGTTTACTATTTAGTTTTTTCTGGGTGAAAATTTATGTATTTTATAGAAAAATTGTCTTTTTCGGTAGGAAACTAAACTTCTTGGTTGAAATTTCATCCTTCTTGTTTAAAATTAACAGTTTTTTGTTTAAAATTAAAATAGTTTTTGTTGAGATATTGAATATTAGAAGTGTCGTTGAGAATTAATTTGATTTCAATTTAAAAATTAACTACTTGGTTTAAAGTTAAACTACTTTGTTTTAAAAGACTTAATGTTTTGGTTCAAAAATCATCTCTTTTGTTAAAAATATAAGTAGTTTGTTAAAACTTCTTTTTTTTAATGAACTTTTTTAACTGAAAATATGACTGTTCCAGTTTTAATGGAAAATTGGCTTTTTTAGTTGAAAATTTGCCTTTTTCGTTATTTAGAGTGAAATACATCGCCCAGATTTTCAATAGAATTTAAACAAATTATTTATGTGTAACGTAAACTCTTTTTGTGCCAAAAATGCTTATTTTATTTTAATTTCCACTGCTAAAAAATTTTTTTACTTCAGAATACATGTATTTTATTCTTTGTATCTTACAACCAAACTATTGAATTTTCAAGCAAAAAGTTGAATCTTCAACCAAAAAAGATTTTTAGTTAAGAAATAAAAAAAGTTCAACCAAAGATCAAATCTAAAAAAAAATGACTTTAATAACATTGTTAATCAATAAAGATTTTCAATCAAAACTATATTAGTAGACTTTTTAAGCAACAATAGATGGGTTTTCTTATTAGTTTCTTTTAATAATTCAATTCGGAATTATATGGAAAATAAATTGGAATTTCGGTTCATTTTTAATACTTTTAAAACGTAATAAAATACGTAAATACATTCTTTCTTTTGGTATCAAAAAAGTATTATTGTTAATATATTTTTTTACTTTGGAATGCATCCATCATTTTATTTTTAGTGAAATACATACCCTGCATTTTTGATACAATTAAAAAAATTATTTAGGGTCTCGCAAACCCATTTTTGCAAAAAATGCATCTTTTAATTTTCTCTGGTAATGAATTTTTTACTTCAGCATACATGCATTTTATTCTTTTCAATGCCAAAGTAAAATAATTGATTAATAGCGTGAGATAGTGAGAACCCCAAATAATTTGTTCGAAAATTAATCCATTAATAACGGTAATTAAAATACAATTATCTTTTTTTAATGGGCTTTAAAGCCTCTTAAATATTTTTTTATATTCCTAAATTTTCAATAATATTAGAAGTCTCTAGATATTTTAATGTCTCATTTTTCTCAAAAAACAGGTGTGATAGAAAGATTCCACTTTCGAATTCGGATCTAATTGCAGTCCAATTTGACCATTGAGTCCCAATTAAAAAAAAATATGAGAGGATAAGAGACCGTTTAGAAAAAGGTAAGACTTTTAAACTTTAAAGGAAAAAAAAAATAATTCGAGAAGAATAATCCCAAAATCCGGGTTTGCCGCTCGGGTGACAGACAGCCCGGAGATTTAAAAAGCCCTAAAGAGACTAATTGGATTTGGGTTTTGAGACAACGGTTGACATTACCTGAAACCATAAATAATGGTCTTAAAATTTCAAGAATCACAGTTAATCCCCTATTCCCTTTTTCCCCATATTTTCCCATATTTTCCCCCCTTTTCCCCTATTTTTCTGAAAATCCCCTATAATCCCTATATTTGAGAATTTTTTTCGTTTTTTTTTTTGAAGCTGCAATTAATTTTTTAAGAATTATAAGAAACTGCTGAGCCGATTAGAGAAGCGGAACAAGAAGCCGCAATTTTAGAAGGTATAAAAAAGTGAAGGAAAGCTATTAAAAAGTTGGAAACTGATTTAGAGTCTGCTGTAAAAATATATGCAATACTTACGGCCATTAAATAAATTATAAGTTGCTCAGTGAAATTAGAAACTACGGCCAGAAGAAAAACGACAAAAGTAAATTGTCGTCGATTTGTGTATAAAAATAGAAAAAAGAATATTTTTAATTAAAAAAATATATATTGAAATTAAACATTTTAATTTGAAATTGATTTATTCCGTGTATAAAAGATTCTATGTCAAAAAATTTACAGAATTAAGATTTTGGTCTTTGAATATTATTGGTGAGGGAACAATTAGGAAATTTTGAAAATGAAGTTTTACATGTTGAAAATTTATATTTATGCGTTAAAAATTCATGTATTTTGTTGAAAATTAATCTTTTTTGGTTGAGGATTCAACTATTTTCTTGGAAATTGGTCTTTTTTGGTTTAATTCCACTGTTTTTTTTTATTAAAAATTTTTTTTTAAAGTATGTATTACACTTTTCTTTGAGAATTCATATTTTTGGGTTGAAAAATTGAATTACTCTTTTGAAAAATTATTATTTTTTTTAATTGAAAATTTAACTACTTGGGTCAAAGTTAAACTACTTTGTTAAAAAAATTATTTTTTTCGTTCAAGCTTCATCTCTTTGGTTCAAAAATTAAACTATTTTGTTGCAATGTTTTTTTTTAATTAATTTTTTTAACTGAAAATGTAACTTTTCCATTTTTGGTTGAGAATTTATATTTTTTAGATGAAAATTCTTCTTTTCTGGTAAAAAAATCATGTTTTTACAAATTTGTCTTTTTTTTTGAAAAATTCATCATAGTTGGTTGAAATATTAACTTTTGTCTATAGAAGTAGTGACTATAAGCATGACCTTGACGAGGACCTTCAAGGTCATTTTAAGTTCAATTATTTTCATATTGGAAACCCCCTTTCAAGCTCACAATGTACCTATGCATCACCTAGGTACATATTTTAACGTAAAATTCCCACTCTATAGATTGTTGATGTAAAAAGGGAGCTTCCATTTCCCTAAAATTACCTGAAAATGACCGTCATGGAAAATAATTGATGTAACAGAATCCAGGAAGCGAGGATATGAACTCTTTCTGGCTACACTGAATATTTAGGTCAAATGTTAGTTAGGTCAAATGAAGCTGTAGAAAACAATGTATAATACATATCAAAGATGGCCAACCCAACAGGATTAAAAATTGAAAATAATTTTTTTTTTAATGTTGCATATACAGATTTAAAAGTTAGAAATTCAGAATCTACGGATTTCGTCGATTTCAGGTACCTAAAATTTTTCTACAAAATTTAAAATTTGGATGAATATAACGTATCTTCTAAAGGGAAAGAGATACGTCAAAACGGACAAAAATGTCAGATTCAGCTTCAGAGTCATCTAATATATGCATATTAGTAATTAAATATGATTAAAAATTCAATATGCATAAATAAATAAAAATAGATAATATAAATAACCTGGGAAATATAAAAGGTATTAGGTTTTATGGCATTCTATTCGTGGACCGCTAATAAAAAGGATTATTCTTTGAGTCCAAGCTCTGAAGATTTCTGAACATTTCTCATGAGTTCTGACTTTTACTGACGATTACTGTCGAAAAACGTAACAAAACTGGTCAGAAATGCTCAGAAGATCTGACTTTTTTCTGACGATTCTTGACTTTTTTTTAGTAGGGAAAGAATAAATATTATATTATTTTCTTTAATAAATTATACAATCTTCATTATTTGTAATTTTCTTTGTATAAAGAGTATGTGATATATTTTCGTGAATGAAACTCCAGAACTAGAGTCTCGGAAAAGTCCACTATTTATAAATTAATGTTTATTGCATTTTTATGTAACTTGTGTCAGAGGTATTCTTTTTATACATAAAAATGTAATATTTATTCATATGAATGATATTTAGAATTATAAAAATATGTTGAATTCTTAACCTATAAATTCTATCTGATATTATTATTATATTGATATGATTGATGTCTCTTATGATTTACTAACTTCTTATTATAATGACTATTTCTACAGGAATGTGTGCAAAGGATATAACACTCGATATGGCAATTTGAAAAATATATAACAATAGTTAACAAGCGCGCGAACGATTACTTATAGGTTAGGATACCATATTGTCGTACTTATACTCATGTTCCAAATGCTTGAAAGCGTGGCGGATTATGAAGTACAATTAACACGTATATTATTTTTTTAAATAATGTGTTCAGAAAAGTGATGAATATTGACGAATAAGTAATTAATTGTTCAATATTAGTTGTTTCTGTAAGGCGATTGGGTATGTTTAGAATAACGAATTCAAAAATCCCGCCCACATAGTCACGTGTTCAAATGTGAAACACATTTGTAGAAAACTAAGGACGTAATATACGTAGTAATATACATGTTGAACACCATGAAATAAACGTGATGTATTATACGTACCCATCCCTGTTGCGGCCCGCTAAGCTGAGCTTGAAAAATCACCGTCTCTATAGAGAGCGTAGCCCAGTTCGCCGCTGCCAGGGTTGCGAAGTGACGCGTCACTCAAGGTATTCTACGCAAATTACCTAAATGAAGTAATTTACGTAAAATACCTCGAATATGTAAAATACATGTAGAAAACCTCTGATTGACTGTCTGACTCAAGTTTTGTATTTCCCGCCTCAGAGGTGGCGCCCTCATATATAGAATAAGATGTCATTCACATTATGTATAAAACTGATCACGTAAAATACCAGCCAAATTTCCGTAGAAAACCAAGTAAATTACCACGAGTATTTTGCTTACCCATCCCTGGCCACTGCTATAATGTCATCTAAAGGCTCATTTACACCTCTTTTGTGAAAATTTTTCGAGTCTCACCCTATCATGTAACATTAGCTTACGTTTATATTATTGTAGAAATTCTCCAGATATTTTTCTCGGAAAGTTTGTAGAATGACCTAAAATTATGATATTGCCGCATGTTAGAGTGATAGGAAAAAAGTCTTTCCAATAGAGGTGTAAATGAACCCTAAGTATAGCATCAGCCTGAAACATATTTTTTTCGCGGGAAGAAAAACCCGAACATAACGTATAATTGTTCATACTTGTGACCTTTCTAAATTTGCCCATTATCGAAAATTGCCCATTATCGAAAAATTGCTAATTAACCATTGTCATGCACAGATTCCTGCAATTAAACGGAAAATAATTTATTTCAAAATTTACCGATAAGTTTCCGCTGTGACAATACTATTTCCGGAAATTCCCAAGCTGAAACTTTACGTTGTTGTTTTTTAATACACCTATTAACTTCAAAGACCATGGCGACTTTTAAACCCTGTGTCTGCTGTCAACATTATTTTGGCAAATAAAGTGTGATAAGTGGAAAATTTGGCGATTAATTCGGTAATGATTCCCAAGTATCATCTTTTTGGAGTGTTTTGTACTCGGAAATATAAAATAATTGGTTCTTCATTGCTGCTTATTTAAATGTTGCGCCGTTTTTACCCTCATACAGGGTAAAGTCAGGTATACTTTACCCACTTATCCATTAGCCTGATCGACTTTACCCTATACTCTAGCCGACTTTATCCAGAAATAACTATTACCTGCAACATTTCGTACCCCCAGTTTTTTCTGTGTTATCAAGGCATGAAAGACGTGTCGCACTCTTGTAAGTGTGGTTGAAAGGTATGTTCTTCACAGTTCGCCTTCCTTAATATTTAATGGGTCACTTCGGGGTGTAGATTGCTGTTTAAAATCAGTGCGCATCGCGGAATTATGTGTTTTTCTTTGTTACACGTTAGTAGGGTGATTGAAAATGTGAATCTGGCGGGCGGGGCATAGTAATTTTTCGGTCGTGGCTTCCAACATGGCGCGGAATCACGACAGCTAAGGTCAATCGAAGTCACCGCCATTTTGGAAGAACCCGGCATTAAGATGGTATGATTATTTGAGTCGGTCGGAGTGATCTTATAAGTGAAATAGGTTCTTAAATTATTTAAGATGATCAGTTCAACTGTTGAATACGCAGTCCGTCGAGTTGGAAGTCGGCGTCTTTAACGCTAATGTTGGCCAGTTTGGCGCGTAAGACACTGTGGTGAAATCGCGATTCCACTTTAATGATAAGTAATTTTTGAAGACATTTGGCACACTAGGAAAAAAGCTAGATATATGTAAGCATAATTTGTGTCTGAATGCGGTAATTATTCAGGTCGACAAGTCAAATAGTCCAACATGGCGTCGAGCTCGTATGACCTTAGTGTCATAAATGGGGCGCCATGATGGAATGTTTCTAACCTATCATGTAGATGAAATCGCGTCAAAGTTGATAAGATATAATCATTATCATGGTTGAAAATAAAGATCAGCAAGGTGACATAGTTTAATTATTAAGTACTAGGTGAGCCAACAATCGATTCAAGACGTTGGTCCTTAGGTCGCTTGGGCGAGTAGTTGATACCTTATAAATAAGGCTCTGAAGCGCATTCGACGAATAACATGTAAATGGTCGATATTTTTCATTTATCGTTAGTCATAGTATGTATGTATGTATGAATGTATGTATGTATGCATGTATTTACGATTATTTTATCTGCCTGTGAGCATGATAACTTTTGAAAAAATTGAACTATTGGATTGGCCTTTGGTCTACTCTTCATGTATCCTAAACTAGAATTCAAGTTCGTCAGCTAGCCACTTTCGATACAAAATCTAAAAGATATAGCAGTTTCATTATTTTGTTTTATATTTATATTAAAAATTATAAAATTCAATACAAAAAAATTAGTACTCAGCGAATACAAAATTAGTAACAAACTAGTTCAACTTTCAACCAGATAGTTGAATTTTTAATCAAAGGAGATGAATTTCATATAAAAAACTAATCAATTCCACCAAAAAGATGAATTTTCAACAACGAAGATTAATTTTCTATGAGGAAAGACCAATTTTCAGCAAAATACCTAAACTTTCGATTAAACAGAGGAACGGTTAACGAAAAGGATCAATTTTTGAACAAAATATAATAGACAAATTTTCGGTTGAAAAAATGATATTACAGCATTAAAAATTAACAAAGTAGTTCAATTTTACACCAAGATGTTCAATTTCCAACCAAAGAAGATGAATTTTTAACAAACTAGATGAATTTTCAAACACATAGTTGAATTTTGAAGAGGGAAAATTAATTTTTATCAACAACGACGAATTTTCAAGCAAAAAGTTGAATGTTCTAAGAAAAAAGATGACTTTTCAATCAAAAATTGCAAAGTTACACTTTTAACTAAAAATCCTTATTTTGAATAATAAAAAAATTATTTTTCCTCAAAATTTCTGAATTAACAAAAAAAGAAGAAATTTGAATAAAATAGCGTATTTACAACCGTAAAGAGGAATTTCTATCAAAGAAGATTAATTGCTACTAACAATGACGAATTCTTAACAAAATACATAGACTTTCAACCAAATTCTTGAATTTTCAAATAATAAGGTTCTGAAAAAAAATTATGTTTTTTATTAAAACTCCAAAGAGTAATTTATTAAAAAAATTAGTACAAAAAACCTGCTTGGTCTAGTAAGTATCTTAATTACAGTTCGCATAATTTATTTTTTCATGAAATTGGTTTAATTAAAGGTTTAGTTGATAGCTGTGTTAAATTGAGCGCTATTCAATTTACAACAAAAAATCGATTTAAAACAACATCATTATATAATGATTACTCTCTCAAAAAGGTTAATGACATTATAATTCACTTACAGATTTACTGGCATTTTTTTCATTTTCGCTTGTTTCTTTTTTACAATCTAATGATCACTTAGGAATGATCTTTTGTTCTTCAAAAATGATTATATTAATTTTTAAACTCAGATACAATTTATTTATTCACAATTATTAATTGAATGATGGTTGTTTAATCTTAATTTTACATGACCGTAAGACGAGAAGAATTATTTATTTAATTTAGCTTACTCAAACATAAAACATGTTCAATATTGTCAATGATTTATTGGAAAAGTTTGAGGACTTAATGTAACTGCGCAAGAGTATCAAATATTCAGAAATGTTTCCTGATCTATTCTGTTTAATGGTGTGTAGTATTTTGATTTACAAACTCCGCTACAAAATAAAATTTGATTGGATGATTTGGACCTACTGGAGATTCCCTAATTTCATCTTGGGTCAAGGTGGTAATCGCGCCGCTTTCAATGTTTATTTTTGCCCGTCGTTTTGGATTTTGTGCATATATTCCAGCAAGAACATCACTACTCTCGACTATTGCAAAGACATCACCACCGAATGTTGATAATACAATTTGTTCTTGGATTGGAATTGGCATATAGCGATGGCGTCCTGCAAGTATTTTTATTGGTTTATCCGCAGGAAAAGTATATCTTCGAAGTTCAAATAGCCGGTGTGGATTTTCTTTATAACAAAGCCGAATAAATTGAAGTTGGTCAAGTCCATATCCAAGTATGTTAGAAAACGGAAGCGCAGGGTGAAACATGGACGTGCCAGGAAGACGAGGCTCAGCAGAAGAAGAAGATCTAGCCAGAAAATAAGGTCACAGGAAATCAAACTTAAGTAAAGATAATTCGATTGAATAAAAGAAATTCAATTGAATTCAGATAAATGGGAGTATATGAAATAAGGAAACAAGAATCGGATAAAGTCCAGAAGAATTCATGTTAATTTTAAAAGTCTATAAGGCGTATTGAATAAAATAATTGAGAATCAAAAACAGGTTTCATAAATTCAAACGATATCATGGAAATTTCAGACAGAGACTTTTTCTCAAATGACTAAACAAGGAGTTGAGAAACAAAGTGATAATAACTAGTTTTTTTAAAGTCACTTACCCATCTCCGTGGTTTACATTCTCTACTCTGAAATGATATTGGATTGGGCGATGATGGCCTACTGGAACTTCCTCTTTTTCTTCTGTGGTCAATGGGGTAATCTTGCCACTCTCAATGTTTATTTTTGCCCGTCCTTTCCACTTGGTGCGAGGATTATGTCTATATATTCCAGCAAGAATATTATTATTCGTCAATATTGCAAAGACGTCACCATCGAATGTTGATAATACAATTTGTTCATCGGGCGGTACGGGCGGAAAGGCATTATTTTTTGTGGATAGTTTAATTCCTTTGTCCGCAGGGAAAGTATATTTTCGAAGTTCGAATTGCCGATGCGGATTTTTAATGGGACTCAGTCGAATGAATTGAAGTTGGTCAAGTCCACATCCAAATCCGTCAGATGAAGGAAGCCTGGTAGGTGGATCTATATAGCTGGCAGGAGGAGACCTTGACCTTGTTTGTTGATGAGGTTCAGCAGGAGAAGGCCCGAGCGGAGAATGAGGTCTGGCTGGAGGAAGAGAACTGGCAGAAGAATTTTGTCTGTCAGAAGAAGACGAGGGGCCGCCGCGGGGAATGCCAGGAATATGGGCACCATCAGGCAAATATTCGAATTGTGAACTTGACTCTGCAACAAGAAACAGACGATTTTCTTTTCTCTGAAAAACAAATATTTTCGTATGAGTAATAGTAATCTACAAAAGTAACCAGCTGGTACATTCTGTTCTCAGCACGAAATTTCTTTGTAGTGATGCTTTTTTTCAGCTGTGCATAGGTATTGTACATCTTGATAAACATTCTAGAATGCCGCAAAAAATAGTAGAAATACATTTAGGTGGTCAATTAATTCCTTAGACTTTTATTTTTTTGTTCACTTATAATTAAAATTGAATAAGATGCTCACAATCCGAGCAAATAGAATTTCAGGTTGTATGTAAAAAAATCGATCTCTGGTATAATTTTTCCTAAATGAGCTATATTTAAATAGAAGGATTATTCACATGCTAAATCAATTTTAAATTTTTCAACCGTACCGACGCGGAGATAATTAATGTCGAAGTTGACTAATTTAACAGGTAATTCGTGGGCAATGTATAGGCACTCTCCACAATTTAATTAGTAGTAATTAAATGCTCTGGTATAGAAATTGGAAAAATGTCGGTATTTGTGCTGCTTGGAAATACAAATTTTCAGAAAAAACATCCAATTTTTCTACCGTGTAGCTTCATAGATAATCTAATGGAAAATATTGAAATTTGAGTCACTTTCAAACGGATAAACGTAACAGTATCGCGACCCGGCATCGCTATTCCCTCTCTCAAGCTGGCTTTCTGTACGCACTCGACACAAACACACGCACACACAACCAGCTTGGAAGCGTACGTTAAATTGCGACGTTGCGCGACGTTCGAGTCTGCGCACTGAAATTTTCACTATGCGGGCCCGTGAAATTTTTTCAACATAGCATGGCTCGACGGTGCTCCGCGGGACTCTACTATTTATACGGGGATGGGACTTGCATACAACCTTAATACAACTCCTGTTGCGGAAGATTTGATAGAATGTTGACGAAAAACTATCATAGAGTTTCAATGAAATACTTACGTATTCTTGTTGGACAAACGCAGAGTAAGAAAATGATATAAATTAGGATAGAATGCATATTACGACACAGACATTTTTGATTGCGGGAAGTTTGAAAACTTTTTTAAAATTACAGATATAGTATAGTATTATATTCACCAATAGAACTAAGAATTACTGCCAAGATAAGGACCACATTATAAACGATCCACATTTTCTGCAATCAGGGGTAAAACTGATTTACACGTTAATAAATAATTAACTATTCATGAATATTTCATACATGTTTGTCAAATATAAATGATATTCAATTTGAGATTCAAAATTTTCATAATTAAAATATGTCAGTCTGTAACTAACAATATTTGTGTAACAAGCACCCGTCAGACAACACTTATCTCCTACGGATTGGCAAATAAAAAGTTGTACGCATGTGTGGAGATATTTGAGATTTACAGATACATAAAAAAACTTGCTATCCATGAATATATTAGAATGACGAAAACAAGAATTTTTTTAAACATATTTTACTAATCAGAATGAATAATTTAAAATATACATATATACAAGTATATATATATATAAATATTTGAAAACTAAAGGTTAACAACCAGGTGAAGTGTCTTAAACGGTGACTCTGGGATACCGGGATATCTCTCAGAGTATGCAGCCTTATTCTTGCACGCGGGGCTCTACAAGGATGGACGAACTCTTTGACCCCAGATGAAATTAGAGAAACTCCAGTAGGTCCAAATCGCTAAATAAAATTTTATTATTTAGTGGAGTTTGGAAACCCAAATACTACACAACATTAAACAGAATGTAAAACTGAAATATAATATTGTTTATCTTTCAGAGTCATCCTTAAATGTTACAAGTAAATATTATTTAAAAACAATAATAACAGGGTGATGTATGATGGTTCTTAAGACTTCAATGTTTCAGCAATGCCCAGCCTGTCTTTTTCAGAACCAAATACAAAAATTTCCGTTTCATTCACTTGCGCAAATAGTTTTTGAGAAATATAATTATGGGGTTATAATGATTTATCTGTAACAATTTTCGAACGGGAAGATCACCCTGATGTAGATACAAAAAAATTCTTTCACGAAAGAAAAGTTCATAAAATTAGTTAGCTGAATTAAACATACATCACGATACATCTCGAAAATGTCGCAATCATTATTGTTAAAACCTGATTGGCTCGCAATTACATGAAATCGTTTTATATGAAGAATTTTAATTCTTTAAACCAAATCAAGAATCAATTCTTTTGGTTAAAAAAATAGTACAGAACAGTATGCGAATTACGAAACATTTGTGATCATTCAATACTCTTGCGCAATTACATTGGAAATTCAAACTTGTCCAATAAATCATTGACGATATTAAACAAGTTTTATGTTTGAGTAAGATGAATTGTGGAAATAATTCGACGCGTCTCACGGTCATATAAAATTAAAAACAAACAGAGCAATCGTTTCACTTATATTTATGAATAAATAAATTGTACCTGAGTTGAACTATCAAATTAAGCAATCATTTTTGAAAAAGGAAAGATTATTCCAAATCAATCATTAGATTGTGAAACAAAAACACAAGTCACAATGAAAAAATGTCGGTAAACTGGTAAGTCAATAATAAAAAAATGTACTTTATAAGAAGTCTCTTAAGATTGATTAAACTTCATTTACGTAAAAAACTGCTTCTTTCACAATATAACGAAACTTATGATTGTAAGAATGGAAAAACAAAAAATGATAACTGACGGTAAAATGAAAATTACCTGAAGACAATATTCAATTGACGTTGAATGTATGAGCAAGTTTTCAGAAAACTACTGATAAGAAAGCGCGAAACCTCCATTTATGCTTTCAATTTCACAAACTCTTTTGGGTTCAGCGATCCTAGTTTTTAATTTTCTCCCAATTTCGCCTACAGTAACAATGTATTTTTTTCTCAATAAATAATTACCTAAGCTATCAAAGTTTTTGAAATAGCCTTTGATGTTAAATTCTTTTTAAATAAATTTCTTCAATGTTATGAAAGACCTTGTATGTACGGTCAAGCAACTTTTAAATTTAATTCATTTGGAGTATTAATCCATTTATGTTTCTTACTAGTACTATTATATATCTCAATAATGCATTCGATCATAATGTCATTCACCTAATTAGGAGGATGTTTATTAGACACTAATGTTTTTTTGAATTGATTTCTTCTTCTACATTAAATGTCACTTAATTTAACACATCTATCAACTAAACCTTTTAGTAAACCAATTTCATAAAAAAATAAATTATGCGAATTGCAATTAAAACAACTCTCAGACTAAGCAGGTTTTTTGTACTTATTTGTTTAATATACCACCTTTTGAAGTTTGAATGAAAAACATAAATTTGGTCAGAATCTTGTTATTTGAAAATTCTAAAACTTGGTTGAAGTTCTATGTATTTTGTTAAGAATTCGTCATTATTAGTAGCAATTATCTTTTTTGATAAAAATTCATCTTTAGGGTTTAAAATACTCCATTTTACTCAAATCTCGCCTTTTTTATTAAATTCAACAGATACTGATTTCAAAATAAACATCTTTGTTGGTTGGAATTAACCTACTTTGTTGAAAGTTGAAAAACTTTCTTATAACTCAATTTTTCTGGTTTAAGATTCATCTTTTTACATGTAAATGTAAAAATTTTGAGGAAAATTCGTTTTTTTATTGTTTGAAAAATTTAGATTTTTAGCTGAAAGTGTAACACTGCAATTTTCATATTTGTGTTTGAAAATTCATCTTCTTAGGTTAAAAATTGAATATCTTGGTTGAAAGTTAAACTACTTTCTTAATTTTTTTTTGTTAGAAATTAATTTTTCCAAGAGGAAATTGGTCTATTTTCTTTTGTTCAAAAATTGATCTTTTTCATTTAAACGTTCCTCTATTCAATCAAAAGTTTAGGTAATTCGTTGAAAATTGGTCTTTTTTATAGAAAATTATTCTTCTTTGTTAAAAATGTATCTTTTTGGTTTGAATTCAATAGTTCCTTATTTAAAATTCATCTTCTTTGAATAAAGATTCAGCTTTTTGGTAGAAAGTTGAGCTAGCATGTTATTAATTTTTTTGTTTAGTACAGAGTAATTTTTTTTATCAAGTCTTACAATTTTTAATTTACAAAATTTTCCAAATGCTCTTCTTGATTTGTTGTCGTAAATGGTTGGCTAATGTAGTTGACTTTCAGTTTAGGACACTTGAAGAGCAGACCAAAGGCCAATATAATAATTTAATTTTTTCAAAAGTTGTCATGCTCACAGACATATAGAAAAAACATACATAAATGCATATATACATACATACGTATACACATGCATACATGCATACATACATACATGCAGACATACATACATGCACATATACATAGATACATACATACATACATACATGGAGAACTTAGGAGAAATTGAGGGGATTAGGGGAAGTGAAGAGAAATGAGAGAAGGAGAAGTAGGAAAAGTGAAGAGAGGGCGAGTAGAAGAAATAAGGTAGGGGAAATAGGGAAAGTATGGGGGTGGAAGGAGTGTGAAGAGGAAAATGGGACACAGGAGAAGTCTCTAAAGTGGACATTGGGGTTGGCAAGGAACACGCCAGGAGGGAGACGTGGAGAACGAGTGTAGGAATTCTGTCGGGGAGTTGGGCGTGTAAATATGAAGAGAAATTTTTGGAAGAGAAGAGAAGTAAGCTGTTTAGGGAGTGTTGGTGAGAAAAGGAGAACAGGAGAGGGGGTGGGAAAATAGAGGCTGAAAGGGAAAGGTATTTTAGAACGAATGGACTACAGATGGATGAAGTGATAAGGATGGATGAGGAAGGAAGGAAAGTATATGAATGGTTAAGAAAAACGGCATGGAGAGAGAGAAGATAGCAGGTGAAGAGAGAATAAGAGAGTCAAGGTTTAACGGGAACTATGTGTGGATTATGTCCACGGCGAGAGCGCAATATTTGTGTGAGAAAGGAGAGAAAGGAAGTCAGGAGCTTATAGGCGAGGATGAGATGTGGATGCATGGAGGATTTTAATAGGTTATGGCTCTCTAGGGAAAAAAGGATGTGTGAACTGTGTGGGAAGGGGTTTGAAAAAGTGGTGCATTGGTTGGAGGAGTGCGTAGATGTGAAGAAAGTGAAATGAGCATGGAGGTATTGATGCATGAAGGCGGGGACAAAAGTGCAGTAGCATGGGTGGAGGCAGTGTTGGGTAGGATGGAGAAGAAGAGAAAAAAGGAGGAAGAGGAATGGAGAAGGAAAGATTGTAAATAGGAGAGGAAGTATATGTAAGTAGTATGTAAATATTGTAAATAGTATATAAGCATTAGGTAGTAGATGCGGAAGCGAGAGAGTGGAGACATACGAGCGAGGCGAAGTGAGGAAGGCAAGTTGATAGGAGCGTGCGATCCTAGAGATAAGGTATGGAAAGATGTTAGTTTTGAGGCATAGTTTAAGGAAAATTGTGTAAAAAAGGATAGTGTAAGCAAGTCAATTTTTTAAGGCCAACAGGCTGAAGAATAAACGTTTATACAACTACTACTACTACAACTAATACTAGGGGCAATGAGGGAAAATAGACACATAAAAGAAAGTAAGGAGAAATAAGGGAGTAGTAGGAGAAATGAGAGGGTATGACAAATGAGGAAAAATTATACAGGCGAAGTAGAGGATGTGAGGGAAAGTAGGGGAAATAATTAGAAATTATAGTGACTGGGGAAGGGTAGTAAGGGCTGTTGAAGTGATAAGAGGAAGGGGATATTCAGCTAAGAAAGCAAGGAGAAAAAAAAGTTGTGGAAGAACAAATGAGGAAGGTGGAGCGAAGGGGATAGTGAGGGAAGGTGAAGTAGGGAAAATGAGGGAAGAAAAATTAGAAGGAATGAGGGAAATAGATAATATCAGTGAAAATCGGAAAACAGGGGAAATAAGGGGAAAAGGAGTAGAAGGAAATAAGGGGTGAGGAAATAGGATAAGTAAGGGGATATGTGGGTTGGTGAAGTAAAAGAAAATTAGGAGTAAATGTTAATGGTATGAAGCTTTGTAGGGAAAATAATTATAAATAATGGTGATGAAGGGAGGAGAATTAGGGTATATAAGAAGAAAGGAAGTAGTTAAAATAAGGTGAATAGGGGAAATGCTGGTAAATGGGGATATAGGCGAAGCGAGGGAAAATGAGGATAGGATAGAAAATGCACGCTCGGTACGTGCATTTCCTCTACATTTCTGCACAGGATACGTAGTTTCAGTTTCAATGATGAAAAATAACATAGAAAATGAAAAAATTAGATTTTTAAAAGAACGACGCAATGTATGAAGAAGAATTAATTGGGAAAATTTGTTCACCCAAAAAAAGAGCTACAAATTTGTCATTATTCATTTTTTATGGGATGCGTAGATTTTGTTTTAATTGTCAAATATAAACTTAAAAATAAAAAATACAAAAATTTGTGTAGAAGCGACACAAGGTCCGCAGAAAAATTAAGAAATAAAAGGTGTATACCCAAAAAAGATAAAAAAATTTTGATAATATTAATTTTTTGATAGGACCCGTAGTCTTTTGTCTTAATGGTAAACAATAAATTTTATGATAAAATAATAAGTTTTTATTATACGTGCGTAAGAAATGCTACGTTGCACGTCTGTTTAGCAACCGCGAAATGTTAAATTCCCCACGAAATCATTATTGCAGTATCAAGAGTTTCTTTGATAGATGTTCTGGATATTTTTTCACATAGAAAATTGTAAGATGAAACAAGGCCGCAAAATGCGGGCGATGTTTGATCAAGATTATATGAAGTATCTCGTTCTAAGATGATAATATTGTAATCATGCTTGTCATGCGTAACATAACAACGTTTGTCGTATAAGAAATTTCAAATGTTTGCAAAAATTCTTATATTCGTAATTCTAATATATTTATGGATGTCAAGCTTTTTTTATGTATCTGTAAATCTCAAATATCTCCACAAATCCGTACAACTCTTTGTTTGCTGATCAGTAGAAGGTAAGTCTTGTCTGACGGGTGCTTGTTACTCAAATATTGTTAGTCACAGACTGACATATTTTAAGTGTGGAAATTTCTAATCTCTGAATAAATATGATTCATATTTGACAAACATGAATTGTATATTCACCAATGGTTAATTCTTCATTAACGTGTGAATCAGTTTTACCTCTGATTGCAGAAAATGTGGATCGTTTATACTGTGGTCCTTATCTTGACGGTGATTCTTAGTTCTATTGGTGAATATTATACTATACTATATCTGTAATTTTAAAAACGTTTTTAAACTTTCCGCATTTAAGAATGTCTGTGTCGTAATATGCATTCTATCCCAATTTTTATAATTTTTTTACTGTATATGTATTTGTCCAGAAAGGATACGTGAGTATCCCATTGGAACTCTATGATAGTCTTTCATCAGAATTGTATTGAATCTTCCGACACAGGACTTGCATTAAATTCTATATGCTCGAATTTTAAGCATACTATTTTATGCACATTTGCAAAAAGCATCACTACGAACCAATTTCAAGCTGAGAACAGAATGCATCAGCTGGTTACTTTTGCAGAGTATTATAAGTGAAGCAAAAAAATTCGATCTTCAACAAAAATTAATGGTCTGTTTCTTGTTGCAGATTTGAGTTCACAGTTTGAATGTTTGCCTAACGGCGCCCCTATTCCTGGCGTCCCTCGTAGCAGCCCATCTTCTTTCTTATTTTTTGAAACACAAGATCATCCTGCCAGTTCTCTTCCTCCTGCCAGACCACATTGTTCGCTCAGGTCTTCTCCTTTTGCTGAATCTCATCAACGTGCAAGGTCACGGTCTCCTCCTGCTAGCCAAATCGATCCACCTACCAGGCTTCCTCATTTTGACGCATTTAGATACGGATTTGACCAACTTCAATTTATTCGACTGAGTCCCATTAAAAATCCGCATCGGCAATTCGAACTTCGAAGATATACTTTTCCTGCGGACAAAGGAATTAAACTTTTGACAAGAAATAATGCCTTTTTTCCCGTGCCACCCGAAGAACAAATTGTATTATCAACATTCGATGGTGAAGTCTCTGCAATATTGCCGAGTAATAATATTCTTGCTGGACTATATATACGTAATCCCCTTGTCAAACGTAATGAACGGGCAAAAATAAACTTAGAAAGCAGCAGGATTACCCTAATGACACCAGAAGAAAAAGAGGAGGTTCCAGTAGGCCACCTTCGGCCAATCGCTTATCATTTTAGAGTAGAGCATGTAAACCACAGAGATGGGTAAGTGCCTTTTGAAATAAAACTAGTTATCTTCACTTTGTTTCAACTCCCTTTTTAGTCATTTTTAAAAATAAAGTCACTATAGTCACTTTTCAAAATGAAAACATCACTTCAGTGCTTCTTTTGTTAACTCAAAGATTCCTGAATTGATTTTTAATATTCTTGAATTCGTTTCATTACATTCTGAAATGTCTGCAATTCCCTTGAAATGGTTCGAATTAAGTAAACCTGTTTTCAATTTTCAATTATTTTATTCAAAACGCCCTGAAGTCTTTTAAACTAAGCCTGAATTTTTATGGACTTTATCAGATTCTTATTCACTTATTCAATATACTACCATTGATCTGAATTCAATTGGATTCTTTTTCATTTACTTGAATTATCTTTACTTAATTTTGATTTCATGTGACCTTATTTTCTGGCCAGATCTTCTTCTTCTGCTGATCCTCGTCTTCCTGGGATGTCCACGTCTCGACCTGCGCTGCCGTTTTCTGACATACTTGGATATGGACTTGACCAACTTCAATTTATTCGGCTTCACTACCATGAAAATCCGCACCGGCTGTTCGAACTTCGAAGATATACTTTTCCTTTCCTACTCTTGAGTACCTGCGAGCATTATATCGATAAGAAATCTTTCAAATGAGAAATATTTTGAAATCTTATATGAACAATGTTTCTTTTACCACTTAATTTATATGAAGAATAAATGAAGCGTGTTATCAGATTGAAGTCATAAAATTAGTTTATACATCACTCTTTATCAAATCACTTCTCAGACGGATTTTACGAAAAATCAGTTTACTGTTCTCTATTATCGTGAACGTTTTACGACAATGAAGATTATAACAAGCACCTTATTTCTCACATTCATGGGTGCCCTGTACGTTAAAAGTAAGTACAATATAATATTTATAACAAATATTCCACATATATTATTTCAAACACGCTCACATAAAAGAATCCAATTTCAATTGCTCATTCTCAAGGCTTCGAAACATCCCAATTTTCTTCATTGAATTGAATTATTGAAAATTAATATGGAAAAAATTTGAGAACCAGTAATCATGATACAAACGCGTTGAGTTCCTTCATATTGGATACTTTCTGGAATTTCAGGACGACCATTAGAAATATCAAAATAAATTCCTTATTTTATCCAGGTTACCTTCCACCTTGCACGAAGATCCTAAAAAGTTTAATTGGTTTGAAATCGATTGATAAACGCTTTGGTTGCGGGCGTTAGAAAAATAGGGGTTTAAAAATAATTATTTTCGTATAATTTTAATATCTTTATTGATACCAATGTTTTTAAGTATCTGGAAATCATAAGCGTCTCTATATTGTACATATTATTTGTTGAATAAAAATTGCTCATGTTTGAACAATCCACATTCGAAATATTGATAAATGTGGATTTTTTGAATCTTTAACGTGTAAATTATAAGTTTTCTAAGAATTAATCAAAGTATTTTTTAATTTGAAGATGTGAAGATGTACGTGAAGTGAAACAAAAAGACTTCACGTTGAAAATTTTCAAATTATAGCTTGAAAGGTTTAACATTTGTGAATGCAAGATTTTTTAAATGAATTTTGTATAAAAAAGCATTATAATACTTTTTCTTCAGTGTTGATTAACAATTAATTAAACCATTCTTAATTCTAGAACCAAGTAGGTCTCGCTTACTTCGAAAGGGATTTGGCTTAATGGTATGATAATAATAAAATGACCTTCTTGGTTAGACAGCTATCTTCTGGGTTAAATGTTGAACTATTTTATTGAAAATCTATTTTTCATAGTCGTCCGTTTAATTGAAGATTTGACTATTTTGTTATAAATTCCTTTTTTCTTGTTGATAATAATTTTGTCGACTAAGAGAATAACTGTTCCATTTTCATTGAAAAATTTATATTTTTAATTCAAAATTGATCTTTTCTTGTTAAGAGTTCATGTATTGGGTGAAACATTCGTCTTTTTGGTTGACTTCAACTAATTTCATTTAAAATCACTTTTGTTTAGAACATAAACTATTATATGTTTCGTCGAGAATTAAAACCTTGAATTTTAGAATCGTTCTGATGCTTTGAATGTTTCAATTTGGTAGTTAAGTATTCAGTATTTATATTCAAAAATTTTCCAGGGATAAACGTCGTCATTTCTTAATTTGTATGATATTGAAATGTTTTTGATAACGTGAAATGACAATAAACTTGGTTTTATTTATATAGGCTACTTTGAAATATTTGTACAGACAATTCGACTGATAAGAAGAAACTTATAGCGCGTAGAGTGTCGAAGTGTTGAATATTGTATGTTCATAGCTTTAGATGCTAATCACTCCCAACTAAAATTGTGCGTCTGATTCTAAATTTTTTTTTCAAATTTGCAACCAGACAAAATGAATAGGGCGCTCCGCATTAACCGACAGGTAGATAGACGCACGTGAAACTTTTTAGGAGACTTACAAATCAAGTATTTTGATTTATACCGATTTAATTTCACATGTAAATAAGGCAAAGCTAAGATATTGAAATATGTGTTAGATATTTTGATATTTTGTTACCGAACATATTGTTCTTTCTATCGATTGATACATCTGATGCGCGTTGCATTACCCGTTTCACTCTTAGCTCATTCTTCATTGACCAGTATTTCATAAAAATTATGAAATGCTGAAGTTACTGGTTTTCAAAAAGTTAATAAATTTTCGTGTTTTTTCTACAACATTAGGTGCAGATGGAAGGGTGCCTGTGGGTGTTCGATTCGTTACGGTAAGATTTGAGGATAACACTCGTTATGATGGGTTCCTCAGTTTAGTTTGGCCGCAAAACAAGCGTTTGGACGATCCTCATAGCCTAAGACCCCTCTGGATGACATTTCGGGATGAACATCATCCTTTTGAGCATTATTCCATCTATATGGAAATGTCTCATCAACGGCGTTATACCTCAGAACATCTCGAACCTTCATTTGATTATCCTGATCATGTACCCGGTCGGGATCTTCCTTGGTTTTCTTATGTATACTTTGCAGACCAAAAATATTTAGCTACACATTTCGTAAAGTACAATGTCAGTTGGCCACATCCTACTGTAGCAGACAACAACCAAGGCGGACGCATTTACGTAACAATAAAAGACACCGCATCCGTATATTATACACATCTAAGGTACCTAGGCATTTCCACGGAAACTGTACCATACCTTCCAAGACTCCCAGCGGGGTATCATCACTAATTGGCTTTAAATTGGACAGAATGTTGATACTATTCATCTTAGTGGTATTTATTTTTATGTATTAATAAGTTTGTTCATCAGCAATAATTATGTTCCTCGGATGGTGAAACTAAAAATGTTATCTTTTTTTTCTTATCCTCAACAGGTTTTCATTTTGATCAACTTAAAAAAAGAAATTTACGAAAAATACAAAATTACAAAATAATACAAACAATTTTTAAAATATAATGACAAATCAGACAAATCAAATTTCGTATTTGAAATGCTAACTTTTCGAGCTGGAAAGGGGAAGGGAAAAGTATTATCGTATACTATCCCTTTCCGAGCTTTATGATTTTTTTTACAAAAATTGTCAGAATTATTTTATTTGAAAATTTATGTTCGAAAAGTATTTTCTATTCATGCATTAGTTTTGAATTATCTCCATGAAAAAGATTTTTCTGTTTGCAACAGATGTTTCAAATATTATAAACTAGCATAACTTTCTTACTCTTGAATTAAGTATATTAATACTACAGGTCAATCGATTTGCCTCAAATAAAAAAATCTTTTCCGTTCTTGCATCAATTTTGAATTATGTTCGTGAAAAAAGTTTCACTATGGAAAGCCGACTTTTATGATATTATAAAGTGCTAAAAAAAATGCAATAAGTATTTTCAGAAATCTTTTAGTCAGTTTCAAGATATTAGTGCTGAAAATAAGTCCTCCAAATTTCATTCATTTATCTGCTACCGTTTTCAAGTAATCGTGTTCACAAAAAGTGTGACATGCAAACACGCACACACATAATATGTGCCACATGTATTACTTGATATGCCGAAATTTCGAACTGTGTTCGCACTGGAATTTGAGAGTTTATGAAAGTATGGACATAACATCTGGATAGGGACTAAAAATAAAATCATTTCAATACTACCTGATCGAAAATTTACTTAAAAATCTAGAAGTGTAGAAGAAATGGTTCTCATCCAGTTGACATTCTCATAATTTCAAAATTTACTTTTTTCGGGTAAAAGAAGAAATAATTGTTGCATATCTTTATCGCTATGTCTGTCAATGAAAACAAGAAGCACCATCTGCGTCAATATACGAACTCAATACCAAAAATTACAAAACTTACCAGCATAAATAATATTGAGTGATAACTGAGAGATGATGAGTAAGATCGCTTAAATGATAAATGTCCCACCAAAACAAACCTTAATTCTTGCGTTTAGTTTTTTTTATGTTATGCAATTTACGATAAGACTTCCTAATCTTGAGTACATCAGAGCATGATATTAATAAGAAGTCTTGCAAATAAGAAATATTTTGAGATCTGATATGAACAATGTTTCTCCTTTCACTCAAATTATTTAAAGAATAAATCGTGTTATCAGACAAAAGTTGTAAAATCAGTTTATATATCAGACTTTATCAAATCACTTCTCAGACAGATTTTACGAAAAATCAGTTTACTGTTCTCTGTTATCGTGAATATTTTACGAGAATGATTATAACTAACACCTTATTTCCCACATTCATGGTTGCCCTGTACGTTAAAAGTAAGTTCAATATGACGTTTATAACAAATATTACATATATGTTATGAAACATGCTTACATAAAAGAATCCAATTTCAATTGTTCATTCCTATGACTGCGAAAACATTCCAATTCTCTTTATCGAATTGAATTACTGAAAAATAATATGGGCAAACATTTATGAACTAGTAATCATGATACGCACGCGTGAAGTTTCTTCTCATTGGATACGTTTCAGAATCTCAAGCTGAACATTAGAAATAACGAAATGAATTCCTCATTATATTCAGGTTACCTTCCGCTTTGCATGAGGATCTCAAAAAGTGTAATTAATTTGAAATCCTCTCTTATGAATCTTCGTACACTTCCCTTTCTGTGTATAACTATATACTTCCCTTTCTGTTTTTTGAAAAACTTCATAAATGTCCATTTTTTTCCTAAAAAATTAGGTGCAGATGGAAGGGTGCCTGTGGGTGTTCGACACGCCACGGTAAAATTCAAGGATTACGCTCGTTATCATGGGTTCCTTAGTTTAGTGCCACAAAACAAGCGCTTGGATCATCCTCATAGCCTAAGACCCCTCTGGATGTCACTTGAGTACGTGCATAATCGTTTTGATGCCTATTACATTTATATGGAAATGTCGCATCAGCGGCGTTATACTTCAGAATCTCTCGAAAATTTATATGGATATCCTTCTCATCGACCCGGTTGGGATCTTCCAGAGTCAGCTATTGTGTTCTTTGCAGACCACAAATATTTAGCTAAAAATTTCGTAGAATACGATTGCAATCTTCCACATCCTAATGTAGCAGACGACGACAAAGGCGGACGCATTTACGTAAAAATAAAAAACACCAGATCCATCTATTATGCAATTCTAAAGTATATGGGCGTTTCCGCGGAATATTTACCGAATGTCCCAGAGCCCCCAGTGGGTTATTATCACTAATTAGCTTTAAGTTGTACAGAATGTTGATATTATTCATCTTGGTGGTATTTATTTTTCATGTTAAAATGCTGTCAATTTTATCCCATCTCCAACAGTTCACTAGATACTTGTAGAAAATGACGGTTTGAGTGTTTCTTTGGAGAATTTAAAATTTCTGTAGTTGTTAGACCAACAGCTTCCGAATTCTTAATTTAAAAATCAGGTATTACAAAATTTAAAGTTTTATCGGTTGTAAAATTTTTATCCTGAACAAATGTCAACTGTTTGGTTTCAATTTATCTGGAAATGGCAGGACCTGCCGGTAGTAATAAAGCCAATACATAAATTATTAGTCTGTGTCTCAAGACAAGTCAACCTGCTCTTGTTTCTAAATACTTACTGTTTGAAAACTATGTCGCGCAAGTCAAAAGCACTGAATTTAAAACTTATAGTATGATAATCGTTCAGATTTTTTTCTACAGTCAAACATTACTTAAGTCTAAGTAGTTGCGTATTTAAACGCTTTATCATAAAATTGTTTATAAGTATTTCAAGAGCTCAGACTTGCAATTGATAAATTCGAAGTAACTGCTCAACTGTATTTCGCGCCTCTTCCTCAAGATCAAATGGTAGTCCCCCTACTTCTGGTCCTGCGGTACACATGCTTCCTCTCGTGTCACTCACACTAAACGTGTTTTTTATATACTATATATAATATATATACTATTCGACTATCATTTTTTATTTACATATCCCAAACTTGCTTTTTTCACGTATTTTCATGTGTCTGTAGGTATATCAAATCAGAGCCACCATTTACCGATTTTCGAAAAACTCGTTTTTTGGAAACACTTTATTCCAAAAAGACTCGTTGATGACATGAAAAAATCAATCCAACCATCCGCAAGGTTATTGAATAACCTTTCGAATGACCTATTGATGGTTGCCTTAGATTTAAAAGATGCTTTTAACATAATCTCGGTTGACACAAGTTCATCTGTTCGACCGTAGCTTGTTTGCCTAATTGCCTAATTGTTCACGCATTTTGGACGTAAGATAACCAGGAACTCAAAATTAATGTCTTAGAGTTAAAAACTCTATGTCTACCACTGTTTTACTAGAAGTTTAAATTCTTCTTAGGTTCTATTCAGAATAGATAATCCAACGGCCAGCTGTTACATTCCATAAATTTTAGGCATTCAGCATTGTCATTTGAATAAGACGGCTACAGAAATTTGAAAATGGTGTGAAGAACGAAGCACTCTTATATTCATCTCTTATATTAGCTTCAAATAAAATTTCGAGGCAGATCGTGCATCCTGGAAATCATTGCCTGAAACTGAATATGAATTAACTGACTTTGCGTTTAGACAAATAGCTTAAAAATTTGAAACGCCAAATAGAAATTTATTTGCTAGCCAAACAAATAATATATGTGTATCTTATGTATCGTGGAAGGATAATCCTGATTCTGAAGCAGTAGATGCTTTTACGTTGTTGAAGGGAAAATACATTTTCCGTCAGCAGTCTGTTTTTCAAATAATGCTGATCCAAGAACCAATTTATTTTGAGCCAAGAATGAATCTCCTACTCTCTTGTAGAAGGGAACTACATCCACTTTGGAGACACCTTCCCCTAATGGCCGTGAAAAATTCGTTGAAAAATCTCTGGCTTCTACAAACAACTCATTAATGAAGAACTATGATGTGGCTCTTAAGAAATGGTGGACCATTTTTCTACGAAACTCTATAAATCCTTATAAGCCAGAAGTTGTTGAGATTCTAAAGTTTTTAACTTAGGAGTATGAAAAGAGGCTCTTCATATAGTACAATCAATTGTGCTAGGTGTGCGTTATCATTGATTGCAGATTCTCGAATGACCAACAATAATAGAATGCAAAGTTTTCAAAACAAATTTCGAGATCAAGACTAGATCACCCCAGATACGAACACACCTAGATTCCGCAAATAGATCTTAATTAGTTTTCTTCCTAAGCGTTTAATGAAGACTCAAATTTTCAAGATTGGTCCAAAAAGCTTGTCACGCTTCTGGCTCTTACTGCAAGTCATAGAATGCAATCTTTTGCTCTTATCAATATCAGTAAAGTTAGAAAGACTCCAACTTATCTTCAGATTCCGATTACAGAACAGATTAAAATTTCGAATTGCAATAAAGCGCAGCCGGCGAGCGGAATCGACGCATAAATCTTTTCCGAACATATTATGCGACATGTAGCTACTTCTACTGCTAAGAATCTTGGCGTTCATTTGGATTTTATTAAAAAGACAACTGTGTGGACTTAAAATTCAATAACATTTGCTAGATTTCACGATTATCTTTCAAAACTTGAACCACAAGAATCTTTTAAAAACTTTCAATAGGGGGAAGGGAATCTAAATGTTAAAAAATAATCCGTGCGTCATTCACAGACATTCCCTTATACATTTGAACAAAAAATTCTAAAAACATTTTGATAATTCAGCAAAATACTATAGAGACGGGCCTTTCGGATTACGTCAGAAACTTTGAAGAATGTTTTTTATTTCCACAGTTATTCTAATTTATCGAAAACATCGAAATTAGGCCTTTTTTGCAATATCATTAAAAAAAATTAACATCTAGCCTTCAATCTATGCTTTTTAGACGCAAACTTTTATTACTTTTCATGCTTTTATTAAAAAGGAATTCATCCTAATATTATTTAAGTTTAGGGACTTTCGTAACAATAGGAACTTTTTCGGGCATGTTAAGGATGTGCCACATGTACTTTTGATATGCCAAATAAAATATCCTTTTCTACTAAACGATAGAGTATGTGCTTAAAAATATAGAAGTCTAGCAGAAATGGTTGTTATCCAGTTGGCGTTATCATAATTTTAAAAGATATTTTTTTCCAGGGAAAGAAGAAATAATTTTTACATATTCTAATCGCCATGGCTGTCGATAGAAACGTGAAGCACCGTATGCGTCAATTTGCGTTTTTTTCTGGCTGTATTATACTATCAACGATAATACATTTATCGGTAAGAAATCTTGCAAATACCCAATTTATTTAAAGGATACATAAAGCGTGTTATCAGCTTGAAGTTATAAAATTTAGTATATATAGCAGTCTTTATTAAATAAATTGTAAGACAAATTCCTTGTAAAATCAGTCTACTGTTATCTTTTATAGTGACTATTTTGCGCAAATGAAGATTATAACTGACATCTTATTTCTCACATTCGTGGGTGTCCTTTATGTTAAAGGTAAGTGCGTTGCATGAGCTCCCAGTTGAAGTTTTGCGTTGTCGTGATGGAAGATCACGACTTGCCAGTCGGCCAAATGTCACTAAAACAACATTGGAAAATTGAACAACTCAAACTGGGAGCTCATGCAACATCCACTGTAGTCCCAGGGCAAGGCACCTTTCTGCAAGTTTCAATCACAAATCGGGCACGAATTTTTGCAATGAGCCAATATATGTGAAATATTTATAAACGAGCAATTATGATACGCGGGCGAGAAGTTTCTTCTTGCCAGACAATTTCTAAAATAGAATGATGACTAAAAATACTTGGCAGTGCGCGTTAGCTGAATGTGCTTGAAAAAATCAATATTTTTGAATAATTTTAATATTTGCGCATAAATGTATTATTTTTCTGAATGCCAACTTTTCACGTATCTGAAAATCATAAGCGTCTCTATAAATTTTTACAGCTTTTTATTTGCTGATCCGTCGGAGATAACGCATGTCTATAAGAGATACCTGTTTTCATCATACAGTTTTAAGAGCTACCGAATAAAACATAACTTTTCATTATTGTTACTTTTGTAAGAGTGATATTTTTGAAATTTTAAATAAAATTTGCTCATGTCAACAACTTACTTTTAAAATATTGATAAATTAGGATGTTTGGAATTTTCAGCGTGCAAATTTTAAATTTTCTAAGCATTAATAATAGTATATTTATATTGCATAGCAAGGAGGAGAGCATTATCTTTTTATGGTGAGAGCAATGTTTTCGGAACGACCGGTGGACGATACATGTAAATGTACTGGAAAAAATGCGTCCTTGACGGGAGTTTTGTTTGGCTAACGTTTTCGCCATTGTGTGTATCTTGCGAAAAAAATCGGTATATCTCTGTCTCTTTCTGACCGCGCACTGCTGCACATGCGTCTACGTTTAATACATGCTATATAATGTTGGACCTCATACCCTAACACTACTGTTCAACTACCAGGTCTAATATTATTAAATTGAATATTTAAAGCTTTTTCGGGTTTCAATCGTGTGCAAAACTACGAATCTTATCGATGTTTCGTCAACATTGCAGTTCACTTCTTCAAAGCTGACCTGAAACTGCAGTTTAGATTAGGTTGTTCTTATATATATTCTCTGCAATGCCTGTGATTGACCAGAGCGTCCAATGGTGGGGAATGGTCGAACTTGATTGGCCAATCAAGTCTTTTGTAAAAAAGACCCGGGAGGATGGAAAGCCAAAACGGATTGGTATTATATGCATTGTCCCTATTGATGTTATCAGGGTGTTCCAGGATTTCGATTCCTTCTCGATGTTTTCTTGGAAAAATATTGTACGTTTTTGCGATGACGGTTGTTTTGTCAAATAAAATGTCCTACCCTATTTCGATATGATGCTCAGCTAGTGCTGATTGCGTGTAATGTTTTAGCCTGACTTTACTTTCATGTTCCTTTACACGTTGGCTCACCGTTCTCCCCGTTTCTCCAATATAGACTTTTCCACAAGAAAAAGAGATTTTATATACTCCCGAATCACTGAGAGGTGCGCTTTTATTCTAAGGGCTGTTTAGAAGATGTCCTTTTTAGAAGGTTGTTTGAATATGGTTTGGTTGTTGTGTTTGTTGAGAATTTTTTCTGTTTGTTCTGCGATACCTTGAATGTATCATAATTTCATAAATTTCAGATTAGATTTCATAAAGATTTCAATGATTTATTAATGATTTCAATTGTTTCACAAAGATTAGGAAATATTTTAAATATTTCGCAAAGATTTCCAAAGATTCGAGAAAGATTTCAAAAATTTCGCAAATAATTCTGATAGATTCAAGAGATTTCAATGATTTTCAAGGATTCCACAAAGATTGTGAAGATTATCCAAAGATTTCACAAAGATTTTAAAAATTGCGGGTAGATTACAAATATTTGACAAAGACTTCAATGATTTACCAGGGATTTCACAAAGATTTCACAAAGATTTAAATAATTTCACAAAGATTTAAATAATTTCACAAACATTCCGCACAAAATTCAAAAGCTTCAAATGATTTCAATGATTTCAATGATTTCAATGATTTTCCAAAGATTCCACAAAGATTCAACAAATTTGGAAATGATTTCGGATAGATGTAAAAGATTTCGTAAAGACTTCAATGACTTCCCAAAGATTCAATAATTAGGCTAAAATTTTAAAAATTTTGCAAAGGTTTCGAATAGATTTAAGAGATTTTAATGATTTTCCAAGGATTTCACAAAGATTTAAATAATTTCACAAAGATTATGAAATATTTTAGATATCTCGTGAAGATTTGAGAAATTTCACAAAGATTGTAATAATTTTCCAAAGATTTCGTAAACATTTCACGAAGAGTTTAAAGATTTCGGGTAGATAAAAAATATTTGACAAAGAATTCAAAGAGTTCACAAAGATTTCAATAATTTCCCAAATATTACCAAATATTTCGAAAAAATTTCAGACGATTTCCAAAAATTTCCCGAAGATTTGTCAAAGATTTCAATAATTTCCCAAAGATTTCATAAAGATTTCATAAAAGATTTGAAGATTTCGTATAGATTCAGAAGATGTTAGAAAGACTTAAATGATTTCCCGAAGATTTCAATAATTTCACAAATATCACCAAATATTTCAACAATATATTGAATGGATGGATTTGAGTTCAACACGAAGGTACGGATAGGGTGCTAGGTCATTTCGGTGACACCAAAACGCGTGGTAACGGGAACAGACTGATTAGCTTATGCTTAGAAAAGAGCTTGTTCATGACAAATACTTGGCTCAGGCATGAAATGATCCACTTGTACACTTAATGCAGATGTGAAAGCCATCGTATGATTGACATTGTTGTTTCGGATAAGAGTCTCAGAGAGCTAGTAAGAGATACACTCTGTCCAGTAAGAGCGTCATTCCTAGTATTCTTAGAAAAATTCATAAACATGAATTTTCTTCACACAAATTCATTCTGCTAGATGCGAATAATGACGCAAGGTGCAACGGATTATTACCTCTTTGTTTTTAAAATTAACTTTTGACAGTGGTGGGAAAGAAAGAGAACTGTAAAGTCGAAGCAGACGCGAATCAAGACAGAGAATTTGCAGAAATCGGCAGCGCGAATAGAATTTCTGGATAAGATACACGAAAACCTAGTCAGGACAATGTGAGAGACACTAATACGCCATAAGGACATAGAGGGCGCATGGGCAATGTTTAAGTGAATCATTCTTAGGAGTGCAACTAAAGTTTGTTGCACTGCGGTTGTAGGAAGAACGAGTAAGAATGACAGGTAGAATGATGAAATCCGCTTAGTCGTTAACGAGAAGAAGTTGAGAAAAAGCAGATGTGGAAAAAAGCAAGGATGAAATCAAAGCGGAAGAAGAAAAGAATATGCAAACGAATTTCGGAAGTTAGCCAAGGCCACTATGAAAGAAAGTAGTAGTACCGAGTTAGTCGGCATTATGAGTAACATGGGTGAAATGGTATGTGATAAGGACAGAGCAAAATACTTTTGGAGACATTTTTCAAGAAATTATTGGAAGGTGAAGCTATGGAGCAACACAATTGGAACATAGAAGATAATACGTTGGAAAATCCGGTTGAAAGAAAATGTGCATCTCAGATTGGGTTCAGTTTAGAGTAGGGTTCCAGATCAGACTGACCCAGTGTTTAGCGACAACTATAAGAAGATCTTGAAGGCAGCTCCATACTAGTCTGGAAGTTAACTCTTCAGATGTATGAGCTTTAAGTGCTGCTTGACTATCAGAACAAATCTAAATGTGCTGGCCTTTATAAACCAGCTTACGAATTTTCTCCAGGCAAGCTTCAAAAGCCGTCTGTGTACCAAACGAGACCTCCTGGTGTTAATAATTCTTCCATTCTCCCTTCATCATGACATTCTTTCCATTTGGGGAAGATGACCCTAAAGGGTTTAATAAAGGATCATTTCCTCAACATGACATCAGTTTGCCTAGCGAGAATATTACCTTCGCATAGCATCAGCTTACTGATATCATGAAGATCTTCATCTATATCTGTGAAAAAAGATTCTGCTTCGGATCTCTCCAGTAGCTTAGTGGTAAGAGCATCAGAACGGCAATCGGTAGACCTGTAGTTTGATTCCCAGCGAAGCGATTGGATCTTTTTCACAGATAAAAATCAATTTAAAAATGTTGGAAAAATTCTGAATTTGAGGGGTATCTTAGATAAGGAGTGTGATTAGTATCTTCATCTGATCAGTCATTACCATCCACGATGACAAAACAGATTTTTTAAATCTTTTTATAATAATGTTGTATATCAAATCTTTTCATCCACCCATCCAGACATACAATGTAACTAGGAAGAACTCAAGATCACCACACTACTGTCGGCCACCACATGACCACCAAACCACCGCGCGCTCCAAATACCAACTTATATCTGATTCTAAAATAGCATTAGATTTTGCACAACACTCTCGGAAACAACACTTTTCGTTGTCTCAGCCTAGCCAAAGATAATCTTTTGTGTTCTTTAATTCTTTGTTGTATATATCCTTTTGCTTAACCAATGTGGAATTTATTACAATCCAAACAGTTTACTTCATAAACAATATCAGTTCCTTTGTTTTCAGGAATGCGGTCTTTTTGATTTCTAAAAAGGTTAAATGGATCTTTTATAGGTTTAAAAATGATTTTAATGTTGTCTTTTTTGTATATTTTTTTGAAATTTCTGGAAGTTTGTGGATTGTATGGTGAAGCTATAGATCTGCTTAAATTTAGTTCTCCGTTGTTCATTAAATCGGGGTTCCTGCCATGTGAAATTAATTTATTCATACGATTATTAACTAATTTATCAATAGGATTTATGGGAAAATTATTTATTATTAGTATGTTTGTAAGAAGTTGTAAATTTTCTTGGTGAAAAGATATATGTGAGGGTTCAATAGTTCTGTCTACTAGGCTATTAACAATGCTAATTTTGTAAGGTGGATAAGTGATAGATTTAAAATGTGTATATCTACCTGATGAAGTCTCTTTACGAAACCAATTATTGTAGATTTTACCATTTTTTTTAGTAAGTTGTACATCTAAAAAATTGCTGCTCTTTCTTTCTTCATATTCTATAGTGAAATCTAGTCTATTGTGATAATTTTTAAACAGGTTTTTCAATTGTAAGATTTTTGCTTTTGGTATAGACAGGCTAGGATGTCATCAATATACCGACTGAAGAACAGAGGAGTAAACTAAGTATTATTATTGAGAATAGATTGTTCTAATTCTTCCATGACAAGAACAGATACTGCAACTGATATGGGTGTGAACCCATTGGAACTCCATATATCTGTTTGTAATATTTATTTTAAAAACTACAGTATGCGTTCTCTAAACAAAATTTTAAAACTCTGATGAACAATTCTAAAGATAAATTGGTGTGTAATTTAATTTCATCTCTTCTTTATTGCATCTATTATAAGTTTATGTGAAATGTTGGTGAAAAGAGATTTAACATGAAGGCTAAAAAATTCGTATCAATCTGGAACTGCTCTCTATTACAGTGACAATTTTGCGCAAATGAAGCTTATAACTAGCATCTCATTTCTCACATTCCTGGGTGTTCTGTACGTTAAAGGTAAGTGCAATATGATATTTACAACAAATATTGCATACATATCATCAAACATATTCACAAGAAAGCACCCATATCCAATTGTTCATTCCTGAAGTTTCGAAACATCCCCATTATCTTTATTGAATCGAATTATTGCACAATAAGGAGAATTGAGGAAATATTGTTAAATGTTTAAAGCTTCATCATCAAATTCTGTAATTTCGAACCGATATTTAAAGTCTCGACATAATAATTGTACTTGGGTCATTACATAAATATGTATATGTTCGTCTTATTAGACAAGTTCTAAAATATAACGATATCAGGATGACCAATAGAAATCTCAAAATAAATTCCTGACTATATCCAGGTTGCTTTCTGCTTTGCATGAGGATCCTAAAAAGTGTAATTAATTCAAAATAGATTCATGAGCGCCGTGCTTGTGCGCGTTAGCAAAAAAGGGTTGAAAAAATTAATCTTTTCGCATTAATATTTAAGTATCCGGAAATTATAACCATCTTCATAAATTTGTACAGCTTTTTATTTCTTGAGTCTTAGGAGATAATGCATGTCTATAAATGACACCTGTTTTAAACAAACAATCTTAATACTTACCTAATGACAACAAAATTGTGAAATATTGTTAAACTTTAGAGAATTATAATATTAATGTAGTGAAGGCCTTTTCCGGAAAAGGTCTTCACTACACTAATATTATAAGCTACCGGAAAAAAATTAAAGCATTTGAAGAATTATATTTCTCAAATCTTGAGTTGAAAACTGATAAGGATTCAAAAACTGAATTTACATTATTGATAAATTGGAAATTTTTTATTTCAATCGGCTACATTTGAAATTTTCTAAGCATTAAAAACTGTAGTTCTTAATTAGTAGATGCTCATAACTGAAAGCTTATTCTTTCGAGAAAAATATTCGATACTTCTCTGCTGTTTCAAATTTTGAAATTAAATTTCTCTATGACTAAAATCGTTACAACAACGTTTTTTATAGATAATTTTTAAAAATTAAATCTCTATGTTTGAAGGTTCTTTACTCATTTTCAAAATTCAAATTTAGAAGCTTTCTAATAATTGGAATGCTTTGATTTTGTAGTTGAGTATTAAATATTTAAATTGAACATTTTTCCAGAGATGAGAGTTTTAATTTTTTAATTTGTATGAGATGGAGCATTTTTTGGAACCGGCAATTGATATGAAACTGGTTTTTTGTTTTTAGAGGCCACCCTGTTATATTCATATTAAGAATCGGACTGATAAAGAGAAACCTAAATCGCAGAAAAAAGCGGTATAGATGCTTTTCGATAATTGATTAAACAATTTTTATAAGCAAATTCACAGTTTGTCGACTTTTCAATGAATAGGCTCAATTTTTGTCTACGAAGTCAGCTAGGGATGTCTTTCCGATGACTCTTTACTATGATAATTTGCAAATTGACAACAATCATTCATTATTTAAACAATTTTTATGAAAGAATTCTTAGTTACAATGAATAGGTTTAATTTTTGTATGCGGAATCAACAATAGTGTCATTTTCTATATTATTGTGTAATTTTTAAGCTAAAAAATACTTTTCTACAAAACAGTTGAATTTGTCACCAAAAATGACGATTTTTCAACCAAGAAGATTATTTTATACCAAAAAAGACGAATTCTTGACAAAATACATGAATTTTTTAGCAAATATTTGCAATTTTCAAATAGAAAATATCAATTTTTAATTGAGAGTAGCGATTTTTAATTAAGAAAAGCAATTTCCAACCAAAAATGAAACAGTTATATTTTGAGTTTAAGAAATTAATTTTTAACCAAAAAGTAATCGCATTTTCCACAAAATAGTTAAATTTTCAACAAAAAATAACGAATTTTCAAACTAGAAGATTATTTTCTACAAAACAAGACGAATTTTTACATTAATGAAACATTTGAATTTTGAATTTAGGAAATTAATTTTTAACCATAAACTAATCGCCTTTCCAATAAAATACTTAAATTTTCAACCAATAGAATTGAATATTCACCTAAAAATATGAAATAAAATGCAAATAAAAATAAATAACAACCAAATAGTGTAATTTTCAGCTAGAAAATATCAAGTTTTGAGTAAAAATATCATTTTTCCATCAAACAAAAATTAATTTTCAACTGCAAATAAAATAGTTGCATTTTCAGTTTAAAAAATTCATTTTTAACCAGAAACTAATAGCATTTTCAACAAAATAGTTAAGTTTTTAACCAAAATAGTTGAATATTCAACAAAAAATGTGAATTTTTAACGATAAAGTCAATTTGTAAGCAAATAGTGTAATTTTTTATAGAACTGTTGAATTTTTAAGCTGAAAAACTACTTTTATACAAAGCAGTTGAATTTTTCACCAAAATGAGCGAATATTCAACCAAGATGCTTAATTTTCTGCTAGAAAAGACGAGCTCTCAGCAAAATAATGAATTTCCAACAAAACAGTGTCATGTTTAATTAGACAGTATGAATTTTGTACTGGAAAATATAAATTTTTAATTGAAAATAGCAATTTTCAGTTAAAAATAGGAATGTTCAATTAATAAGAACAATTTTTTAACCAAAAATGAAATTGCTACACTTCCAGTTTGAAAAATTAATTTTTAAGCAAAAATTAATCGAATTTTCAACAAAATAATGAAATTTTTGACTAAAATAATTAAAATTTTAAAAAGAAGCGTATTTTCTACAATAAAGTCAATTTTTATCTAAATAGTGCAACCAAGAAGATTATTTTCTACCAAAAAAGACGAAATCTAAACAAAATACACGAATTTTCCATCAAATAGTTAATTTTCAACTAGAAAATATCAATTTTTAATTGAAAATTTCAATTTTCAGTTAAAAATAGCAATTTTAACTTTAAGAAAGTAATTTTCAAGTGAAAAATCCAATTGTAAACCAAAAGTGAAATCGTTATATTTTCAATTTAAAAAATTAATTTTTAAGCAGAAACCAAGCGCAACCTTTTTTTACTTCTTTGTGAATCTAAATCCCCATCTATCTTTTTTAATCTACTTTTATTTATCTCACCCTATTCTTCATCTATCCGCGTCAATCTTTTACTATCTCTCTGTCAATCCCAATTCCCGTCAATCTTCTTCTATCTCTTGGTAATCTAAATTCACGTTCATCTTTTTTTAACCTCCTTTTCTTTATCTGACCCTATTCCTCATCTATTCACCCCAATCTTTTTCTATCTCTGTCAATCTAAATTCACGTTTATCTTTTCCATTATCCTCTTCTTTACCTCATCCTATCCTTTGTCTATCCACGTCAATCTTTTTATATCCCTTTGTCAATCTAAATTCGCGCCTATCCTTTACAATATCCTTTTCCTTATTTTCATGTTTTCATAAGTCTATCAATCTCCATCTTTTTTTCATCTATATTTCAATTTAAATTCACGTCTATATTTTTAAAAGCGTCTGCTCTATCTCATCCCATCCTTTACCTACCAACGCCAATATTTTTCCAACTCCCTGTCAATCTAAATTCCCATCTATCTTTTTTAATCTCCTTTTCTCTATCTCACCCTATTCTTCATCTATTTACGTCAATCTTTTTCTATCTCTGTTAATCTAAATTCCCGTCTATCTTTTTCAATCTCCTCTTCTCTATTTCATTGTATCCTACATCTGACAACGTCCATCTTTTTCTATCTCTTTGCTAATCTAGATTCACGTCAATCTTTTTCTACTTATTTGCCAATATAAATTCCCATCCATCTATTTATAATCACCTTTTTTCTATCTTTTCCTATAGTTTATCTATCCACGTTAATATTTTTAATTTTCTCTCCTCTATCTCATTGTATGCTACATCTATCAACGTCTATCTTTTTTTATTTCTTCAATAATCTAGATAAACGTGAATCTTTTTCAATCCCCTTTTCTCTATCTAATCCCATCCTTTGTTTATCCACATCAATCTTTTTCTTCTTCTTTGTCAATCTGAATTCCCATCTATCTTATTTTAATCTTCTTTTCTCTATCTCAGCCTATTCTTCATCTATCCATTTCAATCTTTTACTATCTCTCTGTCAATCTCAATTCCCGTCTATCTTTTTCAATCTCTTTTCCTTTACCTCATCCTATCCTAGACCTTTGAACATCTATCTTTTCTATCTTTTGGTAATCTAAATTCACGTCTATCTTTTTGAAACCCCTCTTCTCTATCTCACCCTATTCCTCATCTATCCAAGCTAATATTTTTTTATCTCTTTGTCAATCTAAATTCGCGTTTATCTTTTCCATTACCCACTTTTTTATCTCATCCTATCCTTTGTCTATCCACGTCAATATTCTTCTATTTTTTTGTCAATCTAAATTTCTATCTATATTTTTAAATCTCCTTTTCTCTATCTCATTGTATCCTACATCTGTAAACTTCTATCTTTTTCTATCTGTTTGTCAATCTTAATTCACGTTTATCTTTTTCAATACCCTCTTCTCTATCTCATCTCATCCTTTGTTTATCCACTTCAATCTTTTTCTACTTCTTTGCCAATCTAAATTCACACCTATCTTTTTTTAATCTCCTTTTCTCTATCTCACCCTACTCTCCATCTATCCGCGTCAATATTTTTCATTTCATCTCCTCTATCTCATCTTATCGTCCATCTATCAACATCTTTCTTTTCCTATTTCTTTGATAATCTAGATTCACGTCGATCTTTTTCAATTCCCTTTTCTCTATCTCATCTCATCCTTTGTCTATCCACTTCAATCTTTTTCTACTTCTTTGTCAATCTGCATTCTCATCAATCTTTTTTTTTAATCTCCTTATCTCTGTAACACGTCTATCTATCTATCTAACCATGTCAATCTTTTACTATCTCTCTGTCAATCTCAATTCCCGTCTATCTATTTCAATCTCTTATTTTTTACCTCATTCTATACTACGTCTATGAACGTCTATCTTTTTATACTTCTTGGTAATCTAAATTCATGTCTATCTTTTGCAAACTGATCTCCTCTATCTCACCCTATTCCTCATCTATCCACGCCAATCTTTTTCTATCTCTTTGTCAATCTAAATTCACGTTTATATTTTCCATTGCCCACTTCTTTATCTCATCCTATCCTTTGTCTATCCACGTCAATCTTTTATAATTTCTTTGTCAATATAAATTCCCATCTATCTTTTTGAAATCTCCTTTTTTCATCTCATCGTATCCTGCGTCTATAAACTTCTATATTTTTTTATTGCTTCGTCAATCTCTATTTCCGTCAATCTTTTTCTATCTTTTAGTAATCTAGATTTACGTCTATCTTTTTCAAAACCCTTGTCTCTATCTCAACCCTATTCCTCATCTATTCATATCAATATTTTCCTCTCTCTGTCAATCTAAATTCACGTTTATCTTTTCCATTATCCTTTTCTCTATTTCATCCCATCCTTCACCTACCCACGTTAATATTTTTCTATCTCTCTGTCAATCAAAATTATCGTCTATCTTTTTCATTTTCCTCTTCTCAATCCCATCCTATCCTTCATTTATCCACGTCAATCTTTTTCCATCTCTGTCAATCTAAATTCCTGTCTATCTTTTTCAATCTCCTCTTCTTTATCTCATCTTTTCCTAAATCTATGAATCTCCATCTTCTTCTATTTATTTGATAATCTAGATTCACGTCGATCATTTTCAATCCCCTTTTCTCTACTTATTTCATCCTTTGTCTATCCACATCAATCTTTTTCTACTTCTTTGACAATCTAAATTTCGATCTATCTTTTTTTCATTTCCTTTTCTCTATCTCATCCTATTCTTCATCTATCTAGGCTAATCTTTTTCTATCTCTTTGTCAATCCAAATTCACGTTTATCTTTTTTATTACCCTGTTCTTTATCTCATCGTATCCTTTGTCTATCCACGTCAATCTTTTTCTACTTCTCCATCAATCTAAATTCCAATGTATCTTCTTTTAATCTCCTTTTCTCTATGAATGTCTATCTTTTTCTATTCCTTTGATGACCTAGATTCACATTGATCTTTTTCAATCCCCTTTTCTCTATCTCATCTCATCCTTCATCTATTCACGTCAATTTTTTTCCATCTCTGTCAATCTAAATTCCAGTCTATCTTTTTCAATCTCCTCTTCTTTATCTCATCTTTTCCTAAATCTATGAATGTCCATCTTCTTCCATTTATTTGATAATCTAGATTCACGTCGATTATCTTCAATCCCCTTTTCTTCACCTTATCTCATCCTTGGTCCATCCACGTCCATCTTTTTCTACTTCTTGGTCAATATGAATTTCCAACTATCTTTTTTCAATCTCATTTTATCTATCTCATCCTATTCTTCATCTATCCAGGCTAATCTTTTTCTATCTCTTTGTCAATCTAAATTCACACTTATATTTTCGATTACCCACTTCTTTATCTCATCTTTTCCTAAGTCTATGAATGTGTGTCTTTTTCTATTTCTTTGATAATCCAGATTCACGTCAATCTTTTTCAATCCCCTTTTCTCTATCTCATCTCATCCTTTGTCTATCCAGGTCAATCTTTTTCTACTTCTTTGTCAATCTACGTTCTCATCTATCTTTTTTTAATCTCCTTTTCTCTATCTCACCCTGTTCTCCATCTATCCACGTCAATCTTTTTCTATTTATTTGTCAATCCAAATTTGCACCTATCTTTTACAATATCCATTTTCCCTATCTTATCTTATTACAAGTCTATCAACGTCTATCCGTTCCTATTTCTTTGATAATCTAGAGTCACGTCGATCTTCTTTTAATCCCCTTTTCCCTATCTCATCTCATCCTTTGTCTATCCACTTCAATCTTTTTCTACTTCTTTGTCAATCTAAATTCCCATCTATCTTTTTTGAATTTCCTCTTCTCTATCTCTCTTTATTCTTCATCTATCCGCGTCAATATTTTATCATCTCTTTGTCAATCTCAGTTCCCGTCTATCCTTTTCAATCTGTTCTTCTTGACCTCATTCTGTACTACGTCTATGAAGGTCTATTTTTTTCAAACTCATCTTCTCTATCTCACCCTATTCCTCATCCATCCAAGACAATCTTTTTCTATCTCTTTGACAATTTGAATTCGCGTTTATATTTTTTATTACCCACTTCTTTATCTCATCCTATCCTTTGTCTATCCACGTCAATCTTCTTCGATTTTTTTAAAATCTAAATTCCCATCTATGTTTTTTAATTCTCCTTTCCTCTATCTCATCGTGTCCTACATCTATATACGTCCATCTTTTTCTATCTTTTCTTTAATTTATATTCACGTTTATCTTTTTCAATACCCTCTTCTCTATCTCATCCTATCCTTCGTCTACCCACGTCAATATTTTTCCATTTCTCTGTCAATCTAAATTCCTGTCGATCTTTTTCAATCCCCTTCTCTCTATCTCATCTCATATTTTGTCTATCCACTTCAATATTTTTCTACATCTTTGTCAATCTAAATTCCCACCTATCTTTTTCAAATCTCCTTTTGTCTATCTCTCTTTATTCTTCATCTATCCGCGTCAATATTTTATCATCTCTTTGTCAATCTCAGTTCCCGTCTGTCTTTTTCAATCTCCTCTTCTTCATCTCATCTATTCCTAATCTATGAATGTCTATCTTTTTCTATTTATTTGATAATCCAGATAAACGTTTATCTCCTTCAAACCCCTCTTCTCAATCTCGCCCTATTCCTCATCTATCCACGTCAATATTTTTCTATCTGCTTGTCAATCTTAATTTCCATCTACCTTGTTTTAATCTTCTTTTCTCTATCTCACCCTATACCTCATCTATTCACGCCAATCTTTTTCTATCTCTGTCAATCTAAATTCACTTTTGTCTTTTCCATTATTCTCTTCTCTATCTCATTCCATCCTTTACCTACCCACGTCAATATTTTTCTATCTCTCTGTCAATCAACATTATCGTCTATCTTTTTCAATCTCCTCTTCTCACTCTCACCCTATCCTTCATATATCCACGTCAATCTTTTTCCATCTCTGTCAATCTAAATTCCCGTCTATCTTTTTTAATCTCCTCTTCTTTAACCCATCTTATTCTACGTCTATGAATATCAATCTTTTTGTATTTTTTTGATAATCCAGATTCACGTCGACCTTTTTCAATCCCCTTTTCTCTATTTCACCCTATTCTTCATCTATCCACGTCAATCTCTTTCTCTCTCTCTCTCTGTCAATATCAATTCCCGTCTATTCTCTTTAATCTCCTCTTCTCTATCTCATTCTATCCTTTGTCTATACACATAAATCTTTTGCTGTCTCTTTGTAAATCGAAATTCACGTCTATATTTTCCAATACCCTTTTCTCTATCTCATCCCTTCCTTTGTCTATTCATGATAATCTTCTTCTATCTCTTTGTCAATTGAAATTCACGCTCATCATTTGCAATATCCTCTTCCCTATCAAATCATATACTGCATCTATAAACTTCTAACTTTTACTATTTATTCTTTAATCTAAATTTGCGTCTATTTTTTTCAATACCGTCTTTTCTATCTCATGCTATCCTTTATCTATCCATGCCAACCATTTTCTACTTCTTTGTCAATGCCCTTTTCTCTATCTCATCTTATACTTTGTCTATCCACGTCAATCTTTTTCTACTTCTTTGTCAATCTAAATTCCCATCTATCTCTTTTTAATCTCCTTTTCTCTAGCTCACCCTATTCTTTATCTATTAACATCTACCTTTTTCTATCTCTTTGCCAATCTCAATTCCCGTCTATCTTTTTCAATCTCTTCTTCTTTACCTCAGCCTTTACTAGGCCTATGAACGTTTATCTTTTCCATTACCTTCTTCTTTATCTCATCCTATTCTTTGTCTATCCACATCAATCTTTTTCTATCTCTTTGACCATCTAAATTTGCGCCTATCGTTTACAATATCCTTTTCCCTATTTTCATTTTTTCATAAGCCTATCAACGTCTATCTTTTTCTATCTATTTTTCAATCTAAATTACCGTCTATCTTTTTTGATATCCTCTTCTCTATTTCATCCTATCCTTCATGTATCCAAGTCAATCTTTTACTATTTCTCTATCAATCTAAATTCACGTCTTTTTTAATCCTCTCTTCTTTATCTCATCCTATCTTTTGTCTATCCACGTCAACCTGAAGGTTTTGTCGCTGACTGAATGTAAAAGTAACCAACCTCTTTGATTACGAGAGATAGAGAAAGATATTGAAAAATATTGAAAAATATTGAAATTCGTAATAGATAGACTAAAGGATAGAAAAAAATAAGAATCCTCGGTCACGAAAAGTAGAGAAAGAGATAAAAAATTATTGCGATTGGGTATAGAATAAGATAGCACATTAGGGATGAAAACTGTCCTATTGAGAGAGATACAATCATTCTATCCTTTACTATTCCCCAATTTCTATTTTTCTTAATCTTTACATTTTCAGCAGGGTTGTATAAAGAATCAGGTTTGTATTCCTCCAGGTATGGAATCAAGTTCTAGTGATAATAATAATAAATTAATAATAGCAGTGCTCCGAGTTAGACCAGTTAAAAGTTTAAACAACTCTAATAATAATAATATTTAACCGATTAGGCATTTATCCTATAGAAATGTCCATTCAGTTAAACTTTTTATCGTTCTAAACTTTGTTTGCGGTTTTTGTTGTTTTTTTGTTGTTTAATGCTGCAGAATGGACTAATTGTTCATTTAATTACAAACAGTCAAAATCAAATAGAATGAACTCGATTCCAAGTTCAGAGCAACAAAAACCTAATTTTTCACACAGAGTGACCGTAAACTGATTCTTAAGACGGACTAGTTCTAGCTCTTAAAAAAATCAGAGGTCTATTTTGTAATAATCGAACGTGTGACTTTGTATTTTTATTCATGCTTAATATTATCTTGAAAGGAAAAACTGGATGAATATAAAAATATTTAATACGTCGAGTATAGTGTTTGAAAAATCTAAATAAAGTGTTTTAGATCTTGAGTCATTAAATAATCAATAATTCATCATTATTTTAATTTTTATGTTGTACTCGACGTTTTAAAATCAGTTATTGCCGCAATAAATGCTTTTTAACTATTTCTATTTTCGAACTATATCTATATCTATTATTATCCTTTCATGAATAATTAATCTATTATCTATTTCTATAAAATATTTACTATAAAAGCTTTCATTAATTTCGGCGTATCTATATTTTTCATTGGTGCAAATAAAAAATGTCCATAGTTCTGACTGGCCCAATTGCATCCTATTTATGAAATTTCAAAGTTCTTGTGTGAAATCCATATTTATATATACATTTTTAAATATTTAATAATTATTTGTTACGTTTATCGAAAATCTACAGTGTGCTAATCTGATTCGCTGAAAAAAGTGAAGATTAGAGTTGAAAAACGATTCGGAAAGTGAGAAAGCTATGTGATGCATCTATTCTAAGCTACTAATGAAATTCCTGAATCTACATGCGTTTGTGCAGCAAGAAAGCGAGTGAACAAACTAGCTTGATCTTACCAGCACCGTTCGATTGAACTCAAGAAACGATTTATGTAGAAAAACCGCTGCCATCTTGCTGTCTCGTTAAACGTTAATTTAAAAACCGTCTATCTACCGCGATTCATTGCAAAATTTCGGATCTTTCGATAGAGCGCGATAGTCGTAATTATTCTTTGCAGAATAAATCTTTCTTCAATCTATACTGAACTTTGTTTTTGAATTATTAATAATTTATTATTTTATATTTTGGAATAGGGAAGGAATTAATTATAGGCGGAAAACAGTCCATTTAAATAGCTTGCTAACTATCCATTTCAAAAGGACACAAAATGTACATAAAATGGCTTTTTGCAAAAAAAAGGTGCAGGTCTTTGCATTTAGTTGAAGGGTGTTTTGATATTTATTAGATATTCAAACAAGAAAATCGACATTCCGAAAAAAAAAGATAGGTTTTTTTATTTTACTATTAGTGTTGTAAATCAATTCACAATAAACTAAAGAAACAAATCCTTTCAGGAAAAGTAGTTAAGTTTTCTTTATTTCCGACTGTGGTTTTGATTTTTTGGAAATTTATATTTTCTTGTTTGAATGTTTAGGGGATGTTCAAACAATCTTTAAAAAAATTGAAAGACTTTCCTTACCAGGCTATATTTCTCAAATTTATTGTGAGTTGATTTCCAACCACAATAGCATAGCGAAAAATTCTTGTGTTTTTATGTATATTTTCTTGTGTGAATGCTTAGGGGATATCAAAACAACTCTTAAAGTAATTTTAGAGTCTTTCCCTGCTAGGATATTTTACATGTGTATTGAAAACTGATTTCCGATACAAATAGTATAATCAGGTGTAATAAAATAATCTTCTCTGATGTTGTTTGTTATGAAATGTCAATTTCTCTGTTTGAATGTTAAGGGGTTGTTAAAATAATAATTAAAATGATTTAAACAACTTTTTGTGCTAGGATTTGTTGCCCGTGTTCACTGTAAATTTATTTCCGACCTCAATAGTATAATCCAAAAATCTCCTGTTATTTTGTTTGTTACTAAATTTCAACTTCCTTGTTTGAATATTTAGCAATGTTTCTCACATTCATTGTGAATTGACTTCCAACACCAATAGTCGAAAAAATCTTCTGTTATTTCGGTTGTTAGAAAATGTCGACTTCCTTGTTCGAATGTTAAGGGGATGTTAAAACAACTCTCAATTAAATAACTTTTCATGCTAGGATATTTTTTCTACGTTCATTGTGTATTGATTTCCAACACCAATAGTGTAATGAAAATATCTCTTGTTATTTTGGTTATTAGAAAATATAGATTCCCTTGTTTGGATATTGAGGGAATGTCAAGACAAATCTTAAAATGAATTCAACAGCTTTTCATGCTAGGATATGTTCCCCACATTCATTATGAATTAATTTTCAATCTGAATGGTATAATCAAAAATCTCCTCTTGATTTTATTTGTTAGTCAATGTTTGATGTATTCCACATTCATTATGGATTGATTTCCGAACCCAATAGTATAATCGAAAAACATTCTGTGATTTTGTTTGTTACTAAATTTCAACTTCCTTGTTTGAATATTTAGTGGATGTTAGAACAGCTCTTAATAATATTATATGACTTTCCCTGCTAAGCTATGTTTCCCACATTCATTGTGAATTGATTTCCAACCCCAATAGTGTAATGAAAAAATCTCTTGTTATTTTGGTTGTTAGGAAATATGGATTTCCTTGTTTGGATGTTAAGGGAATGTTAGGACAACTCTTAAAATGAATTCAACGACTTATCATGCTAGGATATGTTTCCCTCATTCATTATGAATTGATTTTCGATCCAAATGGTATATTCAAAAAATCTCCTTCCGATTCTATTTGTTAGTAAATGTTTTCTGTTTGATGTTTGATGTTTTCCACATTCATTATGGATTTATTTCCGATCCCAATAGTTTAATCAAAAAATCTCCTGTGATTTTGTTTATTACTAAATTTCAACTTCCTAGTTTGAATATTTAGGCGATGCTAGAACAACTCTCAACAAAATTAAAAGACTTTCCCTGCTAAGCTATGTTTCCCACATTTATTGTGAATTGACTTCCAATACCAATAGTCAAACAAATCTTCTGTTATTTCGATTGTTAGGAAATGTCGGTTTCCTTGTTTGAATGTTAAGGAGATGCTAAAATAACCCTCAAAATAAATCAAACAACTTTTCATGCTAGGATATGTTTCTCACATTCATTGTGAATTGATTTTCAACCCCAATAGTGTAATGAAAAAATCTCTTGTTATTTTGCTTGTTAGGAAATATGGATTTCCTTGTTTGAATGTTAGGGGAATGTTAGGACAACTCTTAAAATGATTTCAACAACTTTTCATGCTAGGATATGTTTCCCACATTCATTATGAATTGATTTTCGATTTGAGTGGTATAATAAAAAAATCTTCTTTTGATTTTATTTGTTAGTAAATGTTTTATGTTTGATGTTTTGAATCGATCGATTTACAACCCCAATAGTATAATCAAAAAATCTCCTGTGATTTTGTTTATTACTAAGTTTCAACTTCCTTGTTTGAATATTTAGGGGATGTTAGAACAGCTCTTAACAAAATTATAAGACCTTTCCTGCTATGCTATGTTTCTCATATTATTCAATCTCGACAATTTATTATTGAAATTGATTGAATTTTCGAAAAAATCTTCTGTTATTTCGGTTTTTATCAAATTTAGACTTCCTTATTCAAATGTTAAGGGGATTTTTAAACAAACCTTAAAATAAATACGACAACTTTTCATTCTAGTATATGTTTCCCACATTCATTATGGATTAATTTTCAATCCGAATAGTATGATCAAAAAATCTTCTTTTGATTTTTATTTGTTAGTCAATGTTTGATGTTTGATGTTTTCCACATTCAGTATGGATTGATTTTTGACCCCAATAGTTTAATCAAAAAATCTCCTGTGATTTTGTTTATTACTAAATTTCAACTTTCTTGTTTAAATATTTAGTGGATGGTACAACAGCTCTTAACAAAATTATAAGACTTTTCCTGCTAAGCTATGTTTCTCACATTCATTGTGGATTGACTTCCAACACGAATAGTCGAAAAAATCTTCTGTTATTTCGATTGTTAGGAAATGTCGACTTCTTTGTTTGAATGTTAAGGGAATGTTAACACAACTCTTAAAATAAATTAAACAACTTTTCATTCTAGGATATGTTTCCCACGTTCATTTTGAATTTATTTCCAACCCCAAATGTATAATCTAAAAATCTCCTGTGTTTTTGTTTATTACTAAATTTTGACTTCCTTGTTTGAATATTGAGGGGAGGTTAGAACAATTCTTAACAAAGTTAGAAGACTTCTCCTGCTAAGCTATGTTTCCCACATTCATTGTGAATTGACTTCCAACACCAATAGTCGAACAAATCTTCTGTTATTTCGATTGTTAGAAAATGTCAGCTTCCTTGTTTGAATGTTAAGAGGATGCTAAAACAACCCTTAAAATAAATTGAACAACTTTTAATGCTAAGATATGTTTCCTACGTTCATTGTGAATTCATTTTCGACCCCAATAGTATAATAAAAAAATCTCCTATGATTTTGATTCTTAGCAAACGTCAACTTCCTTGTTTTAATGTTTAGGACATGTTAAAACAACCCTCATCAAATTTCAAGACTTTCCTTGCCGAGCTATGTTTCTCACATTCATTGTGAATTTATTTCCAACCCCAATAGTGTAATTAAGAAATTTCTTGTCATTTTGGTTGTTAGGAAATATGGATTTTCTTGTTCGAATGTTGAGGGAATGTTAAGAACTGTTACAGTAAATTCAACAACTTTTCATGTTAGGATATGCTTACCACATTCATTATGAATTTATTTCCAATCCTAATAGTATAATCGAAAAATCTCACTTTGATTTTATTTGTTAGTAAATGTTGGATGTTTGATGTTTTCCACATTCATTATGGATTGACTTCCAACACCAATAGCCGAAAAAATCTTCTGTTATTTCGATTGTTAGGAAATGTCGACTTCTTTGTTTGAATGTGAAGGGAATGTTCAGACAACTCTTATAATAAATTAAACAACTTTTCATGCTAGGATATGTTGCCCACGTTCATTTCGAATTTATTTCCAATCCCAATAGTATAATCTAAAAATCTCCTGTGATTTTGTTTATTACTAAATTTTAACTTTCTTGTTTGAATATATAGAGGATGCTACAACAACTCTTAACAAAATTAGAAGACTTTCCCTGCTAAGTTATGTTTCTCACATTCATTGTGAATTGACTTCCAACCCCAATAGTGTAATGAAAAAATCTCTTGTTATTTTGGTTGTTAGGAAATATGCAGTTCCTTGTTTGAATGTTAAGGGAATGTTAAGACAACTCTTAAAATAAGTTCAACAACTTTTCATACTAGGATATGTTTCCCACATTCATTCTGAATTGATTTTCGATCCAAATGGTATAATACAAAAATCTCTTTTTGATTTTATTTGTTAGTGAATGTTTTATGTTTGATGTTTTCCACATTCATTATGGATTGATTTACAACCCAAATAGTATAATAAAAAAGCAACTCTTGTTTTGGTTTTCTTGCAAAAATCGATTTTCTCGTTTGAATGTTCCAAGGATGTTACAACACCCTCTAAAATCAATTCAAACACTTATTCTGACTCTTCTTCTAATAGTTTTATAAAAAAATCTTCCTTGCTTTTCATTCCTAGGAAATGTTGGGTTCCATGCTTGTCTGTTTAGAGAATGTTAAACAATCCTTAAACACTCTATATACACAAAATAGTAAATCTGTCAAGTTAAGGAGTACAAAAATTTTATTCCAATGGTCGCTAAAATCTTAAAAAAATTTTGAAGTTATTAGACATTTTCATAAAAAGCCATTTTCTGTACTTTTGGTACGGGGTCCATTCGGATCTTCCGATAGGGCTCAATAGCCACTATTATTGCTCAATAGCCGCAATTTTTTTATAATACAATAATCCTTAATTATATATTGAATCTTGTTTCTAATTTGATAACAAATTAATAATTTCTATTTTGTAATTGGAGAGGAACTAATTCTAGGCGGGAAATAGTGCATTTTAAGGAGCTTCCTAACGATTAGACATATATAGCTTACTGAATCGGCTTATAGTAATAGCAGCTTTATAGCTTAATTTGATTTCAGTTTGATTATAATTTAATTTGATTGCATTCTAACATTAGTATAAATACAGTTTCTAATTAGCTTGAATACATGATGATCTTATTTTCCAATGAATTTGAGATAAATAAAGTTTCTAATTAGGTAGAAGCACCTAATATATGGAGTTTTTGTGCTAAGCTGTTTTTTCGTATTTTGTATTAATATTATCCATATGTCAGTATTTTTAGATTATTTTTTTAATTTTCTGGAAAATTTAGGCGTAAACTTATTATCCTTGATTTATAGAATATATATATATATTCAACTGTATCAATTATATATAATAATCATGAAATTCATTTATTCAATTTGTTTACATTGAAGCTCCTATGTTAGCACTTCAAAATGTAACTATTCCAAAAAAAGCATTCAGAAGTACATAATTTATATAATATGAAAATTTTTGCATAACATTCAAAAATTTCATATTGTTAATCTTCAAAATTAAACTCTTAAAGTTAAAAGTTATATAGCTTGAAAGCTTAAAATATAAGTCTTGAAAATAAAATAACTTTCAATTATATTTATTTAAAATTCAACAATTTTCAATTGTGACTTTTAAAATGGTAAAACTTTAAATTGTAAATCTTCAAAATTAGAGATTTTTTAATTTTGTCAATTTAAAATTAATACAATTTATACATCTTTGAGATTGAAGAATTTAAAACTGCAAACGGTCAAAATTAAATAATTTTCAAATACAAATCTTAAAAATTGAATTGAAAACATTACTTTTTATTTCCAAAATCATTACAAATCATCAAAAGATAAGAATTTTTATTTATACTTCTTTAAAATTCAAGAGTTATCAATTTTAGCACTTTAAAATTGTATAACTTTAAATTTTAAATCTTTAAAATTGAAAAGCTTTCAATTTTGACAATTTGCAATTCAAAATTATGCAAGTTTTATGTTTTACAATTCAAAATTTTGTAATTTTTCTGCTTTACATTAGAAATGTAAGTTTGGAAGATTTATATTTGAAAACTACACCTTTGATTTATAAAATCATCGAAATTTAAGGATTTTCATTTATAAAGGTTCAAAATTGAAGTTTTTAAAAATTTTAATTTTCAAAATTGAAAAATTTCAGATTGCCAATCGTGAAAATTGAAGAGTTTACATTTTTGAAAATTTACAGTTAAAAATTACTCGAGTTCCGAAATGAGAAATTCTTTAATTTTTTTCACACTATATTCGAAATTTCTCCAATTTTACAGATTTTGAATTGAAAACATTACTTTTTATTTCCAAAATCATTACAAATCATCAAAAGATAAGAATTTTTATTTATACTTCTCGACAGTTCGCGCGCGAACTGCGGGTCTGTCATCACACACTCAACAAGTCAAAGCTACTGACCATCAGGCAGCATATCGTTGAGAGAATAAGAGTATTATCTAACACTAGGAGAAGTCTAGAGCGGAGAGAGAGGTGAGTCAGAGAAAATCAACAGTTTTTGTCTGACCTATCTCGACTCGTCAAAGACGCTCCAGTTACTGTCGTCCACCCGCCCACACCAGAGAAGGTCAAGGCATTTTGGAGAGAAGTCTACGAAGTCCAGGATCCACTGAAAGATTACTCAACAAATATAAATAGCTTCAAGGAGCTGTGCAGTGCCCTCATAACACCTGAGGAGGAATGCCCACCTATCACTAGCGAAGAGGTGAAAAATGTATTAAGAGGCATGATGAACTATTCCGCTCCGTGACCGGATGGTATTAAGACCTTCTAGTGGAAGAAGTTTCCTTCAACCCACCAGCATCTGGACGCATTTTTACCTCATATCTAAAGGAGGCAGAGCCTATTCCGGAGTGGTTCGTGGAAGGGCGCACAATGCTCCTCCCGAAGATAGGCAACTTAGCCTGTAACTTAGTCTGTGAAGACGCAGCATCCTATCGATGGCCTGGATTGATTACTGGAAAGCTTTCGATTCATCCTCCCATAGACTTATCATCTGGCTGTTGGAAAGCTTAAAGGTTCATCCGCGCATCGTGAGATACATAGAGAGATTAATGCCGCTTTAGAAAACCAGATTTACTACCTCATTTGGAAAACATCATGTGATCACTAACAGTGTCCCCTTTCACAGGGGTGTGTTTCAGGGCGACACCATGAGCCCTCTCTTCTTTTGCTTCACATTATTGCAAATATCTCTCGCACTTCAGTATTCCTAAGGGTACCTCTGCGGCAAACCTGGAAATCGAAAGCATGAGGTCACTCATGTATTCTACATGAATGATCTTAAGATCTATGCTATAAATCAAGAAAATCTACATTTAGCTCTAGACATTGTCAAAGAGTACACTCGAGAGATTGGAATGGAACTCGCGTTAGAGAAATGCGCCAAGGTTTATTAGAAGAAAGAAAAACTTAATAGCATCCCCAAACACCATGAGCTTGTTGACGGAAGCGCTATTCGACACCCTGGCGCTGGAGAGAACTATACATACCTGGGCGTGTCACAGAGCCGCATTCAGGACGTGAGTATCGGCGAGGAACGAAGTATCTGCGACGAACATGCTTGCCGTCCCAGTAGTACTCTATTCACTTGGAGTATTTCCATAGACGAAGGACGAGCTCAGATCCCTTGATATCGTTTCCCGAAAGGTTATGCACGAGAACAAAAGCATGCACCTTAAGTCTTCTGTTCCGCGACTTTACATCTTACGCCGTCAAGGTGGTCGCGGAATACTGAATTTCGAATGTCTTCACAACCGAATTATTCTGGGTACAGTACATACAGTCTCGAATGGACAAGATACTCTTCTCAAAATGATCAAGAAACATGAAGAATTGGGCAAAGGGACGTTTCTGTACAAATAAGTGGAGGAAGCTGCTGAAACACTCGGCCTAGACTTCAATATCAGGGATGAGGAAAATGCATCAAATCTTATCCATCTCGAGTACTCACTCCTGAAGGCCCGGGTTAAGAAAGTACAGGAGAAAAACTTTCGCGAACAGCTCCTGGACAAGAGGATGCACAGCATCTTCCACAGATATATGGCGGATCAGTCGATTTCGTATGGGCTAACTTTCGCTTTTCTTAAATCACCCGTATTAAATTTGGACACGGAGGATTTCATTTTGGCATATCGAGACGATGTCATTTCAACTCTAGCATTCTATCGCCACATTTTGAGCCAAGACATTACCGATGATAGCTACAGAGCGTGTCATGCACACACCGATCATCTAGGACACATACTATCTAGTTGTCCAACGAATGCGGGAACGACCTACATCCAAAGGCACAATGCGGCATTAAAAGCGCTTTATCACCATCTCTGTTACTTTTACGGCATTAGCGCAAATACCGCTCCGCTAAACGCTCCTAGGGAAATAGAGTCAATTGTCCAAAATGAGAAGTGCCGCATATACTAGAAGTTATACTCTCGACAATTGTTTCAGTTGCGCACTCGAGGCCTAACATAGTTCTTCTTGATTTCGAGAAACGAACCATATTCGTTATCGAAATTTCGGCACCAGCTGACAAAAACGTCATAGCCAAGGAGAAAGGAAAGAGACAGGTATAAAGTGGTATAAAAACCATGTAAGGGAGCTGCAACGGTTATAACAGGAATATTCTGTTAAGGTAATTGTGTTGATCATCGGCGGTCTTGGAGGTGCCAAGGTTTCACCAGTTAATAGCCTGAAAAGCATCCCCGCGTGTTAACAAAATACTGAGACACTTGCCGGGAAAATGCAGAAGGCGGTCGTTCTTGCTTCGCTCTGTGTCCACAGGGTGTACGAGACTTTTGCCGGATCATCGTATTGAATTCCTCGCGTACTGAAACCATCTATCTCACGGTCATGAGACGTGGCTACAGCCATGCGTAACGCATTTTAAAAAGTTAATTTATCATATTTTGAGTTTGATGAAACTTGGTATCCTCTAGTTTTGTTTGGTCTCTGATAAGTGACGATATACATACAAATTCAAATGACAAATGAGTTAACGACTAGTATTATATAAACTTGAACGTTTTGAAGAATATTCGTTAGTTACACTCTTATCCAAATTCTAAATAAGTGGATTTCCTTAATTTCAAGAAAATGAGGACCGTCATTGGAGTTCTTTGTTTCACCTTAGTTATTTTCATTAATTCTGTTGGTAAATATAATAAATTGTATAATTTGATATTCATTTTTAGTTTTGGTATATTTTGTTACTATTAGTAATGGTTCAAATTTAAAAAAAAAACTCTCTTTTTTCCAGAGTACAGTGCTTTCTGAATCTATTAATCAGTCAGATTTGACTAATTCCTAATAAAATTCTACTATTTCAATTATCGATAGTACAGCTGCTAAATCTGAGTAAAAAATTACACATTCGATTAGACGAGATATTCACTTGCTTCCCTTTGTAAATTTTCTTTTCCCTTAACAGCGTCAATTTATTTGTAAAATGATTCATTGTTGTAAAAAGCTAACCTCTAGGCTAATCATTATTATTACTGGAATTTATAACGCAGAATATGACGGTTTTCTTCTATCATGTCGCTCGATAGTTGTGAAGCAGCAACTTCACGTTGAATGAATTTTAATTCTTCGGTAATCTTCGTAACGGCCGATCGTTACGAAATAATATATTTTATCACACCTTCGCGAAAAAGTCGAAGTTTTGTGATTGTATACAGGTACAGAAAGTGGCCAACTTCAGAGCGGCAGATTGACCGTGAAAAAAATTAGGGGAAGCGTGAAAAAAGTGCGAAGATTCAGAGACGTGGAAGTCCTTTGATTCACTGCTCCGAAATTGGCTAAAGTGAATTTAGGAAGGCTGCAGTGACTTAGCCTGAGCGTCCTACCCAGGGGTAGAAACAGGCAGTGCCGAGCAATGACAATTCATGTCCATTCATGTCTTGCAATCGCAATGCGATTGAAATAACGACTAACAAATGCTACAATGACAAATGAATAACCCAACCTCACGCAGCACGACGTCCACTTAGTGAGCAAGATGTTTTAATTACCATGGACAGTATTTTGCTCACCGATGTTGAAGATTTTGCTCAACGGCTTCGGGCACGATGCGGAATCGACCATTTTCGATGTCTGTAAGCTGTGACCAAACGAGTATTTTGCATGCATGTGAACAAAAAAGATCTATTTGCTATAAATAAGTAAATATGTGTTTTTTCGGTAAACGTATTCACAAGTGAGTAACTGAGAACCACGAGAATGTATTTTAAAATTTTTCAAACATTTTAAATTATGTTTCAAAGAGTATTAGTTTGATAGCGGTCGTTTTTAAATTTTGAACGCAAACCATTTATTTCTTACATACTATTTCCTTGAGCAAAAAGTGCGCACAATAGTTTAGTTTGGTTCCTCCTCCTTATTGGTACTTGAATTTTGACTTTCCATAGTTTGTTTCATTTGAGCGAGCTTGCTTCTTTGAATAAACTATGTAAATATATCTATAAAGGTCGAAATGTTGAATTCGCGGGACATAATTTTTAAGCCTATAACTTTGTTTGGATTAAACGATACACAGATTTTCTTGAATAAACATAATTTTGTTATAATAAAATTAAAATTAATACTGTGTTTTATAAATGTTGTGTATTGTAGTTAATAGCAATGAGAATGTAGATTGCTGTGTATTGTAGTTTGTAGCAATGGGAATGTGAGAGAGTGGGGAAGGAGAAGATATGCTGGCTACCAGGCTAATCGGGTACAATAAATGTCTCTTTATTTGTAAAGATTCTTTGTGTTATTATTAAACCAAGACGTGATATCGCTGACGAGGACGGGATTGTTGTGAAGGCAGTTTTGTTTTACCACTCGAGAATGAGATTCGGAAATTAAATTTGTGAAAGAAAAGGCAAGGAAATCCTCGCATAGCATCACATCCAGGACGGTCGTTGTGAGCAAGTTTGTTTGAATAGGTGTGTCAGTGAAGCTGGGATTTGAAATGGCTACGAAAGAACGTAAAATTGAGAAGTTTCTAGTGAAAGAAATAGTCGGTTTACGGTTTGATTGGTGGCTTCGTGAATTCAACGTCCTAATGATGACAAGAATGTTGTTAATTCACAACGGCGGCTAGCATGGTTGTTGCATTGTGCAGGACAGGAAGTACTGGATATCTATGATACCCTGGTCATTGAGCCTACACCACGGGATGATATCTACGATCTCGCAGTGAATGCTTTAAAAGCGTATTTTTTGCCAACTGTAAATGTTCCATATAAGCGTCATGTTTTTCGTGCTTTAAATCAAAAGGTCGGCAAAAGGATCGAACAGTTTGTAGTGAGCTTAAAGCAACAAGCTGTGACGTATAATTATGGCACGAGTGAGTCAGAAATGATCCGAGATCAGATCATCGAAAAGTGCGAATCAGGTGCGCTTCGTTCACTTTAAATCATGTATTAGAAATATCTCTTATAGAAGAAACAGCGGATGTACAGTCGCAAGCAATGGTGACTGAAGAAGAAACTTTGAACAAACTAATTGCAAATGCGAAAACTAGAGCAGATGATGCGGGGAAATATATAGGCAGGAGACAGAGTCAGAAGGACGAAAAGATTTTCCGACGCGGATATGTGGGGCATCGCGCATCAGATTTTAACTGTCCGGCAAGAGGCAAAGATTGTGGTTGCTGTGGATTAGTCGGATATTTTAAATCAGTATGCAAATCGAAAAAAGTTCCTGCAAACAAATTGTTGAAGGAAAAGCGCAGGAAGTAACGGAAGTAACGATGATGAAGATTCAAACTACGCTTTCACTATTCGTGCTGTGCATGATAAGGTTAGTGGAGAACGAATTGACGGAACTACTGGCGAAGTACAGTCAAATATGACTATCGACTCCAGAGCAGGAGTTAACATTGTAGATAAGAAGGAGTGGCACCGTCTTAGAAAATACGGAGTAAATTTCAAGTATTAATCAACAACAAAAAAAGATTTTTTCTTACGGAAATCCTACACCGTTGAAAATACTAGGAGAATTCAAAACAACATTGAAGTAAGCAGATGGATGGAAATTAGAAAACGCAAGAATAGCTGACCTTGATGGTGTCGGAGATGCTTTACTGGGGAAGAAATCAGCGAAACAATTGGGCGTGCTGAAAGTTGGTCTTGAGATTGATCTGGTAAGTAATTCATGTAAAATCACGGAAGAATTTAAAGACTTTTTTAATGGAATTGAGAAATTAAAAGATCTTTAATTGAAAATTATAATTAAAAAAGATGCACCGCCATATGCACAACCATTAAAAAGAGTTCCTTTCGGTCTTAGGGAACCGGTAGAAGAGCTAGTGGATATGCTGACCAAGAATGATTTAATTGAAAATGTTGAAGGGCCTACTCCATGAGTGTCACCAGCACACATTGTTCCAAAAAAGGATAAGGGCTGGAGACTTTGTGTCGATATGCGGGTGGGGAATCAAGCCATTCAGCGAAAAAGGTTTCCAATTCCAACCATTGATGAAATTCTGCAGGAACTTAATGGGAGTGCAGTTTTCTCGAACTTGGATCTTAAATGGGAATACCACCAGATTGAACTTGAAGAAGAGTCAAGAGTCATCACGACTTTTTCAACTCATCTCGGATCGCATAGATTTAAGCGGTTGATGTTCGGGATTCATTGTGCTTCAGAAATTCATCACCCTGTCATTTCACAAACTCTGCAATCATGTAAGGGGGTTTGCAACTATTTAGATGATTTTGTTGTGCGCGGAAAAACGAAAGAAGAACATGATCAAATTCTTCGGAATGTTGTACGAGAACTTCGACGAAGATCGTTGACATTAAATGAATAAATTGTCTTTTAAAAGTCTAAACTAAAATTTTTGGGTCACCATATTCCAAAAAAAGGAACAAAAACAATTGACAAGACCAAGGAAAAGGTCTTAGAATTTCGTGCTCCCTAAAACGCTGAAGAATGTCGAAGTTTTATTTGGGTCTTGTTATTTTTTCAAATAGATTCATAACCAATTTTGCTTCATTATCAAAGCCGATGGGAAGGCTAATCAAAGAGAATGAAATATATCACTAGGGATTGAAACAAGCTGAGGCGTTTAAAGAACTAAAGAAATGGATTGTTAGGGATACGGTTCTAGCATTTTATGATAGAAAAGCTCCAACAATAGTGATTGCAGATGCTAGTCTGTCGGTTTAGGTGATATTTTAGTACAAATCTTAGAAGGCGGACCGTGCGCAATTCGCTATACAAGCAAATCATTAACAGATGTCAAAAAAAGATTTTCGCAAAATGAAAAGGAAGCTTTGGCACTTGTTTCAGCATGTGAGCATGTGGATCGTTTCGGGAAGGATAAAGGGAAAAGCGTTTTGGGTAAGAAAAAGCACGCGAAGGAAAGTCATAATGAAGTATGAGATAAAGTTTTGATCCGGCAGAAGAAACAAAATGAATTGACGAGGCCGTTCAATACTCTTCCGCTAACAGTTTTGGAACAAAAATGGAAATTCAGTCACAGTTCCAAATGAGAAAGGAGTAAAATATCGAAGAAATACATTCTATGTAAAACGTTATTTAAGTCGTAAGACAGAACAGTCAAAAGAAAACCAAAAGCTGGATCAAGAGATGAAACCAAAACAGATTAACAGAAACTCAGTAGTGCAGCCCAACAAATCTTCAAAAAATTCTAAGTAGAATGAATCTGATTTTCTGCCCAGAATGATGATGTCGGAGATATGCCAATAAACCTGCAAGATTTTAAGACTGCTTTTTTAAGTGACTAGGCATATGTTCATTTCTTCGGAGTTTTGAACTTATAGTGTGCAGTTTTTCTGTATTTATGTTTAATATCTATTACGTTCAGTTTCTGGAGTTAGTTTGAGCTTAACGTATTTATATTCTTATACATACAAATATAATCTAGACTATCAACGATAGTAATTTGATATTGTGCGTCGTGGACTTTGAAAAAAAGTAGGAAGAGATTGTTGTGTATTGTAGTTGGTAGCAATGAGAATGTAGATTGTTGTGTGTTGCAGTTGACAGCAATGTGAATGTAAGAAAGCGGGGATGGAGAAGATATGATGGCTACCGGAACATCGGCTATAATAAACGTCTCTTTATTTGTTGAGATTATTTGTGTTATTATTGAACCAAGACGTAATAATAACCTTATCTTGTATCGCTACAGTTTTTCGACATAAGAAGCGTAAGAAAGGCTTTGGTCATATTTGTATATCGATTCTTTGCTCTCATGTTCAAATATAGAAGAAATGATCACCTAATTTGAGTCAAATTGCTTAATTTAAATGACGAAGAGTCTAGACACACTGATAACATTTGGTCTGCGCTCACCGATTTTCGATGAACGTTATAGATGTGGTCTTAATGAAAACTAATTTGGCCTAATTGTGGTAATCATTTATTTGGGTATTTTAGCAAAATTGGGGTAGGGGGGAAGCAAAGAAATCAAGAAAATTTCTACTTAGTATAAATCAGAACCAACCGGATGAACACGTCTCTTTATGTTTTTTAAAATAAAAAAATTCTAACCTAGACAATATTTCAATTGTATAAAAATTTGACCCACGCCAAACAATTATTTATCCCTTACGTGGATTTTATAATTCAGAACAAATTTTCTCGCATATTTCTTATCGCATTATTTTTTATTTGTTCTATATTGTATCCATCAGATATAATATAAACCATCATAATTTGGGTCTAATAGTGCTAAACTACTAAATAATTTAAGAATTGAAAATTGTCATGTATGTATCCTCTTAAGGGTGTTAGTTAAATCTGACTTGGAATTTTTGTTATAGGTATAGCACTGACTCAATATATAATTTTTCTCAAGTATTTGAGAACGAAAGAAAGAAAACTAGTCAAATATCCGGGGTTTTGCGAGATCCTCGGATCAATAAAATGTAGAGGTATGAAGCTTTTTGCTAAAGCAATCATTATTTTTACTGAAATTGAAAATTTTTCGAAAGCGAGCAATCTGCAGATAGAAGAAGACAGCGTTTAAACGGCGAGAAGAACCGTTCGCAAATTTATTTCTTTACTCACAATTCTGACATCACAGAAGCATTCTCAGAAGCTATCACGTATTCGAAGACCCATGAATTGATGATGGTTAACTTAAATTTTGCGAAATACGTCACGAAATGGAGAAAAGTGGGTACAAATTTGAGATGTCCTGTGTATGTGAAGACCATAAGACTGTAGTTGTAAGCAGCAAAGCAAACGCGACATTCAGGTCACCTGTAATATCGTGCTCCGAATCTCTGATGCTCTGAAGTACAAAATCAGTGATGCCAATGTGGTCGCCTTTTGCTACTGAGATTGCGTTCGGGCCGCGCAATGGTTGTTTTTTCGAACTGGGTAAATTTACAAATTTTCATACAATCATAAATTGGATTATCCATAAAATTGGTGCATTTGCAGATGCTGTCTGCAAAAACTATTTGAATATTCTGTACTCAATTTTATTCACATTTTTTATTTTTAATTCTCAATTCAAAACTGCCGCTGAGACTCGAAGCCTGGATTCGCGGTGAATAAGGTAGGGCGTCCCGATTTCGCGAGTGGCAATGTGTGTTTCGGACCAGTGATGCAATTCAAAATTGGAATTAAAAACAGTTCTTGTAATTGAAAAATGCACAAGAATGTATATAAAATGTAGAACTTCTGATTTTAGATAAGAAAAAAATTTATAACACATATTAGCAGTTCATTTTCTTTGACTTCCGAAGAATAACTTATATTTTACAAAACATTTAATTTCAGAAGAAATTTGTTGAAAAAATAATTCAAAATAATTTTTTATAATGTTTTTAATATTTTTTATGTATTCTCAAAAGATCCAGTTTTGAATTGCACGCCAACTACGGCCAACCAATGCGCGACCCGAACGTAAGCGCAGTAGCAAAAGGCGCCCATATTGGCATCACTGATTTCGTACTTCAGAGCATCGGAGATTCGGAGCACGATATGAGCCATCAGGAATGTGCAGTTACGCGTAACTGGAGGTTTTTGACGTAAAATACCTAAGTGGAGTATTTTGCGTAGAAAACAGGTAAAATACCTAGTAAATTACGTGCCAAGATGACGGACCTGCAGAACTGTGCATAACCTCACTTTTTTGAATTTCTGGTATCAGCATTCGTAAGAGTTTTTTTTAATGCCTATATTGTAAGTTAGAAAATAATAATGTCATCTAAAGCAAAACAGAAGCAACAAAAAAACACTCCGGCCTCCATACATTCCATTAGGGACGTGCAGTTACGCGTAACTGGAAGTTTTTTACGTACAATACCTAAAGGAGGTATTTTACGTAAAATACCTCAAATATATAAAATACATGTAGAAAACCTCTGATTGGCTGTCTGACTCAAGTTTTCAATTTCCCACCTCAGAGGTGGCGCCCTCATATATAGAATAAGATGTAAAGTACATCATGTAGAAAACTGATAACGTAAAATACCAGGTAAATTACCGTAGAAAACCAAGTAATTTACCACGAGTATTTTCCTTACTCATCCCTGGTCGGGCTCCATCTTGAACCTCTTGAACATAAGTAGATCACAAGTAGGTTGGTTAGAGGTTATGTTGGCGAGTGTTTTTGTGATTTCGTCTGTATTAATTATTAAAGTGTCATTCAAATGATCAAAAATGCCGAAAGTGAACAGCACTTTTCGCGTTCGAAATTTTAATTAAAAATGGTTTAATAACTCCTTGTTTATTTAATAAACTATACATTATTTTACAGAATTACACTTTCTGACATATTGTTACAGAAAAGTAGCTGACCAGTTAACTGATCCTTTAAAGATCAAAAATGAGAAAAGAATCTATAAAATGTAGATTACCTAAAAATCAAATTTCAAATAATTAAATATTGTATTAATTAAATAATTGTAAATAAATTTATTTAAAATTAAGTTCACCAGTTCTATCACGATTATCTTTTTTCAATTTATATTATCGAATCAGTTCATTTTCAAAATGTTAACACCGTCTGGCTCCATTGCTTTCATTTAGTTTCATGTCAATTTGAATTTTCGCGCCGAACTCTAATATCGATTGTCGGTCTCTTCGATTCATTGTTTGGTAATGCGACAACTTCTCTGAAATAAAACAAGTGAATTTCGTGGTTGAAAATTGCAAGCGTAATTCTGACTTGCTTTGGAAGAAGTTTATTTCAGTGCTAAATTACAGTTTGAATTTTCTTGACAATTTGAAGGGCAAAATAAATCCTCTTGGAGAATAATTAGGTTCCTCCATGTATTTTACCTGATTTTAAAGTTCAGAAAATATAACCTCAATTACGTTTCACATGTTAGCATAGGTCTCCACTAATTCCCAAGATTGGGATGGCAACCGAAAGTTGAGGCTGACCACGAATAAGCTGGCTCAGGAATAAGATTTCTCTTAAAATGTTCAGCTACTTAAAATGTTTCTTTCAAATAAAATCTTTTTAATTATAATGTGGCTGAGACTAGAAAAATGAATAAAGCCAAGTTGGGGCCAAGACGGTGGGTAAGTCAGGCTCTGGCCGGGTTAGGCGTTTTATTTGTGGTTTGGTCTTATCTAAATCTCCAAGTTGGGGCCAAGTTTTTCCTATTTTGGGCCCAGCTAGCGCCATGACAAAATTTCCACACGGGTTTATTTTGAATTTATAGAATTTAGAAACTTATTCGTAAGAAATATTGTGTGATTTAGTTACTTTAGGTTTAGACAATAAAGAATAAAATTGTATATAACTATGGTTGTTTTTATAAGAAAAGAGGAAGTTTTCATCGAAAAGAAATCATAAAAAACAGAAGTGAATTTTTTTTCGGGTAATTTTCAAGTAGATAACGTTGAATTTTTTCTCATCTAAACAAAACATGATTCAGTAGAGTTCACATGGTAACCATTTCCATAATGTGGTGGGTAAATCTTTACACGTGAAGGTCATTTTTGTTGTAGGTAAAGAATACTCTGAAATCGTTGTAAAGATTACATTTTGTTTTTTCTATGATACCTTCAATATTGTGTGGTTACTGGTTATGATCAATTGTTCACGACTTTGTCCAATTCATTTTTGGGTGTCGTTGATTGATTTTTGAGGTTTGAAAATCAAAAATAGTTAAATAGATACTGAACATTCAAAATTCATAGAAAGCGATTTCCTAAGAACGAAGAAAACAAAAAAGCCATCATGAGAACATGGATATTAATAATAGTAGTGCGTATAATTCACTAAAAATTTCTTTCTGTAGGGTGTCGTACACTGATAGATATGTATATGTCGATCACTGGTTTTGAAGGTACGATAAGAATATTACGAATATATTACATCTATTTGAATTTGAGCATAATATTTATTTCATTATATTTCTAAACATAATGAACTAACCTCTGAAACTACTACAAGAAATATCTTTTCTTATAACTTTCACAGGACTTTCAAATTAACGACATCACTCATTTTTACAGTGTCAACATGTCCTTCTATATGTGGCAACAAAAAGCATTACTGCATGAATATAAACTCACTACTTTTGTAAGGAATAAATATTGAAATATAACTGACATAGATAATAGAATATTTTATTTTTACGAACGTACAAATATATATTTATTAGAATGGTGTCAAAGATAACCCTGTTTTCCCTATCTTAATTGGTTAAAAACAAATACGATTTTTATATGGAAAATACTTTTGGCAGCCTATGCTAAAAGTTTTCTAATGAAAAAAGGAACCTCCATACCAAATTTCATGCTTTTGTAAGAATTCGGGCCTAATTTAAGCGTAAGCTCGCGTTTGGACTATTTAGTCCGGGGTAACAAATATAGGTTGCTCTTTGAGAAAAACGACTTTTCATGATTTATGTTTATAGAGTTCTATACAAGAATTGAGTAAAAGCAATCTTTTCTTATAAGAAAACATTGGGTAAAAAAACTATGGTCGGTTTTGAAAAAAAATCGGCTCCATTTCGTTAATATTTCTTTTTTTTTTTAATTTTTCGGTGTGCCTATTTCAAAAGTAAAGGAAAGTCCTATTCTGCCATATATAACTAAGGAAAAACTCACATTATTGACTTTGCGATTACGGTTTATTGTCTTATATTTCCCAATAGTAAATTCGACCTAAACGACAATGTCACTTACGTAAGGTTTCTCTTAGTATGGCAGCATATCTCTGCCGATTTTTCCAATCTTCAAAAAATATTAAGTGGTAATATTTAAACTAGCGAAGGGCAGTAAATTACTAAATTGCAGAGAGAACGGAAAATTCTTGTGTTCAAAGGCTTGTAAAGTCTCATCGACTTTACCAGGGGAGAAATTTTGAAAATAGCATGCTTCAGGGAAAAAATAACGGAAGTAGGGTAAATAGGGTCCAAGCTGTGAAACCGTTAAATGTTGAAACTCAAAGCCGGGCGCTTTTCTCAAGAGCCGCCCTTTGTCTTCATTTGCTTTTCGAAAGTGATCTTTTCGAAAAAGTCCCGGACCTCCCTGAGTCCCCAGGGAACCTGAAGAAGCTGGAGAATTCGAGATTAGTCGCGGCTTTGAGTGGCGACTGTATCACACCCAAGATTTTCTTAGAAAGAACCTGCGCGCCCTCTGTTGTAGTTGCGATAATGCCTTAACCTACCAGAATCCCGCGAGCCTTTGCAATTTTACAGCTGACCGTCTTTTTTTCCAAGCCTCCACTCTTGAATGGAACGAAAGATTGAATGAAGGCCCGTTGGCGCCTGAGAGTTGACAGGATGCTGTTGTATTTACAGTTGGCTCTTTGTAATTACTTGTTGAACCAGACGCCCGTACCCGTGCCGTTCACAACCCAAGGCGTTTTTCCCCAGAAGTGTTCTCCGGAAGATCTCTAATCTTAAGTCTAAACTTGCAAAGCTAAACATTCTTGGGAGTTTGGAAACGACAAAACTTCTCTTCTCACAATTCACCACACTCAAAATTCCCGTTTTCGAAAGTATGTCTTCATTCAAGACCAAAGAGCTTTTTTTGTCGTGATATCGTCGTCATATGTGAATATTAGGAGACTAGGCGTGCCGCAGCGGTGTTGCCACAACGAGCGGGGCGGTCTTCCATCTTGGTGTGCTAAATCGGTATTGTGAGAGAAAGAGCAGACTGTTCTCCTCTCACTTACTCCCAATGCTTTTGCCTACCAAGATGGACGACTCCCCCTTGTAACTTAACATCAATCCCCGCTCCATAGTTTGGGAGCATGCGGCTAGTCCCCTCCTATTCCTATGTCTATGGCATGTACAGTGCAGAACAATGCGCGTTATCGTAAAAGTGTTGGATATCAAAGCCAAATCTTCATAAATTTGCATGAAGCATCCTGAGATCAATAAAACATCGCAAAAAAGTAACTTCTGCGCATATATATTTTTCATATTTGGTAAACTGGATTTAGCAGATTTAGTCCAGTAGCCAGCAACACTTCTGTATGCACTAATAGGGCCGCTCGGTACCCTTGGTCTCCTGATAATGAATATCAAGGGTGCTTTTTCGAAATCCTTATAATTTTTTGTTTAAACAATTTGTATTACCAATTTCATTATTTATTAACAAAAAATTATTATAAAATGATAGTTGGAAAGCTCATAGGAAAAGAAAGCATTTATGTTTCATACACATTTTCATAGAACTAAGCGTTTTCAAGTTAGAGCGTTATAAACAATTAAATTTGTATTAAAATTGAAATATTTGCGGCTGAATATCTCGACACCTGTTGGACCGAAAAATTTCAAAAAATTGTAAATCATTTCTCGGGACACTTGCTCCACGTAGAAATAAGAATTTTAAACCATTTGTAAAGTATAGTCTTATAAAAAAATAATTGCATAATAATCTTTGGTCAGTTTTTATTAAGAAAAACTTAGGTTAACAAAAACTGCTCCTTTTATTCGCGTTTCTTAGGTCAGGCACAAACAAAAACATTCATCTCTCTTAAGTTTGCTCCTTATTCAAACCATTTGTTAATTGCGGTATTATAAACAATTAATTGCAGAATAAAGACTGGTCTGTGCCAGCTGCAATTTTATATTTAAGATTTCTGATTTTCGTTTAGTTATTCATCTTGTATCTTCCTAATAACCTTTTTCTCTGTCACCACTGTGCAAAAGTCGTTCTTCTGTTAATAACAATTGTTATCAATAAAAACCTAGGTTAACAAAAGCTGCTCCTTTTATTCGCGTTTCTTGAATCAGGCACAAAGAAAAACTTTGATCTCTCTGATATTTACTCTTAATTCAAAAACTTGGTTAATTACGGTCTTATAAACAATTAATTGCAAACTAATCAGTGGCTTCCTAATAACATTTTTCTCTGTTAACACTCTGATAAAATTGTTCTTCTTTTAATAAAAATTGTTACCAAAAAAAACCTGCATTCAACAATGTTGTTTCTTAAATTTTCTGTTTTTGCTTTCACACAAGACTACAGTCATCATTACATGAGTACGTCAGTACATCAGTACATCAGTACATCAGTACATCTGTACATCAGTACATCAGTAGTAAAGATAAATATACATATTTGTAAATCAAGTGTGCGTGATTTTTCTATTCGGATTTTTGCACATGTCTTCCTGGTTTTGGCAGAAAAAATTGTAGGACATGTATAGTCAACGAACCTATCTCTGCTTTAGAGCTGATATTTCATGCTGCTCATTTTGTTTCTGCCAAAACCAGGGAGACGTGTGCAAAAATCTGAATACAAAAATCACGCACACTTGCATAAAACATCAACCAATTGGGACTCTCAGTTTCCTTTCCTTGCCCCCCCCCCACCCACCCTCTAACAGAAGTTTTGGTGGGACTGACGTTACAACAATGACTCTCCACTGTACGACAATTTTTACTCTTAAATCTTTGAAATTGAAGAATTTTTAATTTTGAAAAATTACAAATAAAAATTACACAAGTTTTGAGTTTTAGAATTGAAAATTCTGTAATTTTGATGCTCTATGTTTAAAATTTCTTTAATTTGGAAGGTTTAGAATTGAAAACTCGACTATTGATATTAAAAATCATCGGAATTTAAGAATTTTTGTTCATACATTTTAAAAATTGAAGACTTTTCCATTTTAATCTAAAAAATTAAAGAGTTTCAAATTGAAAATCGTTCAAAACTTGAAAACTGAACTATTCTAACAAAAAAGTTCTTCCAATTTGAACTATTTCAGAAAGAAAACGTTAAAAAAATACCTTTTGAATATAAATCTTGAAAATTGAATAATTTGCAATTCTATATTTTCAACATTTAAGAATTTTCAATTGTTACTCTTCAAAATTGTAGAGTTTTGTATAATAAATCTTTTGAATCGGAAAGTTTTTCAATTTTTGACAAGTACAATTAATAATTATGCAGGTTTTAAGCTTTACAATAAAAATTCTGTAATTTTAAAGATTAACATAAGAATTTCTGCAATATAGAAGATTTAGAATTGACAAGTTGACTTTTGATTTTCAAAATCATAAAAATAAAAAAAAATCATGTATACATCTTTAACATTAAAGAATTCTCAATTCTAGGTCTTCAATTTTCAATTGCAAGTCCTCAAAATTGAACTATTTTAACAACAACAAAAACAGTTCAAAATTGCATATGCTTTAACTATAAATCTTGAAAATGGAATAATTTGCAATTCATTATTTTCAAAATTTAAGAGTTCTCAATGGCAACTCTGCAAATTTCAAAATTGTAGAACTTTGAATTGCAAATCTTTAGAAACAAAAATTTGTTAGTTTTGGAAATTTACAATAAAAATTATGCAAGTTTTAAGTTTTATGATAAAAAATTCTGTAATTTTCATAATTTAAATTTGAAATTGTTTCAATTTGGAAGGTTCAGAATTGAAAACTTAACTATTGATTTTCAAAATCATTCAAATTTAAGAACTTTTCTTTACATATCTTTAACCTTGTATAAAAGCCGATGTAGCTATTATAATATGTATTATAAATGAGGATTGTTAATTATATTTCATAGTACATTAGAAAACATAATTAAATTAGATAATTAGAGAATCAAAATGAGAAACGTGTTACAAGCGCGCTATTTTTGCTGTTATTTAAAGAAAATATATAATTAGCCCAACTTTAGTAAGCGAATTAAAATAGTTTTCTGGGCCAATAAAAGCAACGATTTTTTTCTCCGCAGATTTTTTTATATATTTCTTTTTATACATTCGTTCTTATCACCCCAAGGAAATGAGCGACCCAAAACTATAATTTTGGAAACTTTTGAACGCGAGTCAAGTTTTCAAGAGGGTCGAGTTCTTTCCTCAAGTTCCGAAGGAAATCTTTCGCAATCGTAGCATCGAGTCAGCGAAGGAAATCGATTATTGAAATGAAAAGGGCTTCAGCAGCAAATTTATTATTGAAGGAAAACTTTTAGTTTCAGGAACGTCTTATTTTTTATGGCTAATTATTTTCTAAGAAAAAATTCAGAATATTTCAAAAAGGAAGCTTTGATGAAAATATACTAAAGAAAACAATATAATTCACTCTGAAAATGGGGGGTTGCAATAATGATACAATGATAAAAAAGTGTCTAGAAATAGAAGCATGTTTCTTTTTAGTATATTTTAATAAATGCTTTTCTAACAAAATTTTGTTGTTGTACTTTAGTCCTAATTCAGCAGTTATTTTTTGGAATTTAAATCCAATCAGGGGTGGATTTTAACCCTTAGGATATCTCTTCTGCAGAAAACCCGATTTTCTCATTCTCATTCTCTCTTGAATCATTTTCGTTTGTTTTACGGTGGATTTTTCTCGAAATAAAGTTGGCAATGCAATTTTTCTTGTTTCTGCTCATGGTGTACTGTTGCATTTCTTTTATTGTACCATCTGTACCCTGCCATTATCCAACCCAATTTTTTGAATGCTTTCCTTCTATTACATGAAACTGACTTTTTCTCCCTCATTTCGTTTTTCTTGTAAAATTATTTCGCATATTTTCCACCTTGTTAACCTCTTTTGTTTTTTTTAATCTCTTTTTCAGTTGATTAAGTTCTCTAATCTTGAAAATGCAATCAGAGACTTTTACATAAAACAAAAATTATATTTGTAAAAAATATTACGTTTCTAATTTGAAATTTTTTTTGTACGCTACGAACATAGGTTTTTAAAAAACGGTCTAATGCGTTGATTTTTAGTTGGTTCTTGGACACAAATTTATTCCAAAATCGGAATACATAAAGAAATCGTGGGGGAAAACTGGATTTTTCAAAAAGAATTCAGTCTAGGTTACATTTTTTATTTGATTTGAATTTTGTTTTTGTAATAAAACTAATTTAGTTGCACAGCAAATTCTCCAAATTATTTACGACTTTTTTTTAAAAGGATGTGTAAACAGTAAAAGTAAAAAAAGTTTTTTCAATCAAATCATTTTTCAACTTGGAAAAAATGAGGTTAATATGAACTCAATATCAATCAAAACGGATACGTGAACACTGAAATAATATAAATTATTTATTCAGTGAAGAATAATATAATTTTTATAAGCAAATTTTGTATACAATATTCCTCTAGACGTTTTTATATGGGAAACAAATGTTTCTTGATTATAATTGGTGACATGCGTTATATAAGTGTTTTTAAATAACGAAACATGGCTAGAAATTAATCATTGTTACTGTTATAAAGAAATTCCATAAATAAAAACTCAAATACGACATTTTCGGCATGAAAAAAAAAATTATCAACTAGTTTTTCTGCAATTTAATAATAAAAATTTGAGACGACTGAAAATTCCAAAAATTAACATTCACCACACTGTAATCCGGAGATAGAATATATTCCAAATAAAAAATTCCCGACATTACAAAATTACCTACAATTTAAAATTTTCGAATTAAAAAATTCCTGAATAATGAAACTCCTGATAATAAACGATTGCCGAAATAAAACTTCCAAGATTATAAAATATGCGACACTATACAATTACTGACACAGGAAAATTTCTGAAGTATAATATCCCTGAATCTGAACAATTAAAAAATTTTTTGAATAACAAATAAATAATAAAATAATGATAAGTAAAATAAAAAATGTGTTCATCAAATAAAAGTATTTTATTTTCCTCATCATTTTATTATTTAACATTTTCTCAATTGTTTAGATTCGGAAATTTCCTTGTTTCAGAAATGTTACACCGGAATATTTTTTTCTTTTTCGTGAACTTTTCCATTTTGGGAATTTTATTTTTCTAGATTTTTCAGTCGTGCCAAAATTTTTACCATTTGAAATAAATTTCTATAAATTAACAATCACTGTTATTATGAACAAATTAAAAAAATTCACTCTTATGTGACATTTTTACGTTCGAAAAGAATTGTTCTTGGTTAAAATTACTGCAATTTTTCATGAATTTTTTATCTAGTAACGAAATAGTTCCATAATTTACTCATTCCTTTTGTTGTAAAAAAATCATATGAACAAATACTTAAGTCTGATATTTGAGGACAAAAAATTATTTTTTCATGTTTACAATTTCTGCAAATCGACGTAAAAATTTTACTAAAGGAAATAACGTTTTTGTGTGACAAAAATCTGACCAAGATATTTGTTTATACAATTTATTATTAACTGAAAAAGAGTCTATAACCGATAAACTTCAATAATTTTAAAAAACCTTAAAAACAATATCAATCAGGATTGATAAGTACAAAAAAAATGCTTGAAAGAAAATAACAAAAATTTAATATTTCGAAAATCTCAAATTTGAGTGTTATTTATAAAATTTGTTTGTAACAGTAAAATTTCTTCATTTCTGTCGATATTCATATATGCTGAAACAAACTTTTATAACAATTGGCAGAAATTTTATCATATAGTTTTTCTTGTTTTGTGGAAATTTCATATTATAGTAATTGAAGCCGTTTGTCAACAAGAGACCTAATCACTAAAATATAAATTTCGAAAGAAATAAAAAAGTAGAGTAAACATAAATATTTAGCGACAATTATGTGGATACTTTGAAATCAGGCTGATAAACTATTTTATATCGTTTTCACTGTGTTTAAAATTTTATTTTTGATAAAAATACACAAAAAAATCCTTTACAGAGAAAAAGGGATCTTACTAATATTATTAGGAATCTTTTTTTGTCTTCAGAAATTTTATTTTCAGAACATACAGAAAAATATTAATAATAACAAAAAATTACAACCTTATTTTAATATTTTTCATTTGTGACATTCATAGAAATTTTTTCTTTTTTATGATACTTAAATCCGTTTTTACAATGATATGACCCTTCAGGATTTATGTTGTATTTTTGTTTATTGAAGGATTTTCTGATTTACTTAATCTTTCATTTGAAATTAGTTAGATCATTTTTAGGTTATCATCATTTTTTTAAATCATTTTAAAGATTAATTAGACCATTTAATATACTTTTTATTACAGAATTCAGCAGAGAAAAAAATTTTTTTGCACTCTTCAAATGGCAATAGAAAAATTTCGTTCTGTATAGTTTCGATATCATTTTCCATGATATTTCTATTGACACAAACAGTTTTTGAAAAAATTAATATTCGACCTTTAAAAACGAAATTCCAAAAATTTGCATATTTTGAAAAAAAACATATTTTGTATATTTTTATCTGAAAATAAAGCTGAAAGCAGGATTTTCATTGTTTATTAATGCAAATAAGCAAGGCATGATTTTTGAGAATATACATTCATCATTTAGCATTTTTTGAAAAAATAAATATTTGAACTTCAAAAATGAAGATGAAAAATAAAGTTTACTTTTTTATAGAAAGACGTTTTTTTTTTTAAATTAAAATTTGTTTTGAGCTAGACAGAAAGCTTATGTTTTTACTTTAAGAACCTTGGTATCAGAAGGTACAATTTAAATTTTTACTTTTCTTTCTGGACTAAAAGAAATTTAAAAGAGTGTTCTTTTGTAAAAAAAGTCAAATTCATTATTGACCTTTATTTTTGAAGGTAAAATACATATTATGGAATTTCTAGGGCAAATGAAAAGTGCGTGTAAAATCCAATCGAAATTGCAGTAGACGAAATTGTTTCTATTGCTACTAAAAGAGTTAAAAATCGCCAAAACAGGTAGCATATTCTCAAAAATCACTAATTGCTCATTTTCATTAATAAAAAAAAATCCGCTTTTTGACCTCAAAGCTCTCAGAGAAAAAAATCTAGGCTTTCTTTTGAGATAAAAATATGAAAAATGTGCTTTTTCAAAAGAAAGTCGAATTCGTTTTTGAATTGATGCCCCATACAAGTCATGTTTGCCAAATGAAAAAATACTTTTCTCTGCAGAATTGAATCCTCATTAAACAAAAAAACGGTTAAATCCCTTATTTGTATCCAAAAATCAAGGGAATTGTTTTCGTATTTTTACCGACGTTTTGGTGGTTCTGATTCCACCTTAAACTTTATAGGTCGCCCTATGGAAAAAATCCATAAGAGATAGTATAAGAGTGTTTTTTATAATAATACAAGATTAGAAAAATCAGAGAACATAAATTTTTTTATAACTGTGATGCTGTATATAATATAGTATATTTGTCATAAATATAGGGTGGATAGTATCCACTGAATGTAAAATAAAAAATATAGATAGAGCATAAGCTTCTGAAGAGCACACATGTTAGGCGTTTTTTTTTCTATTCTACCCTTGGGCGAAACATTTGTGATGAAGATACGGGGCAAATCGCGCTACGTCCTTAAATCGACCGACAAAAGGGGAATAAAAGAGAAAATCGGGCTACTTTCATGAGGCGCCGTTTTTATCTCTAACTCATTCCCCACTCTGAATTTCACACCACAAAGAGAAATGTTCAACCAAAAGAAGAACACTTCCAGAATTTTAAAGAAATTTTTTTTTCTCATTTGAGGGGGGGGGCGTACAAAAAACTACGGATGGCAACAGGGGGAGGTAAGGGGTCACTGAAAGAAAATTTACAATAATATCCTATTAATTTTCTAAATCACTTTAATATTTCAGACTTCACACTGCTTCCCCTATTCTCCTCTTTACCCCTTTTTTAATCATTTCTTGTTTTCCCCTGTTTTCAAGAAACTTACCCTTTTCCCCTTATCATCTCTTTTTCTTGATTTCTTGTTTAAAGTCGAACACTGCTATTTAGTTCAAAATTTAATTATGTTGTTTAAAACTCAACTATTTTGTTAAAAAGTGATTTTTTTGTTCAAAACTTCAACTAATTCGTTGAAAGTTGCACCACTTTGTTAAAAATTCATTTTTTGGTTGAAGATTTATCTTTTTGGTTGAAAATTAAACTATTCGATTTTTAGAAAATTAATCTTCCTGGTTAAAAAATCATCTTTTTGGCTGAATGTTGAACACTTTTGTGAAGATTTTTTTTTATGATTCATCGTTTCAGTAAAAAATTCATCTCGTTGGTTGCAAGTTAAACCATTTTGTTGAAAAAGCAATTTTTTTACGTAAAAGTGTAACTGTTTCATTTTTAGTTGTTGCAAATTGGTATTTCTGATAGATAATTGCTCTTTTCTATTTAAAAAGTGAACTAATTGCTTGACAATTCATCTTTTTGGTAGGAAATTAATCTTCTTGGTTTAAAATTCATTCTTTTTGCGTGGAAAATTCAATTATTTTGTTTCAAAATCAACTATTTTGTAAAAAATGTGTCCTTTTTAGTAGAAAACTGATTCTCTGGGTTAAAAATGTAACTATTTGGTTTAAGATTGATATCTTTTTGGTTCAAAGTTGCCTTTTTTGGTTAAATTTGACTGTTTTTGATTCATAATGAAAATATTTTTTTATCGAAATATCATCTATTGCAACTTTTTCATAAAATTCATGTTCTTACGTTGACAATTCAAACTCTTTGATTGAAAGTTGAACTACTTTCAAAGATTCATAATTTTAGTTGGAAATTCATCTCTTTGGTTAAAAATGGAACTAATTTGTTGAAAATTCGTGTATTTTGCTAAAAAAATGTTTTCTTATTGAAAATTTAACAACTTGGTTGAAAATTCAAATGTTTGGTTGAAAATGAACTTGTTTGTTGGAAATTAATTTTTTTAAATCGAAATTAAACTATACGGTTTAAAATTCAAGTACTTTGTTAATCATTCGTATTTTTTAGTAAAAAAACTAATCTTGTTGTTTGAAAATTTGACTATTTGGTTTGAAATTCATATATTTTGTCGATATTTCGTATTTTTGGTGGAAAAGAAATATTTTTTCAAAAATGCAACTGATTAGTTAAGCATTAATCTATTTTAGTTGAGGATTCAAGTATTTTCTTGAAAATTTGCCTTTTTGGTTAAATTCAACTGTTTCTAATTCAAAATAAAAATATTTATTTCTCATAATATAAACCATTACAACTTTTTTTTAAAGCTTCTTAGTTTGAAAATTCAACTCTTTTGTTTTTAAAGTTAAAATACTTTTTTAAACATTCATTTTTTTGTTGTATGGAGATTCGTAATTTTAGTTGAAAATTCATCTCACCAATTAAAAAGAGAACTAATTTGTTGAATATTTATGTATTTCATAAAAATATATTTTTTGAATTGAAAATTTAATTATTTGGATGAAAATTCATTTCTTTGGGTGAAAATTAAACTAATTGCTTGAACATTCGTTTGTTCATAAAAAATAGATTTTTTAATATTGAAAATGGAAATATTTAGTTAAAAATCCCACTCTTTGATGGAAAATGAACTTTTTATTTGAAAATTAATTATTTCACATGCAAATTTAACTATTCCATTTTTGTTTAAAAAGTGATCAGATTCAGTGTAAAAATTGAACCATTTGGTTGAAAATTGAACTAATTTGTTGAACAATCGTGTATTGCTTTAAAAATTAATTTTTTGAATTATAAATGTAACTATTTGCTTGAAAATGCAACGGCTTGGTTTAAATTCAATTATTTGATAAAAAATTTAACTGTTTTGTAGAACATTTCTTTTTTCATTCAAAATTAATTTTTTAGAATTAAAATTTAACTATTCTATTTTTGGTTAAAAAGAATTTTCTTTAATTTAAAAATTCAACTATTTGGTATTAAATGTATGTAATTTTTTTTTAAATTCGTCCTTTTTGGTAGAAAATAAATTTGACTGGTTGAAAATTTAAGTATTTTGTAGAAACCTCGTCCTTTGGCTTGTAAATTCAATATTTTGGATGAATTCTTTTTTCTTCATTAACTGAAAAACCTTTTCTTGTTTAATATTCAACTCTTATTGAAAATTCATCTCTCTTGCTAGAAATTTCTTTTTTTGTTGTTAAAAATGTTACTGTTCAATTGAAATTGAATTTGTTTTAGTCGAGGATTTAACTATTTTGTTGAAAATTCGTCTTTATTGGTTTGATTCAATTGTTTTTAATTTAAAATAAAAAATCTGTTCATGGTTGAAATATCAACTGTTAAGATTTTTTGAAGAGAAATCATCTCTTTTGGTTAAAAATTCAACTACTCGGTGGAAAATTCGTGTATTTTGTTTGAAATTCATTTTTTAAACTGAAAATTTAACTATGTGGTTGAAAGTTCTACTCTTTGGTTAAAAATTAACTTTTCGGTCGAAAATTAAATTCTTGGTAGAAAATTAATTTTTCATTCAACTATTTGGTTGAAAACTTATATAATTTGTTGAAAATTCGTCTTTGATTAAAAATAAATCTGTTTTAGCTGAGGATTTAACAATTTTGTTGAAAATTCGCCTTTTTTGTTCAGTTAAACTATTTTTGATATAAAATAAAAATCTATTCGTGCTTGAGAATTCAAATATTTTGTTGAAAGATGAACTAATTTGTGAATTTATAAAAAACAGTGAACTTCTACCAAGTCCCCTCTCACCCCATATCATTTTCCGTTAATTTTGGATGAACCCTAAATAAAACGAAAAAAATTTAGTCTGAAAAAATTAAATAAGTTATAACATAGGGGCTGGAAGGGGGCGGGGTAATTTACATAATTTATGCACAGCCTCCTGGGGCAAAAAAAATCTTCATTTTATAAAGAATTATTATTATCTGCATGAAGCATTGTCAGGAATATGAATGAGAAATAACACCTTTCTTATAGCTTCCTGTGTATAGGATATGCTTTGTGAGAACGTTTCACAGAATTTCTTTGAAAGAAATGTAAAGAGACGTCTGACAAAAAAAAACAAACATATTTTTTTTGCATTCCTGTCACGGGGGGATGTTCGCTCAGCAAGTTTCCTCTTCAATTCGGTGGAGAATCTAGCACGTGCACATATATCTCATGTCGTCGTAAATAATCATCTTTCCTGATACCACTGTCGGGTTTTCGATGCTGAATTCGTGTCTGTAATTCGGTATATTTACACTTTTCTCTTTGCCAAAAAGGATCGGGAAAGTTTGCAGAAGCAAAACTCAGTCGAGCGGGAGTTTACATTTTCTAGGTAAACATTTACTTTTCGGCTGGGTTTAATTGAAAAATAAACATTCTGTTATAGTGTCTCACAAGAGACCGATTTTCTTCATTTTCTAATAAGTTTCAGTACATAAAAAAATAGCAAAGAAGTATTTTTTGTTATGTGCTAATCTGTCGATTTAAGGGGGGAGAACCACCCTTACATTTTACCCCCAAAAACAGTTTTCTCTTCAATATCTCAATATGAATCGGAATTTTCAGTCCAAACAAACGTCATATTATTACTTACAAAAAAACAGTCATTGCGAAATATTTTTTACACCGAGGGGTTGCAACACTTATTTTTTACAAGGGTGAATGTGATTCTTTTGACATTTTTTTTATACCGAAACTTTTCAATCAGCTGAATTTGATTTATGCGTTAAAGGCGTATTTTATTTCAATTTACTTATTATTATATATATTTTATTTTGACCATAAACTAACAATGAGTATTTTTATGAGCATGCTAATAAACAAACTTTACATTTTTTAATTTTGTTGATCTCACGGTTTTTTCATCAAACTAATAAAAATATTAATAATATTACAAATTAAAGTTGATATATTTCCTTGTTTAGAAAAAAAATGTATTGCAAGGGGTGATTTACCGCTACGATTGATTTAATGCTTTTTGGTGACATGGAAAATCATTCACAACATACGTTTTAAATTTTCATCTTGAAACGCATATTCTGACATATGTTTTGCATTAATAATGAAATAACATAAACACCCTTATTTTTAGGAGGGTCGACTACCTCCATGAAATTTATCATTATTAAAAATTAAATAAAAGCAGTTCTTTCACATTTACTTTTAGACTGATATTTCATCAATATAATATGTCAATTTTTTACTATGACACAGTCAACTAGTTTTTGTTTGAATATAACCAAATATTATTTTTTGAACAAAATTTGATATTTTTGAATTCGGCTATTTGAGGGGTGAAAACCGCCCTCACACTTAACCCCGAAAAAACAGTTTTTTTTCAATTTGTCAAGAAACAATCGAAATTTTTCAATTAAACAACCGTAACTTATTTTTTACAAAAAGACGCTCCGCGGGAAACCAAATATATTATTTTTATACATCGCGAATAGAAACACATCTTCAGGATAATAATAATATACATAATTTCAAAATTTAATAAAAATGAGTAAAGTGCATAAAAATAAGATATGTTCAAACTTGAAAATTTTTTTGTTGTAACTTTGTTCAATCAATAATAATTTTGTTGTATTCAAACAAAAATGGAAATTTTAGGTGAAATATGAGTGTACAAGTAAATGTTAAAAAAAAATTTCTATTCACAATTTGATAATGATATATCATCATAGGGATAGTCAACCCTTCTCAAAATAAGAGTGCTTATGTTATTTTATTTTTAATGTAAAATATATGTCGGTATAAGCGTTCTAAGATTAAAATTCAAAACGCATGTTGTAAATAATTTTCCAAAAGCAATAAATTAACTGTAGGGACAAATCACCCCTTGCAATGCATTTTTTTAACCCAGAAACATGTCCACTTAAATTTTTTATTTTCTTAACAGCAGTACAATATACAGTTAAATCCAGCTCATTTGAAAGTTTATGTATAAAAAATTGTAAGAAAATGACATTTAGCTTTTTAAAAAATAAGGGTTGGAACCCCTCGGTATGAAAAATATTCCGCAAGAAAAACTGTTTTTGGGAGTACACTTTAAGGGTGGTTTTCAAAACTTAAATCGACGAATTAGCTCGTAACAAGTTCTGAGGCAAAATTTTTGAATAAAATCTGCTGTTGTAAATAAAATTCCCGACACTGTAAAATTCCTGAAATAGAACATATTCAAAATAAGAAATTCCCAAAATTACAAAATTACCTACAATTTGAAGTTTTCGAATTAAACAATTCCTGAATAATAAAATTCCTCATAATAAGTGATTCCCGAAATAAAACTGGCGATATTATAATATATGCGACACTATAAAATTACTGACTGTTTAACCATAAATAAATAATAAAATAATAAGTGAAAAAAAATATGTTTATAAAGAAAAAGTATTTCATTTTTCTTATGATTTTATTATTAAACATTTTCTTAATTGTTTAGATTCAGAAATTTCCTTGTTTCGGAAATGTTACAGAGGAGAATATTTTATAATGTGCACAATTTTATTTTGGGAAATTTAAAATTCGTTAATATCATAAACTGTTTTGGGAATTTTATTCTTATAGATTTTTCATTCGTGCCAAAAATTTGATCATGTAAAATGAATTTCCATTAATTAACAACCACTGTTATTATGAACAAATTTAAAAAAATTTACTTAATGTGACATTTTTACATAGGAAAATAATTGTGCTTGATTAAAATTACTGTAATTTTTCATAAAGATTTTATCTAGTAACGGAATAATTCCATACGTTACACATTCCTTTTGTTATGAGCAAATTATATAAAAAAAATACTTGAATCTGATATTTGAGGACAGAAAATAAATTTTTCATGTTTACAATGTCTGTAATTTGACATACAAATTTTACTGAAGCAAATAACGTTTTTCTGTGACAAACATCTGATCGATATATTTGTTTATACAATTGGTTATTAACTGAAAAATAGTCTCAAACCGATGAACTTAAAAAAATTTTAAAAACCTTCAAAATAATATCAATCAGGAGTGGTGAGTAAAAAAACGCGGACTTTAAAGAAAATAACAAAAATTTGATATTTTGAAAATCTCAAATTTGGGTATTATTTAAAAAAATTTTTTCGTAACCGTAAAATTTGTTTATTTCTGTCAATATTTCTATATGCTGAAAAAAAGTTTGATAACAATTGGCAGCAATTTTATCATAAAGTTTTTCTTTTTTTGTGGAAATTTCATATTATAGTAATTGAAGCCATTTGTCAAGAAAAGACTTAATCACTAAAATATAGATTTAGAAAAAAATAAGAAAGGAGATTAAAAATAAATATTTATTAATAATTATGTGGATATGTAAATATCTGTCGGTATAAGCGTTCTAAGAATCGAATTTAAAACGCATGTTGTGAATAATTTTCCAAAAGCAATAAACTAACTGTAGGGATAAATTACCCCCTGCAATGCATTTTTTGAAATTTTAAAGTTTCCGTATGAAAAAAATGTGAAAAAACACATTGACCTTTGTAAAAAATAAGGGTTGGAACCCATCGATATACAAAATATTACGCAATTCGCGCCTTTTTATAAGAAAAAATCTGTTTGTTTGGTTGAAAAATTCCGATTAATTTTTTCAATAACAAAGAAAACCTTTTTTGAGGGGTGCACTTCAAGGGTGGTTTCACCCCTTAAATCGATAAATGAGCTCGCCACAAGTTCTAAGAAAAAAGTTTTAACAAAAAGTTACAGTAGTATAAATGTTGTACTTTATTCTAAAAATTGTTTCCATCAGGGATTTTCCTTGATTTTGGAATTCACTATAAAAATTGGATTAATTTTGAGCTTGACTGTTGGCCGAGAAAATCCTTAATTTCGAGAAAAGCATTGAATAAAAATAAGGGTTGTAAATCACTCACAGTTTCCAAGTCGAAGTAATGGATGTGAAGTAGGTGGTCAAGGATGAGGTGACGACGAAGTGATGATGAAGAAGGTGGAGGAAAGGACCTTCCTTCGATCCTGCGAGGGGCAGATCCGGTTTTTTGCCTTTTCGTCTACATTCCCGATTCGCGGTTCATCGCTCGTCTGCAAATCAAAAAAGCAGCTCGTTAATCTTCAGAAAAACGTCATTCTTATCCCAATTCCTTAAAGTAGCGTTTTTCCTATAATTTTTCAATTTTTTGTTACTCGCCTACCTCAACTACTTCATACCCTGACAAGTAGTCGATCGATAAAAAATTTATTTTATTCAGTCAATCCAATCACGATTACATCAATAAGATATCTTATTCTGCAAACAGGGTGTCCAGAGACCTTGAAAACCTGGAATTCCCCTTGAATTTTTTTTAAACCTTGAAAACCTGGAAAAATTTGTTGAATTTTTCACGAGAACCTTGCATTTGAATTGTTGTTTTGCTTTCAAAACAATTATTTTATTGAAATTTGAAAAGTAATTTGAATCTTTTAGTCTGTTATGAAAGAAACACCTCGTTTAGAAGAAATATTGATACAGAAAAGTTTGACATTCATCAAGATATAATTTATCTTTTGTTCATCACGGAATACATAAAGAGATTTCAGGACACTTTTTGTAGACTTTACTAATTACTTTATAGATTGCAATGAACATTGTGAATGATTCTGTAAGTTTCTTATTTCTTTTCCGCTAATATAGAATTTCAAAGTATACATTTTTTGCGATATTCAACTCACAAATTCTAAAAGTTATTAGTTGAAAATCTCAATCTTAATTCAGTTTCAGAATTAGAATGAACCATGGCTATACAATGGATTTTTTGAGGGGTTCACCACTCAGTTTTTGAGTATATACCAGATTTCAGAAGATAACAAAATAATTCTAAGGATATCAAAATATTTCAAAATATTTCAAAGTTTTTGTAATATTTCAAAGGATTTTGAACATTTCGGAAAGAGTTCACGGATGTCAAAGACTTAAAAAGGATTTCAAGGGTTTGAAAAAGGCGTGTAGACAAGATTTCAAAGATTTCACAAAGATTTCGAATATTTCACAAAGATTTTTAAACTGTCAAAAGATTTCAAGGATTTTAGGTATAATACGATAATAATAATAATCATAATAATAATACAAAATAATTCTAAACGTTTTAAGAAATTAAACGATTTCAAAATTGTTTAGGAGATTTCAAAAGATTTCATAAAGATTTTCAAACTTTCCGAAGATTTCAAGGATTGTCAACATTGTAAAAAGGGAGTAGAGTAGATTTATAAGATTTCAGAACATTTCAAATTTGTTCAGAAGGTTTCAAAAGATTCCGAAAAGATGTCAAAGATTTCACAAAGATTTCGAACATTTCACAAAGATTTGAAACCTTTCAGAAGATTTCAAGAATTTCAAATATTTCAAAAAGGGTACATTACAACAGATTTCAAAGATTTCAAACAATTTCAAAAGGTTTCAATAAATTTAAGAAGATTTAAAAAGATTTCAGTGATTTCAAACGAACACAGAAGATTTCACAAGCAAAGATTAAAGAAAGATTTCACAAATATTTCAAAGATTTCATAAAGGTGTCAAAATATTTCAAAATATTTCACAAAGATTTTAATGATTTCAAGGATTTCAAAGATTTTACCGAAATTTTGAAAGATTTCACAAAGATTTCCAATATTTTATTGATTCCGAATGAATACAAAACATTTCACAAGTATTTCAAAGATTTCATGAAAATTTCATAAATATTTCAAAAGAAGACATGAATTTCAAAGATTTCAGAAAGGGTGCAATAAACCTGATTTCAAAGATTTCAAAACATTTCAAAAAATTGAACGATTTCAAATTTGTTTAGAAGATTTCACAAAGATTTTAAAACTTTCAGAAGATTTCAAGGATTTTAAAGATTAAAAAAAAAACAGATTTCTAAGATTTCACAAAATTTCAAGGATTTGGCACGATTTCAAAATGGTTTGAAAGATTTGAAAAAATTTCACAAATATTTTAATGACTTTAAATGAATACTAAAGATTTCAGAAAGATTTCACAAATATTTTGAAGAATTCGTAAGGATTTCAAAAGATTTCAAGAATTTCAAATATTTCAAAAAGGGTACATTACAACAGATTTCAAAGATTTTAAACAATTTCGAAAGGTTTCAATAAATTTGAGAAGATTTCAAAAGATTTCAGTGATTTGAAACGAACACAAAAGATTTCGCAAACAAAGATTAAAGAAAGATTTTACAAAGATTTCAAAGATTTCATAAAGGTGTCAAAATATTTCAAAATATTTCACAAAGATTTTAATGATTTCAAGGATTTCAAAAACGATTTTACAGGATATTTAGCAAGATTCCAAGGGATTTTATAAGATTTCTGAGGATTTCAATGATTTTAAGAGGTTTTAAAAGCTCTCAAGGTATTTTAATACATTTTCCAGGATTTAAAAGAATTTATTCACAAGATTTGAAGGATTTCGTAGGATTTCCAAGATTTTTTAAATATTTCAAGGTATTTCCGAAGATTTTAAAGAATTCTAAAGATTTTAGGATATTTGAAAAGGTTCTAAGGAATTTTTAGTTTGTTTTAATAATTTGACAAGATTTCAGAGAATTTGAAAGATTTTAGGGTATTTTTATAAATTCCAAGGAATTTTCAAGAGCTTTAAAAATCGTCAAGTAATCTCAAAATATTTTACGAAATTTAAAATAGCCTAGGGTACTTTTAATAGGTTTAAATAATTTAAAACGATTCCAAAGGATTTGACAGATCTTAGGATATCTTCAAAACTTCCAAGTAATTTTCAAGAGCTTCAAAAAATTGCAATGGATTTCAAACGATTTGAAATATTTTATGCTATTTTAAAGATTCAAATGATTCTAAATATTTTAGATTGTTTAAAAAATTCAAAGGTATTTTCAAGTGCTTTAAAAAATATTAAAGAATTTTGAATTTAAAAATTTTGAAATATTTTAGGGTATTTTAAAAGATTCCAAGTAATTTTCGATCGATTTCAGTAAATTAATTGGATTTCAAAAGATTTTTAAATATTTCAGGGTATTTAAAAATATTCCAAAGCATTTTCAATATTTTAAAAAAACGTGAAAGGGGTTTAAAAAGATTTAAAACGTTTTTAATTTAGGGTATATTAAAAGATTCCAAGGGATTTTCCAGAGCCTTAGAAAGTTTCAAGGAATTTCAATAGATTGCAGGGGATTTGAAATATTTGAGAAAATTTTAAAACATTCCAAGGAATTTTTAATTGATTTGAATAATTTGAATGTATTTTAAAAGGTTTAAAGTATTTTAGGGTATTTTAATAGATTCCAAGGCATATTTAAGAAATAAAAAATTTTCAAGGGATTTTAAAAAGGTTATAAAAGATTTCAAAGATTTCAAAGATCTCAAGGGATTTTAGGGAATTTCAAGGAGTTTCCAGAGAACTTTAGGGTGTAAATGAAATGAATATTTAATTAAAGATTTCATTATGTTATACGGGATTTCAAAAGATTTCTAAGGATTTCGTTAAATTTAAGGGATTGTATGAATTTCAAAGGATTAAACCAATTTTATGAGACATAAATTTCAAGGTAATTTACGAAATTTCAAAGTATTTCAAGGGATTTGTGAAGGGGTTACCAAGCCTACGCGATTTTATAGGATCTTCAAAGACTTTAAAGATTTAAAAAATTTTAATGGATTTCAAAGAATTTGAAAGATTTTAGGGTATTTTACATGATTTCCATAAATTTCAAGACTTTGGAAAATTTTCAAGGGAGTTTAAAGAGTATTAAAGATATCAAAGGATTTCAAAGATTTCAAAGCATTTTATGGAATTTCAAGGAATTTCCCGAGAGACCAGATTTAAGGGATTGTATAAATTTCAAAGGATTAAAAAAAATATAGCGTAGTTTAAGAGATTCCGAGGAAATTCATCATATTTCAAAGAATTTTTAAGGAAATTTCAAAAAAATCTCACGGTATTGAAAACATTTCAAGGGATTTCAAAGAATTTAAAAATGTTTGAGTGATTTATAGGACTTCAGAATAAATTAAAAGATTCTTTAAGATTAATAGGAATTTCTATAGATTTAAAGGAATTAAAAAATATATATATTGGAGAGTTTTCCAGAGATTTGAGAGGATTTCAACAGAATTCAAGGGGTTTTAATATATTTCAGTTGATTTCAACAAATTTCAAAGATTTTAAGGAATGTCGAAGATTTTAGGGTATTTTAAAATATTTCAAGAAGCTTCATAATTTTTTGGGGGTTTTTCCGGTATTTCAGACGATTTCATCATTTTTTAAGGAATTTTCATAGTATTACAGATTTCAAGATGTTTTACGAAAATTTACTCGATTTTTATGGGCTTACTATAGACTTTACAAGATTTAAGGGATTTTATAAATTTCAAGGGATTTCGAAAGATTTCAAAGAGTTTAGGGTATTTAAAAAAATTCAAAGGAATTTAACAAGATTTAAAACTCAAAGAATTTCGTAGAATTTTAGAAAATTTCAAAGGATTTTAAAAAGGTATTCAGGATATCACTGATATTTAAAAGTTTTAAGGGATTCCAAAGGATTACATTAATTTTTTTAACTAAAAATTTAACTGCCTAATTTTTGATTGAAAAATGAGTTTTTTTAGTTGAAAATTCATCTTTTTTGGTAGAAATTAATCTCCTTGTTTGAAAATTAATCTTTTTGTTTGAAAATTTAAGTATTCTAGCTGACAATTTTTCTTTTTTAGTTAAAAAAGTAACTACTATTTCGATGAATATGAAATTTGAAATTTGAAAATGAAATTTTATTGAAAAATCGTCTTTTCAGGTAGAAAATGAATCTTTTTGGTTTAAAATTCTAATATTTCAGTTGAAGGTTCATCATTTTAGTTGAAAATTCACCAGATTTCAACAGTTTAACTAAGAAGATTAATTTCTACTAAAGAAGATGAATTTTCAAGTAACAAATATCATTTTTTAATCAAAAATTGAATAGTTAAAGTTTTAGTCAAAAAAATGATTGAAATCCTTTAGAATCCCTAAAAATTCCTCATAATTGTCATGATTTTTTAACAAATATTTCAGATTATTTTTAAAGATCCCGAAAAATTATTAATAGATTTTAATAATTTGAAGAGATTTTTTAGGATTTTAGTTTATCTTCAAAACTTCTAAAGCATTTTCAGGAGCTATTAATTGGAAATATTTAAGGGAATTTTACAAGATTAGAAGGAATTTTTTTATAATTTAATTAATTTACAGAGATTTCAAAGGGTTTGAAATATTAGGATAAAGAATTTTCTAGAATTTCGGAAGATTTGGAACTATTTACCTATTCGGATTTTAAAGAATTTATTCACGAGAAGTGAGGTATTTTGTAGGGTTTCAAAGATTTGAAGAGATTTGAAATAATTTTTTGAAATTCACCCTGCATTCTTATTAATTTATCCTGAATTCTTTTAAAATCTTTGGAAGTTTTTTAATTCACCTGAATTTTTCTAAATTTACTCAATTCTACTTAATTCAATGGATTTTTTTGAAGTTTTAAAAGTTTTTATTTAATCGATCCTGTGGTTCAATTGATAAGATTATCAAAGGATTTAAAATATTTTTTCAAATTCCTTGGCATTAATTCAGCTTGATTTTTTATGATTTTCATCGAATTTTTCTCCAATTTCACTAAAATAAATGGATTTTTCAATTTTTTTAAATATTTTCAATTGATTTGAATTCTGTCGAATCGTTTTGCAGTCATTAGTCACTTTTTTGTTTAGAAATTATCAGGGTTTCAAAGATTTGAAGAGATTTGAAATTATTTTTTAGAATTCACCCTGAATTTTCATTGATATATCCTGAATTCTTTTAAAGTCTTTGGAATTCTCTTTAATTTTTTAATTCACTTTAATTCTTTTGAATTTACTCAATTCTAATTGATTCAATGGATTTTTTTGAATTTAAAAAAAATTATTTAATCGATCCTGTGGATCAATTGATAAAATGATCAAAGGATTTGAAATATTTTTTCAAATTCCTTGGCATTTTTAAGAGCTTCAAAAATTTTCAAGGTATTTAAAAAGATTTTAAAGGATTTGAAATATTTTAGGCTATTTTGAAAAATTACAAAGAAAAGTTTAATTGATTTCAGTAATTTAATGAGATTTCGAAGGATATGGAATTATTTAGGGTATTTTAAATGATTTCCAGGCTTTTTCAAGAGCTTTCAAAAGTTTCAAGGGATTTCAATATTTTATGAAATTGTAAAAGCAGTTCAAGAAAATTTGTAATTAAAAATTTGAGAAATATTTCTTTCTTTCAATAGTTTGAAGGGATTTCAAAGACTTTGAAATATTTTAGGGTATTTTTAAATATTCCACGGCATTTTCAGTGAGATTAAACAATTTCAAGGGCTTATTATTTTTAAGGGATTTTAATATTTTAATGGATTTGAAAGAATTTATTCAAAAGAATTGAGTGATTTCGTAGAGTTTTAAAGATTTGAAGAGAGTTTCAAATATTTTTTGCAATTCATTTTGAATTCGGTCTGAATTTGTATTAATTTATCCTGAATCCTTTCACATTCTTTCGAAGTCTTCTAAATTTGGTCAATTTTAGTCAAATTCGTAGGCATTTCATAAAATTCTTTTGAATACCCTTTTCATTTTTCCAAACTCATTTCAAATTTACTGAATTCAATCAATTTTTGCATATTTTTAAATTGTTTTTAATTCACTTGATTGCTTTTTAAATTCAGCTTGGTTTTTTATGATTTTGATCGAATTCTTTTCATTTCCCTTAAATTCTTCTAAATTCAATCAAATTTTACTAAAATAAATGGATTTTTTTTTTTATGTTTCCAATTCATTTGAATTCTTTTGAATCGCTTTGTAGTCATTAGTCACTTTTGGATAGAAATTAGTAGGGTTTCAAAGATTTGAAGAGGTTTGAAATTATTTTTTAGAATTCACCCTGAATTCTTTTTGTCTTTTGAATTCTCTTGAATTTTTTTAATTCACTTTAATTCTTCTAAGTTTTCTCAATTCTACTTAATTCAATGGATTTTCTTGAATTAAAAAAAAAAATTATTCAATTGGTACTAGTCTTTTAAGTTCACCTTGATTTAGTAGCCATTTCATCAAATTCTTTTGAATTCCCTTGCATTTTTCTAAGCTCATTTCATCGAATTCTTCTCGTCTCTCTTAAATTCCACTAAATTCAATCCAATTTTACGGGAATGAATCGAATTTTTTTGATTTTTAAAATTTGTTTCAATCCATTTGAATTCTTTTGAATTTAACTTGAATTGTTTTGAAGTCTTATGAATTAATCCTGAATTTATTTTCCTTTGAACGCGAAAAAAGTACCCTATGAGCGTGACAAAAAGTACCCTTTGGTCCCTATATTTGATTCCATAGGGATAAAATATATTTTCCTACTATTTGTCCAAATTTATGTTACTGATGACATTTTTTGGAATTTCTCAAATGAGTCCGAGACCTGGTATTTAAGTAGATTATTATGAAATCACTCTATGCGGATTTAATTTGTTTATTTAAACAGATCTGCTAATGAAACATCAAAAGCCTATTGTTCCGCAAGGTAGTATTGAGAAAAGTGGACAATCGGGAACAAATTCAACGAATAAGAGCCTAACTCTCTTGTGGGGTGCCACAGGCGAACAAGAGTGGACTCCAGCTCTTACAACAGGTTTGATTGTCAATTTGTCATCTTCAAAAAACAAGCATTTACCAATCCAAATTATTTTTCAATCCTTAAATTTATTTTAATGAGTCGATAGTATTAATACAAATTTATTTGTAGTCTCCGCAAGTAATATTAACATACTAAGAAATTAATCAATTTTTTTCTATGTGTTCCAGATGTAATTTCTGTTCCAATATCCAGGGTGGCCGCAGGTCAGGGAAAACTTAGAAATCAGGGAAAAGTCAGGGATTTAAAAAAAAAGACAAAATATTTTAGGGTATTTTTAAAAATTCCAAGGAATTTTAAAGAGCTTTAAAAAGTTTGAAAGGCTGTGAAATATTTTAGGGCATTTTAAAAGATTCCAAGGAATTTTTAATAGATTTCAATATTTTAAACGAATTTCACAGGATTTTAAATATTTTAGGATGTTAAAAAAAATTGCAAGGTATTTTCAAGAGCTTTGAAATGTATCAAGCGATTTAAAATGATTTCAAGGAATTTTTAATAACTAGGTTTCAGTATTTTGAAGGGATTTCAAAGGATTTGAAATACTTTAGGGTATTTAAGAAAATTGCAAGGAATTTGTAATATATTTCAATAATTTGAAGGGATTTCAAAGGATTTTAAATATTACAAGGTATTTAAAAAGATTCCAAGGAATTTTCAACAGCTTTAAAAAGTTTCAAGGGATTTCGAAAGATTTCAAAGAATTTTTGATAAATAGATTTCAGTATTTTGAAGGGATTTCAGAATATTTGAAATACTTTGGGGTATTTTAAACAATTTCAAGAAATTTGTAATAGATTTCAATAATTTGAATGGATTTCAAAGGATTTAAAATATTTTAAGGTATTTTAAAAGATTCGAAGAAATTTTCAAGAGATTTAAAAAGTTTCAAGGGATTTTAAAAGATTTGAAATATTTTAGGGTATATTTTCAAAGATTTCAAGGAATTCTTAATAGATTTCAATAATTTGAAAGGATTTCGCAGGATTTTGAAGATTTTAAGATATTTTTAAAAATTCAAAAGTAATTTTCAAGAACTTTAATAAGTTTCAAGGGATTTCAAAACATTTTAAAGGATTTCAAATAATTTAGGGTATTTTAATTTGAAGGGATTTCAAAGAATTAAAAAGATTTTAGGTTATTTAAAAAAAAATCCAAGCAATTTTCAAAAGCTTTCAAAAGTTTCAAGGAATTTCAAAAAATTGCAAAGGATTTGAAATATTTCAGGGTATTTTAAAAGATTCTAAGGCATTTTCAAGTGATTAAAACTTTTTAAAGGAATTATTAAGGATTCGGCTGATTTTGTGGGATCTGAACAAATTTTCATAGGGTCTTCAAGAATTTTCTAGAATTGAGGAAGATTTGGAAAGATTTGATAGGACCTATAAGGTTTTACGATATTTGAAAAGGTTCCAAGGAATTTGCAATTGATTTCAATAATTTGAAGGGATTTCAAAAAATTGGAAAGATTTTAGGGTATTTTTGTATATTCCGAGGTATTTGAAAAAATTCCAAATAATTTTAAATGAGCTTTAAAAAGTGTCCAGGGATTTCAAAAGATTTCAAAGTGTATATTTTAGGCTATTCTTGAAAATTTCAAGGAACTTTTAAGAGCTTAAAAAACTTAAAGGGATTTGAAATATTTTACGGTATTCTAATGATTCTAAAGAATTTTCAAATTATTTCACTAATCTAATGGGGTTTCTTAGGTTTATAAATATTTTAGAGTATTTTAAGAGGTATCAAGGCATTTTCAAGAGATTAACAAATTTCACGTTTTCCTTTATTTATTTTGAAAATAAATTCAACAGTCTTAATTTCCAAGGATTTTAGTGATTTTAAGAGATTTAAAAAAATGTTCATGTGGTTGTGAAAAAATGCCCAGAATTTCGGAAGATATGGAACAATTTTGTAGGACCTATAACGTTTTAAGAGATTTAAAAAGATTCGAAAGGATTTTATAAGATTTCTGGGAATTTCAATAATTTTATTGAATTTTAAAAGCTCTCAAGGTATTTTAATCATTTTCAAAAATATCAAATTTCATATAATTTCAAGGGATTTTCTAATATTTTAAAGGAGTTTGAAGAATTTTTTCACAAAACTTGACGGACTTTAAGAATTTTTGAGATTTTAGGATATTTTAAAAGATTTCAAGGAATTTGTGATTAATTTTAATAATTTGAAGGAATTTCAGAGAATTTTAAAAATTGTAGGGTATTTTTTAAAATTCGGAGGAATTTTCAAGAGATTTAACAAATTTCAAGGGATTTCAAAAGATTTGAAATATCTTAGGGTACTTTTAATAGGTTTCAAAAATTTGAAGCAATTTGTAAACATTTTAGGAATTTACAAAAGTTTTTAAAAAGTTCAAAGGATTTTAAAGAATTTGAAATATTTTACGGTATTTTAATAGAATTTCCAGGATTTTTCGAAATATCATAGAATTTCACGGGATTTTTAAAATATTTTAATGGATGTCAAAGAATTTATTTATAAGAAGTGAGGAATTTCATAGGATTTGAAAGATTGTAAGAGATTTTAAAATATTTGTTGCAATTCATTTGAATTAATTTGGAATTCACCCTGAATTCTTATTAATTTATTCTGAATATTTTTTTATTCTTTATAATTTTCTTGATTTTTTTTTAATTTACTTGAACTCTTCTAAACTCACTCAATTCAATAGATGTTTTGGAATTTAGTTTAATTTATTCTGAAGTCTTTTAAACTCGCCTTGAATTCTTAAGCTTTTCATTAATTTCTTTTGCATTCACTTGATTTTGTAAACTCATTTCAAAATTACTCAATTCAATGATTTTTTAAATATTTTTCAATTGTTTTCAATTCACTTGATTTTTTAAAATAATTTACCTTGAATTTTTATGAATTTCATCTAATTTTTCTCATTTCCCTTAAGTTCTTCTAAATTCACTCCAATTTAACTGACATCAGTGGAATTGTTTTCAATTAAAAAGAACATTAGTAATTTTTAGTCTCTTTTTGGCTTAGAAATTAGCCACTTTTAGAAAACTTTTTCTGTTTAAATATATACTTTTACCGTTTTTTTTTCACGTAAATTAGTAACTTTATAAATTTTAATTTAATATTGTTTGATTCCATTTATAAATGTTCTATTTTAAAAATTTTATATGACTGGTATTTTGATATTTAAATATTAATGGACAGGGAAAATGAAAAATTATTCAGGGAAAAATTAGGGAATTTTGAAAATGAAGTTATGCAGCCACCCTGATATAATATTTTGGTTAGTAATTTATTTTCTTCGTATTTCTATTTCTATTTCATTTTTCTCCTGTTTTCTCCTGTCGATTATATTTTTAGTGAAAAATTTTATTATTTGGTTGCAATTTTTTTGTTTTGTCGGAAATTTGTCTTTTTGGGTTGAAAGTTCAACAATTTTTTTTTTAATTGAATTTTTTTACTGAAAATGTATCTTTTCCATTTTTTGTTGAAATCGATCTTTTTTATTTGAAAATTCGTCTATTTTGATACAAAACTAATCTTCTTGGTTTGAAATTTTCTTTTTTGCTGGTTAATAATGCAACTTCAATTTGGATGAACTTTTTTCTTCCGTGGCTGAAAAATCTTTATTTGTTGAACGTTCGTCTTTTTGGTTGAAAAACTTATCCTTTTTGTTGAAAATTCTTTTCATTGGTTCAAAATTGGACTATTTTGTTGAGCAATCGTTTTTTTGTTGTTGAAAATTAATATTTTTCATTTTTGAAGTTCAAATATTCGTTTGGAAACTCATATATTTTGTTGAGTTTCTTTCAAGCAAATAATTTAATTTAAACAACAACAACAGCAAAAAGAAAACAAAAGTGAATTCTCAATTTAAAATGTAATAGTCGACTTTTTGACTTAAAACTATTAATTTTCAATCAAAAATGGAATAGTTAAATTTTCAGTGAAGAAAATTAATTTTTAACCAAAAAAACAACGAATTAAAACAAATAGTTAGATGTTCAACCAATAAAATGGTTTGTATTTATTCAATTCACATTTAGGCAAAAAAAAACGCACACAAATTTACAGAAAACTAATCTTTTTGGATTGAAATTTCATCTTTTTTGGTTAAAAATGCAACTGTTTGGTTAAAAATATACTTTTTGGTTGAACATTCATATTTTGCGGTTGAAAATTTAACTGTTTTACAGAAAATTTGTCTTTTGGCTTGAAAGTTCAAACAATTTGGATGAAATTTTTTCTTGCTTGACTGAAAAATCTTTATTTGTTAAACATTCATTTTTTTAGTTGGAAAATTCATTTTTGATCGCAAAAAGTATTTATTTTTAATGGATATGAAAATGTAACTTTAAGGCATTACTACCATAAAAAATACGATCTCGAACAAATCCTTTTAACACGATGTGTATTTAAATTTTTGAGAATTTTCTAGTAAAAATTCCCATTCTCGAAAAATGTTGCCATTCCACCCTTTACTTAATTATTAATTACTATTATATATTATAATTATAATTAATTACTAATTCTATTTTCACAGGGAGTATTATTTACGGATAAAATGGATCCAACAACGCTTTCGTTAACAGCTTGGCAAGAAGTGAATTTAAGAAGAGGAAATCTGCAATTGTCGTTTCATCCAATATAATTATTTAGTCTCTAGAGCTCAAGCTGGCATCATGTTGTGTTATACTAAGTAAAAGGTAAAATAAATTTTGACTACAATGATAACTATTTGTAATTAATGAAATAACTAATTGTGTGAGAGGCAGTATTTATTGCACAAAATTACAATTTTTTACAACCTCTTTAAACATTTTCTTGAAAAATATTTAACGCCAGTTTATTTTCGTAGAATAGGAATAACATCATCGAATCTCAAAATGAATTTTAGGTTTAAAAATATGCAGAAATTTCAAAATTTAAGGAAGAATGTATTTGGAGGTAGGATTTTGAGAGATAAGGGATACTTACAGTTTCTTAGGGAAAATTATGCACATGTACTTTATCCTGATTTACATATACGTAGTTGTAATTATATTTCAGTTACAATTTCTTAAAACTAGAAATTTTTACATTTATTTATACATCATACTTATACGTATTAGAAAGCGTTTGGTTTTCCCAGAGTATTTTCGCTCCGCAGTATAAGCTGAGAATTTGTATCGAAATCTGTTCCAAATACAATTTTCTATTTAAAAAACATAAAATTTTATCGTACATACCTCTAGTTTCTTAATAAAGTGCCTTTATATTTGGATAAAAAAAAGTTAGGGCAAAGTTTTTTTAATGTATGTTAAAAGAAACTAAGAATTTTTCAGGAGAATTAATAACTTTGGAAAAGTACATAAGCTGCTTTATCCTAAACTTAAAAAAAATAATTTGTATAAATTATTCTCTTAAGATTTTCGTTACCTTTCAAGTATTTTACTAACTTATATTACAAAGCAGGAAGAAATTCCTCGCATTAAAACGCATTATGTATATTTATGATATTTTAGCCTATCTACATTTAGGAACACAATGATTAAGTGCATTAAAATTATGAAATCATCTTGGAATATTTGATCATTCAAGCACCATTTTTGTGGATGGAGAGGCGAGTTGCACCTTTTCTTCGTTGAAATTGATCACATCAGTGATGGGTATAAGTTACTTTTTAAAAGGAACTAGTTATCCTTACCGTTACATCACGAAAAAAGTAGTCAAAGTCGGCTCCGTGCGCCTACAAAAAAGGGCTTCTTAGGTCGTTCAAACCTCCTCTCATACTTTTCCCTCTCCTACTCGCCCTACATTCCCCTCTCCGCCCTACTTCCCCTCCCCTCCCCATACTTCAAACTTCGCTTCCCCTCCCTTCCCATACTTCTTCCTCACTTCCCTTACTTCACCCACTTTTTCCCTCACTTATCCTAGTTCCCCTCCCCTATTACCCCATTTCTCCTACTTTAATTCCCCTCACTTACCCTCCCATCATTCACTCTCACTACACCTACTCCCCCGTCCATAATTTCCTCTCAGCCCTCTCCTCATTTCTCATCATTGTCTCCAAGTTCCCTCCCCACTTTTCCCCTTCCCTCGTCACCCCTAATTCTCCTCTCCTTATTTCCCAACACTTCTCATTAATTAAAAAAATTATGACGGACGGACGGACACCCGACCGAAACTCTACTCTCCCACACTTCCAATTACTTCCCATACTTTCCGTCATTTCCACTAAGTTCCGCTAATTCCTTTAATTTCCCCTACGTCCCCTCTCCTTATTTCCACTCATTTCCCTTTTTCGCAAACCTCCACTCACTTCACCCTTCGCTTATCCTCCATTTCCCAATTATTCCTCCGCTACTTCCCCCTCTCCTCACTTCTCCGGCTAACACTCCCCTTCCCCTACACCCCTTCCTCAGCCCTCACTTCCCCTAACTACACTCTCACTTTCAATTTTTTCCTCTCGCGTTTCCCACCAATTCCCCTTAATTTAAAAAAGTATGACGGACAGACACCCGACCAAAACTCTACCCTCCCACACTTCCAATTATTTCCCTCATTTCCACTAACTTCCCTTAATTTCCCCTACGTCCCCTCTACTTATTTCCACTCATTTCCCTTTTTTGCAATCCTCCACTCACTTCACCCTTCGCTTACCCCCCATTTCCCAATTATTCCTCCACTACTTCCCTCTCGCCTCACTTCTCCAGCTAACACTGCCCTTCCCCTACACCCCTTCCTCAGCCCTCACTTCCCCTAACTACACTCTCACTTTCAATCATTTCCCCTCACTTCTCCTACGTCCCCACCTCATTTTCACTATTTCCCCTTCCCTAAATTCCCTTCACTTCCCCTCCCATCATTTAGCCTACTTTCCTTCCCCTCATTTGCCCTCACTTTCTTATATAGGAAATAAGTACGGTGGACGGACGGACACCCGACCGAAACTAGTATAAGGGTTTCTACCCGGGGCTACGAAACCCTAAAAACGTTGAATTTTTAACAACTAGTTACATTTTCAACCAAAAAAGACACATTTTCTTCCAAAAATGAAAAAGTTACATTTTTAGTTAAACAATTAAATTGCAACAACAAAAAAAAACGAATTTTCAACCAAATAAATCAATTTTTAGCCAAAGAGATGATTTTTCAACCAAAATTATGAATTTTTAACTAGAATAGGTAAATTTTCAGTTCAAAATTTAATTTTTAACAAAAAAAAATGACTTTTCCATAAATTAGTTAAACCTTAAACCAAAAACACGAATTCTTAGCAAAATATATGAATTCTCAACTAGTTGAATTTTCATCTAAAAAAGATACATTTTGAAATCAAACAGTTGAAATTTCAACTAAAAAAAACCTGAATTTTGAAACAAAAGTGGTATAGTTAAATTTCCAGTTAAAAAATTAATATTTAAGAGAAAAAAAAGAATTATCATCAAAATAGTTAAATTTTCAACCGCAGAGATGAATTTTCAATTAAAATGATTAATCTTCAACCAAAAAAATAAATTTGTGACAAATGAGTTCAACTTTAAACCAAGTAGTTGTACTTATAACCAAAAGAATGAATTTTGAATCAAGAAAATTAATTTTCTACCAAAAAAGAGAAATTTTCAACAAAATACACAGATTTTCAAATAAAAAAGGAAAATTTTCAACCAAATAGTTAAATCTTCAACTAACAAATATAAGTTTTAAACCACAAATGAAATAGTTAAAGTTTTAGCTTAAAAAATTAATTTAAAAAAAAAACTAATTTTAAACAAAGCAGTTAAATTTTAAACAAAAAAATTAATTTCTATCAAAGAAGTTCAACTTTCAACCAAGTAGTCAGAAAAAACAGAAAAATTGTCAACAAAATAGTTCAATTTTCAACGAAAGAGATGAATTTTGAACCAAAATTATGAATCTTCAACCAAAAAGATGAATCTTTTATAAAGTAGTTCAACTTTCAACTAAAAAAGATAAATTCTTAATTAAAAATATAACAGTTGATATGCCAACCAAAAAGATTTTAATTTTGAACCAAAATAATATGAATTTTCTACTAAAAAGATGAACATTTAACAGAAGAGTCGATTTTCAACATGCACATACGAATTTTTAAACAAACAAGTTAAGTTTTAAACAAATAGTTGAATTTTCTGTCAAAATTAATTGAATTGCCAACAAAACAGTTGTGTTTTCAACCGTATAGAATGATTTTCTGAAAAAATTGTGGAATTTTGAACAAAGTAATGAAACTTTCAACTAAAGAGATGAATTTTCAACTGAAATGATGAATTTTATTCTGGAAAAGTTACATTTTCATTTAAAACATTTAATTTTCAACCTAAAAAACGCTGAAGATTTTTACAGTTACTGCCAGTGAAAAAATGTAACTAGTTATTAATTCGTTACTTATTTACAAAAGTAACTTCGTTACCAAAAAAAGTAACTTCTGAATATATCTAAGTAGGAGACACTTTAGTTAGAAATTACTTCCCATCACTGGGCGAAATCAGTTTTATTTAAAAGTTTCAATTCCGTAGTTCTGGTTCTAGTAAAACTATCAATTTCGAAAACGATCCACTTTTTAATCATAATTTGATTCGGTGGATCGTAAATGGAGAATTTCAAAAATTGATCAGTTTTGGGATTCATAATAGTTAGAAAACTTTTTAAAATGAATTTTCAAGTTTGTAAAGACCTAAAAATTATTTTCATTTTAATAATATTAATAATTTTGAAAATATAAAGTGTTATTCGTGCGTTTCAAATGTAATTTGAGTTTCTTGTTTTTATTTTTAAATGCTATTTATTTATTTTTTTAAACTTTTGATACACATGTTTTATTCTTTCTCTATTTACAATCTGAAAAATCAAATTATCGATTTCTCATTTTCGAGACTGTGTCAAAATTATATGTTGTTAATTTGGAGTTATAATATTGCTATTATTGTATCAAATCTCCCAAACTTGGATACACAGGGTGGTCGTTTTAATCGGAAAAATTCCCGGGTTTTTCCCGGTTAGCAAAATTTTTTCTCTTAAATCTGACAATTTTTTTATTTCAAGTAATCAAAACTGAAGTGCAAATTGAAGCACTTTTGAATTTTAAACTTTAAATATTCGAGCTTAAACAAATTTTAATTCAAAGATTTCTGAGTAAAAAATATAAATCTAAGCTACCATTTTCAATGCTTTAAATTAAAGAATGAATCAATAAATTTATAAATAAATCAATTTAAAACAATTTTAAGTAAGGGAAATTCAAAATTAATCGATTTAATTTTTTGGATCGTTTCAAATTAATAAATGTTCAATTGTTATCTATACGTAAAGAATGGTTTTGACATATTTTCAAACATTCTTTTAAAATAAATTTTTCAAAATAAAAAACCAGCAAAAATTTTCCTAGGAATCTTACAACAATTTTTTATAATCTTGAATTATTTTTAAATCCTTTAAAATTTTATTTCGAAATCTTCAATAATAATCTATATTTTTTTGAAAATTCTTTGAAATCATTTCAAATTTTAAGTTAATATTGACATTTTTTCAGAACTTTTAAACATCTTTTAAAACGATTCGAATTTTTCTAATTTTTTTTTAATCCTGCTAAATAAAAAAGTTGCCTTAAAATCGTCCAGATATTTTTCTGTAAATTTTTAAAATCTTTTGAAATCATTTTAAATATGCTCTTAAAAATACTTTTTCAAAATAAAAAATTATTAAAAATTTTCCTATGAATCTTAGAGTTATCTTATGCTTTTGAAACCTTTCAAAATTCTTAAGATTCTTCTAAAATTTTGTTCGTAATCTTAAAAAATCTAATTTAAACTCTAATTTTTTTAAATTAATCAATCTTTAATCGTAATTTATAAATAAAAATTTAACACTTTTACTTACAAATTAAAAAAAAAAAATTAAATGGAAAAATTAAAATTGTAATGTTCAAAGTTTGAAGTCAGTTTCATATGTCTGGTTTTGAATATTTGATTCATAATTACTCATTTTAAATGAACATTCAAATAATGCAAAATACTAAAAATGTTTTTTTTTTATTTAAAAATTAAAAAATTGATTGGGTTAAAAATGGATTAATTAGACTCAAACAATATTTGAATAGAATTTGAAATTCTCCTGAGTAAGAATGATTTTATCATCAATTTAATTATTGCACTGAAATCGCATGACAAAACTCCACATTTGGAGCCCTTAAACGGCGTCCTATCTCCATTCGTTCGCAAGATAAAGTGTTTGTAAATAAATCACCGTATAAAGTGAACTATTGCATATTTCACCATTTTGAAAAATGCATTGCATTCAGAAATGTTCGAAGAATATCGGTGAATTTTTTCAGATTTTTCCTAACGTCGCCCTCCTTCTGGGAAGAGTTCAAAGTGAACCCTTGAAAGAGAAGGCCGAAAACCCCAGTTTTTTGGGACGTTTTGCCCTCGAACTATTGCAACAAATTTTTTAGGACAAAAGTGAACATATCGCTGAATTCGGAAGACTTTAGGCTTTCAGATGCATTTTATTAGATATTTCAGAGATTTTTTTTGTGCGAGTTGCAATCAAAAAAAGTGAGGGGCCTATACTTTTGGAACTGACTTTTGTGCTATTGACAAAATCATGTATTAACCATTTAGGAGGGATCTCTATGCGACACCCTGCTAAGTAACACAGACCTGTGAATCTTTATTCGACTACTTTACGCAGTTGCGTAAATTTATAACCACGTACGCGTCGCGCTGGAAGGCGACGGAACGCACTGAACAAAGATTATGCACTAAATTTTACCAAAAACTTGACCGTTCATTTTCGGATTCCACCGTTATGATTTGAAAAGTTTATGGTGCTGAGTCTAAGAGTGATACGCAAATTAAAGAGTCGTTTAGGTGATTTGAAAGTTCTCGTACTTAAATGGAAAGAAACCCTCGCCTTGGCAGGTCTGCAACGGCCAAAACAACTCAAATTGTGAAATAAGTTTGATGGTATTCGTCTTATGGCCGTGAAAGAGATAGAGGGAGACCTGAGGATTCCAAAAAATATTGTTTCGGAAATTTTGAGCCCAAATTTGTGGAAATATGGCGACTGGGTACTTCTCCACGACAACGAGCCTGCCCATCATCGCAACAGAATGCGACGAAGCCATTGCTAGCTATTCCGAAAGGGGACTTTGAGGAGTGCTTCCGAAAGTGGGAGGATCGCTAGAAGGTCGTGGCTTCCAATGGGGAGTACTTTGAAGGGGATATCATCACCATTGATCAGAATTAACTCTTACTTCTGGTACATTACAAGGTTCAGCACTTTCCGAACAGACCTCGAATACATTATTTTACACATATAATATTATTTCATACTAGCAATCATTTTTTACGCCCTATGCACATTGCACACGATAAGTTTCCTATTAGCAGTCAAAATCTAAGTATAACTGTTTTAGGGTGGCATCTAAAAACAAAAACAAGTTTCTTGTCATTTGCCGGTTACTAAAAATTTCTCTGAGTCATCAAACTTCAAAAATTAAATTTTTCATACGTAAAAAAGTTTTAACTTGAATAATGAATACTTAACTAAAAAATCAAGCCTTCAAAACATTAGAATTGTTCTAAATTTAAAGTACACTCGAACTCCAAAGATACGAGAATCTCGGGAATCGAGAACTCCAAGTATACGAGCGTGAAAGGGGCTCCCACTCCTGCGACATTCAGATTTCGGGGGTAATGCGTGAGAACGCACACATGCCTACTGCGCGCATGCGCGCGTATGCAATTCGCAATGAACAAACGTCAAATTCAAAGCAGCACGAATTTGTGCGCGCCTCACTTTCGACTAGGGTGGGAAAAAATTCCGCTCGCTACTTTGGAGTCGGGACGCTCGTATCTGTGGAGTGCTCGTATCTATGGAGTGCTCGTATATTTGAAGCTCGTATCTTTGGAGTTCGAGTGTATTTACAATTAGAATAAAATTATGTTTAAGCTATAAATTTATCCAACAATTTTAAGAATTTAAAATAATTCTAACAAATTTCAAGGAATGTTAAGGATTGCAAAAGATTTCAACAGCTTTTAAGGGGTATTTTTAATGATTTCAAGACACTTCAGAGAATGTTAACGATTTCAAAGGATTTTTATGGGATAATATTATGGGATTTTAAACGTATTACAATGAATATAAAAATTTTTTAAACCTATTATAATATTCCTATAATTTGCAAAGAATTGAGGAATTTTGTAATATTGAAGATTTTCTCTCTCACAGTAAGATATTTTAGCGAATTTCCCGGGATCTCAAAAAATCTCAACGGACTTCAAGTATTTCAAGAAATTTCAAGGAATATGATATGATTTCATGGCATTTCCCGGGATTTTAACGGACTATATAATATCTTAATGGGGTTTGAAAGATTTATTTACAAAAATTGATAGATTTTAGAGTATTTCATAGATTTGAAAAGATTATAAAATATTTTTTATAGATTTTAAGAATTTAAAGGGATTTTAAAGGATTCAAACGATTTTAGGCTATTTTAAAAAATCTCGAAGGATTTAAAAGATTTTAGGGTATTTCCAAGGATTCTACGGAATTTTCAAGAAATTAAAAAAATTGGATGGAATTTCCAAGGATTTTTAAAGGTATGAAAGGATTTTATAGGACCTAAAAGATTTTAGGATATTTAAAAAGATTTCAAGTGATTTTTTAAGAATTTTATTTGACTTGATATGATTTACGAGGATTTCAATTATTATTGAGGACATTAAAAGCTCTTAAGGTATTTCAGTAAATTTTCCTAGATTGCAAGGAATATCATTAGATTTCATGGAATTTTGCGGGACTTTCCAGGGATGTTATCGAATTCTCACGTAAGAGTTCTGATTTTTTCATTTAAGAACAAAGTTAACATTTTTTACATTTTTGTATAAACAATCCCCTGTTTTCGAACTATATATTTATGCAAGACATCGTGGTATCAATGAAAATACTCCATACAAATAATAATCAGCAGGTGACAATATTTAATACAATTTTTTCATTTCTACATTAATTAATTAATGAGTGAAAGTCCTACTTCAAGATTGAAAATACGTGAAGACTTTATTATTCAATTTTGTATTCAGGACACATGTAAAAACAATGGACAGTTACCATTTTTTTAAACTCAAAGTAATTATTAATGTTATGAACAAATTCAATTAATAAATGCATATCGTAGCTATTTTAGCAATAAATAATATGTACGATTTTGTGATACCTAATAAAAATGGTTCATTGCATTGAGAATGTTAATTAATTAAAAATGCCGTTTCTGTCCTTTGTTCTTGAATCCTTAATTAGGTAGGAAAAATAATAAAATTCCAATCCCTTTCAAAGCAGATCGGAGCGTCCAAACGTAACCTCAAATAAATTATCATTACAATCTTTGTTTGAAGCATTAGAAGGCGCTTTGAAGACCTAAAATGTTCAAAATATAGTAGGATTGTGTTAAAAAGTATTACTTTTTCAAATTTCATCAATGACAAAAATAGGAAGTCACGATAAACTTTTTTTTTGAAATTATTGTTCACCACAGCTATCTGTGTGGAAATCAATCCTGACAGTCTAAAATGACGGCGAAAATTTTACAATAATTTTCACCGCAAGCCTTCTTACCGATAAGGGACATACATGTCTTTAAATTAACTTACAAAATATGTAAGAAACTAATTCCTTACTTTGCAGAAATGATTTAGAAAACTTATCGATTGCCTCCTGCACAGACACAAAATGTCTATGGAACGAACCACATAAAGATATAGTCGTCCTTTAGAAAATGCAAGGAACAAACTTGCAACAAAGGAGTGACTTTCTTTCCCATTTTTAGGGATATTTTCCAAGCTTTTCTTTTATTTACTTTCTCTAAAATTTCTATTTTCTAAGAGATATCTGCAATATTTTCTCCTTTTGAAGGAAAGTTGTAAAATCTTACAGTAGGTTTACGTCGCGCCATACTACTATAGCCAAAAACACAGCAGAAAGCCTTACTTTTAGTAGCTCTTGATTCAAAACGCATTTCACTTTCAATATTCATTTTGAAAAACACTAGAATTACGCGAAATAAGCAAAAAATCTGGTTATTTTCAAATATATGTCTTATCCGTGTATCTCTAACATGTTTAGTAGTAGAAAGTCACCCGCCGAGACAACTTTGAAATTGAATCACCAGGTGACGTATTCGACCTGAGCGTTTCCCAATACTGTTTAGAGTGTTTTAAAGAAATTTCCAGAGATATTTTCAAATAGACGAATATGCGAAATGTTAATCTTTTTGTCGATTTTTCTCGAGACTCGTAACGGTTTAATTTTTGAAACAGGCGAAAATGTAATTTGAAACTTCTGAAGTGCTTTCCCATAAAACTTCAGCACGCCTTTCATTTTCAAAGAGCACGGACGCATTTTACTCAATGCTAGAAGAAACAGAAGAATAATTCTAATGTGCGATTATTCTTCTTTTGAATTATATTTCCAGAAACAGAAATTTGAAGTCATTTTCATAAACATTCTCTGACTGCGAAACTAAAAGTGTAACTTCAAAACTGAGGAGATTTAGAAATTCAGAAACTTCCTTAAGATGAGTACTTTATATCAATCAATATTAAATTTTGTGGTGAAGTGATGAAGTTTCAGATATTAAACTTTGGGTAACCTTGCAATTTTAATAATTTCATTGAAAAATCAACTATTTCACTTGTCGGGAGAGGGGGTCATACCTTTTTTATGTCATAAATTAAATTATGACCAAACACTTTTAAAATTGAACTATTTTGCTTGTCAGGGATGGAGGGGGGAGTCGTAAGCATTTTATATCATAAATTAAATAAGGATAAGACACTTTATCCATTTATTTGGTTGAAAATTCAAAAATTGAACTATTTATGTAGAAAATCCGACTATTTGTTTAAGAATGCGTTCGATCTTTGTTTACAAAAATAATTCTTACATTATTTCTACTCACAAAATAAATTTTTCGCATAAAGGTGGTAGTTAGGCGTACAATTTAAACAATGAATAATGCAAACAATGAAATAGCCACGGAATGGACTGAAACTTTGATTGGCGAAAGGCATGCACAAGGTAAATGTAAAGGTCTAGTTTCAGGCGATGAATGGAGACTGGGTGTTTTGAATGCTAGAGGGGTGAATGATCTTAAGGTAAGAGAATTACGAGAAACTATGTTCGTAAGGAAACTAGATATTTTATGTGTACCTGAAACAAAGAAAAGGGGATTCAAAAGTGAAAACGTAGAAAATGGCGTGTTGAAAGGCGGATTTGAAATATTGTCAGGAGTAGATAGTGAATCACATTGTAGCCAAGGAGTCGGTTTGATTATGAATGAAAGAGCGAAGCAGCATCTCAGAGAACAAGGATATGTTTCTCCCAGATCGCTGTGGGTTAAAATGAAAGTTGGACTTGAAAGATTATTCATCATAGTGTGCTACGCCCCAGTTAATGGTGATGCGAGGGAAGTAAAAGACGCCTTTTGGGAAACTTTAAATGATGCAATAAGTACTTGCAATCATGTTGAAAGAATTATTCTGCTAGGAGACACGAATGACTGGGTTGGCGTTCAACGTCAGGGTAAAGAAAGGGTGCTAGGTATTTTTGGAGATTCAAGAACAAGCGATAACAGGAAAAGAGTAATTAGCTCACGCTTAGAAAAGGGCTTATTCAATAAAAGTACTTGGTTTAGGCATAAAGTTATCCACATATACACCTGGTGTAGAGCAGATAGCCACAGTATAATTGACTTCGTTGTTGCAGATGAAAGACTAAGAGAGCTAGTAAATGATCTAATGGTCATCAGAGGTTCTGAATGCAATACTGTTCATTGCATACTAGTCTCCAAAATAAACTTACGTCAGGGATGGAAAAGAAAGAGAACCAAAAAAACGTAACAAACGCGAATCAAGAGTTAGAATTTACAGAAAACGGAAGTGCGAATAGATTTACAGAATAAGATAAATGAATGCATAAATGAGGCAACTTGGGAGGCGCTTTTGACAATAAAAACATGTACGGCACATCTGGTATTTTCGAGAATGTCATTGTTAGAAGTTCGACTAAAGCGTGTGGTACTGCGGTTGTTGGAAGAACGTCTGGTGATGCATGGTGGAATGATGAAATTCAGTGAGCCCGACAAGAAAAGCAAAAAGCGTACGACAGAACGTTGAACATCATAGGTCTCAGCGACGAGAAGAGAAATAGACTTGAAAATGATTACAGATACAAAAAAAGGCAAGTTAAACTAATAATGGAGGGAAGTAAAGATAAAATAAGAACAGAAGAAGAGAAGGAAATGCAAAACGACTTTGAAGAAAGCAAGAAACTATTATATAAATGGACGAAGGGAAGTCAAAGTATAGAATTTGTCAGCATGAGAAATAGCAAGGACGAAATGCTATATGATACAGACGAGACACTAGACGCTTTGAAAAACTCCCTCGAAGAATTATTAGGAGATAAAGCTATAGGATAACATAACTGCGATATAGAACATAATGCGTTAGAAAACTCAATTGAGAAATTTTGTGTCACCGAGGTTAGGGATTTAATTAGGAACTTAAAAAACGGTAGAGGTAGCTTGTGTAGACAGTATTACCACCGAAATGCGTAAATACGGTGGCAGAGTACATACCTCACAGTTTGTGCGAATTGATAAATTTGTGTATCAAGATGGGAGAAGTCCCAGACAATTGAAAAAAAGCGATTATCGTACCAATATACAAAGGAGGTATCAGCTTATTAAGTACCGTATGTAAAATATACTCAAAAATACTCATTCGTAGGGTAATGAAAACAACAGAACAAGAGATATGGGAAGTCCAAAGTGGATTTATGCCAGGAAGATCATGTACGGATCAAATATTTAGCTTGAGGCAGATCACAGAAAAAATTTTGTACAGTAAGGGTACGTGGGTTAGCGTTCTTAGGTGATCGCCGAAAGGAAAATGGCCTAATGGTATGGTAATGATAATTAAATACATTACATAATAATAATAATGGAGGGAGCAGGAAAGGGCTCTGAGGGCTAGTATAAGAGGGGATATAAGGTGGAGTAGGGGAAGTAATGGGGAGGAGCTCAGAAAGAGGGAAGTTGGGAAGGAGATTGGAGGGGGAGTATACGTTTAGGGAGTGTAAGGATTAAGTTGAGGGGATGATAAGATATGATCGGATATAGTAGAAGAGAGCGAAGAGGTGGAAGTGATAAGGGGAAAGGAGAGATTTCAACGACTTAATCAAAGTTTTGATAGATTACGAAACCTTTTTTTTAGGTGCATGATTCTATTATTTAAATTTTAATTGAAAATCAATTTTCTGATTAGTTTTGTTTGATTTATGACTACGGGGTGAAGAGTATATACTTTATTAATTTTGAAGCATTGTTTTGAGGCGAAAACAAGTCTTGACAAAAGAGGTACTTTCCATATGGGTTGTAAGGAACAAGAGGCTGTGAGAGTCTGGGATGATTCTGAGAATTGCATAATAAGAGATGTAAGGAGTCGCGTGGGCAGGACGCATTACGCACATTTATGCGGGGAAGTGTGGTCACGCGTGGTGCGAGGGTCAGGCAGGTGCGTGCAAAGGGTCAAACCTCAGACTGTAAGTGTACACGCATACCTTCTTTTTTACTCACCATGCGAGCCTCCCGGACCCAGGTACTTACACACTACACAGTGAACGCACTAATGAGATTCAGTGCATACTTGGCGAACGCCTACATTCACCGAGCGAAGTCACTTCTTCGCGGAATTCTCGATCTTTTCGATTGACTAATCTTTGCGAGGTAGAAAATTTTATAAAATACAAGAATTTCACATTTTCCACAGAATGGGCATGAATATTTCCTACACTTTCTACATTTCCTAATATTCATTTTACCAAAATTATTCAATTATCACATAATTCTTCCTTGCTTGCTACTTTTTAATCAAGAATTCCTGGTGAAACAAATTTTTACAAGAAAGTAGATTATTTTCACAACTGTAATTTTTTGTTAAAATTTGTACACAAATGTACAAAATTTAACAACAAAATAGAATTAAATATAAGTAGGTCACTTTTTCTTGTATTTTTTTTTCTTTGCAAAAGTAAAAAGAAAAACAATTGTTATTATTATTATTATTATTATTATACCATTAAGCCATTTCCCTTTCGGCGATTTTTACATTCTAATCCTTACGAGAAGGTTTTATGTAAAATTTGACTTAGTCGGTTTTCATCAAATCTCCACGCTTTGGGACCCCCTGAGTCAGAAAAAACTATTTTTACGAAGGTGTCTCTATGTATGTATGAAGGTATGTATATCTGTCTGTCTGTATCCTGTAAGCACAATAACTTTCGAAAGACTAATCAGATTGAATTGAGCTTTGGCACACGTTTTTAAGACATAAAAAGAAAGGACGATTTTGTTAGACAGCTATTTCTGATGAAAATTCAAAAAGTTATAGCATTTTAAAACTGCATAAAAACAAACGAAAATGAAAATTTTAAGCCAAATAACGCACGATATGAAAAAGTCAAGAGAAGGAAAATGTTACTTTTTAGAAGCCCTACAACATTATCGTAACAAATTTTTGAATTTTTTTGAAAAATCGAAAATTAAAATTTTAATCGCACGAAGAATAATGAAAAATAAAAAATTTCATTTTTCGGTCAAACTATGCAAGATGCGAAAAAAGATGAAAAAACTAAAATTATGCACGCAAAAAAAGATCTACAAATTCATTATAAATCACTTTTCGATTTGACGCGTTGTTTTTGTTCTATTCGTAAGAAATAACATTAAAATAATGTAAGAAATTTTTTTGGACAAACGACACCAGCCGCGAAAGAAATGAATGAACGTAAGTTATTCACCCAAAAAAGAGCTACAAATTTGTTATTTATCAATTTTTGATAAGACGTATAGTTTTTGTTTTTAACGTGAAAAATGACATTACAAATAAACAAATTAAATTTTTGTTAAAAAAACACAATTTACAATAAAATTTTTAATACAAAAATTGTTTTTAAATTAGATCTGAAAATTGACTTTCAACATTTTTTCTCACTAGACACGTGATGAGGATGTGTTCATTAAAGCTAAAAGAGCTTTAACAAAAGAGAATTCACTATCACCAAATTTCAGTTTTCGATGGTTTGACCTTTAATTTCAAGAGCCATATGCAAAAATGTGGGGGATATACAATGACCGAGCACTTAGCGTGAGGTATATACATGATCGAGCGCAAAGCGCGAGATAAAATAAGTGCGCGCCCTAGGCACTCTTAAACTTGAGCGAAGCGAGCCGTGCGCGGTGAGAATGTGCCCGCCAGGCAGGCAGATTTTTTAACTACACTTTTTGGAATGTACTATTTAAACAAATAAAACGTCAAAATTGACAACTTTACGAATATTATCTTTTTTCTAACAAAAAAAGACTTAAGAGAAGTCACTATCTACCAGAATTATCGCAGACATACTTCAGGAACGTAAATATTCAGCTTGAGATTTAAGCTAATTGTTATAAACAATTTAAATAAAAAATTATTTCCATACGGTGCTCGACCGCAAAAAAACTTTCTCTTGAATAAAAATGCCTAAATATCCTGTAGGAGTAGTATTCAGAATGGTCAACATTAGTTCACAATTACCGTTATTAAAAATATTCTGATAAACAAATTGTTTTTTTCTCGAAGTATTGTTTTTCTCATCAAACAACTTCTAAATTAATTATAAATTACAAAAAATAGCTATAGAAAAATATAAGTGTTAAATATTTGTATTGTTAATAATAATATCATGAATTTAAGAATTAATTAAAAAAATTAATTAATTTAAGAAAGTGTGGCATTAAAATAATCATTACGAAAGAACCGCTTATTAAGCCGTAAAGCTGCTATAGATGACTGTTTATTAAAAATATTTTGTGATAACATTAAAAATTTAGAGTTGATGCAACACTTTTCTGATGGAATATAACCACTGAGATAGTTGCAACATGATTGAGCAGAAAAGATAATTTTTTCCTGATAAAAACACTAATTGTTTTAATTTGTTAATAATATTAATATTCAGAACACAAATATTCATTAATTATATTTTTCAGCAGCTGTTTATTATGATTGAGGAATAATTTATTTATTAAGTTATTTCATGAGAAAAACAATATTTCAAATACAAAAATACAATCTGTTTATTACAATATTTATAATAAAGACTACTTCTACGAGATATTCAGGCATTTTTAATCAAGATAAAGTATTTTGGTGCAGTTGAGCACCGTATGAAAATATTTGTTTATATAAATAAAAACAGTAATTTCCCGACTACTCTACTGTGAGTTACAGAAAACTATACAGTATTTGACACATTTCTTATTTGCGCGTTTAATGTCATTAAACGACTTTTAGTTTTACGTAGAATATTGTGCAAAATTATAAATCTTTACAACAAAATACAAGATTACACAAAAGTTGATATATGGAAAAACTGTACTAAGAATGATGTAAATTCCAGTAGTTCATTATTGTTTATTTATTTATCATTGTTATGAAACTGCTACCTACATATCCATATCCACAATCTATCAAACGTAATTTTCAAGCAGAGAAAAACCATTTCAGAAAAAGGTACAAAAACATCAAACCAATTTTACAGGAACCTACAAATAAATACAATAAATCACAGCAAAAATTACAGGAAAGTACAACTTTAGCCTATTGTTCGGATGAATTTTATACTTTTTTATACTGTTGTAATTTATTGCAGTTTTAATTTCCTACAAGAATTTATAAAAAAGCACAACTACAACAATCTACAGGAATATTACGGGTTTGCAGCCAAAAAGTTGTTCTTTCTCGACCTAGGATAACAAATATTTATAATATTTGCAATTAGATCATTTTAAATTATTATTTGAAAATTATCACTGTTACAGAAAAGCTTGAAATGAATAGTAAAATATTAATCAAAATAATATTTTTAAAAAAGGAAAACCTTAGACTTGGACCTTTTTTAAATGTACTCGTATATTTTAACAAAAAGCTTAAAACGCAATGTTTAAATATATATTTTGAAAAAACTTCGAATCTCTATTTTTTTGCTTGATAACTTATATTATTTTTTACTAATCTACAATTTTCTCAAAGTTTAAGCATAGAAGCTTTTTCTGTAATAGGAATCATTTATACATTTTAATTTAGAATGATCTTACTGCAATATTCTAAAAATTTGCCATCCTAGGTCTACAAAGAACGTCATTTTTGTTGTAATGTATTGAATTTTTTATAGGCTCCTGTAAAAATTGTTTCAGACCTTTGTACTTTTTTGTAAAAATGTTTCCACCAGGGAAACTGTTTTAAATTGACAGAACACTCTTTTTAGGGTAGTCCAAAATATTGTTTTTTTTTTTTTTAATAGCGCTATTCGATTCTGCGGCAAAAATTACATAAAGTCCATGTATTGGACAATTTTTGGCTTCGCCCAATTAGTTATATAGAATGAATATAAATGTTATACTACGTTTTTTTGTTATACAAATTGATTAAAAAATTCCAAAATAATAATTTTTTCTTGAAAAATCTTCTAGTAGTATTTTAAAAATTAAATTGTTTCATGACACTTAAATAGTTATGCCGGAGGACGATTTTTTATGATATTTTTCTCGAAAAGTATTAACTTTTTCTAACTTTCTTTCTATAGTTATATAGAGCACGTTTTTTTTCCTTTTAAAAGATATTTTCCCCGGCACTTACAATATTTTGCCACCACTTATCATTTCATGTTGAATGCACAGGGTAATTTACTTCTTTTGTTTCAAATTAATAAAAAATATATATTTCAGCAAAAAAAATTATTCGTGTTTGTTTAATTTTCAACATCTCATGAAATTATTTAAAAAACGAAGCAGAATGAAATTCGAATAGAAAGCTATTATAGAGGAGCCTATACGAACAAATTAACACATCACACGATCAGAGCGACCTGTTTAATCAGGATAAATTATCCAGAATAATTATAGAATTGCATCGACTAAATTCAGAATCGATATGCGTGTGTGATATCTCATTAATTCAAGCGTTCTGATTGGATCACCCAGCCCTCCCCCTTTTTCCATCCTGTCCATTAAATGCCACCCCTTCCCATCGTTAATAATTACATTAAGAGTTGAGAATGTGGTTGTAATTGTCAATATACGTAGTATTCAAGATAGTTGTCAACTGTTCGCATCATTTTTATATAAATTGTTACAAAAAAAGACTGCCCCTTTACATCAATTTCTTTTATATGTATTAGAAGTCCCGTGGACAAGCATAACTTAACTTTCCTTCAATTATAATTTTCATGGCTGAAATTGACAAAAAGGAATAGGATTTAGTGGACACGAAAAAATGGTCTATCGAGTCATTATTATCATGCCTTCAAATAAATTTGTGTGGCTTACCGTAACCTTTTTCGAGTAGTTGTAAGCTGATTTTTGGGCCTTATTTAAAAATTGAGAAAACGTCGTTTATTTTATTAAAATAAATGTATAAACTTCATGTACTAATAATATTATATGCTAATGTGTATAATGTTTGTTTCTGCTACAACATACATAATATTCCCGGAAAATGCGTTTGATCTGTTTTAAAAATCTTTTTTTTTAAGGAGCAAAATATAAAAAAATGTTAATGTAAGTTAGAAAAATATTTTTCCTAATGAAAATACTAATGTTGCTGTCAATAAAAAAAATAATCAAATAATAATAAAATAATTCATGCAAATCATAATAAGTCATGTAAAATATCAATTGCTTAATAATTTGATCAATTTTAAATTATCAAATCATTTTTATATTTTATAATAAATTGTGCAAAATTTTTAATTACAAGAGGTTTACTCGGCAGATGAAGAAAAAGGCAATCTCCATATTTCAAACATCTAGACGTTCTATAATTTGAGGTCACGAAAAATATAAAGGTATTTTTTTTCAATTTATTTTATAGCCGATCACACCCTCTCGGATCCAGCATAATGGAAAATATACATTTGAACATAATCAATGTATATGACTTATTTGTACTTATTTCATGACATCAGATTTTTTTCACATTAATTTATTGAAAATAAATATTAGGAAAAGTAGAATTTTAGGAATATTCATGTGCCCCATAAAATGCAAAAACTTAACATTTTCTACAGACACTGCGCTTTCAACTATAGTTATTTAGAATTTTAAAGAAACATATGAATGAGGAGTATAGGCGAACACAAGATTATGAATTAATTTTCTTTTTGAATCGTATTGCTTATTTATCCTTAGGACAGCACAAATGACAGCTTACACTGCGTTACAGTGAAAAAATACTTTTCACGAAACATAGTAGAAATTGTCGGTCTAACAGAAATAAAAAAGTGTCTGATGCGAAACTTATCATACACCCCCAAAATCTGATTTTATGGTCAGAAAATAGTTTTTTGGTAGGTAAATGTATATAATAATTCATACCTTTGCCATTTATCATTGGATGCCCAATTTTTTTCTTTGCAAATAGAAAAATACACCTCTTTAACCACAGATTGTTCATATTATGGTGAAAAATCACGAAGCTAGAATAGAAAATATTTCAGATTCTAATTTTTTTCAGATTTTTCAACAACAGTTTAATGAGTTATTTTTTTAATTTAATAATTTTTTTTGTTAGTATATCGAAAGTGTGTTCAATTTCTCGTGTAATGGAGAGTTGAACGCACTTTCACTGTATTATTAACAAAAAATGATTGGATTTGAAAAAATGTCATTAAGTTGTTATTTAAGTTGTGATCATCGGGAAAAATAAGAAATTTCGAAATTATTCCGATTGTATTTACCTACTAAAAAAAGTTTCTTTGACGATAAAATAGAATTTTGAAGGTGTATGGAAAATTTCGCAAGCCACACTTCTTTTTAGTTCCACTCAACCTACAATGTATACTGTGAAAATGATTGGAAATAACAAAAGATAATTTAATAATGGTTCAGAGAATTTCAAGAGATTAAAAAAAATGTGATGAGAAACACTGAGATATTTGGGTGATTTGTTGGCTTCAGAAAAAATGTAATAGAATATTATGTCTTAATTTTTTTGATGACAATATGCGGTACAACATTTCGCATAACTAAACAAAATTTTGTCGATTTATTATGAGTAACAAATGTGTGAGATTCAAAAAATTGATGTCCAGCATGAAAACAACAAATATGACTATCTTATATGAACCATTTTTGTACAAGTGAAATTGTTTCTTGGCAGATTTTTGCAAAGTAATTAAAGTTTAAAATCTTATTAATAATATGTTTCAATTTATTTCGTATCAATAATTATTAAAAAGCTTTTTGCTACTCAGTGCATTTCTGAAGAGTAGGTCAGAAAGACAACTCGAATAAGGGTTTCCTACGAAACCCTCTAATCACAGGCAAATAACACTAATAAATGACACTTTTCTTCGGTTTAGGTTCAGCAAGAGATATTGTGCACCAACATTTTGTACTCTGCAAGGTCAGGAACTGTCAATAAATCTCAGTTTGATACTGTTTTTCCAATAGTTCATATAATTGTCGCTATTTCACCCTATTCGACAGTTTGGAGTTTAGACTTATTCAGTGATAATTTACAACTATGTATGAGAAAGTATTATTTTATCTCTAATTTTGTCAACAGAAGCGATTACCTACTCTTTAATGAGAAGCGTGAAAAACCAGATTTGAAAATGTTATACCATCAAGCCATATCCTTTTTGGGGTAAGCGTAATTTCTGTATTGTTTATTCAAATAACACGTTCGTTCCGCAACACTGCTCCGACCCAGGTTGCTGCTCAATCTCTCTAGCCATCACCCCAAGTGACGAGCCTCACAAAGTTATCATTTAAGGCTCCCCACTCAGGTCCATTATTATCCAAGGTCTCTTGTTTTAGCCGTCATTCACTCCGCTGACACTCTTCTTAATGCATTTCTTATAAACTATTTGTCGCCACACTTTCCTGTCTTGGCATACCTCTCTAGCTTCCTTCACGTCAATGCATTTTCTCATGCAAGCTCTTATCTTTCTATGGCTTCTTATGTCTCTTCGAATTATGATTTCATTCACAGTTTTTAACCATTCTTTCCGCGGTCTGCCACTGGGCACACTGTCATTTACTTTACCTTGGTATACTTGTTTCGTCAGTCGTGCATTCTTCATTCTTTCAACATGACCAAACCATCTTAACGAATTTATTTCACATATGTCAAACACATTCTTTGAGGATCATAGCATTACTCACTTTGTCCATCAGCGTTTTACCACCCATCATGCACAGGAATTTCATGTTAATCATGTTACTTTCAATTATAGTTATATTTCCTCGTTTCCAAAATGGCATAGACTAAACGTTAAAGGACTTCAGAACGACTAATTATTGTCTTGTCGGCAAAATCATCTGAAAACAAAGATACAATCAATCAGATGAACCCAACAGCGACGGGAAAAATGCACTCCGTTCGTTATAAACCGACAGACATATATTATTATTATTATTATATCATTAAGCCGTTTCCCTTTCGGGGTAGGCGTGAATTGCTCGGTGGTAAAGTAGTAACTGCGCATGTGCCGAAAAGCGCGAGCCTATTTGAAATCAATAAAGACTATGAATAATCATACAGATAAATATTAAAAAACATTTTTTATTCTTTACGAAAACAAATTGAATTGAATGACAGAAGTACCTACCTTCCTAAAAAATGTAATATTAATGTAATATTGCAAGTGTACCTTAAAAACTGTCATATTTCATGTGCACTATCTTCCTTTCAAGAATGACTAATATCTATAATTTTAGTTTCTTTAATTTTTCGCAGTGCAATATTATTTAATTCGAATTATAAAGTATAATTTACACCATAAACTTGTAAAATCTTCGTAGTGAGTCAAGGCTGAAGTGAAAAAGGGCTCCATTGGAACCGTTTCAATCCATATTTTGGGTTCATTCAGAAACCATTTATCATTTTAGGTTCCTTTTCAGCAAGAGAGGTTACTTTCTGTTGCAGCTCCTTTGGATCCAAAAATAGGATCTAATAGAAACCCTAGTTATTTCTGTGCTTGTTTGGTTCAAAATTAATATTTTTTGCTGAAAACCCGTCTTTTTGTGTTGCGAATTCAACTATTTGGAAAAATTTTCCGTGTGACAAGAAAGTTTTATCCCACGAATGTCACACTTGGATCTAGCTTGTAAGACAGCAGAATTCAATTCATAATCGGCTAAGGAAATCCGATAAATGACATCCGGATTCGAGACAATGATGCTGAGGCAATGCGAATATCCGGAAAGATTTTTGTCAGTGGTCTCGTTCTTGAGGACAAAGTATCATCGACAAGAGCGAATTGTCGTCGTTTTGAATGGGTGGACCCGCACAATCGTACATTAATAAATGTCTTTTATTTCGTTCTACCCTCCTAGCAGGTAAATATTCCCGTCGTTCCAGAGCGCAGAAAAACTCTTCAAGTCTAATGAAATTCTATTGTTTCAGCGAACGCTTTTTCAACGAGAAAGCGGCCCGCAGTGGCCGGTTGTGCCGTCTCGCTTGCGCTCGGTCTCGGCATTTCTACGGGATCACGTTAATTAATTTGGGCGCTTGCGTCACCGAGTGGTGATAATCTTGCCGGAGTCGTCCGAGTGGCGCGAACGCTGATTAGCTTTGAATTAACATACAATGAGAATCAGTCGGATCAGGCATTCAGGCAGGCCGTGCACCCATCGCTCCTCCCAAGCGGTTATCAATCGTCAGGATCAACTCCCCCGCACCACGTGACTAACCTCGCAGACATTTGACTTAATCAGTAATCGCTAATTGCCCGGCTGACGCGCTCACAGACCAACGCACGAGGAAACATATGCAAATCGGAGGGGATTATCTATCTCGGGACAATTAGACGAGTATTTCTGCTCACGCCTATAATGCCACTTCCGGTTTCAAAGTTCCTGAAGAATTGTTGAAACTGCGCAGCTGAAGAGACGGGCGATTGGCACCTGTTACTTCCGGTTTTCTAATAGTTCACAATGATGAAGACATGTCCACTGTAAAAAAAAGTATCATTTCATGGCTAGTTTTTGGTATTGAAACAGTCTTCGAAACATATGATCTCGGGTGGCTCTATTCTAATGCCTCTTTATTTTTATGTCACTAAACGATGTTTAAGGACAACTTTTTTGGATCAAAACAGAACTGAAGTATATATATATATGTAATGGAAGTGTATGCATGTTATGGAAGGAAGAATGCACAACATGAAATTAAATTTAGTATACCAGCGTACAGTACATTTAGTACATGCATATATACTGAATCTAGTATGCATGTACATAAAATCTAGCATACGCTTATACTTAATTCAGTATACATGTATACGAAATTTAGTATACGCATATGCCAAATTCAATATAAGCGTTCCATTTCGCGTTGGTTCCGTCTTCATCATCTGTAAACATCATCAGTTGAAAAATAAAACTAAAGAACAAAGTTTTAATTTTCAAATAATCATATGAATAAGCTACATTTACGTTAATACGCGCTTGCGCAGCTGAATATAGTTAACACGTATATGAATTTTAGCATGCAGAAACTATGAAATTCATGTACGCAAAAGAAACTTACTGTACACTTAATAAATTTAGTATACATATAACTACATAAAAGAAATTTAATATACGTAAGCATACTAAAATTACAAAGTGTAATGAATTTAGTAAACATATAGGAAATTGTATATGCCAGTGTATACTAAAATTGCAAAAATTGCTAACAGTGTAGCACATGGGAACGTTAAACGTGCGTGAACTGTCACTGCAATATAGAATCTAGTTTATAAACAATGTTAGAAGTTTATAAATCCTGTTTCAAAATAAAATGTTAAATACCACTCAGAATTATTTATTGTTAGTTGAGAATAAGGAGACTAAGGAGAAGAAGTAATCATTAGGAAGAAGAAATGAACACTAGAAAACGAAGTAAACCACATGACAAATCCTTAGTGTAAAATAATCATGTTTGTATTTTGCGCCAAAAGTCTTCGATTTATCTTCCACAAACAAAGAAAATTTTTCTATTCTACTCCGAAAAATTTTTCACAAAATACCAGCTATTCTGTAAAATTATAGAAAAATTAAAAATCACAATTTGTGAATGTTATTTTTCATGAGGCATGGAGAAAGCAGCAGGTTATGTGCATTGGATTTTACGCTGTCCGAGGTAATTTGAATATATTTCTGTAATTTACGTTCAAAAGGACTGATATTTTTTGTCTAATCATTCCTAGAAGAATGCATTTCAAATAAGGATTTTAAAGATTACTTTGCACATTCACAATAATTATTCATCATTCAAAAATTCTTCATAAACATATTCAGAGTTTCATAATTGGGAAATGTTTCATGATGGGTACCTTTACCTTAGTCATATTTCTCTATGTGCACTCTATAAATCCGAATTAGTAGAAGTTTTACTAATTCAATTAGTAGCATTGACTATTGAATTAGTAATTTCATTACTTTCTTATAAATGAAATTGTAAGAATCATGTTAATAAATGAATTAGTAAGAGTATTCTACTTAATCTGCTTATTAGTACCAACTTACTAATTCAGTGAGTAGCAATGAATGGCTAGGGAGACATAATTAATAATTTTTTTAATACATTCTGCTGGATTTTAAGTTTTAATTAAGAAAGGTTTATGTTTTCTCAATACACCATCTATTTTTTCAATGCGGCCAAAATGTGAAAATAGTGACATCAGGTAAAATAATAGCGTTTTAAGGAATTAAAATATTAAAATTATTATTATTGTCTAAAATCTTTGATAGAAAATAAGATAAGATTTTTTATTACTAACTTTTTAGGTGCTGCCTTCAAAATGTTGCTTCAAACAGGGTAAAAGTTAAAAAATAGTCTTATTTGAAACAATTTCGTTATTCGTACCAAAAAGTGAATGTAAAATTATTTGCACTATTATTTATTGCCTCCTTTTAAGATATAATGAAAATGTTCACATAAATTTTTTAATAAAGTTTCTGGTGTCTATCAAAAATTGGAAATCATGGTTTTTTGGAAATAGTTAGAAATTTCGAGTCAACATAAATTTTTTAAACATAATATTGAAGCAGACTATGGTACATGAAAGTTGATGTACCATATCGTAATTAACTAATAGTTTGAGAAAGGTTTTATCTTTTGATCTCTAACTTTCAGACAACTCACTCAACATACATAAGAATCTACGTAGACGATTTAAGAAATTTTGAATTAATTTACAACTTCTAAATCAAATTTTTGGGTTAAAATTTTTCATTGAATTGTTGCTACGAATAAAGTGGTTGTTTTGAAGAACATTTCAAAGTCTTTTTTCATGTTTTAAACTTATACTTTTGAGGCAGCACTTATAATCATCAGATATAGTTTTTCTAAGGCACAGAGATTATTATTTAACCTAAATTTCAAACAGAATATAAAACTATTTTGTCTTCAAAAAAGCCTTTTTTGACCCACCTTATTGTTAAACTGCGGATAAGTTAAAGTAAAGGTATCTGCATACTTTAAAGAGCGAAAATTTTTATCTAATTAATTTAATTTTTTTAAGTGAAAATGTAACTATTATATTCTTGTTCGGAAATTGATCGTTTTTAGTTCAAAATTCAAAACTTCATCTTCTTGCTTGAAAATTCAGCAGCTTTCTTGCGATTTTTTCTCTCCCTTGACTGATTGAAAATTAATTATTTTTTTTTTATATCAACAACTAAATTTCTCGTTTAGAATTCATCTTTTTTGGAATACAAATTTAATCACTGAGCTAAAGCTAAACTATTTTGTTAAAAATTAACTTTTTTGTTAAAGATTCATCATTTTATTGCAAAATTTATCTCTTTTGTTGAAAAGTGAACTATTTTGATTAAAATTCGTTTTCTCTTAAACGGAAAATTAATTTGCTTTCAAACTGAAAATGTCATTATTCCAGTCAAATCTTGCAACATAATAGTTAAAAATTTATTACTTTAGTTTAACATAATACATAATTTAACCTGAAGAATTGTTGAAACTGCGCAGCTGAAGAGACGGGCGATTGGCACCAAAAGACTTTTGGCACATTGGGTAAAAAATTATCCTCTTTAGTTGAAAATCAAACTATTCCAGTATGGTTCATCATTTTAGTTGAAAATTCATCACTTCGGTTGAAATTTTCTTTTTCTTTTGTTGAAAAATTAATTTTGTAAGCTGAAAATTCTACTATTTGGTTGAAAGTTTGTCTTTTTTAGTTGATATTTTTTCTATTTTCTTCAAAAGGCGTATTTTTTGTAGAAAATTATCCCTTATGTTTAAAAATTATTCTTATTGTTTGAAACTTTATCTTTTTGGTGGAGAATTTAAGTATTCCAGTTAAGTACTCATCATTTTAGTTGAAATTTCATCTTTTTGATTGAAGATAAAAACTACTTGGTTAAAATTTACTCTTTTGTTAAGAATTCATCTTTTTTGTTCAAAATTCATCTATTTCAGTAGAAGATGCATTATTTTAGTTCGAAATTTTTTTTCTCTGGAAAATTCATTTGTCGATTGGAAATTGAACTATTCCATTTTTGGTCGAAAATTAATTTTTTCTAGTTCAAAATTCAACTATCAACTATCAAATAAAAATTTGTTCAAATTATTATTCAAATTCATAGACTTTAGAGACAAATTTAAGAAATGATTAATTATGTTTTTAGTATTATTTGATAATTTAATTATTTGATGGTGCCAATATATTTGAGAATATCTTGTGATATAATTTGTTAAAGATTTCTTAATTAAAAATATTATTGAATCCCCAGAGACTGAAGAAAAATATAATACACTTGCGAAACTGTCGACTCATTATGAGTCGGCTTGAAAAAATGAGAAATATTTGAATGCTCCGTACTATAAAAAATTATATTTGAAAAAAAACTTTACCTTTCTGGATAGGACTTGAAATTGTTAGGGAATGTTTTTTTCGGGTATGATTTTCAGGTTTGGATATTTCATTAATGCAATTTAAAATGGAAGATAATAAAGTTTAAAGCTTACAAAGCTTTCCACGAAGCAATCTTGAGCTTATTGTTGACATAATTTTTAAAGTTTGATATTTATATGCGTATCTTCCGCTTATCGAATTATATTTTAATAGTTTTATCTAGCAGGTTTTATTTAACATTTATTTAACAGGTTTTCAATTCGGAGTTAACTAACTTGTTTTTTAATCGGACCTAATCTGACTTTAATAATTTATTAATATATTCCAATAAAATTATCCTTGTTGAAAAAACTGTTTTTAAATTTACTTGAAACTACCCTTTGAAAGAGTAAACATCAATACATTCACCACATCATTTAGTAGTAGCATTACCAATTCCTTTAGTACATATAGTTACTAATTCATTTGGTCAGTCATTCTTACTCATTGAATTAGTAGATTCTTACTAATTACCAGTAAACGAATCGGCACTATTCGAATTAGTAGAAAACTACTACAAATTAGTAGTTTTCTACTAATTCAGATTTAGAGAGTATAACAGTTTCCGACGCCGCCCCTTCCATACTTCTCTTGATAAATAAAAATTGAAAATTGCCTGATAAATAATGATCAATTGTTTAAAAAAAGCCGAAAGCACTTATTTGCCAACTCAATATGAAGCGAAGCGAATGAAAAGCGTTGATGTAGCGCACAATGCGCTGCATATTCATGAGACATAAGAAACCGAGCAACTAACGAGTCGTTAGTTCTTCTAAGTGATAATTCATTTATCTTTCTGGAACAGTCTTATTGCGGCCGAGTGATCCTGAGCTGGTATGGTTCGACCGCGACCATTGTTAATTCTTGTCTGACTAATTATGGAAAAATAGTCCATTTTACACGGGGGACCCTCGCGGATCGACGGAAGACCATTAGCTGTTCTACCGTTTAGTCCTCATTCTTCGAGGAATCGAATGCTTGGACGGATCCGAGCGTGGAAAAGTAGTTATACCCACGAGAACTGCAAAATTGGATAAATCGTACAACTTTTTCTGACATTCTTTTCTGCTCTAATGGCCCAAGTGTTATTGCATTCTCACTGCACATGCAAGAAAATGTGTTATTGCACTGACTCAAAAAAGGTTGTAAAATCAACCGTAATCCTAAGCTTCATTCATTATCGTTAGGCCAACAACATTTTATTATATACATTTGACGCTAATTCATTTTTTGCTTGATCTAGAATAAATATTTTTTAAAGCAGTGAAAAAAATTTGCTCTTGCTCGGCTGGGATCCCAACCCAGGTCTTTCTGATTTCCGGTCTGATGTTTTTACCCACTAAGCTACGGAAAGACGAGATTATTTTGGATTTCAAGGTTTTTGACTAGGTAAATGTTGTTATTAATTTTTATTCCAATTCAATTTTGTCTACTGGTCTAGAATAAATATTTTTTTAATATTGCTTTTTTTTGAATTGTGAAATAAATGCTCTCTTACTCTGCTTGGATCCGAGCACAGGTCTCTCCGTAGCTTAGTGGGTAAGAGCATCAGACAGCATTCTTTTCACAATTTAAAAAAATCAATATCAAAAAAATATTGTTTCCAAACCACTAGACAAAAATAAATTAACATTGAAATTATTAACGACATTTACCTGGTCAAAAACCTTAACATCAGAAATAAACATAAATTTCATGTTCAAAAATTGAACCTTTCAATTATAAGGAATGACATTAGAATTCAACTTGTAAGTTTTTTGAAGAATATAATCTCATCTCTTTGTAGCTTAGTGAGTAAGAGCATCAGACCGGAAATCTGAAAAACCTGGGTTCGAATACCAGAGGAGCAAGAGAGCATTTTTTTCACAATTTCCAAAAATCAATATTGAAAGAATATTGATTCTAGATCGCTGGACAAAATTGAATTAAGATCCAAATTATTAACAATATTTACCTGCTCAAAACCCTCAACATCAAAAATAAATTCTAATATATAGTTGATAAAATAGTTGTGCCTTTTTTTAATTATCCCTAATAGATAATAAAAATATTACAAAATAAATTCTAAAACTTTTTGTTTGAATGTTCACTATCAAATTTCAAATCTTTCAATAAACAAGTTGCATTTTCAACCAAAAAGTTGAATTTTTAAACCAGAAAGGCGAATTTTTTGGAAGGCATTTTAATTTTCAACGCAGAAAGACCAATTTCCGACAAAAAAGTTCAGTTTCAGCCAGGAGAGAGGAATTTTCAACCAAGCAAGATTACTCTTCTACCATAAAAGATGAATTTCCAATTCAAAAGGACGAGTTTTTAACAAAATACTGGAATTTTCGACAATTTGAGCAAAACATTTTAAATATTGAATTTTAGCAAAATAGTGAAGTTTTGAGCAAACTACTTAAAATTTAAACAAAATAGTTGTATTTTTTACCAAATTGCTGACTTTTAACTTATAAAAATGATTTGTCAACCAAAAATATTGATTTTCTACCAAAAGACGAATTTTTAACAAAATACATGAATTTTCAATCAAACAGTTGAATTTTCAAAAATCCAAAAGGACGAATTTTTAACAAAAAAAGTTTAATTGCTGACCGGAAAGATGAATTTAACAAATTGGTTGAATCTTCAACGAAATAATTCAACTTTTAACAAAATACTTAAATTTTTTACCAAATAGCTCAATTTGAAACCTATAAAGATGAATTTTCAACCAAGAAGAGTAATTTTCTACCAAGAAACAAATTTCCAACAAAATAATTAATCTTCACGCAAATGGATGAATTTTTAACCAATAAAATTAATTTGTACCCAAATAGAGAAATTTTTAACGAAAATTTTCAATTTTCAAGCTAAAAACACGATTTCTTTTGGAAAAACATTGAATTTTTTATTCAGAAAAGAAGAACTTTCAAGAAGAAAGTGAGTTTTCAATCAAGAAATATCAACCTTTACTGAAATATTTGAATTCTTAACCAAGAATAGAATCGTTATATTTTCAGTTTAAAAAACTAATTTGCAACACAAAAATAAATTTTTGGCCAATTCAATTCAACTAAAAAAGACGAATTTATAATAAAGCTTTTGAATTCACAACAAAAATTGTTAATTTTCAACGATGAAGAATAATATTTTACCCAAATAGATGAATTTTCAATAAAATAAGTGAATTACCTATCTAATAGTTACATTTTCAAGTTATCAAGAAAAAGTTTTCTACCACAAAGGAAATAGCCACATTTTTAGATTGAAAATTAATTTTTAACCAAAATAAAAAAAAAAAACGAATTTCCAATAGAATAAAATATATTTATAAATAAACAGTATCATTTTTCAACTAAGTAGTTCAATTCTTAGCAAAAGTATGAATTGTCAACAAAAGAGTTAATTTAAAACCAAATAGTTCAGTTTTCAACTAAAATGATGAATCTTCATAAAAAAATTGGAATTTTTTACAAAGAAGTTCTACGTTACGCCTAGCAATTGATTCAACAGTTAAATTCCACAAAAAATTCAAACAAATAGTTGAATCTTCAATCAAAATAGATAATTTTCAACCAAAGATCAATAAATCTTTGACCAGGAAGATTAAATTTGTCCTATTAAAAACGAATTTTCAACCAGAAAAGATCTATTTTTTTTACAAAAAAAATGAAATAGTTACATTTTCAGTAAAGAATATTAATTCTCAACCAAAAAACAATAGATTTGGATCGAAATAGTTAAAATTTCAAACAAAAAGATGAGTTTTCAACGAAAATAGTAAATCTGTTATCAAAAGTTAATTTTCAAGAAAATAGTACAACATTGAACAAAACAGTTGAATTTTTAACCAAAAAGTGAATTTTTCAACGAAAAAGTTAATTTTTTCATCAAAAAGTTAATTTTTCAACCAAGAAGACTAATTTTCTGCAGAAGAAGATAAATTATCAACAAAATATATCAATTTTCAACCAACTACTCAAATTCGCAACTAAAAAGATCCATTTTCAACCAGATAGTTGACTTTTCAGAAAATAAACAAATTAAATTGACATAAGATCAAATGATTGAATTTACACCCAAATAGTTCAACCTTCAAGCAAAAGGGACGAATAAAAATCTCCAACAAAATAGTTGACTTTTCAACCAAATAGTTTAATTTTTACAAAGAAATTTTTTTTTCGAAATAGTTAAATTTTCAATGAAATGTTCAAATTTTCTAACAAAAAAAAAAGATAAAACTTTAACCATAAGCAGTTTTATTTTAACACAAAGAGTTGAATCTTCAAGCGAAAAAAACAAGAAAGATATGTCTTTAATATAAAAAACAAATTTTCAGCAAAGTAGTTGAATTTTCGAAAAAAAACGTGACATTTTACCAAAATAGTTTAATTTCGCACAAAATAGTTGAATTTTGAACCAAATACTTGAATTTTTTATATACAAAACTGAATTTTCAACCACATAGTTAAATTTTAAACAAAATAATTGAAGTTTCAACAAAATAGTTGCAGTTTTCAAGACACATTCAAATTTTCGACCTACAAATATGAATTTTCAACTAATTGGTTGTATTTTGAACAATAAAATAAATTGTTAATCAAGGTGTTACATTTATTACCAAATAGTTGAATTTTCTATACACAAAACTTAATTTTCAACCATATAGTTAAATTTTAAACAAAATATTTAATGTTTTAACAAAATAGTTGCAATTTGCAAGACATAGTTGAATTTTCGACATACAAATATGAATTTTTAACTAAATAGTTGAATTTTCAAGCAAATAGAAGAATTTCTACCACAAAGATTAATTTCCTACAAAAAATACGAATTTTCAACCAAAGAAATAAACTTTTAACGAAAATGATGAATATTCAACAACAGAATAAATTTTTAACAGCGAATTTTAATTTTCAACCAAGAAGTTGAATTTGTAAACAAAAGAGATTAATTCTCAATACAACATATAATAGTTGATGTTTTAACCGAATAAAGATATTCCTTTTTATTCAGCAGTTGAATTTTACTTCAAAGATAAATTCTCAACGAAAAATTTTATATTGGACATTTTGACCAAGAAACATTTGGATTTTATATCAACAGCAGTTGAATTCCACAAAAAAGGAATTTTGAACCAAAGAGTATAATTTTCAATCAGGAAAGATTTTTCAGCCAAGTGAGAAAAAAAAATTTCACAAAATTGTTGCATTTCCAAATCAAAATGACAACTTCAATACAAGAAACTTGAATTTTTGACCCTAAAATATAAATTTTTAACCAAAAAGTACATTTTTAACCCAAAAGTTAATTTTCAGTCAAATAGTTGGATTTTGAAGCAAAAACAGTCAATTTTCAGACCATAATTTGAAAGTTAAATATATTTTTAACAAAGTAGTTGCACATTTAACTAAGCAGTTGCATTTTTAATAAAGAATACTAATTTTCTACCAAAAAGACGAAATTAGAAAAATGTATATATATTTTTAACTGAATTGTTGAATTTTCAAGTAAAAACTATCAATTGCTAACCACTTAGTGAATAGATGAATTTACATTTAAAAGCAATTACGTTTCAAAGAAAAATAGACTTTAAAAAAAAATGGTTAAATTCCTAAGCCATAAAGTAAATGTTCAACTAAGTAGTTCAACTTTGCACCAATTAGTTGAATTTTGAAGCAAAAAAGATTAATTATCAATAAAAAGTTTAACTGTCAAATGTTCAACTAAAGACGATCAATTTTCATCCAAAAATAGAATCGTTAAATTTTTACTAGAAACATTAATTTTTAACAATAAAGATATAAATTTTCAACAAAATAGTACAATCTTTAACCAAATAAGTCGAATTTTCAACCAAAAGAGATGAATTATGAACCAAAAATATAATATGTAGCAGCCTTTTCGTTCAAAAATAGTTATTTTTTAACGAAAAATAGCCCGATTTTCTCAATTGGTTTTATCAACTCATTTTGCATTTAAGCGACAAAATTAGACAATGGGGAATTTTCTTAAAAACCGGGGAAAAAGAGAGATTCTTGAAAAATTAGTTGGAGGTAAGCATAGGGGAAAGAGTGTAAAATAAAATCACTAATGTTTTTTGATTTTATGGTTTTGACCAGATAAATGTAATTACTAATTTGATTTTGATTTATTTTTTTACTACTTGTCTAAAATCAATATTTTTTTAATATTGATTTTTATTTAGTAATTGTGTCAAAATTGTAGCTTAGTGGGTAACAGCATCAGACCGGCAATATGAAACACCTGGGTTCGAATCCCAGCAGAGCTTAAGAGCATTTTTTTCTCAACTTAGAAGCAAAAATCAATATTCGAAAAATATTGATTTTAGATCAGCAGTTAAAAAAAACAATTAACATGAAATTGTTTAAAATGACGTAGTTTTCGCACGACCCCTTTGTACTCATTTATTTAACATTAGTTTGAAACCGTACTTTAATACTATAATTGTACCTCATTTTCAATGAATCTCCTTTAGTGAGAAGAAATTATGCTAATCATAGGATGAAGAGATAAAAAGGAGAAATATATTCCATGACAATTGTGAATGCCTCATATGGTGTCGATTTTCCTTTCACGTAATTAGAAGTCTTGCATCTTATGGAAAAGTGGGTTTCCGTCGATCTGAATTCGTTATCGGGCAAAAATCATTGGGCAACCTTCTTCGTAGATGGGGACCCGTTCAAAACTCCAGTCGTCTTTTTCCCACGCATTGAAATATAACTTGCAAGAAACCAAAGTGATAGTAGGTTAAATCCTGACCGATCCTATCTGCTGAATAATATCCTTTTGTATATACTTGAATGGAGAGCATTCAATATTACACTTTGCTTTCACGAAATTCACTGTTAAGGAAAAAATTCTCACAACTTACAACGCAAAACTCACAACTCACAACTCACAACTCACAACTCACAACTCGCAACTCACAACTCACAACTCACCACTCACAACTCACAACTCACAACTCACAACTCACGACTCACGACTCACAACCCTTAACACATAACTCGAAGCTAATGAAGGGAAGTAGGGGGAATAAGAGGAGGGAAACCAGTGGAAATGAGGGGTAGGCATTTGAGGAGAAGATGTACGGGGAAATGAAGGGAAGTAAGTAGGGGAAATTAAATTTTCAACCCAAAAAGATACATTTTGTACAAAAAAATTAAATGGTCACTAAATAGTTGGATTAATAACCAAGCAGTTGAAGTTCCATTCAAAAGAGACGTGTTTTTAATGAAAAAAAGTTAAGTTTTTAAACTAAAAAAATGAGTTTTAACCAATATTACTTTCTACCAATAGAAAAATTTTTAACAAAATTTAAGAATTTTTAACCGAATAGTTTAATTTTCAAATAAAATAGATCAGTTTTCAACCAAAAATTAAATAGTTCAATTTTCAGTTTGAAAAGTTGATTTTCAACCAAAAAAATGTCGACTAGTTGAATTCGACGAAGAAAGACAAATTTTTATCAACATAGTGCAATCCTCAACAAAATAGATGAATTCTGAAAAAAAAACAAGATTAATTTCATAATTAAAAAGACGAATTTTCAACAAAAGAGTTCAATTTTCATAAAGGAAAAATTTTTCAGTCTAGATAGAGAAAAAATACCACCAACTTGTTGAATATTTAAACCAGCAATGTGAATTCTCTAGAAAAAATTTTAAGTTTTGAACAAAGAATATGAATTTTTGAACAAAAAGTCAATTGTAAACTGAAAACCTTCATTTGTAATCGAAAAGTTTAATTTTTTTCAAAAATTCAAATTTTCAACTTAAATTAACAACTTTCCAACAAAAAAGTTTTATTTTCGAACCAAGCAACTACATTTTCGAAGTCAAAAGTCGAATGTTTTAAAAAACAGTTACCTTTTAAACCAGAAGAAATTAATTTTCGAAAAACTATCAATTTTTAAACAAAAATAAAATAGCCCACAAAATGGTTTAATCGTTAACCAATGAAACAACGAAAAATGGAATAGATGCATTTTCAACTAAAAACGAATTATTTCCAGAAATAGTTAATTTTCGGTTAATTGAATTAATTTTTAACAACAAATAAATTAATTATCAACAAAAGAGTTGAATCTTCAACCAATAAAATTAATTTTCAAGAAAGTGGTTTAACTTTGAACTAACTAGTCGAATTTTTGACCAAAAAAAAGATAACTTTTTAACAAAATAATTAAATTTTCAACCAAGTAGTAGAATCTTTACCCAATAGAAATGAATTATGATTTTTCAACCAAAAAATTCATTTTCTACCAAATTAGTTAAATTTTGAAGTACATAGTTTGATTTCACACTAAATTTTTTTTTTTTCCATTACAATAGTTGAATTTTCACCAATAAAGTCAATTTTCAATCAAACAGTTCAATTTTATATCAAATTGTTTACTTTCCAAGCCCAAAAAAAATGAATTTTTCATAAAGCTGTTTAATTTTCAACCCGAAAAAATGAACTTTCAACCAAAGATTTCATGTACAACCAAATATTTGATTTTTTAAGGCAAAAAGATGAATTCTCAACAAAACATGTAATAGTTAATATTTCAACTGAAAAATATTATACACTAAAATAAAAAATGAATAAATTAAAAGAGACAAATATCCAACAAAATAGTTAAATTCACAACCAGCACGATGAATTTTCAACACAAATTACGACTATTTAACAGCAAAAATAAATTTGAAAAAAAATAGTTCATCATTTATCCAAATAGTTCGCTTTTCAACCTAATAGATTATTTTTTAACCAAGAGGAATAATTTTCTTCAAAAAAAGAAGAATTTTCAACGAATTAGTTGAATTTCAACTAAAAAAGATCAGTCTTCAATTAAATAGTTAAATTTATAACTAAAGACGATAGATTTTCAACCAATAATAGTCTGAACAAATTTTGAGATCAATTAATTAACTTTGAATAAGAAATAAAACAAATTTTCAACAAAATATTTAAATTCTTAGCCAATGATTGAAGGAGAAATTTTCTTTCAAATTGGAGAAAAAAAGAAATCTATGAAAAGAAAGGTAAAAGAGGGGGGAAAAACTTTTAACGAAAAATAGTTCGATTTTCTAATTGGCTTTTATTTAATTTAGTTTAAATTTAGGCTAAAAAATCATTTAAGGGGAAATTTTCTTTCAAATTGGGGAAAGAGAAGAAATCCATTAAAAAGTAGGTAAAAGAGGGAGGGGAAAACGTAAAAAAAATAATTCGATTTTCTTATTGGTTTCTATTTAATTTAGTTTAAATTTAAGCGAAAAAATGATTAGAGAGGAAATTTTCTTTAAAATTGGGGGGAAAAAAGAAATCTATTAAAAAAGAGGTAAAAGAGGAGAAAATAAAAAGTTTTAACGAAAAATAGTTCGATTTTCTTATTGGGTTCTATTTAATTTAGTTTGAATTAGGGCGAAAAAATGATTGAAGGGAAAATTTTCTTTAAAATTGGGGGGAAAAAAAGAAATCTATTAAAAAAGAGGTAAAAGAGGGGAAAATAAAAACTTTCAACGAAAAATAGTTTGATTTTCTTATTGGTTTCTATTTAATTTAGTTTGAATTCAGGCGAAAAAATGATTGAAGGGAAAATTTTCTCTAAAATTGGGGGAAAAAAAAGAAATCTATTAAAAAATAGGTAAAAGAGGGGAAAATAAAAACTTTTAACGAAAAATAGTTTGATTTTCTTATTGGGTTCTACTCAATTAAGGTTAAATTTAAGCGAACAAGTGATTGAAGGCAAAATTTTGTTTAAAATTGGGGAAAAAGAAGAAATATTTTCGAAAAGAGGTATAAAGTCTGAAATCTGTGCAGAACCATCTTTTGCAAAATTCCGAAACTTTGTTAAATGTTCTTATCCACCGTAGTTGTTAACATGATCCCCTTTTCCCTAAAATTGGTAATGTAATTAATGGGCGCCCCCTTTTGGACGATGACCTATTTCTTATTTCTTATTTCTTATTTCTTATTTCTTATTTCTCATTTCTCATTTCTCATTTCTCATTTCTCATTTCTCATTTCTCATTTCTCATTTCTCATTTCTCATTTCTCATTTCTCAATCGCAGACTAGTTGAATTATTTTTCAACTTTATAATTTTAATGACCAACGTGATTTTTTAATTTAAACTTATAAGATAATTTGTTTTTATAAGAAAAAAAAATGTTGTTCAATGAATTTGAAAAATTGTTCTTCTATTGTTGATGTCTTCGTGGTATTTAATAAAATTTTGGCCTGAAGAGGTAAGCAAACCAAGCTGACCAAATGTTGCAAAATAATTGTGGATTTATTATTAACCCCAGTGATCGACAAAAAAAAACCAATCTTCAAACTAAACACGGAGGGTGATAGATATTTCAATACCATAATACAAGTCTTGGATCTAACATGGACTCTACACGACGAAACACACCAAGTTTTTTCCATCATATTGAACAAGTTTATGGAATGAACAACAGATTACTTCTAAAACGATTTACTACGACAAGGTAATTTGTTTTTATAAAAAAATGCTGTTTAATAAATTTCAAAAATTGTTGTTCTATTGTTGATATCTTGGTGGTATTTAATACAATTGTAGCCTGAAGAGGTCAGCAAACCAAGCTGACGAAACGTTGCAAAATAATTGTGGATTTATTATTAACCGTAGTGATCGACAAAAAAAAGAATCTTGAAACAAATATTATTCATTTTATTATTTGATGTTATAGTTTTTGACCAGTGAAGTATGTGTGATTCATAGTTTCTTCTCTACATGGTCGATAATCAATATTTTGTGAACATTGATTATTAATTTTTGAAGTTGTGAAAAAAATAATCAATAATTAATTAATTAATAAAAAGTAATAATCGATATTCACAAAATATTGATTATCGACCATGTAGACAAAAAACTATTAAACAATTATTCATTTTAGTTAATCATTGCGTATATTATGTATAAAACAGCAAAGATATTGTTAAATAGATCTGGATAGTTAGAGCTGTCATTGATAATAATAGTAAAAAAACATAAATCTAAATAATTATCGGTGATCGATAAACTTAGGAATTGACATTTTTACTACTGTAGATTTTAATTTTAAATAAAGATGTTATCCTATGGGTAAAAAGCATCCCTGCTTAAAGTTCCGGATAGAACCCGTATAGGGTCGAGACTATATCTGGGCCTATCCCGGATGAACTACGGGTTTTGTCCCCGGGTTGTATCCGGGACTTTCACGGGACGCTAGGACATATATTTATCAGGGTCTTATCCGGTCCTATCCGGGATCTATTCGGCATACAATTTCGTATCCGGGTCTATCCGGAACCTATACGGGGTGTTTGAAAATCTATCAGGGTCTTATCTAGTTCTAGCCGGGATCTAATCGGCATACAATTTCGTATCTGGGACCTGTACGAGGTGCTTGGAAAGATTTATCCGGGTCCTATCCAGTCCTAGCCGGGATCTATTCGTTACAGCAGTTCAGAACAGATTTCGAAATTATACACTTGCACACAAGGTCACTTACAAACATAATCGCACGCTCAAACGCTTTGAAAAATCACACCCACTGGGTATTCGAACCCTACCTAAACTACCCTAACCTGAGTCTTAACCAAAATATCTGCCGCACGCCCTAGACAATTGAGCCATCGCGAATCGCTTGAATCTTGTCGACAAAATCTCAGCCAAGCTGTCCGCCAGGGCTAACTGAGGAACATATATATATATTTTTTTTAAAATGCCTAATTTGAATATTTAAATTGAAATTTAAAAAATTTAAATTCTAATATTTAAATGTTCAATTAAATTATTAAATTAATTTTTGATTTCTGATCAAATTGTGACGCTCCAAAATTTAAAGGTAAGTAAAACCAAAAGCAACTACTACAAATAATTTATTTGAAAATTCAAGTTAAAAAAATACTTCCAGATAAAAAATACTTGAACCTGAAAGATTCTATCTTTAAAGTTTCAATTTAAACCCAACCTCCCCCCACCACAACGCCTCAGATATGACCCGAAAATTTGAATAAACTTTAATTGTTTAAATGTTGGTGATAGTTGGTAATTGTTTGGAGTAGTAAATTAAAAAAAATGTGATTATTTAAACAAATAATTAGTTTATTTTCAAAATTTCTTAAAGTCGAGCTATAGATGTCCACTTTTTTCTCAAGTTGCTATCCTATGATACTTATTGTTGAATACTTACATAACTTTGTTACTTTTCTTCTAATGCTTAACAAATTTTTATTTCATTACACAATTTTTATTATAAAGAATTTCAAAAAGGATGTAAACCATCCGTACTCCACTCAAAGGAAATTTTAAATTAAACAGTAATTAATTGTTTGAACAATGACATAAAGTTTTTAGCAGAATTCACCACTCCTCAAAATCATTCAACATTATGTTTAATTCAGAAAATACGATTTAAAAAATATTTTTCCGGAAAAATAATTATTGAATCAAATTTAATTTGTTTAAGCAATTAAAAGATCGTTAATATATTCTTTCTGTGCACTAGACAGCCAGAAAAATAATTTTATGTGTTCGATTTTATATTACTTTTTTTTAAGTTTTCGAAAAAACACTGCTTGAGCAAATAAAAATTGTTTAATCAAATACAAATTTGTTGAACATCAGAAGAAAAGTATCATTAAAGTTATGTAAGCATTCAACAATAAGTAGCATAGAATACCAATTTGAGAAAAAAGTGGACATCTCTGGCTCGATTTTTGAAATTTTGAAAATAAACAATAATTAATTGTTCAAATAATCACAAAATGTTTTTAAAAAAATGCGCGACTCCAATGAATGATGAATTATTACATTTCATTCAGAAAATAAGATTATTTTTCACACTTTTCGGAAAAAAAAAATTGTTTGAATATGTTACATTTATTTAAACAATTGAAAATTGTTTAACATGTCATAAGCAATATTTAAATGTCTATTATTATTTATTTTTATTAAAAAGATGGCAGAAAAAACTGAAAATGAACAATAATACATAAAAAAGGAGTTTTTTTTTAATTTTGGGGCATATTTGGGGTGTTGCGTTTGTGGAGGGTGGGGGTATTGGGGGGTTAAGACTAAAATTTTATGATATGATTTTATTTCGTAGACACTCCTCTTCAATACCTGAAAAATTTGACAACTTTCGATCAAACGCTGAAGTATCAATTCAATTTTTCGTAAATCAACAACTTTCCCATTTTAACATTAGGCTTTTTAAGTGCCCGGTGGCACTTTTGGGGCAGTGTCTCTTGTACCGATATGCGTAAATCCAAGGTCACTTTTGTGTCTATTTTAAATCCTGATGAAAACTCGATTGATTTTTGTGCAGAATGTTCTCCTGATTATAAGCTATTAATCTGTATAACTACGACTTTACACCTACATTACAAGCGCAGTTATTAATTTATGCATAAATGTACATACGTTTCAAGAAAAGTTATACATTCATATGAATGATTTATAGAGTGAAAAAGTTTGAGCTTTTTGACATTACAGCTGAAATTTCTGGTACCACGTGCCGGATAGGTCTCCGACAGACCCGATAAAACATACTTTATCGGACTTGATCTCTTTACCGTTGCAAATATCCCAGATTAGTCTCGGAAAGGCGCGGACAGACAACTTTTTGGACTATACAGGAAATAAAATTCTGGTTTCATGTCCTAAATAGGTCCCGGATATACCCGGGTAAACGTAAACTGTAGGAAAAGTTTATTTTTTCAACGGTAAACTCCCAGATAGGTCCCGGATAGACCCGGATATATGGTGCATTTGAACTTCGAGGAAATTAATTTTTGTTTCCGTGTCCCAAATAAGTCCCGGATAGACCCACATAAACATAAACTGTAGAACTTGTTTCTTTTTTCAACGATAAACTCCCAGATAGGTCTGGATACACCGGGATAGACACTTAATTTGATCTTAGAGGAAATGAATATCTGTTTTCGTGTACCGAATAGGTCCCAGATAGACCCGGATATATGGTGCATTTGAACTTCGAGGAAATTAATTTTTGTTTCCGTGTCCAACATAAGTCCCGGATAGACCCAGATAAACATAAACTCTAGAACTTGTTTCTTCTTTCAACGATACACTCCCAGATAGGTCCCGAATAGACCCCAATAGACACTTCATTTGATTTTAGAGGAAATGAATATCTGTTTTCGTGACCCTAATAGGTCCCAGACAGACCCGGATAAACGTAAAGTGTAGCACTTGTTTCTTCTTCAACAGTAAACTCCTAGATAGGTCCCGGATAGACCCGGCCAGACGCTTCATTTGAACTTCGAGGAAATAAATGTTTGTTTGCGTGTCCCAAATAAGTCCCGGATAAACACAAACCGTAGGGATTGTTTCTTTTTAACAGTAAACTCCCAGATAGGTCCCGAATACACCCAGATAGACGCTTCATTTGAACTTCAAAGAAATGAATCTCTGTTTCCGTGTCCCAAATAAGTCCCGGATGGACCCGGATAAACATAAACTGTAGAACTTGTTTCTTTCTTCAACGGCGAACTCCCAGATAGGTCCGAATACACCTAGATAGACACTTCATTTGATTTTTTTAAAGGAAATTAATATCTGTTTTCGTGTCTCGAATAGGTCCCAGATAGACCCGGATAAAAACATAAACTGTAGAACTTATTTCTTTTTTCAACGGTAAACTCCTAGATAGGTCCCGGATATACCCAGCCAGACGCTTCATTTGAACTTCGAGGAAATAAATTTTTGCTTGCGTGTTCCATATAAGTCCCGGATATACCAGGGTAGATGATCGTTTTGACTTGGACACACATAATTTCTGTTTAAGCTTTCCGGATAAATACCGGATAGACCCGGATATATCCGTAAAATTTCCGGATTCAAAATACTTATTAATAGATGGTAAAAGTTAGAGTGCGATGTTATGCATCTGAGTAAATAATTATTTATAAATAACGTGAAAAGTATAAGATGACATACTTCTTACGTTATTTATAAAGGATTCAAAATAATTCTACGTATAGAGCCCGGATAGACCCATATAGAAGACTTATCTGGTTTCTATCAGGGTCGAGTCTGGTTTCTCTCGGGTCCTATCCGACATTATACGCAGGGATGGTTGCTACCATGCTCAATAACAATGGAGTTCAGCTGTTTTTATATGACGGAAAGTCAAATGAACTCCTAATAGATCCCTGGAAACCAACTTTTGAATTTTATTATGCACTGCTGAAAATATTCCGAAATTTTAGAGATATCTGGAACAAAAATGTTAAGGATTTTTACAAATGTATGTTATTGATCCAAAAATTACGATATATGTTTCGTAAAAATCTGCAATAGTATTAGCAGTTATTTCGCGTGCAAGATAAAGCAGTAATGGCCGAAGACACGTAGGACCCGTTACAGTATCATATGCATGTGTCGAAAAGAACGCTAATTGCGAAAATTCGTTGAGCGAACTACAATTTTTAATCAAACCTTGAAAGGTGTGTTAATTATTCCTTTGATTTTATTGAATTTTTTAGAGTATTAGTAGACTTGACTTTTTTATTAATTCGAATTGGACAAGAGTATCTTAATTTTGCTTCACTTTGCTTAAAATTCCAATAATATTTTAAATCCAAGATTCTTAAAAGTTCAAGTGTTTATTTCTAGGGACCATCCATATACCACGTGGACGGTTTTCACAGAGCTGTGGGGGAAGGGGGTGTATGGCAAAAGTCCACGTGGACTCGCGTTCTCCTGAATCTACGGATTTCTTTTCAGAAAAACATGAAAAACTAAGAAAATGTGCACTAATTTTTGTTTGGACTACCTAACTTGTATCATGGACCTTATGTTTTCAAGAAAAACCGAATTTTCAGAAAAATTCGAAGCTCCTTTTGGCTTTGTAGCTTTTGAATACCAAGAATATCCATATTTTCATAAAATATGAAATAAGTCCACGTGGATAGAGGAGCCGGGAGAGGGTTTATTAGAATTTCCAATGGAAAATGGATACAAATGAAGTGAAGAAACCGGAGAACGAACCACAAGTCAGAAAAATGACATGAATGAATGAATCCTAGGATGCTGGAAAGTATGATTTTGAAAATTGATTTTAGAAACTATTAGCTTATTCTTTTCGTATACAGCAGTATTGAAAGTTCATGCAAGTGACGACGAACAAATCGCAATGAGGTCCTGAATTATATTTGTTACTATTTAATTCATTCAGCGGTAGGCAAATTTGAGAAATGCAAGGACTGTTTTTTAAAAGAAGGAAGGAAAGAAATAATACACATAACAACTGCAATACCTCAGAAATTAAGCGCGATCTAAAATAAAAATCCATCTAAAATAAAAACTGTCCATACCCGAAAAAATATTTTTTTAAATTAAGGCTAACCGTAAAGCATATGAAAATATAAAACTAAAAGATCCAGTAATGTATTTGTGATTTAAACGATTTAAACATAAGTATTGAGTTTAGAGGTAGAATTTCAAAACCTACTTCACTTTACTAAAAACTTACTGAAAGGATTTTAAAAAATCTTGGTACGAATGCAAGTTTTTCATATTTTTATATAAGGTACAGAAATAAATTCACATACTTTTTATAATTAAAAATTATTACAATGGCGTAAGAATGTCAAGGAATATTTGAACGCTTCGAAAGCGTATTGTGAACAATTTTCCAGGTATTCTTGATCCTTTTTTAAAGGCATAATCCGAAACGAGCTTTGAATATCGTAAAAAAGAACCAGAAGGATCAGAGATATATATTCCGGTGAGAATATTAACAAAATTTCATAGATTATAGAATTTTGAAACACAGAATTGTTATATTATCAATTTTAATTATACACTTATTAATCATGCAGCAGTATGGCACAGAGATAGTCGGTTAATCCTGGTCATCCTGGTTAAACACATTGACTGTAATTTATCTCATAGCGGTTGCTAACCTATTGAGAAATCATAATGTTTCTATCTTAAAAATTTCCTACGTTTCTAGAGGCCAGGTGACAGAATAACATTCAGCCATGACAAAGTAAGAATTTCAAAAATCTCTTCGAATATACATAGAACAGGTAAAATAATTTTTAAATATGAGAAAAATGAGTATTTTCACGATTTATTAGACTTTGACTTGACAATTTCAAAACATCCTCTTGTTATACAGGGTGTCCCAGAATCAAGTGTCCGGGCTTATATAGCTGTATAAAAATTCAAAAAATAAATGGAAAATTCCTCTTACAAAAATAAGTTGAAATTTTAGTTTTTGAGTTATAAAATATTTAAGCTGGACCAATCAGGAGCGCCATATAAGCAGTCGCGTATGCCTAAACGAAGGTCCAACGTAGTGTTATCGAAGCAAGCGCACAGATGGGGTTAGCGATGGAAGAACACTACGTTGGATTCCCGCTCACGCACACACTACTGTTTATACGGCGCTCCTGAATAGTCCAGCTTAAATATTTTACAACTCAAAAACTAAATCTTCAACTGATTTTTCGAAAAGGAATTTTCGATTTATTCTTTTTATTTTTATACAGCTATATAAGTCCGGACACTTGAGTCTGGGACACCCTGTATAGTAAGATAAATAAAAGTACAGGATGAAATTAAATAAAGAGGAATGATTTCACTCTGAACTTTTAATCTTTAATGTATTCTTTATGTCGTTAGAATAATGTGTCCCCGCACGATGACCTCCGCATCTCACAAATTCACCTACATATTTCATATCATCATATCCTTACTATTTACAAACATTTACAACTATTTACATTAATACTTATATCTACATCCTTATTTCTATTTCATACATAGCGCAATTATATTGTGGAACGAGTGAGCGAGCGTTCAAAAACGAGAGAGCGAGCGAGTGAAAGCGCATCCGCATCTTAATCTACTTATACTATTACATAATCATTACTTGAAGATCTTTACTTTTCTAATACGAGCGACTTCCGCTTCCTTTTTCTCTCACTTTCACTTCACTTCTATCTGAATTTTGCAATTTTTCCACATCAATTCTTGCATTCTTTCTCATTCGACCCTCTAGCCCCCTCCAACTCCATCCACTCCTCACCTATTCCGTCCTCTCCTATAATCTTTACTACATTCTCTTGACAGCTTTCTTTGCCTTCCATTCCTCTCCTACACCCTTCATATACATGCTCCCATAATTCCTCCCATTCAAATATTGTGCCATTTCTGTTCTCTTTCTCTTCCCAATACATCACTTCCCTTACCTCGTTTCTCAATCTAAATCTTGCTATTCTGATTCATCTTCTCCCTCCCCACCCCTTTCCTAAATACTTTGGCACTCCTTCTTTTCTTATCATGTTATATCATTTATTATATTTTGATTCCTCAATCATTCCCCATCTTTCCATTATTTGTCTTTCCCTGTCCCTTCTCTCCATTTCTTCATAACTTACTCCATTCCCCTCCCCTAAATCTCTAGCACTAAAAAACTCTCTCCTTTCTTCTTTCCAGTTTGTTAGTTCTATCGCCCGTCCTCCAGTTTACCCTAGCGTCCACCTTATATACCTTTCTTGTAAACTATCAATCACTTTCCTTTCCTTCGATCCCCATATCCCCGCTTCATAACTGAAATTAACAATATGATCTCTATTCGTTTGCAAGGTATATACGAAATATTTAAAATCCTTTATTTCTTCTAACTTTACTCTCTTCCATCTCCCAGTCCATTCTTTCTTTCTTCCCGCTCCTTCTCTAAACCTCATTATCTTTGTCTTTGCTAAATTTAAATTCAATTTTTCTCATCCAAGTATTTTTCCAATCCTGCAATCAAGCCCGCCATCCCTTCTTCATCCTCTGCCATCAACACTATATCGTCCGCGTATGCCAGTTCATACATCTTTTCCTCTCCCATGCTAACTCCTCCCCATCCTTTTCTCTTCATTTCTTCTTCTAACTCTGAGATTAGTATATTAAATAAAATTGGGCTGAGAGGACATACTTGTCTTACTCCTCTCACCAACTAGTCCAAAGAATGAAACACCGCCTTTAATTCCACAAATATTGCTATTATTGCCCCTTTCTCCCTTTTAATCCTTTTATTTGTCAGATAATTCAGAACATATATGTTGTTTATCACTGCCATTCCTTTTCTAAACCCTGTCTGATTCGTCGGCTCTATCTTTTTTTCCTCGACTTCTTTCTCCAATCTCTCACACAGAACGGTCACCTATACTTTATAAATATTGGCATTAGCGTTACACCCCTGTAATCTTTAACCTCCTCCCCTTTGCCTTTCTTCACTCTGGGTACGACTACTCCTTCTTTCCATAACTCTCTCCTCTCCATAATCTATTGCACATTATCAATGACCATTCCTTTAGTTGTCACCCCATATTTCCAGACTTCATTTAGAATCTCATCTATACCAAGCGCCTTTCCATCTTTCATTATTTCTAACACCTTGACTATATCTTCACTTATTATATCCTCTTCCTCATCTCTTTCCCTACCATATTTTCCTCCTTTCCTAACTTTCCTCTCTACCCCTGCTAGCAAATAAATAAAATATTTTTTCCATTATACCATCTCAATATCCTAATTCACACTTTTCCTTCTTTCTCTCTCTCTATGTACTATCTTTCAAACCTCTTCTTCCGTCCTAGCCTTCTCCACCTCTTCTTCAAGCCTTTAATTTTCCTCCTCTTTCTTTTGATCGCATAACTCAGTATACTCCTTCTTTTATCTTCTATATTCTTCTCCAATACTTTGTCCTTTCTCTACTTTCTTCATTCCTTTCCGATCTCCTTCTGTTACTCTTTACATTCCTCATCCACTATAACATAATCAATTGCCGTTCCGTTTTCTGCTCCTGAGCGTGTATATTCCTCTTCGTCACCCCCTCTATATTTCCGTTTAAGATAAGCCATCCCAACGCCTCCAAGTTCTTTAAAAATTTCTTTCCCTAGCCATTCAGTACCTTGTCTTCGGATTTTCTTCCTCACACTTCTCTCCATTCCCCTCCTCCTCTATCTCCTGTTCTTGCATTGAAATCTCCCTCTATTATAAACCTAATCTCTTTTTCATTTTCTTCCATCAATTCTTACTTCTCTGATTTCTCCTGCATATAACCGTTCATATATACCCCTACTATCTTCCGCATCTCTCCTCCCATCTTTAAATCTTCTACTATTAATCATTCTTTTTGTTCATGCATCTCTGTCTTATTCTTCCCTTCTTCCATTCGTTCCTTAATCCCATCACCATTCCTCCCATTACTCTGCCTTTTTGATTCTTCCTCTTTGCATTTCCAACTTTCCATTTGTAACCTCTTGGTAACCTTCCCCTTACTCCTTTCTATCCCTTTTCATCTAGCCACGTCTCCATCATTACTACTGTATCTCATTGCACCAAATTTCTCATAAACTCACTACCCTTTCTCTCGAAGCCTGCTACATTCCAGTATCATAACCTCCATTCATCCCTTCGTCCGTTTGCCGTCTCTTTTTTTTACTATTTCTTATTTTCCTATCTCCAGTTCCTTTCTCTTCTAGTTTCCCGGCACCTCATTTTTTACTAACTCTTCTCTTTCTTGGTCTCAATCTCACCATACACCTTCTATCTGTATTCTGCTATACTTGACCCACGTTCTTTTTCTCTTACTTCTTTCCTCTTCCGCTATTTTCCTTATCTTATACTGCATATTCCTTCCTACTCATGCCAAAGCATCCTCTATTCTCTTTGAGCTTTCATATAACGCCCTCTTCTTTATCATCACTTCCCTCTTATGTTCCCACTACTTCAGTTTCACTAGTATCATTGTCTCTCCTCTTCGCGTTTCTTTCATATACTTTGCAGTTCCTCTATCTCTACCTTAGCATCTATCCTTTGTAGTACATATTCTGCTCCTTCCATTAGTTTCTTTCCCTCTAATCTTAGACCCTTTATCACTATGTTTATTTTCCTTTCATCTCTCTCTTTCCTTTTTATTCTTCTTTTTATTTCCCTTAGCCTTTCCCTCTCCTTATTCTCACTCTCACCACCACCAAACTCCCGGTTTGAGTTTTCTATCTGTACAATCCTACTTTCCTACGATGCTACCTTTTTCTTATGCTCCTTCTGCTTTCATAGTATTTTTTCTAAAGTCTGCATCCTTTTTTCCACATTTTCTCTAACTCCTTCCAATGTTCTCATCTCTTTTCTAAGCTCAGCCATTCCTTTCCTAATTTCCTGTTTTATTACCTCTTCTCTTTCTTCCTGTCTTTTTTCATTCGTCTGAATTACCTCTATCATCATTCTACGCACTTCATCTAAGGTTAAATTTTTAACTTCTATCGGCCCTCTATGTTCAATTTTGTCTTCGCGTTTTCCCCTGTCTTTCTCCCCTGCTCCATTTTGATCTTTTTTCGGTGCTGTTCTGAACATTATCTGATTTTTTAGGGTGGATCCTACTTCTACCTTATTTTCCCTGCTTCGTCTCTCCGCCCTATCCCTCTTCCTATTCAAGAATAGGAACCATTTTTTCTGTACTGTCCCCTCCTTTTTGTCTCACGTTGCGGCGTACAGAATACTTGCTCATCTGAATCCCTTTCTTCTTTGCTTACGCTGTCCCCGTTATCCATTAAACTTATTTGAAGTAACCTCTGTCCGTATCGCCCTACAGAACTTGCGTAACTTCTGTAGCCACGGTACCGGCGCTACCCCACTCTGCTACCCTACCTTCTTCCGTGCTTCACTCTCTCTCTCTCTCTTTACCCTGCCCTGGCGCTGCCACTCAGCTGCACTGGTCTCACCACCCCGCTCCTTACGTCAAACAAACTAACCTGTCAGACTACCCAAAACAGTCTCAATTTCGCAAAATATCACACATCTCTTCACTTCTATTACTTTCAGCATACAAGCCTTCACTCACAAAGCCCTTTAACATACTACACCCATTAACTCACCTCCAATTTCACTGCAATTTCACTAAAATCAGCACCACAAAATCACTACCGCTACCTAACACTTTCATGCCGGAAACGGAAGTCCTTATGTATTTTAGTTTCCGTTCATAATTTTAGTAATGAAAGCTCATTATCACATTCGCCAAATGTGGTATTTTATTTGCGAATTCATTTTCTATACATATTCCTAATTGTTTTCATGATGTTTGCCAATTATGTACTTTTGCAATTTTGTTTCGCCAAACAATGTGCGTGACAATGTGACGTCCCTTACGCTATACATCGGCTAGACCGGTCCTAGCTATGTAGCGGCGGAGATTTAAGGGAAATTGTCGAACTAAACCTGACTTTCGACATTCTTCTACACTAGATTTGTCCGATTCTTAGAAGTTCCTTACACAAGTATAGGTTTTTCCGTTATTACCTTATAGGTTGAAGCGCTTGTATAACGCATAGTGGGGTTAGTCTAAACCTGAGGTTATACGCAGATAAGCCATGGCTTCTTAAATGTACATGTAAATTTAACCAATAATCCTAGGCCAGAACGAACCACAAGTCATAAAAAAGATCGAACGAATCCTTAGATGCTAGAAAGTGTGATTATTTAAAAATGGGTTTAGAAAGTATTAACATATTCTTTTCGTATACAACAGCATAAAAAGTTCATCCAATCATCGAAGAACTAATCGCAAAGAGGTTCTGAATGATATTTTTTAATATTTATTTGATGCTAATTAATTGATGATAATTAAAAAGAATAATCCTAATAATCTTGTACTGTAACCATTCGGTGGCTTTTTATTTCCAAGTCTGGATTCTATGGTGGGAAGTAATCTTGCTGAACAAGTTTTGTGTCATCTAGGCTATGTCTCATTTGTTTCAAGAAATGGACACCTAGTTGTCGATGTAAAGTTATTTAGCTGGTTCTCTAAAGTACCTAGCGATATTCCTGTCATAAGGTGTTTCGTGAGTTTTATTTAATACAATGGTTTTTTTGTAGGTAGTTATAGCTCCAAATGAAGTTGGACATTATCTGATATAACTTTATATTCGGAACCCTGAATAACAAATTTTAGTATCTACTTCTATCGGAGTTATAGAGTCTTGACAAAGAATATCACAAGTTACCTTTTTACTAGGCAGCAGTACATTACCTTTCATAGTTGGTATATAACTCTTGCTATGTAATTTGAAGGGTGAAAAGCTACATTCTACAGCATCTTGATTTTTCTCAATAAAGCTAGCTCCAGACTACGTTGCCTTCTGCGGAGACCTGAGATCCATGGTGTGTTCATAGTTCTCCGGGTTAGCGTCAAAACGATAACGGATTCGCTGAATGGTCTCAAACTTTTTGACGGCGGCCATTATTATTTTATGCGTAACAATCTGGGAATGAATTATCCCATGTTCACTATTATGTATGGCAACTAAAGCCATTTTAAAATCGTAATTTAGTTCGTCAATCAGGATTCCGCATATAATCAATTAGGAGGCTGTAAAAATGTTTCTGGTGTTATATTTAGAATACCTACGATCAAACATGCGATCTCAGCTTCGGTCCGTAACTTTACTTTCAAAGTTTTGTAGTCGGTCGACGAAAAGTCCAGCAATAACTTCAAGACTTTGGTGTAATTTTATATCACCATAGATCAATATTTATTATCTGAATAGAGTTGGCCAAATTCTCTCTTGATCGCTTCGAAGTCACTGTTGATTATTGTTCCTAATAGGCTTTTAGACAATGCTCCCATATCACTTGACAAAGCTTTTTTTGGTTCGTCGAATACATATAACCTGTTGGAGTAGTTCTTCTCTTTCCTGAAGTCGATCGTATCTTTCACCTATCATTTTTATCTCCTAATATTCAGCTATTACTGCAATTTTTAGGATGATAGCTATAAGATTAGATCGCTGTTGTGTATTGGCCGTGTTAACAGATATGATAAGCTTCCATTGTTTGCGTGATAAACTTGAGCTTTTCCTTATTCCTCTAAGAAGATATTTCCATTGATGTTTGTTATGGTGTAATTTTCTAGACTAGCTGCCACGTGCATTAACAAAATTCAGATGAGGAACATCTGAAATTACGTATAATATGACATTGATAACAGCGGGCCCTTTTCAATTGCGCGAGTTTACTGACAGGTTTTCGGTTGATTAACTTCACCAAGTTTCCGGGTACATACATTTCTTGTGGTTTTGTAATCCTTGCACCTTTCTATTTCTTGTATTTTTGTTGCAATTTTATTCTTTCTTCGACTTTATTTTTACTTCTCCTATGTATCTTTTCACCTCAACTTAAAAGGGATGTTTAGTACTCTTCCAAAAGTGGTGGGAAAGGGGAATATCCAATTTCGTCATGTTTCATTGTATAATGAGCCATAGTCTTTGAGGATTGATTGTATTGAAAGTCCTGATATACCATATGCTGAACAGATTCTAGAAATTTTTGGACAAGTCCTGAAACGAAGTTGGCTCCTTGGTCGATGTGTGTGTGTTTTGGCATGGGTTTGACACGATCTATTCTATACCTTGAAAAATGTGTGCTGTGGTTTGTCAAGAACTGGCCCTTTGATCGTCACGCTTAACATACTTTTTTTTTAAAGCCGTTGAAGAATTGAATGAGATAAAAAAAATGGAACAATTTACATTAAAAATTATTTCGAGAAACTTGAATATACCTCAAATTTTATAGAAATTAAAACATTTAATCAAGGTGTTATTTTTTTTTAATCAACTGATCATTTTTTTAATAATAAAAATTACAAATTCTTGTAATAATAAAATATTACAAATTTTTATCAGAGAAAAAAGATTCTCTCAGCTTCAGGTGAGAATCGAACACCACGTAGACTGATTGCCGGTCAGATGCTTTTACCACTAGGCTACGGAGGACCAAGAATCCTTTTTCTCAAAGTCATACATGACACTTTTCGATATAACATTTTATGTAGACATATATATTTTCAAATCTTAGACTTTTATTTTCGATGTCAAATGGTGTAGACCAGAGAGGTTGAATAATCATGATGTTAAATTTTTTTGATCAACTGGTCATTTTTGTAATAATAAATATTACAAATTTTTGTAATAATAAAATATTACAAATTTTTATTAGAGAAAAAAGATCTTCTTAGCTCCCGTAGGAATGATACACCACGTAGACTGATTCCGGTCAGATGACTTTACCACTAAACTACGGAGGACCAAGAATCCTTTTTCAAAGTCATACATGATGCTTTTCGATATAACATTCTATGCAGACTAATATATTTTCAAATCTGAGAAAAAAAATTTAACATCTTGATTATTCAACCTCTCTGATCGACACCATTTAACATCGCAAACGCCTTCAGAAAGCGGTCACTATAGTGCTGACCAGTCAAGCGACGGCCACAGTTGACGCTCTCTCAGAAGCCGTTCCGACCGATCGCAATTCTGGAGTTAATCTTCTCGCCTATCAAACAGTTGCTTTCGCCCGCCACGCTCTTCGCTAGTGACGATGAGGTCTTTATTCCGATCTGTGACTCACTGGAGAAATCTGCGGACTCCCATATTAAAGCGACGGGGCAGGCAAAATCTAATCTCAGTATTTAACCCGTCACTCATATCTGCTTTACACGGCTCGCGTAATCAGCACAAAATTTTGCACAATATTCAGTAAAAAAATCCGGCGGACCTAGAACGGCACACAGGATTACACCCAGATCCTAGAGTAGTAGTCCGTGCAGTGGAACTGGTAGGTATGTTAACTCTAGAATGATTTGAAGTCTCGCGATCTGAAATTTATTTGCGCTTGCATAAATGCGAGCGCGAACTGCGATGCACGAACACTTAGGAAAAATGTCGATTGACGCGTGGATCTTGGTATTTTGGATATGCGTGTATATTTAAGTCGTTTGTGAAAGGTTTTAACTCAAATAAAACAAAAGTATTTCAAAAATTGAACCGCCGCATCGTAGAACGGGATTAAGAATGTTCCTCGAGAAGTGTGTGTGTGTGTGTGGGGGGGGGGGGCGAACGTCGCTCAAAGCCAAGTGGCTGCCCCCCCCCACACACACTCCTCGAGAAATATTCTATATCCCGTTCTACGATGCGGCGGTTCAATCGTTGACATCCATAAGTTATAAAAAGCCATTGTCATGGAGGTAAAGAAAAGTTCAAGTTTTTATTCGAAACTACTATGTTATGAGCTTGCAACGCCCCTGAAATGTGAGCATTACATAGCCCTTTGGCCTTTATTGAATGGAACCGTTTGGACAAATTTCGTGGCGGTCTTGAATCATGCTAAAGCCAGTACAGTTTTTCTTAAGCTTGTCTATTCACGCAATACTAGCCTGGCACTACACTGGCGCTGTCTAGTTTTGCTACGGGTTTGATTTAAACCTTTCTGCTGCCTAGGGTTGTAAAGTTTCATGAAACTTTGACCAAATGAAGAGTTTCATGAAACTTTGAAAACGTTTCAAAGTTTCCAAAGTTTCGAACATTAGGGCGGGAAAATTCAAAATATGAAAAATACTCTTGAGCATTAAATATAAACATTTAATAGTATCTTTTGTGTTTCAAAGCTAATCGATTCAACGAATTTAAATAAATAAATCACGTGTTAACTGTTAATAAAATGAAATTTTAGAAATATGTTATTCAAAAAATTTGAAAATTGATTTCAACAAAATGAAAATAAATGTCGTATTTCATAGATATTTAGTTTTTATAATGTTTCATTTTTAAAACGATTTCATCAAAAATGCAGAAACTTGGAATGGAAATAAATAAAATAACATCCTGCTATTTCATTAAACTATCAGATTTACTTTTATAAATTGTTTCCTTTCCAAAACATGCTTTATTTTTTATCAGTGCTATATCTTTCAATATTTTAAATAAATATTTGATATTGAAATACATATTTTCATAAGAAAGCTCTACTATAGATCAAGATTAGGAGTACACGTTTCTGTACTCATTTCTCTTTGCATACTTTTTACATAAATATTTTGTACTTTTTGCATTAATCTTTCGTACCTTTTGCATAAATCTTTTATATGAAGAATCATTTTCGTTGTATTTCTTAGATTCGTCCACGTGCAAAAGTTGCATTTAACTTTTACAACACGTCCGTCAGTAATGTGCTGCGTAAAGTACTTGTGCACATAGCGCTTGTGACGAACCATCTCTCAAATCTTACCTGGTAGTCCGGTACTCGGTAATCGCGCCTGTACTCGTATTTGTTCGTATTATCAAGTTTCAGCACGAATATTCGATTGAACAACGTCATTATATTACCTAACCTCAACCTGACATGAGTGCGCAAGCGCATACGTGTTTGCGAAACTTTGAAACGTTTCAGAAACTTTGGTCCCATGAAACGTTTCATTGTTTCATGAAACTTTCAATGTTCCAATGAAACGTTTCATGTACTTACAAGCCTAGTCCCGAATGGTCCAAATTTACGTCCTGGACATAATTCTGCGGCGTTCGCCCGTGCGGACTTACTCCCTCGCGATAGAAAAGCACACATCGTGAAAATTTACACATACTTTCGTAGACTTAAAGTCCCAAGTAAATTTATCACCTTACCAAAAACTCCACATTGTTACCCGAACTAAAATTACACTAGATTGCAAATAAGTACTGTAGTATCGTAAATTAATCAGCTTATACATTGTAATTTGAAAATACACTGCATGTATAATTACTAGCTGATTGTAAATATCACCGAAGCTTTTTTTACAATGTACTATAGGAATCGTAATTCCTTAATTTGCCAGTTGAGGCGCTCTCATCTGGGAAGAAATAAAAGTCTGAGGACAGGCGATCGCGGTTGTGGGCTGCTTTCCGCCATCTACGCCACAGGCGTGCGGTCAGGCTCGAACACGAAGTAGTATCAAAGATATTTTACCTAGATGCGGCAAGGGTCTAGTTAGACCACATGCCACAAGGGCGGCGCTATCTTCACTTTTGTGGCTTCGGCTTTATTCGGTACTTTTCGGCTAAAGTCGGCATTGCCGCTTCGTTTAAAGGGCTTGTTTCGACCACATGCCGCAAGGGGGCCCAATAAACGTCGAGCGGGTACTCTTATGACTGAAAAAGATAAAAATATCCTATAATATTGAACGTAAAAAAAAAACAATTTTACCATTGGACAATAAATTGCACATCTTTTCATTTTTCTCATTAAATATTAGAATTAGTGTAAAAAGTATAATGAATAATAAAAAATAATTCAAAATTAGATGCCGAGTATACAAATCAACGTAAACAAATTTCGAAAATACAAAGTGACAAATAATAAAATCTTAGGGCTATAATATAACGATACCAGATTTTTAATTGTCGAAAAATAAAAATCCCCAATTTAAAAATATCCGAAATTATAATTTAACGAATTGTATAATTTTTGAATTGTACCATTTTTAATTACAGAATTAACGAAATATTAAATATATAATATTACATTTCGGGAATTAAAAAATGTGTTGAATTTAATAATTGGACAATTATATAGTTCCGTAAATTTTAATTTCGGATATTATTGAGATTGTTAGTTTTGCGGTAAATTTAAAATCCTGTCATTTTAAAATCCAGAGATTTTATCATTCATGAAATTATATTTTCGGAACCCGTTAATTTGCGTATTTATTATCTCTTCACTTTTTTTTGGTCCCTACATAAATAATTAATTTAATAAATTAGGATATATCGTTAGTTTTCACAAAAATCCTTATGAAGGTTTTCAAAGTGTTAGGAGATTGAATCTAATAAAGAAAACCGATCATAAGCAATCTTTAGTCGAGGGGGAAGCGAGGATGGGCACACAAAGGAATGCGCTAAAGTTTAATAAGTAAATAAGTGTTTTCAAAATCAAGTATTACTATAAGCTCGAAATCTTCGCACAATGGTTACGTTCAGAGATCTCTCATGGATTGCACGTAAAGTTTTCCCGCACAAAGGATAACATTAGCATTCATTCGATCACGCGCTCGATTCAACTCTCTCGTTACTCTCATTTCGTACACACTGCTCTCCATTTCGCGTACGTCTCTAACGTTCGCCCTTCAGCGCCATCTGTAGGGTTGCCGCGCATAACTAATAATATTCAAAACTGTAACATTCGGCCATCCTCGTAGTAAACTCGTCCTCGAGTTAATATTACAAACTTTAATACTACATACTAAATTAATGCTCGCTAAGAATATCTATTCGGGCTCTGGGTAACGTTTCGGAGGACGCCTATTTCGCTTAGGTCGCCCTTTGACACTTTCTTTGTCTGATGATTAAACTGATACATCTCGTTCTGAATCGGAATCGCAATCGCAATTATCTTTTGAATTCGAATCTATTTTCTGCTCTGCTGAGTTATCAGTCTCTGCTTCTGAATCTTCGCCGTCTGTTGCACTCGCGTTTTCCACCAATGGTGCTCGCCAAATTTTGAGTTGGCTCGCATGAGCGGTGGAAGCGTATCTACGCCCCTTTCGATCTACACGAAAGGCAGCTACTGCGTAAGTGTTTCCTGGATAGATTGCGGTGACTAGCAGCGGACCTCGACATTTTCGTTGTAATTTTTGGGACTCACCTGTCGGTTGAGGAACATCCTTCATGAAGACAATTTCGTCAACTGCATATTTGATTAGAGTGGCTCTGTTTTTATCGTATCTTAGTTTATATTTTTCTTGTTCTTTCAATATTCTCTGTCGTACTTCTTCTTGTAGTTCGGAAGGCTTTGTATACCGCTGTCGTCGTCTACCGCGAGTTGTCGAACTTCCCCTTCATCGTGGCGGTTAACAAATCCAAATAATAGCTCAAATGGACTTTTCCCAGTAGACTTATTCGGAGACTCGTTGAGATTCCGTTGAACTTCCTTCAACTTCTTGTCCCAATCTCTCCCTTTTTCCTTGATTCCTTGTACCTTGTCCTTGATTCGCTTGTACAAAATTCCATTTTTCAATTCAAAATCCCTAACTTCACTTTTCTGATGATTGTTACGCCCACTGACAGGTTTTTTTTTAATTTCTCGTTTCACTCGTAACTTTTCATCGACATACTGGCACATTAGAATTTCATCGCCAGCGTTCATAATACTAAAAATTCCTACTGTTCACTCTACCAAATTATCTGGTTTGTTACTTGCTGGCCCACGGCTTAAAGCGTCTACATGGAGCATTTTCTCACCCGGTCGATGCACGATTTCATATTCGTATTCGGACAAAAGATTACCCCAATGCACGATGTGGTGATTCTTCGTTTTTTGCGTATTTAAATATATTAGAGCTCGACAATCAGTGACAATTTTAAATTTTATGTTTATCAACCAAGTTCGAAGACGAGTCACAGCCCACACAATTGCGAGAAGTTACAGCTTACTCGAATGATAGCTACTCTCAGGTTCGGTTGTTCGACGACTAATTGCGTAAACGGGATGTAGTTTCATATCGTCGTCACGTTGCAGTCACATCGCAGCTAGACCTTCAGAACTAGCGTCCGTGTGGAGCTCAGTTTCTCGATTCGGCGAATAAGGTTGTAAAACTGACTTGCTACTCATGATCATAATTAATTTAGCAAATGTGCTTTTCTCAAATTCGCCCCAACTGAAACGCCTATTCTGTCTTAACAAGTCGTATAATGGCCCAGAAATTTCGGCGAATTTATACACGTACCGTCTAAAAAAACCTACTAAACTTAAAAAGCGTTGCGTACTCTGTACGTCAGTTGGTTCGGGGAATTCGAGAATAGCCTTTATTTTCGCCTCGCCTGATTCGATTCCTAAGCTAGAAATTTCAAATCCTAGATAAGCAACTTTTGACATCAGAAAATAACATTTTTTTAAATTTATAGTCAAGCCCGCATTCGATAAGGCTTCCAACACTGATATTACTCTTTCTTTTAAATCGCGCCATGATTTACCCGGAATCAAGATATCATCAAGGTGGAATAAAACCTTTTTTTCTCCTAAGGGACCTAGCACTTGATACATCATCTTTGAGTAATAAAGCGGAGCATTCATTAACCCGAAGACCATGCGCGTGACTTCGCCAGTTTCGACCGGGGTTATGAAAGCCGTTTTAGATCTTGCTTCTTTCGATAGAGGACCTTGCATGTACCCCTGCGCCAAATCAAGTGTGATAAACATTTTACTATCGCCAATGATGGCCAAATGATCTTCTAAATTTGGCAAAGGATAATGCGTCCTGAAGGTTTGACTATTTAATTTTCGGTAACCGATAACTAATCTCGGATCACCATTCTTTCTGCGTACTAATACCACTGGGCTAGCATACGGTGACTCAGTATTTTCTAGAAAGCCTAAATCTCTATATTCGCTTATAATCTTTTTCATTATTTTGCGCTCATCCTCGCTCGCTCTGTGGGGCTTGCTCCAAGTTGGATTGCTACCTTCCTTTTCTTCAATATTCATTTCCGTTAAAGACGGGCAACCCAACTCACTCATACTTACAGATATTACATGTCGATACTTATTCAATACATTTATGAGGTCTTCCATAACCTCTTTCGCAGGTGATTCCTCGCAGTTGATATCTTCTTCGGTGACAGGCGACCATTTCTTCTCTGGAACGTTGATAAGCGGCAAAGGAGATATCTCTCCCTTGAAGACAGTTGATCCTTTTGTCAGAGATTCCTCTTTGTCTCCAAAATTAGCGACAGGAACTTCATGTTCTGCACCATCACTACCGAGAACTTTCAAAAGATATATTGAACGTGACGGCACTTTAACACTTTCAACAGCGGAGAAATGAACATTTACCGCACTATTTGTTGGGAGCTCCGAAAGGAATGCATCCTCTCTTTTTTTCAAAGCACAACACATCACCTTTCTTGTAGTAATCCACCGACGGTGCATCCGTAAATGATCTTCCAATGATCATATCGACCTCTTGATGATCATCTGGGACCAATAAAACTTTTAGGTTATGAACTGTCACATAATCGACTGACACATTTACAACGACGTAGCCGAGAGACTTGACTGTGTAGTGGTTTGGACCCCAACTTTTCAATGTTACATTCGCCGTTTTAATTGGAAAGCCTGCTGCTTTCGCTTGAGTTTCCTTCAAAGTACAGTCCGAACTTCCCGAATCGACTTGCGCTCCGAATTCATTCCCATTAACTAGAACCCTTTTCAAATATTTAACGAGCGAACTGTCACTTTCTACATTTTCAATAAGACTGATTTCCTTTTTCTCCTCACCACCTGCTGAAAAGCAGTGACGTTGTGTATGTCCATTTTACCACACTTTTTACACATTAATTCCTTAGTCGGTTCAGGGCAATTTCTTGCTATGTGTCAATATCGGTTGCAGTTGTAGCACTTCGGCTCGCCATTGCCATTTTTGACAGGTGGTCGCGGATCTGATCTACGTGGTGGTTTCGGACCTTCTGTTTTGGAGTCTTGACTCGTTCCTAATTTCTCGGTGCTTAAAGACTGCGACGGGCCAGCTTTTGCTTTTGAAGTTTCATTTCGAGCTGGTTTCTCGTATCCTTTTATTCGCTCCACACGCTGATTGTTGATGCGCTCGTAGGCTACAATGTCGTGAAGTAACTCGTTCTCACTGGTATGTGTACGGGCCACCATAGCATCACATGTGTCTTTCGACCACAAGCCAAGTAACACTTGTTCTTTTGTCTCCGAAAAACTGAAATCAAGACTAACACACAATTTTACCTTTCAATAAAAGTACGTTGTAATCTGCTCGTTCTTCTCTTGGACCCTTTGAATCATTTTTCTCCACTTCGTAGTTTTATTCTCCTCGATAACGTAAGCATCTTTGAATGCTCTTTGAAACTGATACCAATTCTCAATTTCTGCTGCACGAAGTAAATACCAATCTTTGGCTCCTTGTTTCAAATGAATTTTGGCCGTCTCAATTGCAAAACTATCAGGCCAACGGTGTAGAGTTTTCATTGAATCCAGAGTTTTGAGCCAATCCTTAACTCGTGCGGTTCCAACCTCGCCATTAAAGTCTTCTATCCCTTTACTCAAATCTGGCATTATGTGGTAGCTCGGAACAGGTGCTTGGTCGTTTGTCGGTGCCGGAGCAGGATTTTGACGTAGTGACATATTTTCCATTAGACGAATCATCATCTGCTCGCGACGACGACCATCTTCGATCAAGGACCAAACCATATCTTCCATCGTGCGATGTTGCTGAGGTTCTTCTCTCGATTGTTGCTGATTATTCAGATCGGCTTGTGGATGAAACAAATCTCGACGTATCTCAAGGTTACGTGGAACTGTGTTATCAGTTAGCGTGCTCGCGGAACGTCGGTTACTTCCGCCTGGATTCGGTCTATTGTTCGTTTCTGCCTCATTCCTCGCATTCGGTGTCCATCTACCTCTCCCTCTTCCTATTATTCCTATGGAGTCTTGATTGGGAGGGTTATTTGCTGTCGTTGGTACTATATTATCCGGTATATAGTCAGCGTTGAATTGCGACTCAAAATCCTCGAACTGCTGTAGCGGAACATGGCGCACCTCGTCGCTTTACGCCATTTTTATAAAGCACTCAGTACACTTCGAATTTGCCGAGTCATGCATCAAACGGCGTGGCTGCCGCCATCTTGAAAAAATGCGCACTTTCGGAATTTCACTGCTATCTTTCCAATTTGTGGGTTAAGCACTTGCGGTTTCTAAAGTTCAACCCCTAGAGAACAATGTTTATCCCACTTCTGATATGTTAGGAGATTGAATCTAATAAAGAAGCCCGATCATGAGCAATCTTTATTCGAGGGGGAAGCGAGGGAAGGCACACAAAGGAATGCGCCAAAGTTTAATAAGTAAATAGGTGTATTCAAAATCAAGTATTACAATAAGCTCGAAAGCTTCGCACAATAGTTCCGTTCAAAGATCTCTCATGGATTACACGTAAAGTTTTCCCGCACAAAGTATAACGTTAGCATTCGTTCGATCACGCGCTCGATTCAACTCTATCGTTTCGCTCATTTCGCACACACTGCTCTCCATTTCGCGTACGTCTATAACGTTCGCCCTTCAGCGCCATTTGTAGGGTTGCCGCGCATAACTAATAATATTCAAAACTCTAACAGTAATAAACTAAATATTGATATAAATTAAATACGCAAAAATAGAAAACATTAATATTATTCATTGTATACAAGTAATTATTCAGTGAATAATCAGAGTTTATGTGAATTATTTTTATCTAAAAATAACCTAACCTGTATTTATACTCTATTTAATTCTCATTTCCAAAAAGAATTGTTTATATCTACAAATTTTAACTATAATTAAATTCTCTTTGATATGTAAATCAATGTTATTATGCGCCTTTTTATACTTATACTTAGAAAAGGGAAAACTTCTTAAAAAATTACCGAGATGTAAGCTTTGAAAATTTTAATTTCTTCAGAAAAAATGTCAAACGCCAAACGCCTTTAAACTTGAAAAAAAAATTTCTTATTTATTAATTTTAATTTAAATCATTTAAGTGCGTTTAATCCATTAATGCCCAAAGTGGCCAAAAATTTTCACCGATTTCGACTGGATAACTTTTGATGAAAACGTACTAGAAAAAAAAAATTAAATAGATATTCTGATGCTTTTGGGATCGCTCTGTCCGAATCTGGTGACGCAATTGAAGAAAAATGATTCCTTATGCCCTTTTTCTGCCATTTATTGAAAAAAGTGAATTTTTTTCAGTTTTTTTCCCCTTTAATCATAAAAATGACCCTGATAACGTTGTCACATCGTGCTGGAAAGTATTTAAATTTGGTCATCGATAATTTTCCTTGAAATATATGCACTTGAACAAATTTTTGGAAATTGATGATTCCAATATGGCGACCATTTAAATGTGACATAATGAGTGTTTCTGACACCGTGTGGATTCTTCGTTGAGAGTGCTTTTTTTAAATACTTCAAACAAAAGTTTTTCATTTCAACGAGTTATTTCGAAAATTGGCCTCAAATTCTGGGCCCAAAGTATTTTGGGGCCTTATGAGTCCCAAAACATGTTGAATAGTAGAAAAAATCTAATTTTTATTTCAGATTCGGAATCCTTACGTACACTATTGCATACTCATGTATATGTTTAGGCCTCTTGGGGGTCGAGACTATGTTGAATAATGGAAATATCTAATTTTCCATTCGAAATTAAGAATCTACGGGATATTTCACGATAGAATACCTATTTTTCAATTCGAGAATTTGGGTCTTATGTACACTTTTACCGCTACTCGAAACTTTTTGTAGTCTTATGGGACTCAAATAGTCTTCAATGATGCAAAAATTCATAGATTCATAATCTACGTGACATTTCCTGTAAAAATAGGTATTTCCCGAATTCTGAATTGTGTCTTATCTACTTTTTGGACAGTACCGGCAATGCTGATCCACTTCTGGCATTCGGAATGAAATCATGAATCTCATCATAAAACACTAAAATCACTCAGGTTCATGTTGGATACAATAGTGTACGTAAGGCCCAAAAATTGAATTTTGAGTTCATTTATTCTTACATGAAATTTTCCGTAGATTCCGAATCTGAAATAAAAAATGAGATTTTTTCTACTATTCAACATGTTTTGGGACTCATTAGGCCCAATAATACTTTGGGCCCAGAATTTGAGGCCAATTTCCGAAATAACTCGTTGAAATGAAAAACTTTTGTTTGAAGTATTTTTTGAAAAAAAGTATTCCCAACGAAGAATCCACACGGTGTCAGAAACACTCATTATTTCACATTTAAATGGTCGCCATATTGGAATCATCGATTTCCAAACATTTTTTTAAGTGCATATATTTCAAGGAAAATTATCGATGACCAAATTTGAATACTTTTCAGCACCATGTGACAACGTTATCAGGGTCATCTTTATGATTGAAGGAAAAAAAAACTGAAAAAATTGACTTTTTTTTCAAAAAATGGCAAAAAAATGGCATAAGGAATAATTTTTCGTGAATTTCGTCACCAGATTCAGAAAGAGCGATTCCGAAAGCATCAGAATATGTATATCATTTTGTTGCGCGTATTTATTTTTTGTGTATTTAAACAAATTTGGGGGCGATATGCATGGAAATTCGAAACAAAAATTTTAATGCATTTTCGGACCACCCTAATCTAAAAACTGTTGAAAATCCAATCTTTGAAAATTTCCTGAAATCAAATAAGAAGAAGCTGGTGCTGTTTTGAAACGACTGAGAAAATTACAAAATTTATGCAAGTATGGAGTCATCCAAGCGTGAAAAAAGTCGAGAGGAGGCTCGTGTTGAACATTAGCATATAAGAACGCGTCGCGCTCTGATCTCAGGGTAGAAGCTAGAAGTATGAAATTTGCATTTCCGTACGTGCGTATCAACGCAATGCATTTTTGCAAGACGTGCGGATGCTTAAAGTCAATGGCAGTCTGATCTCGATCACCTATAGGAAATTAGGAAACCATCGATTTTAGATTGAGTATTAGCATACAACCGGCATGTTACAAAACAAACTTTAGAGGAGATTCGGACTTCTAGTTCAGTTCTATACCAGTTAGAAAATAGGTTCGATAAAGTGTGCTAAATTCAAAGGATTTGAAATATCTTAGTGTACTTTCGAAGATTCCAAGGATTTTTCAATCGGTTTCAATAAATTGAAAGGATTTCAATTCTTTTAGGGTATTTTCAAAGATTTTAAAGAATTTTTCAATCGATTTTAATAAATGGCAATATTTTAGGGTATTTGCAAAGATTCCGAGGAATTTTCAATCGATTTCAATAAATGGAAATGATTTCAAACGATTTGAAATATTTTAGAATATTTTCAAAGATTCCAAGGATTTTTCAATCGATTTCAATAAATGGAAAAGATTTCAAAGGTTCGGAAATATTTTAGTTTTTTTTTTAAATTTCCAATGATTTTTCAATCGATTTCAATCAATGGAAACTATTTCAAAGGATTCGAAATATATCAGGGTATTTTCAACGATTCCAAGGATTTTTCAATCGGTTTCAATAAATTGAAAGCATTTCAATTATGTTAGGGTATTTTCAAGATCCGAGGATTTTTCAATCAATTTCAATAAATGGAAAGAATTTCAAAGGTTTGGAAATATATATATTTTTTTTAATTCCAAGTATTTTTCAATCGATTTCAATAAATGAAAATTATTTCAAAGGATTCGAAATATTTCAGGGTATTTTCAAAGATTCTAAGGATTTTTCAATCGATTTCAAAAAATGTTAATATTTTAGGGCATTTTCAAAGAATCCCAAGATTTTTCAATCGATTTCAATAAATGGAAAAGATTTCAAAGAATTTGAAATATATAAGGGTATTTTCAAAAATGCCAAGAATTTTTCGATTGATTTCAATAAATTGAAAGGATTGCAAAAGTTTGAGAATATCATAAGGTTTTTTGAAGATTCCAAGGATTTTTCGATTGATTTCAATAAATGGAAAGGATTATGAAGGATCTGAAATATTTTAGGGTATTTTCTAAGATTCCAAGGAGTTTTTAATCGATTGCAATAAATGGGAATGACTTAAAAGGATTTGAAATATTTTAGAATATTTTCAAAGATTCCAAAGATTTTTCAATCGATTTCAATAAATCGAAAGGACTTCAAAGGTTTTGAATTCTTTTAGGATATTTTCAAAGTTTTCAAGGATTCTTCAATAGATTTCTATAAATTAAAAGGATTTAAAATACTTTAGGGTATTTTCAAAGAATCCGAAGATTTTTCAATCGATTGCAATAAATGGAAATGATTTCAAAGATTTGAATATATATTTTTGTTTGTTTTTCAATTCCAAGGATTTTTCAATCGATTTCAATAAATGGAAATAATTTCAAAGGATTTGAAATATTTTAGAATATTTTCAATGATATTTCAATTGATTTCACTAAATGGAAAGGATTTCAAAGGTTTTGAATTCTTTCAGGGTATTTTCAAAGATTTCCAGGATTTTTTAATCGATTTCGAAAATTGAAAGGATTTCAATCATTTTAGGGTATTTTTAAAGTTTCCATGGATTTTTCAATCCGATTTCAATAAATGGCAATATTTTAGGGTATTTTCAAAGACCACGAGGATTTTTTAATCGATTTCAATAAATTGAAATGATTTCAAAGGATTTGAAATATTTTAGAATATTTTCAAAGATTCCAGAGATATTTCAATCGATTTCAATAAATGGAAAGGATTAAAAAGGTTTTGAATTCTTTTAGGATATTTTCAAAGATTCCAAAGATTCTTCAATAGATTCCAATAAATTAAAAGGATTTGAAGTACTTTAGGGTATTTTCAAACATTCCGAGGATTTTTTAATCGATTTGAATGAATGGAAAGGATTTCAAAGGTTTTAAATTCCTTCAGGGAATTGTCAAAGATTTCAAGGATTTTTCAATCGATTTCAATAAATTGAAATGATTTCAAACGATTCGAAATATTTCAGGGTATTTTTAAGGATTCCAAAGATTTTTCAATAGATTTCGATAAATTGAAAAGATTTCAAATATTTTAGGGTATTTTCAAAGAATCCCAAGATTTTTCAATAGATTTCAAGGAATTTGAAATATATAAGAGTATTTTCAAAAATTCCAAGAATTTTTCGATTGATTTCAATAAATTCAAAAGATTTCAAAGGTTTGAAAATATTGCAGGGCTTTTTGTAGCTTCCAAGGATTTTTCGATTGATTTCAATAAATGGAAAGGATTATGAAGGATCTGAAATATTTTAGGGTATTTTCAAAGAATCCCAAGATTTTTCAATATATTTCAATAAATGGAACAGATTTCAAGGAATTTGAAATATATAAGGGTATTTTCAAAAATTCCAAGATTTTTTCGATCGATTTCAATAAATTGAAAAGATTTCAATTATTTTAGGGTATTTTCAAAGATTTCAAGGATTTTTCAATCGATTTCAATAAATGGCAATATTTTAGGGTATTTTCAAAGATTCCGAGGATTTTTAAATAGATTTCAATGTATGGAAATGATTTCAAGGGTTATGAATTCTTTTATGGTATTTTCAAAGATTCCAAGGATTCTTCAATAGATTTCGATAAATTGAAAAGATTTCAAAGAATTTGAAATATATAAGGGTATTTTCAAAAATTCCAAGAATTTTTCGATCCATTTCAATAAATTGAAAGCATTCCAAAAGTTTGAAACTGTTGTAAGGTTTTTTGAAGATGCCAAGCATTTCTCGAACGATTTCAATAAATGGAAAGGATTATGAAGGATCTGAAATATTTTACGGTATTTTTTAAGATTCCAAGGATTTTTTAATCGATTTCAATAAATGGAAATGATTTCAAAGGATTTGAAATATTTCAGGGTATTTTAAAAAATTCCAAGAAAATTTCGATGGATTTCAATATATTGAGAGGATTTTAAAGGTTTGAAAATATTGTAGTGTTTTTTGAAGATTCCAAGGATTTTTCAATAGATTCAAATATACTGAAAGGATTCAAAGGCATTGAAATATTTTAAGAGTATTTCCAAAGATACCAATTAATGTATTAATAAATAAATTAAAGGTATTTCAAAAGATCTGAAATATTTAAGGGTATTTTAAATCATTACAAGAAATTTTCAAGATTGATTTAAATTTAATGATTTAAAGGTATTTAAAAAAATTTACATGCATTTTTGAAGAATTTCCTAGAAATTATATCAAAATGATATGCAACGCTTTTATGTAGATTTCAGATTTCTTATCTGATCAGCAAAATGAGCATTGGAATCATCCGATTCTCAAGATCAATTGCCTGTCATGAATTTTCATGAGTAGCAACTGTCGAGTGTCAGATGTTATGCCACGCACCCAAGTCATGATCGTCTACATACCGATTGAAATTTTAAAACTGAGCCTTCAAATAAATTTCCTACACTTTTTTTAACCAAAAATAATTACGTTTCGACGCATATTTGATCTACGTAAATCTAAAACAACACTTTTTAAAGGTAATAAAAGTAATTTTCCCAAACCATACAGAGCCCGATATGAAAAAATTTGGAATTTTTCTACCCACCTAAAATTAAAAAATTTCTAAAACATCCCTTGTTGGACCTAGAAAGTTGTAAATCTTCCAGAAGTGGAAGTAAGCTCTAGGTAAATCACTAGAAAAACGTTTTAAAAAAAACATTTCCAGAATTGAAAATTCGTTTTCTTAGTTAAAATTCGTCATTTTAGTTGAAATATGTATATCTCCGTGGTTAAAGATTTAACTATTTTGTTGAAAATTGGATTTTTTTTTAGTTGAAAATTAATTTTTGTCACTGAAAATTCAACTATTAGGTTGAAGATTCGTCTTAGTGGTAGAAAATTAATCTTCTCGGTTAAAATCTTCTTGGTTAAAAATTCACCTTTCTTTGTGAAAAACTGAAATACTTGGTTGAAAGTTTAACTTTTTTGTCAAAAATTAATTTTTTTGGTTTGAAGATTCATCATATTTTGTGGAAATTTTGTTGTGATCAAACATTCATTTTTTAACTGAAAATGTTACTAATCCATCCATGGTTAAAAGTATCAACTATTAACTATTGCATTTTTCGTCGAAAATTCACCTTTTTTGGTAGAAAATGTCACTATTTTTATGAAAATTAATTTTTTAACTGGAAATTAAACTCGTCAATTTTAGTTTGAATTTTTTTAATTGAACATACAACTATTTGATTGAAACTTTATATTTATGTTCTTAAAAATTAATCTTTTTGATAGAAAATTCACCTTATTAGTTAAAAATTAATCTTTTTGGTTGAAAATTTAACTACTTGGTTGAAAATTCATGTATTTTGTTGAAAATTCGTCTTTTTTGGTAGAAAATTAATCTTTTTGGTTGAACTCTTAGGTTACATTTTTTTTTTATTAATGATTGATCATATTTTATTGGAAATTCGTTTTTTTATTAAACATTAATTTTTTAACTGAAAATGTAATTATTCCATTTTTGGTAGAAATTTTAATTATTTTCATGAAAATTAATTTTTTGGTCATTGAAAATTAAATTTTTACATTTTAGGTGAAAAATGTATATATTTTAGTTGAAAATACAACTATTCGATTAAAATCTTATGTATTTTTTTGAAAATTCTTATTTTTTATTTTAAAATTCATATCTACGGTTGAAAATTATTGAACTATTTATAAGAATGTAGAAGATTGTAAAGCAAACTTTTGCAATTTTGCAATATTAGAAAATTTGACGAAAAAATTCAAACCATTTTTAAAGATATTTATAAATTTTTAAAAAATTTCAAAAATAATTTGAAGTTTGAAGAAATACATATTAAAAGTTATTCTTTGCCTTGAAAAATTAATTAAAAGTGGATATTTAATAAAATTTTAAAACATTACAAAAGATTTCGGAAGTCTTGAAAAGATACGAAAATAATTTTAAACTTAAAATGATTTCAACAAATAAAAAAAATTGATATTGTTGAAGATTTAGAACAAAAAATAGAAGCTTTTTTAAAACTATATTCAGAAAATTTTTTAAATATTCCAAAAGATTTTCAAAATTGCCAAAAAATTATTTGGAAGATTTTTCGACATTTTTGTTAATTTTGCAGAATTTTTTCAAAGTTTTAGAAAAAATTCAAATAACTTGAAAAAAGAATTAGAGGTTTTTAAAACATTCCAAAGATAATTTCAAATTTGACAAGATTTCGAAAAATCTTAAACAAAACGTAGCCTTTTGAAATTTTTTAAAGGTTTCAAGATTGAAAAATTAATTTTTTTAAATATTTTAAAATATTTTAAAACGTTACAAGAGATATTCAAAATAGTAAAAAAAACGAATCTGAAAGATTTTATGACAATTTTAGGAATAATTCGAATCAGTTTAAGAGATATTTAAGAATTTTTTAATACATTAAAAATGTTTGCAAACATTGAAAGATTTTTGAGAAACTTAGGAAAATTATATTTAGTAACCTCACAGCAAAGGAACAAAGAAACTTTAAACATCAAAATTTATTCAAAATTCTTATTTTGCAATCAAAATTTATTCAAAATTTATATTTTGTATTAAAAATTATTTTTTCCTTATAGTTGTAATTTGCCTAAATTTCTTTTTTTTGCCTGAAGAATCTTTTTTGATTGAAAAATAACAATTATGTTGATTATTCGTCTATTTGGTTTAAAAATTCATCCCTTTTGGCAGAACCTTTTTTTATTAAAATTGCAACTATTTAGTTTACAACTAAAATCTTCTTTAGTTGAGGATTCAACTATTTTGTTGAAAATTCGTCTCTTTGGATGAATTCAATACTTTTTGATTAAAAATTATAATATTTTTTAGGCTTAGTATCATCTATTATATTTTTTGTTGAGAATTTAACTTCTAAGTTGGAAGTTAAATATCTTTGTTGAAAATTTACTTGTTTGGTTGAAAATTGATCATTTTAGTTGAAAATTCATCTATTTGGTTCAAAACTTAACTATTTTAATAAAAATTCATTTTTTTTTTGGCAAAAAATTAATCTTCTCGGTTGAAAATTTATATTTTTGGTTAAGGATTTAACTTTTTTGTTGAAACATTCGTTTTGACGAGTTAAACCATTTTTGATTAAAAATTAAAATAATTTTGGATTGAAATTTCAACTATTTCATTTTTCGTTAAAAATCCATCTATTTTGGTTGAAAATTCAATTACTTGGCTAAAAGCTGAACTACTCTGCTAAAAAGTCATTTTTTCGCTTGACGATTTATCATTTTGGTTAAAAATGAATTTTTTTGTTAAAAATTCATACTTTTTTGTATAAAAATTAAACTATTTGAGTAAAGACAGACCTTTTTCTTGAAATATTGATTCGACATATCTAGAATTTTTGAAAACCTTTTTAATTTTTTTTCAAGAGACTAAGGAAATTATAATCATATACCCTTGAAAAAAAATAAAAAATAAACCTAGAAACCTAAATATTGTAAAATCCTTAGTTTAGTCCAAACAATATATTCAGATTAATCCATCGTGCAGAATAAATTTTTATTAAAGTATGCGCATAAATCAGCTACAATTTTTTCTCGTTTGTGATTTTGTTATCATTTTTTTTATGTAGTAATAAGTCAAAAGTTTTAAATATGATTTCATGGGTGAAAAATAAAAAACAATGAACAATAGTGGAATTAAGAGAACTAAAGAAGAGCTTTCACGCGTCAGAAAGTGCTTTTATGAATAAAGACCAATTCATCTACCGTCAAAGAGATAGTTAGAGTCAATTGTAAGAGAATATTCCGGGATGACAATAGGACAACTAATAAAATTATCTTTATTTCTACAAGAAAAGTTCCTTTGTAAAGTCAATTTTAGATAATTATTTTTGTACTATTTGGTTTTACACATTTTTAGCTCTGATTTAAGTGATTAAATATTTTTTATTACAGAGTGACGAAAAACTTGAAAAATTTTCAAAGTTTAAAAAATTTCCTGACTTTTTCCTGATTTTTCCCTAAATATATTTTTATTTTCCCTGATCAATATCTAAAGACCAAAATGCTTCAGTTGTAAAAATTTTAATACAGGAAATGTTATGAAATGATATGATATGGTACATGAAATGAAAGAATTTTATATTAAAATTTATAGAATTTTTTTATTCATTATTCTATTAGAATTCAAAACAATTCAACGAAATTTATCAAAATTTCAGGTAAATTAAAATAAAATTTAGGACAAGGTCATAAGACTTTGAAAAAATGCAAAAAAATTCAACTGAATTGAAAGAAAATTTCAAATCAAATATTAAATTCAGTAATTTTGAAATAACTTCAGCGAAATTCAAGAAAATTAAAAAAAATTGATGGAATTACAAAGAATTTGAAGAATTCAGGATAAATTCCAAATGAATTAAAAATCATTGGAAACAAAAATTTGAAAATTGCTTTAAATCTTCAAGTCCCTACGAAATCCCTCATTTCTACAGAATATTTTTTTCTAAATACATTAAAATATTATAAAATTTCATGAAATTCTATGAAATATGATATTTTATGAAATCCTGGAAAATCGATAGAATACCTTGAGAACTTTAAAATCTGGTGAAATCATTGAAATCTTTGGAAATTGCTGGAAATTTGTTTAATCTCTTTAAAAAGGCCTTAAAATCTTTTCAAATTTCTTAATATATTTTAAGCTCTTTGAAATTCCTTCAAATTATTTAAATCAATAAAAATTCTCTTGAAATTTATGAAAATGCCCTAATATATTTTAAAATCCTTGAAATTCCTAAAAAATATTTAAATCTATTAAAAATTCCTCAGCATATTTAAAAATACACTTAATTATTTCAAATCTTTCACAAAACTATTGAAACCTTTTTTCTTTTCAATTTAAAACAAAATATAAAATTTTAAAATCATTCGAAATGACTAAAAATTACGAAAATCTGTTAAAAGTTTTTCGGAATCTTTTAAAATATCCTAAAATATTGCACATCCTTTAAAATCTAAAATCCTTTCAAAATGTTCAAAGCTCTTAAAAATTCCTGGGAATTTTTACAAATACCCTAAACTTTTGAAAAGTCCTCGGAATACCTTCAAATTATTAAAATTTATTTAAAAGTGTTTGGAATTTTCAAAAATACCCTTAAATCTGAAGACTCCTTTGAAATCCCTAAAAAATATATCAATCTATTAAAAATTCCTTGAAATATTTGAAAATACCCTCAATTATTTCAAATCTTTCATAAAACAATTGAAACTTTTTCAAGGCCTTGAAAATACTTTGAAAATTTTAAAAATACGCTAAAATAATTTTAAATTCTTCAAAATTACGGAAATTCATTCAAAATTTATTGGAATATTTTAAAATACCCTAAAATATTTCAAATTCTTTGAAATCTTCTGAAATCCTTTCAACATTCTTAAAGCTCTGGAAAATTCTTTGGCATTTTTAAAAATACCCTAACATATTTTAAAATCTCTTAAAGGTCTTCAAATCTATAAAAAAAAGTCCTTGGAATCTTTCAAAAAACCCTACAATATTTTGAACCCTATGAAATCTTCTGAAGTCCTTTGAAAATTTTTGAAGCTCTTGAAAATTCCTTGGGATTTTTAAAAATACCCTAAAATCTACAGAGTCCTTTGAAATCCCTCAAAATGATTTAAATCCATTAAAATTCCTTGGAATCTTTCTGAATACCCTAAAATATTTCAAATCTATTGAAATTCTCTGAAATCTTTTGAAAGATTTTAAAGCTCTTGAAAATTGTTTAGAATATTTAAAAATACGCTAAATCATTTAAAATCCCTCAGAAATACAGAAATCTATTAAAAATTTCTTAGAATCTTTTGAAATACCCTAAAATATTTGAAATCTTTTGAAAAATCTTTTTAAAAATACTCCAAAATTCTTTAAAATCTCTCAAAACTTTTTAAATCTATAAAAAAGTCCTTGGAACCTTTTGAAGTACTCTAAAATATTTTAAACACTTTGAAATATTCTGAAATCCTTGGAAAATGTTTAAAGCTCTTGAAAATTCCTTGGGATTTTCAGAAATCCCCTAAACTCTGTAGATTCCTTTGAAATCCCTCAAAAATATAGAAAATTAGAAATATATTAAAAATTATTGAAATCTTTTAAAATACCCTGAAATATTTAAAATCCTTTAAAATCTTCTGAAATCCTCTGAAAATTTTTAAAGTTCTTGAAAATTGTTTGGGATTCTTAAAAATACACCAAAATTCTTCGAAATGCCTAAAAACTGTTCAAATCTATAAAAAAAATCCTTGGGATTTTCTGAAATACCCTAAAATATTTTAAATACTTGGAAATCTTCTTAAATCCTTTGAAAATTTTTAAAGCTCTTGACAATTTTTTGGAATTTTTGTAAATACGCTCAAATCTCAAAAATCCTTTGAGATCCCTTCAAATGATTACAACCCATTGAAAATTTCTTGGAATCTTTTAAAATACCTCAAAATCTTTCAAAAAAGTTCAAGACAAATCAGAAATAGGCATATAGACCTGAATTCAATAATGGTTAATCTATGGTTAAATTTATTGAAAGAAAAGTGACTAAAGTGATATTTTCATTTAAGAAACTGACTTTTAAAAAAAGTTCATACAAATTGATTTAAGAAAAAGTGGCTAATACTGACAGTGTGTCAGCCCTGATTATTCCTCACAGTTACCCTAAATGCTGATTACGGAAATTTCTCGATTTTTGTATTTTTTTCTCAAAATCCGTCATTTTTTCCTGACTTTCCCTGACTAACAAAATTCCCGAACTTTTCCCTGATTTTCAGGTTTTAATGTTTACCCTTAATTATTTCAAGTCTTTTACAAAACTATTGAAACTTTTTCAAACTCTTGAAAATACTTTGGAATTTTTAAAAATAAGCTAAAATCATTTAAAATCCCTAAAAATTACGAATATTCAAAAATAAAAATATTTTAATATCTCTTACAGGTTTTTAAATCTATGAAAAAAATTCCTTGGAATCTTTTCAAATACCCTAAAATATTTTGAATCCTTTAAAATTTTCTGAAGTTCTTTGGAAATTTTTAAAGCTTTTGCAGATTGCTTGGGATTTTTAAAAATACCCTGTAATCTGCAGAGTCCTTCGAAATCCCTCAAAATTATTCAAATCCATTAAAAATTCCTTGGAATCTTTTTAAATATCCTAAAATATTTCAAATCTATTAAAATTTTCTAAATCGTTTGAAAAATCTTATTGCTCTTGAAAATTGTTCAGAATTGTTAAAAATACGCTAAAATCATTTAAAATCCCTCAAAATTACGAAAATCTATTAAAAATGTCTTGGAATCTTTTAAAATACACTAAAATATGTAAAATCCTTTGAAACCTTCTGCAATACTTTGAAAATTTTTGAAGCTCTTAAAAATTCTTTGTCATTTTTAAAAATACCCTCAAATATTTTAAAATCTCTGAAAGGTCTTTGAATCTATAAAAAAAAGTCCTTGAAATCTTTTCAAATACCCTAAAATATTTTGAATCCTATGAAATCTTCTGAAGTCCTGTGGAAATTCTTAAAGCTCTGGAAAATTCCTTGGGATTTTCAAAAATACCCTAAAATCTGCAGAGTCCTTGGAAATCCCTCAAAATTATTTAAATCCATTAAAAATTCCTTGGAATCTTCTAAAAATATCCTAAGATATTTCAAATCTATAGAAATTTTCTGAAACCTTTAAAAACATTTTAAAGCTCTTGAAAATTCTTTATAATTTTTAAAAATACGCTTAAGTCAGTTATAATCCCTCATAATTACGGAAATCCATTACCAATTTATTGTAATCTTTTTAAATAGCCTAATATATTTCAAATCCTTTGAAATCTTCTGAAATCCTTAAAAAAAATTTAAAGCTCTTGAAAATTCTTTGGCATTTTTAAAAACACCTTAAAATATTTCAAATCTATTGAAAATTCATTGAAATCCCTCAAAACTTTTTATATTTATAAAAAAAAGTCCTTGGAATCTTTTAAAATACCACAACATATTTCAAATCCTTGGAAATCTTCCGAAATCTATTGAAAGTTTTTAGAGCTTTTGAAAATTCTTTGGGATTTCCAAAAATACTAAAAAATTCTTTCAAATCGCTCAAAACTTTTTGAATTTATGAAAAAAGTCCTTGGAATCTTTTAAAATACCCTGAAATATTTCAAATCCTTTGAAATCTTCTGAAATCCTTTGAGAATTTTTAAATCTCTTTAAAAGTTCCTTGGGATTTTGAAAAATACCCTAAAAACTGCAGTCCTTTGAAATGCCTCAAAAATTATTTAAATCCATAAAAAAATTCCTTGGAATCTTTTTAAATACCCTAAAATATTTAAAAGCTATTTAAATTTTCTAAAATCCTTTTAAAAATTTCCAAGCTCTTGAAAATTTTTGAGAATTTTTAAAAATATTCTAAAATCATTTAAAATCCCTTAAAATTACGGAAATCTATGAAAAATATATTGGACCTGTTTTAAAAACCCTAAAATATTTCAAATCCTTTGAAATCTTCTGAAATCCTTTGAATGTTTTTGAAGCTCTTCAAAATTCTTTGGGATTTTTAAGAATACTCCAAAATTCTTTGAAATCCCTCAAAACCTTTTAAATTTATAAAAAAAAGTCCTTGGAATCTTTTAAAATACCCTAAAATATTTTTAATACTTTGAAATCTTCTAACATCCTTTGAAAAATTTTTAATCTCTCTAAAAGTTTTTTGGGATTATTAAAAATATTTCAATCAAAAGTATTTAAATCTATTAAGAATTCCTTGGAATCTTTCTAAATACCGTAAAATATTTTAAATCCACTGAAATCTTCTAAAATATTTTTATAACAATTATAAAGCTTTTGAAAATACTTTGGAATTTCAACAAATAAGCTAAAATCATTTAAAATCCTTCCAAATTACGGAAATCTATCACAAATTTATTGGAATCTTTTAAAATACCCTAAAATATTTTTAATACTGTGAAATCTTCTGAAATCCTATGCAAACTTTTAAAGCTCTTGAAAATTCCTTGGGATTTTGAAAAATACCTTCAAATCTGCAGAGTCCTTGGAAATCAATCAAAATTATTCAAATCTATTAAAAATTCCTTGGAATCTTTTAAAATACCCTTAAATATTTCAAATCCCTTATGATTTGTTGCAATCCCTTCAATCCTTTTAAAGCTCTTGAAAATTGCTTGGAATTTTTGTAAATACTCTCAAATCTCAAAAATCCTTTGAAATCCCTTCAAATGATTACAATCCATTAAAAATTTCTTGGAATCTTTTAAAATACCTCAAAATCTTTCAAAAGAGTTCAAGGAAAATCAGAAATAGGCATATAGATCTGAATTCATTAGTGATTTACCCGCATGTTTAAATTTATTGGAAGAAAAGTGACTAAAGTGATATTTTCATTTAAAAAAGTGACTCTAGTGATTTTTTCTAAAAAACTAAGTTACTTAATAGTGATTATAGAAAAATATGACTAATATTGGCAGTGTGTCAGTCCTGATTATTCTTGACAGTTACCAAAAATTCTTGATTTTTGCAATATTTTTTTCAAAATCCGTCACTTTTTCCTGACTTTCCCTGACTAAAAAAATTCTCTAACTTTTCCCTGATTTTCAGGTTTTAATTTTTATTCCTTCTTTGTTTAAATGAATTTAGTTTTTCTCAAAAAGGAAAAATGTACTTGATAGGATATATGTATGTTTTCGAAATGAAAATTCCTTTTTTTTTTATTTTATTGGGTAAGAATTTTTTTTAATGGTAAATTGTGTAATGAAAAGCTTTTTGATCGGCGGTCGGTAGAGAAATCTCTCTCAAGAGATGGAAGTTAATAAGAGGATGAAAACTCTTTAGGTCACGCCGAATATTGTATCGACCTTTTTTTCTCTCAAGGAAAGAGCTTTCATCCTTTCATTATCATTCTCCACCGACCGCCGATAAGGAAGCTTTTCATTACCTATCTCACCAAGAAAAAATTATAACCCGCAAAAAAATCAAAAACCTTCCAAAAAAGGTAATTTCTACCCCGAACTCATAGATCATTTAAACAAAGAAGAAATGAAAATGAAAACTGAAATTCATGAAAAATATAAAGAAAATTTAACCACTGAATGAGAGCTAAAATGAGCACCAATTAGTACAAAAATAATGACATCAAATGGGCCTTATACAGGAACGTTGTGTCCTATAAAAGGATTTTAGGAGAAGAGGAGAAAAAACAATTGAGCGTTCTTTTTTTGTCGTTTTATGAGCGGAATCACAATTAAAAGCTTCATGAATGGTGCTGATTGAGCGGAAGTGGTTTTTAACGATTAACACGAACGCTATCAGGCTGGTACCTAAAAGTTTAATAGAACCACTTGGGTCGATCAAAACCTCTCTTCTCTTTACGGTACGTGTCTGGTTCTGATATTTTTTTCATCCACTCGATTTTATTATTTTTTATGTAAAAAATAGATATATGATTGATGGTCTCTGAAGCATAAGCCGAGCGTTTCTTTAAAAAAAATAGGATTTTCCAGGTATTCCGGGTCAACAAAAAATTAATTTTTCCAGGTACCTCTTTTTTTAGAGTAGAAAAATATTTTTCACGAAACATAGCAGAAATTGTAAGTCTAGTGGTATAGAAAAAGTGCCATATACTAAATTTTTCATACGAGCCCAAGATCTGATGTTATGGTCAAAGCACCGATTTTTGGTGATTGTTCATGTTATCACAGTGAAAAATCACGATGCTACAATCGAAAATATTTGGAAGTTTCATATTTTTTCAACTTTAACAACAATTTCATGACTTTTTAAAAAACTATTAATGTTTTGCTGTTGATATAAACAACAAAATAGTCGAATTTTGAACAAAAAATTTCGACAAAAAATAGCTGAATTTTTAACACGAAAAGTTAAATTTTCCACAAAAAGGTTAATTTTAAACAAAAAATTAAGTAGTTGGTATATCAACAAACAAAGAAACAAACAAAAAAACAATTTTTCAACACAATAGTAGATTTTTTACTCAAAGAGTTGAATTTACAAGAGCAAAAATTTAATTTTTGACAAAGTAGTTAAATTTTTAAGCAAATAATTAAATTTTCAACCAAATGTTGAACTTTCAACCTACAAAAATGAATTTTCAATCGAACGATCAAATTTTAAGGGCAAAGATGAAACTTCAACGAAAAACAGTAGCATTTTCAACGAAATAATTTTATTTTTTAGAAGATATTTAATTCTTAACAATAAAAAGTGAATTTTAAATACAAAAGGAAGAATTTTTTGTCCAAATAGACGAATGATCAACAAAAAAGTTAAATTTTCAACCACAAAGGATAATTTTTTAACAAAATACTTGAATTTTCGTCAAAATGGTTGAATTTTCTACTACAAAAATCAATTTGAAACCAAATAGTGAAATTTTAAAACAAAAATATTAAACTTTACCCAAAAATATTTGAATTTTCAACAAAAAGATGAATTCTCAACAAAAAATTTAATAGTTTATATTTCAACAGCAAAACTAACAAATTATCAAAAAAATAGTACATTTTCAACCAAAGAGTTGCACTTATAACAATAAAAATTAAATCTTCAACAAAATAGTTGTCCAAAAAGACAAATGATCAACAAAACGGCTGAAATTGGAACCAAACAGGATGAATTTTTAACAAAACAACCGAATTTTCAACAAAATATTTCAATGTTCAACAGGATGCTGGATTTTTATACAACAAAAATCAATTTTCAACCAAATAGTTGGTTTTTTTAATTTTCAACTAGAGAGGTGAGTTTTTAATTAAAATGATGAATCTTGAAGGAAAAAAAAAATTTCAACAACTTAGTTCAGCTTTCAACCCAAGCGTTAAGTTTTCTAATAAAAAATACGAATTTTCAAATAATACAGATTTTTCGGTCAAGAAAGTTTTATACAAAAAAAGAGGAAATTTTAGTCCAAAAACGTGGTTCAACTTTTAATCAAGTAGTTAAATTTGCAATTAAAAAAAATCAATTTTCAGTAAAAAATTGAATAGTTGAATTTTCAATAATTAAAATTAATTTTTAAACAAAAAGATAAGTTTTCAAGGAAGTTGTTAAACTTGCGACCGAAGAAATAAATTTTCAAACAAAAAAATTATTCTGCAACTGAAATAGTTCAATTTTCAATTGAAAAAATTAATTTTCAACCAGAAAACGAATTCACGACCAAGAAGATGAATTTTCAAAAACAAAAAAATAATTTAAAAAAAATTCTTAATCCTTGCCTGAATAATTTGATTTTCTACCAAAAAAGATGAATTATTAACGAATAATGTAATAGTATAGATATTTTAAGCAAAAAAGATGCCGAATTTTATTATTCGGTTTAAAATCGATTTTTTTGTTGAAAATTCAAGAATTTTTTCAAAAATGTACACTTCTTGGTTGAAAATGCAACTGTTTTGTTAAAAATTCGTCTTTTTGACTTGAAAGTTCAACAATTTAATTGAAATTTGATTTTTTTTTCTGTTTAACAATTATTTTTAGTGGAAAATTCAACTATTTTTTACAATTTCATCTCTTTAGTTTGAAAATGTATCTCTTTCTGCAAAAATTATACCTTTTTTGTTAATAATGCAATTGTTTGGTTGAAAATTAATCTGATTTCGTTGATAATTGAATTTTATGTTGAAAATTTCACTTTTTGTAGAAAATTTAACTATTTAGTGGAAAATTCGTATTTCTGTCTCGAAAATTCAACAGTTTGATAGAAAGTTTAACTGGAGGTAGAATATCAATTTTTACGGTTAAAAGTGCAACTGTTTGGTCAAAAATTAATCTATTTTATTTTATATTTTTCGGTGAAAATACATATTTTTAGGTTAAAAATTATACTCCTTGCTTGAAAGTGGAACTACTTACTTAAAAGTTCATTTTTTTGGTTGAAGATTCACAACTTTCGTTAAATTTGTTGTTGTTGTGAAAATTAATTTTTTAAATGAAAGTTAACCATTTTGTTGAAAATTTAATTGATTGGTTAAAAATTAATTTTTTATCGAAAAATTCATAATCTCGGGTTAAAAATTCAGCTGTTTTGTACAAAATTCGTCTTTTTGGTTTAAAAATTTAATTATTGGTACAAAATTAGACTGTTTTGCAGAAAATTCAACAATTTCATAGAAAAATCAACCATTTGGTTAAAAATTGATGCATTTTGTTGACAATTCGTCTTTTGTGGTAAAATATCATTTTGTTGGTTGAAAATTCAACTGTTTGGTTGAAAATGTAACTCTTTTAGTTGAGGATTCAAGTATTTTGTTAAACATTTTATTTGTTGGTTAAATCCAACGGTTTTTTTATCAAACTAAAATCTTTATTGTTGGAATGTCACAATGATCACACAAATATCACAAAATTAAATTCACAATTTTAGTTAAGAATTCTTTTTATTCGGTAAAAATTAATTTTTTAACTGAAAAGCTAACTATTTTGTTAAAAATTCAACTGCTTGATTTAGAATTAACTTTTTTCTGGAAAATTCATATTCTCGGATTGGAAATTTAACTTTTTTTTGAAAAAATCTTATTTTTGGGTCGAAAATTCAACAATTTTATAGAAAATTTAATTATCTGGTTCAAAAATAATGTTCTTTGATGAAAAATCGTATTTTGTGGTAGAATATCAAATTTTTTGGTGAAAAATGTTTGGTTGAAAATTAAAATCTTTTTTTGTTAAAATATCAACTTTTACATTTTTTGTTGAAAATTCAACTCCTTGCTTGAAGTTTGAACTACTTTCTGAAAGTTTTTTTTTTTATTGAAGATTCACAATTTTAGTTGAAAATTCGTTTCTATTTGGTTTTTCGCTCGGGTTTGAAATTCAACTGTTCAAAGTAATTAGTAGAAAATTTATGTACTTTGTTGAAAATGCGTCTTTTTTGGTAGAATTTCTTGGTTAAGAAATTAAACTATTTGGTTAACAATTTATGTATTTGGTTGAAAATTCGTCTTTTCTGATAGAAAATTAATCGTTTGTGTTGAAAATTCATCTTATTGGTTGAAAATTTAAGTATTTGGTTAAAAATGTATATATTTTGTTGAGAATTCATATTTTTCCGTAGAAAATTAATCTTTTGTGTTGAAAATTCAACTGTTTTGTAGAAAGCTAAAATCTTTGGTCAAAAATTCAACTGTTTTACGAAAATTAATCTATTTCAGTTGAAGATTTAACAATTTTGTTAAAAAATTCGTCCTTTTTAATTCAATTCAACTTTTTTTATTTAAAATGAAAAATTTCTCTGGGTTGAAATATGAACTATTACTACAGTCTGTTCTATTTAAAAGTAGGTCAACTTCCATATTTGCTCATTTTTTTAAAAGTGATTACTTTTATTCGCCTGCTATTTTCAAAATTGTTTTTTTTTTGTTGATTGAAAATTGGTTAAAATTAATTTCTTTTTTTTTTCAGTGAAAAAATAAAAAAGGTGTCCAACTCTTTTTGAGCAAAAAATCAGCGTTTTCAGACCGTTCAATTAAGCTCTGTTTTTACGAATACGTATTTTTCCATCACAATTCGAGTGATCGACCTATTATTCTTGATCAAATATTCCCTAGTAGAAAATGCACGGAAATCCCTCGTTTAAAATTCAATCACGTATATTGAAGTAGCGAAAATCAAAGTTAACTCAAATGGAAATCTGATGAATATTCGTGATTTATAGATATGAAAATATTTGGTTAAAAAATCGATTTTTAATTTTTGAATGTACTTGCATAGTGGCATGAAAACATCACTTTCAAAATTCCCGGACTTTTTCCTGATTTTTCCCTGACCAATTTTTCATTTTCTCTGATCATTAATATTCAAAGACCAGCATTTTTATCTTATAATATTTTTAGCAAGGAACCTTTTATAAAAAGAACAAAACACTTTCAGATTGAAATTTAAAATATTCAAATTTATTTATTTCAACCAAAAAATATTATTTTTGTACCATAAAATATTAATTTTTAATTTAAAAGAACGAATTTTCAACAAAACGGTTGAACTTTTGACCAAAACAGATGATATTTTAAAAAATAGTTAAATTTTCAACCAAATAATTACATTTTTAACAAAATAGTTTGATTCTTGAACAAATTGTTGAATTTTGAACCTACTGAGATGAATTTTGAAACAAATGTTCGAATGTTAAAACAAAAACAATCTTCAACCAAAAACGGTCGAATTTTCAACCAAATGATTAAATTTTTCAAAAGACAGTTGAATTTTCGAGAAAAAGTTATTTTTAGCCAAAGAGTTGCATTCACAATCAAATAGTTGAATTTTGAACCAAACTATATGAATTTTCAACAAAACAGTTGAACTTTTAACCAAATAGTGGAATTCTCAAATAAATGGTCTTAGTTTTAATGAAAACGAGATTAAACTTCTAGGAAAATCAGTTGCATTTTCATCCAAATAATTGAATATTCAATCCAAAAAGATGAATTTTTTAGAAGACGGTTAAATTTTCAATCCCAAAAATGTGAATTTTCAACAAAAAATGAATTCTCTACGAAAAAATTAATAGTTTATATTTGAGCAAAAAAACCGGATTTTCAACAAAGAAATTAATTTTCTAACAAAATAGTTGAATTTTTAACCAAATAATTAAATCTTCAACCAAAAAGATGAATTCTCAACTAAAAATTTTAATATTTGATCTTTTAACTAAAAAAAGTAAATTTTTAACCAAAGAGTTAATTTTCAACAAGACAGTTGCATTTTTATAAAAATAAGAGAAAATTTCGAACTAAAAAATAAATTTTTACCCAAGTAGTTGCGTTTTTAATTAAAGAAGATCAATTTTTAACAAAATAGTTAAACTTTCAACGAAAGAGATAAATTTTTAACTAAAATAATGAATCTTCAACTGAAACAGTTGAATTTTCAGTTAACAATATTAAGTTTCAACCAACAAAATAAGCAAATTTTCGACCAAAGAAATATGGCTTTTCAACAGAAAAGGTAATAGCAGATAATTCAATCAAAAAAAGATTATGATTGGAAATAAAATACAGTTGTATTGAACAAAAATAGACAATTTTTAAAGAAAACAGTTGAATTCTTAACCAAAGATGAATAATTTTGAAACAAACAGTTGCACTTTTATCCAAAAATGTTTACTTGTTACCAAATTAGTTGAATTTTCAACCGAAAAAGAAGAATTTTTAAGAAAACAGTTGAATTTTTAAAATAAAATGACTTTTCAATCAAATAATTAAAATGTTAACTGAATATATAATCGCCAGGAGGAAGCAACAGAAAACACATAGAATAGAGAATAAAATTTATATCAGGGTAGCAGCAAAACTTCATTTTCAACATTTGCTAATCTTTCCCTGACCAATTTTTCACTTTTCTTGACCAATAATATTTAAAGACCAGCATTTTAATTTTGCGATATTTTTACAAAGAATCTTTTATAAATAGAAGAAAACAATTTCAGATTGAAACTTTTAAAATTTATTTATTTCAACCAAGAAAGACGATTTTCCTACCAGAAAATATGAATTTTTAATTCAAAAGGACAAATTTTCAACAAAACAGTTGAATTTCCAATCGGAAAAAAGATATTTTGACCAAATAGTTACATTTTCAACCAAATAATTAAATTGTCAGCAAATTAGTTGAAGTTTTAAACAAATTTTGGAAGTTTTAACTTCAACCAAACGCAATTGTATTTTTAATCAAGTGATTTAATTTTTGAGGAGACAGTTGAACATAGAATCTTTTATAAATGGAATACAAAATTTCAAATTGAAGTAAAAAAATTTTTCTGACACATGGTCACCCAGACTTTATTCGCAATTTTGCAGATTGCGGTTTCACCAAAAATCAGAAAACGTATTTAATTTTTTTTCATATATAACTATTCCTAAGAGTCTTCTGAAAATATTCTAAAAATTATATTAAAAAAAATTCTGTTTTGAAGTCAATAATAATGAAAGTATGATCTATATTTACACTCCCGATGGGGTAATTACTATCGATTAATATATTTGTTAGTTGATGAAAATAATTTGACTTTTTTAATTTCTATAAGAATACCCAGGTATGATTAGAAAAAATTAGTTTTTGCAGGAAGGAAGCAGCATATTTGAAAAATGTGTATTCAATCATTTTTATATTGTATGATCAGGATAATATTATTCTGAAAAGACTAAGACACCCTGCAAATCCCGCTTTGCGACAATGACGCATTGGACCTATGTGTCAATGCGTGTAAATTTGTGGAAATGGTATTTCAATTTTGAATATTTCTATACGTACAAATACGGTGCAAAAGTCTAAAGTCAGCAAGTACACTTCAATGCGTCAGCATGCAAACGTTTCAACATTGGTCAATGCGTCTGAATTCATGAGAGTAAAAGACAGACTTGAATTGGCCCCAATGCGTCACGGCGAATTTCAGTAAGTGTTCATTTATGCAATTTAATCCGTAACAGAAAAACCAACATGCGGGGCATATAGAATTTATTGTAAATGTTTAGTCAATCGTTTCGTAGCTCAGTGGCGGGTACTCTGGACTGATACACGAGGGATCGCTGTTTCAAGTCTCGACGCATGCATTTTCTATTAATTCTTTTTCTAATTGACGTTGAACACGCATTCAATTCGCGCTGTATCAATTCATCTGAATGCGCCTCAATGCGTTTGAATGAATTAGAAAACGGTATTCACACGCATTACACAAGTGTTAATTCGCCCCAATCCGTATTAATTCTTTCTTTTTTGCTGGGACACATTCAGGTGCTAATCCTGTATCATCTAAAGCATAAATAAACTTGATAATACCTATAAGAACTCGTATTTATTACATGGCGCAGTCGTGAACCGATGTGAAGAACAATAAAACAGCGACAAAACGTGAAGTGCATAGTAAAAATCCGAAGATTTTAAATTGAAAGAACAAAGGATACTCGACTAACAAAATGTCTGACAATGACAATGATCCTTAGTATCATGCGGTAGCAGTACAATTGGTTTCTCAACTGACGCTTGACCTAGGAGCACCGCAAACGTTATCTCTAGAAGGAAACCTATCAGATAACTGGGGGAAATGGCTGAAAATTTCAAAATATATTTAAACACCACAGAATGCAACGAAAAACCAGATGCAGTGAAACTGGCTATTTTCCTACATACAGTTGGAGATGAGACTCAAGAGCTTTTTGAGACCTTTGAACTCGAGGAGGCTGTAGCAGCAGATTATGATCAGGTTGTTGCAGCATTTCAAGAATATTGCATTCCAAAGCAAAATAAAAGTGTTTGTATGGAGAGACTTTTGATGAATTTATAATCGATTTAAAGCGCCTAAGTCGAGATTGTGCTTCTGATAACTTGAAAGACAGTTTAATTAAGGATCGAATCATAAGTGGTATTAAGAATACACATCTGTAAGATCGCTTGTTGAGAGAAGAAAACATAACATTGGAGACGTCCATACGCATATGCTGAGCGGCAGAATTGGCAACGGAGCAGGTTGAAACGCTTAAGCTGTGGCCGCCAAGACAAAAGGGAGATTTCGCATAGCGTTTCGTAGGGTACGGTAAACGCTAAATGATACGCTAAAGAACGTCGGATAGCGGAAAACTGTGACACTACTCTCGCAGAGCATGCGCAGAAATGTCATCACCTGACTTTAGCGTTTACCGTAAGCTACGGAACGCTATGCAAAATCTTCCTAAAAAAGGAAGTTAATGCCGTAAATACTTCTTCCAATTCAAAACGTGCTGGGCAAAAGAATCAACCTAATCAAAGGAACTACAAAGAAAATCAAAACAAGCAGTGGAGTTTTAAAACACAAGGAGGAGCGAAGAATGACGGATCGAAGCCAAACAACAAAATGCCGGGAAAGGAGAGAGAAAACAAACCCGACTAACACAAGTGCAGTAGATGCGGATATCAACATCAACCAAGAAGTTGTTCTGCCTATGGAAAGCAGTGTAATGTTTGTAGAAAACCAAACCATTTTGCGCAAATGTGTAGACTTCGGAACACTGTAAACAGGGCCGCATTTTGTACGGAGCCAGCGGGGCCATGGCCCCCACAAAAGGGGGGTCCCCAAAAATGTAACTAGTCGATAAATCAAAATCGCTGCAACATGCACACACTTCTGCATCGGCTCCTACTTCGATGAACTTTTTTTTTTTTTTTTAGAAGCCAGCAAGGAATGACAAAAGGCCCCCATATTTCAATTGGCCCTAGGACCCCCAAAACCCCAAATTCGGCCCTGACTGTAAGTATAACAAATCCTATTTTAAACGAACAGGAACATGATGAGCAGTCAGATATATTCCTTCGGCGAAATAAATGAAGGCGAAATTAAAGAAATTGATTGGTTTGAAAATGTAACTTTTTCAGATACTACAAAAAGTCTAAAATTTAAACTAGACACGGGCGCAGGGTGCAATGCACTAGATATAAATGATTATGTGAAAGAAAGTCCGCAAATACAGATAAATATTCACTTGGATAAAGATGTTCAAAACAAGCTACCATAATTGTATTATAATTAATTATATTGTATTATAATTAAAATGTATTATTGTAAGATCACCATCATACCACCATGTACTTCGCTAGGTCTTAAAGATCAATCCAGCGCACACTAATTACATTTTTTTAAAAAGGAGATGTCAGGAATTTAAATTTAAGAATAATGTTTGATGCTGCCATCTATACGTTTGGGAGTTTACACTAAGGGATAAAGACGGGAAAGTCTTGAGGAGACAGGCTTCAAGGCACATTCAGATGCTAATCCTGTATCATTTAAAGTCTAAATAAACTTGATAATACGCATGCAAACTCGTATGTATTACAGGTCCTAATATCCCTATTATGCAGACCACATGTTGTATCGGAAAAAGTAACTCCATCGCTATGGACCCACTACTAGGTTTTCCGGTTTTATGGTGCTTCTTCTACGTCCGCCCTCAGAATGGAACTTTTAAAGGAAGCGACAGGTTTCGTTAAATTTGGAGACACTTATTATCGACTGCTTTAACGATTGATCTGACAATTGTTATAGATAAAGTTACTTTTAATATTAATTTTCGAATTACCTTCAAAAAGATATGTTCTAGCTGCTTCTGGACTTGGCGTCGTTGTCGTAGGTACCAGACTACCTCTATGATACCTAAAGCCTGTGCTGAGAGACGATTTGCTGGACCAAACACTAGCTATCCGCTGCTTTTGTCGTGGAAACTATTATTAAGAAATGCATATAAATGTTGTATTTGAGTATTACTCTGCAAAAAGTATAAAGTTTTAAGTGACTGTTGGGCTTACATTGCCTTGTTCAACTTCGCTGTCAGAAACTGTACTACGGAAGGAAGCATGGTGTGTCTGTCTAAATGCAGGATTCGTCGTAATGCTACCTCCATCCGTTGATAAAGCCTCACTGCTTCCAGCTCCTCCACCTCGGCCACCCTGATATAAAATTTAATTAAATTTTATATTACAACTGCACCATCTAACATGGAATCAAGTGCGGGAAAGGCAGATTATTTTCATGCTTGTGATGCGAGTAAAGCAAGATTTTTAATGCCGCTTCTCTCAACTGAACTTATATTCATATAACATGAAACAGCTGGTTTATATTACTTGAGGGTAACTTCAAATAAATAAAAGAAAAGACGACAAGTAGAAAACAAATATTAAAAAAACTACCTCTGAATCAAAGGAAGTCAGTCTACTGAGGAATTTTCCTTTCTTGGTAAACATGTCAAGGAACATATCCGCCGTGGACTGGGAATCATCTCCACTTGCTTGAGAGTGAGGCCTCTCTAGTCGAACTTGAGGTGGTTCTGAGAAAAAAAATTAATGCAAGTATTAGATTAATTGTAAACCTTTTTCCAAATTAAGACAAACAATTTTTAATGCACTATCCTGGTTGAATGCAACAAAAATGTAGACTCTTGTTTTAAGTAAACAATTTTAAAATTCCTTCTGAATATGAGCAGCTATCACTAAACTTTAACGTTTGACTAATTTGCGACTTCCAACATTAAAATTAGTACTTTAAAACTGAGTAAGTATTCTCTGTAGCACTACCATGCATTCTGTGTATGTCTGCAACGTCTTCTTTTTCTTGAGACTGAGGCGACTTGAGATTCTCTTTGCTTCCGAACGGCGTAGATGTCTTTTGATAAAAGCAACGATTAATACATTAGTTGTAAAATAAAATTTAAGTCTTATACTACAATCTTATACCTGTGACATTAGTGAACCTTCAAATCCACCCTCTGAAAGATCTTTACTCCAGTAATGTGTGTGTGCGATTTCCATAAGCTGGAAGACGGAAGCCATACCACCCAATCCAAAATTGCCGTACGTGTGTGCATGGCCATGAGCCACTGCCTGAAGGCACTTTAACATTCCCTTGTAAACGGGTTTCGATATGCACTGAAGCAGAAAATGATCACAAAATTCAAAGTATTGACCTATATCTGTTTAGTTCTAAACTAGTAATTCTCGATAGTCTTATTAAATATTTTATCAAGAGTAGATTTTCAACCCACCACATCATCTATGTGATCGTCAGGACTTATTTTCCTATGCAGACCTTTGTTCAGCTTCGTCAGAATAAAATCTCGATAGCTCTCGTCCTCCATTAGATTTTTTAACCTATTCAGTTTCAACCAACCAACACCCTCTCCTGCCAGAACTTGATGTACGACCTAAACAAAATTTTGAATCAATTAAAATTAGATGTTTAATTCTTGAAATTAATACATTTTTTTATTTTAATACTCACATCCGTTAGGAATGTCTGATTATTACTATTTGTACTTGATCTCTCAGCATTCTGCATCCTCTGCAATTCCTCTTGATTGCTTTTATTAGTAGAATGTTTAATTAGTGACGATCGTTCCGCCAGACTCTGCTTACCTGAATTTTAAAATTTCGAATGAAAATCAAATATTTCTAAAATTATATATATATATATATATATTTAGGTCGTGCAGTGAAGTGACGATGGTGCGTACCTCTTGGAAAGGGTCCAAAAGACTGAGTCTTTTCTTTTAATTTTTGTGATTGAGGTAGGAAGCTACTGTTGCGACTAGAGCTATTCTTACTACCTGCAGATCAAAGCGCACAATCTATATATTTTTCCATAAACAGTAGCAAGCCAGATAAGCAAACTATATTAGCAGCAAAATGAAAGTCTGTGAAATGTACTCAACAATTTCAAACTTGTATTTTAATATTTCTTTATGGATATGGTCGAAAGTATATTACCTTAAGACTTATAGCTATGATGAAAAAGTACACTTTTTAGCTAAAAAAACTCACCAAACAAGTCACTGAACATGCTACTGGTTTGAGCCGCAATTCCGTTCAAATCGCTACCAATATTGCTGAAGAAATCGCGCCCTATATCTCGTCGACCGCTACGTGAATCAGGAACAACCAATTGGGTGTTACTTGAGTCTTTTCGTGGCATCATTCCGGAACTGGCAGCCTCTGGTGACGCCTGAGATTCTCCTAGACCCTGTCGAATCATAAAGAATTTAATTAGAAGAAAATGGATGGAAAAATGTCAACGTTTCTGAACACGAATAGAAATGTCTCGATGAATTTCAAACTACTCTCTGAATTACCTTCAGCAATCCTTTTTTCGCAGCTGCTTCCTTAGCAGTCTTGGTAAAATCACCAAAGGTACTTTTCCCAACATAGGTGAGGTCATCAAGTGTATTTTTACTAACCCCAGCTGCAGTTTTGCTCGCCTCCAAAGCAGATTTTGAGGCTTCCTGCATAGACTTAGACGCCTCTCCCATCGCTTTCTTAGTCTGCTGGGTCAACTGTAGGAATAAGAGGAAGCTTCGCATCTTTAACATGAACTCAACTTTTTCTCTTTTTTTAAAAGAAAACTTTTTTAACTAAGGCTAATAAAGCAGGATCTGCCCAAGTACTTTTATAGAATAACCAGTACACTCTCTGCGTTCATTTAGCGAGCTTTCCAGAACTAAAGTGGTGATTTTGCGGATACTAGTTGCTAAAAGTACTGTTCAAAAACCCTGATTTTAAAATGACATTTCATTAATCATGTACCTGTTCCAATGGGGCAAACAAGCTATCTTCTCCTGCTTCTGTGATCTTTTCTTTCGCTTGATGCTTTAACTAAAATTAACAGAATAACGTAAATTGTAAAATTACTATCGTATCGGACGTCTTTTTATTTCAATACGAACTAAAACCCTGGTAAAGATGATTTTGCCTTAGGTTAATTTAAACATTCTACTATCTAATAAAATGGTTGAAGCTTCCGCTTTTTCAAATGGAAACCATTACTTCTGTAGTGTTTATATATACTTTTGCTAATCTTTTTATAATATTTTTCACCAGGGTCGAAGCTTGAAAACAAAATAAACAATAGAAGGTAATTTCATAAAAATTGTAATTACCTTATCCATATGAGCCAGAAGGCCCTCCTGACTGCTTTGCCTTGTCGTCTCACGAACCAGGCCTTTAGCTTGGGAGGCAATTTGCTCAAATAACGACCCCTGAGATCCCTGCCTTGGAACTCCATTTCCTGTGCTGCCTACACTATTCTGATGCTGAAATTGTGCTCCCGGTTGTCGTCCAGGGCTTCCAGATGTTGCTTGTCGTGGGGAACCTTGAACACTACTTTCAGCACTACCACTTGGAGCTGTGGATTGTCGTGGTAAAAGTGGACCAGAGGATCCAAAACTTGAAGTTCGTGCCAGAACGTTCCCCACACTAGGCTGTCTTGAAAGTCCTGGACTTATTGGTGGTAGCTTTAAGGATGTTGTGCATTTTATTAAAATATTGTTGTAATTCTGAGAAACGATTCTATATAAAAACTTTCGTATGTTATTTATTTTAATTTGTGTAGTCTTTATGCGAAAGATCGTGGAAGTTTGTATTTACTGTGTATTTTGTGTTCATGATTGGTATAGTACTCATCACTAAGTATTGAGGCTAAGGGGAGTTAATATACCTTTTGAAAAAGATATTCAATTTAGTAGGATACAGTAAAATCCAGTAGGTTCAAAACATATCAAACAAATGACAACTACATGTTTATCCAGTTTTCAACTTCTCAATATAGTTGTCAATTGCTTATAACTATTTTTTGATCCGGCTCATATTACTTTAAGAAATGCTAATTGTAACGAATATGGTAACCAATTAAAAACGTAATTGTTATAGAAATTTATACAGGGATAGGAACCTTTTAGCTAAGACCAGGTTCGGTTTGGGTCCAGACCCGAACCCTTCAAACTTCAACCGGAAATGTTAAGAACTTGTAGGTGAATTCTCTGAATTTTTGTGTAATTTGGTAAAGACAATCAAAACTTTTAAGACTGGGAAAAGTGAATATTTTAAGAATGCAGTAAAACTTCAATTTGATAATAATCAAAGAAAAATTATCTAGTATCAACCTTTTGCAATCCAAATTATTTTCATCTAATCGGTTTCCATATTCAATCCAACACTATAAGTATGACGGATTTCCTCACATTAAAACAATCTGCCACAATTATGATTAAGAAACACTTAAAAGAAAAGGGAGTGCTAGTGTTTCAGATAACGTGTACTTTAGAAAAAAGAGGAAGTTAAGAGCTTTTGACAGATTCATCCAACTGTGCTGATGCAACGCAAGAAATTCAGTATAAGAGTGATCATTCCAAGTATCATAACACGTGCTAAAGAGACACATATTTGTAGATGCATTCTGTATTAGTCAGAGTGCTCTACAGTATATACATATGGTTCCGCTAATCTGCCCACCAATGAAAGACATTTTTTATAATCATTTTCATTTTACTATAATGCATGAATGATATCTTCACTTTAACATTACGCTCATTTCAACGCGGAATACCCAGAGATTCCTGAAAAATATACAGTGAAATCTAGATATTTTTCCAGAAAAGTAACATAACATATTAAATACGTCACCAATTTTTGCTTAAATGCCGAGGAATGTGACCCCAGTCCTTCTGTAGTGGAAAATGAATTATCGAAACAACCAAAATTCGAGCAGAAGGCCAAAAAAAAAAACATTTTTTGTACAAGAAATTTAAACAGTAATTGCAAAATTTGTACGGCTTTATATTATTGGAATTACATCGACATTTCATTATAATAGAGAATACAATGCTCTAGCGAAATAGATGATACAGTCTGTATGCAGAAATCTTTTTCTTCGGGCCAGTGGACATGAGTCTTTATAATTCACATTGCAGTTCCGGATTTTTTAATCTGCTTTCTCAAATTTGCACTGTGTAAAGTGTGTTTTTAGATTCTCATCATAATGAGAAGGTATTGATTTTATGTGAAAAATCACTGTGAATGTCTGTCGCCGTCGTCGTCGTCTGTATATCGGATAACTTTTGAAAGCCTAATCGGATTGGATTGTGCTTTGGCACATAGTTTCAGGGACCAAAAAAAAAGATCGAGCTCGTTAATCAGCTATTTTAAATAGAAATTAAAAAATTAGGGCATTTTAAAAATTTTTCAGACTATTTTTTTCAAAATTTAGAAATTCCATAAACAACCGCCCGTAGTACTTAAAAATTTAAATAATTTATCCCTACGACTCTTTCCGATAAAAGGAAAATTGTCAGCATTATAGCATTTTCAAAATCCCCCCCAAACAAAACGAAAATAAACATTTTAAGCCAAATAAAGCACGATATGAAAAATAGGCAAGAAAAGAAAACGTTACTTTTTGATAGCCCTACAAGATTATTATGACAACTTTTGGAGTTTTCTTAAAAAATCGAAAATTCAAATTTTGTAGGCACAAAAAATAATGAATTATTGCATTCTCATCATAATGAGAAGATATTGATTTTATGTTGAGAATGACTTTCGTGGATTTAATCAAATGTCGACGTTTTGAGGCACCCGTCAGAAAAAATAGAGTTTATGTCAGTGTCTGTCTGTCTGTCTGTCGTCGTCGTCGTAGTCGTCTGTATACCGGATAACTTTTGGAAGACTAATCGGATTGGATTGTGCGTTGGCACACAGTTTCAGGGACCAAAAGGAAAGATCGAGTTCGTTATCCAGCTATTTTGGATAGAAATTCGTAAAGTTAGAGCATTTTCAAAATTTTGTAGACCATTTTTTCAAAATTTAGAAATTCCATGGATGTCTGTCCGCTTTTTTTAAAGAGGACAAGGTAGGACAGAAAAGTTTGAAAAAAGAGTATATATATAATTAAATATCCGGCCAATATTATTAAAAAATATTGGTCATTGATATTCACTACATCGACATATAGTGCAGGACCGCTAGCTACGGCCATCGGAAGTAGAATAGGGAATAGAAAGAGAGGGGAAATCGAGGAAGTCAATCTGTCCTTTCTAACAGACGTGATAAATTTTGAGAAAAGCGTTCTACGGAAATTCCACATGTAAATTCCATATGGAAATTCGACAAACATTTCTACAAACTTATTTTGAACTCAGTTTGACTTCCGGTGATGAGCTGCGCTCTCGAAAATCACATTCCGGACAACAAACCCTTGCACCACGTATGCGAACCACATCTTCTCCGAGAAAATTATGCTACCGACGTCAAAACCTTGCAACAACTGTGGGTTCCCCGAGGACACGAGATTGAACATTTGCATTGACATGGTGTAAAAAATACATCTTCTTCGGGTAAGTCTGATTTTTACAATGCTTCAAGGTGCCTGAAGTAGGTTCCTCAAGGACGCGAGATTGATCCAATCCTCCAGGTGTGAAAAATGCACCTTCTTCGGAAAAATCTGGTTCAATCTTTTGTTCTTGAGGAACTTACATCAGGCACCCTAAAGTATTGTAAAAACCCGACTTCCGTGAAGAAGGTGTGGTTTTCATACCTGAGACATTGTTTCAATCTCGTGTCCTCGAGGAACCCACTCCAGGAACCCTAAGATACTGTAAACACTAGACTTTCCCAAAGAAGTGTTTTTTACACCTGGGGCATCTGTTCAATCTGGTGTCCGCGAAGAACTTACTCCAGGGACACTAAAGTACTGTAAAAACCAGACTTCCCCGGAGAAGTTGTATTTTCTACACCTAGGACATTGGTGCAATCTCGTGTCCTCGAGGAACCCACTCCAGGCACCCTAAAGTACTGCAAAAATCAGACTTCCCCGAAAAAGATTTGTTTTGTGTACCTGGGGCAATGATTCAATATAGTGTCTTCGAGGAACTTACTCCAGGGATTCTCAAGTACTGTAAAAACCAAACTTCCCCGGAGAAGATGTGTTTTCTACACCTGGGGCATTGGTTCAAACTCGTGTCATCGAAAAACCCACTCCAGACACCGTGAAGTACTGCAAAAATCAGACTCCCCCGAAGAACATTTGTTTTTTGAACCTGGGGCATTGGTTCAATCTCGTGTCTTCAAGGAACTTACTACATGGACCCTAAAGTACTGTAAAAATCATACTTCCCCAGAGAAGATGTTTTTATACCTGGCGTATTGATTCAATCTCATGTGCTGGAGGAATTTACTTCAGGGACCCTTGAGTACTGTAAAAACCAGACTCCCTGAAGAAGATTTGTTTTTTGCACCTGGGGCATTGATTCAATCTCGTTTCTTTGAGGAACCTATTCAGGGGACCCTAAAGTACTGTAAAAACCAGACTTCCCCGAAGAAGATGTGTTTCTTGCACCTGGAGCATTGGTGCAATCTCGTGTCCTCGAGGAACTTACTTTAGGCACCCTAAGGTACTGTAACAACCAAACTTCCCTGAAGAAGATTTTTTTTTACACCTGGGGCAATATGCAATCTCGTGTCCTCGAGGCACCCACAATTGGTGCAAGGTTTTGACGTGGGTAGCATTATTTTTTTGAAGATGTTGTTCGCATACCTGGTGCAAAGGTGTGATGTCCGGAATGTGATTTTCGAGAACGCAGCTCATCACCAGTAGACAAACTTATTCCAAAATTGATTTGTAGAAATGTTTGTAGAATTTCCGAATGGAATTCACATGTAGAATTTCCGTAGAACGCTTTCCGCAGAATTTTTTCATGTGGGAAAGATGGCGATTGGTGGATTGCTCCTTCTTTATGAAAGCAGATGGACGATGAGTAGAACCAATCATCTTCTTTAGGGAAAAACAGGTCAACTTTCTCAATTTTTCCTCTCTTTCTATTCCCTATTTCACTTATGACGGCCATGGCCGTAGCTATTCGTCCAGTACTATTATGTCGATGGTTAGATGGCATTGAATGATAAAATTTTGTACAAAAAAAGGTCCAAAAGTTGATTAAATAATAAGAAATTATCATTTGAAAAATCCGGACAAAAACCCGAAAAAATCCTGTAGGACAACTCACAGAAGCCCTAAAATGCGGACATGTCTGGGAAAATGCGGACATGTCTGGGGAAATCCGGACGGATGGTCACCCTATCCTAATAACATTTTCAACTCGATATCTCACTTCGTATACGCGTGAGTTTATCCAATATGACATGAGCAAATTAGAAGAAATTTAGAAAATATCCGATAAATTGATGATTGTCAAAAATTTCGCAAAATTTCTGGTAAGTTTATAAATTATCGAAAATTTCCAGAAATTTAAAATATCCAAAAAAAATTTGGAAATTTTCGATAACTGATGGTCCTGGAAAATCCTGGAAAGTAATTCTGAATCAAACTGCGCATGCGCAGCGGCTAGACAAAGTGACCTTACTCAAATTATGAAAGCGCATTATCAAGAGAACATCTTTTTGTAGCTAATTTTTAGTAAGGTTTCATAATTGGTCACTTCCCGCACGCTATAAATACCTTAGAAATCGAATGTTTCGTGCATGTCTTCGGAAATAATTCGGCAAATTGTCAAGAACACATTTTTTTTCGCGTAGGGTTTACTAGTAAGGACGGATTTGCTAAATTATATTTGATATTATATTTTATATTACATTTTATATTATATTTTATATTATATTTTGTATTATAGTTTATATTATATTTTATATTATATTTTATATTTAATTACTATGCATTGTTTTCGTTGTCACTTTTGACCTCGAACATTTCAACAGATAAGGGAGGCTGGGGTCACATTTATTTTATTCGTATTGCCCAAAATTAGTTCCTATTCCCGTAAACTGATTAATTTCAGATTACTGAACCCGTGATTCTTGATAAATGCTCGACCATCACGGAGAAAAATGGAATTTGAAAAATAGGGACTGAGTCCTTCATTTCGAGTAAATCGCACTTAGGATGAATTTTGTTAGAAGAGTACTCTGCGCCCAGGGCTCCATTCAGAAGGAGAGTGCTGCCTACAGTGGCAGCTTCGTTCAGGAATCAGTCCCGAATCAGTCGGGGAAGAGGCTCGAAATATTCATCGTGGATCCCGATTCCTTAATTACCGAATCTCAGTCCTAAATTTCTGAACACAATTCTGGATGTTTGAGATTCACTTTTAAATTTACGGTGCTCAAAATTTGTTCCTAAATACGCATTTGTCTCCGTGATGAAGTGAAACATATTCACGTTTGGATGTATATAGCAAAATGTATGTAAACCATTCTCTCAGTGGTTTTCAGGGAACAAAACCAAATCGTGCCATGAGAAGATGATGCAAAAATAGAGTAGAATCGGAGAGAAATATATATGCAGGGTTTGAAATGAGGCAGGCACGAGAGGACTGACTCACTGGAGTGATAGATCTATTAAGGCGAAAAGTCCTGTGGGGAGTGGTGGGACGTTCAGAGTCGCTGTGCGAAGGGGTTGGTAAGGATGCCGTGCCAATTCCATATTGGCCTATTGTACTTTGTGCGCTCAGGATTGTGCGAGGTGTCGTTGTCGTTGACGCTGAGTCTGACTCAAAGCTACCTCCCTCCGTCTTATCCTATGGGTTTACCGTCACCGCTCTATTAGCGACGTCTCACAACGTTAGACAAAAAGCATCAAGCATTCTTTCCCAACCAGCCAAAAGTTTAGAAGCAATCATGATCACGATTCCGCTTGAATACAAAAAATTGATTTTTACTTTCCATCTACTAAAACTGCTTTTGGCAAATTGAGGAAGACAGAAATTGCAGAGATGATAACAAAAGTTAGAAGAGCGAAGAGCTACCATTTTCGTGTAATGTCACACAAGCTGTTACACAAATGCTTTTTTAAAACTTGAAAATCTCAGATTTACAGCTATTTACAGTATTTAAGCTAGGTTTCTTGTTTTGTCACGTTAGAGAGGGAAATTTTAAAAGTTTATTTGAAGTATTTCATAACGGTAGTTTAGAGGAAAGTTCTTGGTGAAAGTGGCCTAAAAAATAACTCACATTGTCGCTCTTGGTGGTTTGAGACCCCTCGACAGCTTTTGGGTTTAGCTCAAACTCGGAGTCTCGGTTGAAACTCGGACTGCTTAAATCACTGTGACTGGAGGAAGTACTAGGTGGACTCTCAGCACGAGCTGGCGAATCCTCTTCTACACCAGGGTATTGCAAGGAACTCGGAGGGTTGTAAAGGTTCTTGGGGTCTACAGCGAGAGCCATTCGATGCGACTGATTCACTGTAAAGTCCATAAAGTTATTTATTTTTATGTTGAAATCAATTGAATTATCAAATTATCAAACTATGAAACTTACTCGGTGATAAATCAGAGGAGGCCATTTCTGAGACGAAATCACTTAGTGAAGAATACGAGGAACTAGTGCTTTCAGCGCCCTCAGAATCAGAACCGCTTTCGTCAGTTGGTTGATTTTCATGTTCCTTCATCGCCTTCAAAGCATTCGCGAGTGAGCTTCCAGAATCCCAAACTGAGAAATGTATAGGCTCTAATCCAGTTGCATACCACCTAGGTTTATCTCCAATCTGAGCTGGATCAAAGACTCCAGTCTGGACCCTCAAAAACGCGACATTGCTGGGCATGAGACTCCATTCTGCGAGGAATTCAACTGCCTGAGTTCTGGCAAATTCGTTTAAGAATTGGCTCGCTCTTGGTCTTGAGCGGAGGAAAGAATTAATCTGAAAGGCGACGACTGGTCGAGGGTAAAGCCGAAGAGTTCTTGTATGCTCTGTGAAGTTGGCTAGCAGGTTCTGGGAGTTGAAGAAGCGCACCATCGCTACTCTTGTCGCAATATCCACTGAGTCGACGTCGCTACCATAGATAAATGGGTTGAATTGAGCTGTGGATTGGACCATGGGCCGCTGAGGCGAAGAACCAGATCCAGCAGAAGGCGCTGCTGAAGGACATCGGGGACTTGTTGTACCGGGAGAACCTACTGGACTATTGTGAGTTGAAGAACTCAGGTCCATACTTGGCCTGTGTTTCGCTGATGATACGCTGCAAAAAAGTGTTTTAATGATCTTGTGCTTCTTGCACTGTCGTTTCGAAGTTGGTGGGATTACGAATTTTCCTGTCAAGTTGTCAACTTCAAAACGACAATTCATTTCAGTAGTAGGACGTTCCACATCCTAAATGAAAGAATAAAGTATCCTAAAAGGTGCTCCATTATTTTGGATGTGGGAAGTTTTTCTCCAATGTCCGCGCTCAGAGTTACAGTAGCTCAGTCTTTACATTGTTGTCAATACTCTTTCTCTATAAAATACTCACCTTAGAGTGGAATGATGCGATGTAGTACTCTCTCTTCTACTCGGAACTTGAAAGGATTGTATAGTTCCGGCTTGTGGTGGAAACGGATGTGATTGGGGAAGTGTAATGCTGCCCATAGCCTTTAAAAAAAATTCTGATCAAGATGTACTTCTGGACATTGTTGCTTTCTAGCTATTTCTATTTTTATTTCTAGCTTTAACCCAACTTACTACAACAACTTTTTTTGGCCGCTATTGCATTTTTACGTGCTCATGAGGTATTTAAGACTACATAAGAAAGACATCGTCAGAATTTGCTTACATGACGCCTAATATAATTACTATTGAATTCATGATGTTTTGCTCTAAAGTGGAAAATTTTTGTTATATTTAGAACAAAGTTTTACGAAATAGAGTTTTCTTTTTCTGAACTAAAAATCTTATTCCTTTATGCGTTGTTTAAAACAAAAGAAAATCTAAACATCATTCATCTGGGTCTTCGTGCAAAGCAATATAATTTCAATTTAAAGACACTGAAAATAAATACTCTCTTGCAAAATATGCGAAAAGTTTCATGCAACAATGATTACTTTATCAGGTTAGGATATTTACACCAGAGCCAGCTTGGTCCATGAGTTGCATTGCCTATGGAAGCAAATGAGCAGCGGAGGATTAGAAGAAAATTAAAGTTAGTAAACGCGGTAGAGGGATCGCTGTAGAGTTGAAACGAGTTTAATGAAAAATAAAATAAAGACAAGAGCGAGTTTGAAGGCAGAAAAATATATTCCATTATGGAATTAGTTCAGTGGAAACAATGACCTATATATATATATATATTAAAAACTAAAGGTTTACAACCACCGCAGGGTCCCACTGGGAGCAACTGCCATCTAAGAAATGACATCGGCTTCCAGTAGGACCGCGGTAAATCCCATTTATGGCCACGTCTCACGACCGTGAGATGGGTGGTCACAGGACACGACGAAATCACAAAGACAGGCCGGCGAAAACCTCGTGTGTTTTGAGGACACGAATTGACCCAAGGATGACAGCTTTCTGCATCCATCTCGCAAGTGCCGTGGCATATTTTTGGCACGCGGGTATGGCTTTAAGTTATATGTTTTGTTCGTTATTAAACGATTGAATAACAAGTTTTTGAATACAATTTTTTTTAAGCTTCAGTTTGGGAATTTATACGGACAAGTATATAATAGTTCTGCTCTCTATAATTGATTGCTAATTATTACAGTATACAGTTAAGATATTCCTTGATTTAATTTTTGTGAAGGGTTTCAAATTGGGCCATCTAAATTTTCAGATTGATACTAATAATTTTAATTTCTTTTATATTTTGTATTAGTTATTTTTTAACCACTTCAGACATTGTAGTGGTTCTCAACCGGCCTTGTTGCGAATATTCGCATATCGTTTTTACTTTGCATCAAGTGTATGTTACTTTCCTTCCTGACTTTTAAGAATCTAGCAACATCTCGTAAACATTATAATAACAGTGTACGAGATTCAATAATGTAATGGAAATATATGAACATGATATTACAATATTACAATTTGTTAACAATTTTATATTTATTTTCCAGACAAATGGTGGGCAGGATCCTGCTGGAATACTTTAAGTCCGCCGTGGATACAAATAGCGAATTAAATGTCGACGAGGTTTTCAATACAGTTCACCAGATCGTCAGCGATCCAGGTATCTCATTTAATTTCGACTAATAAAACAAACGTGATGTGATGAAGTAGCAGTTACTGATACATTTAGTTAATATGACCGAGTCCGTGTCTTTTTCTCTCTTTTTTTATAAACTGTTTCCACTGACTAATGTTTAAATTGAAAATCAGAGTTAGGGTGGAATTTAGCTCTTGCATATTTCGCATCTCGAGAAAGAAAATATTATAAAAAGGAAACTGGTGTTTCCATTTCCAACCAAGGGAATGTAATGAAATTAACTACTTTCACAGACTCTTGTCACTCTTGTGGCTTATTATTTTTATTTTTTTTTCCTCTGTGGATTTGAAGTTTCTTGATTAATCAGTTAATTCTACAATCTTGCACCTCTATCTTCTAAGCACGTTTTTAGCACAAGAAGCTGGCTTAAGCTGGCTTGTTCTCAATTTGCCATCTAACAGACTGTGTGAAAATTATATGAGTGCAATTAACAACTACTTGTTGCGCTATAAGATCGCATTGTTCTGATTTGATATCTGACTACAGCTTGATTCAAAAAATTGTATTTTGAATTTCAATTTGTTTCTTGAAGTTTCATTTTGCTTGCACCTTTGCCTACGGGTTACATATACTCGCACCTGCTCATTTGCATAATTAATCGAAAAGTTTAAATAACTAAAATAACTGAGAATATATTTATCGTGCAACAGGATTGAAAAATAATCGAACTGAGCCAAATCCTTGTTAGATGCACAAGACTCACAAATCAGAACTCTTAAAATCTCTATGAAGACTTTTGGAACTGAATTGTCGTTTTAAGTTTGCTTCGCACGAGTTTAAACAATTTGCACCTAGTAATTTACTTTTTTATTGCACTAGTATGTTTATATTTTATATTAGTAAATAAATATTGTGTTTGAAATTACGATTGTCTACTTGTACATTTAATTTTTCTTTCAGATGTAATTGTCTCTTTCTTGTACCATTTGCACTTCTTTTATGAGTGCGTTTAAATGTTTGATGTCAAGTATATTTGTAAATTAATTTAAATAATGTTAAATAAGAATAGGTTTTATGATTTTTCTTGTATATAATGACGTTAATAGAGGGTTTTGTCCATATAACATTTTTTTATATTCTGTATTTAAAATTTTTAATTCAAAATAATTTATTCTTTAAAATTGGCAATTCAAATTGATTCATCCAGGCTTTGGATTCAGCAATTCAAAATGTTTTAATTATAGCAAGGGTCAAAACTTTTCGTTTAATTTTTGTAAGATATCGATAATATAACATGTAGATCATTTGTAGATGGAGGCGTATTTAATTTTAATATTTTCAAAAGTGCAGTGGTGACATTTTTCGCCTAAAATTGTCTTTACCTAAAGAAGGCCGACTCAAGTCAAAAAATATACATCCCACTCAAGATTAAAAATAGATTCAGTTCCTTTTAAGAGAATAACGCAGGGAGGGAATGCAGCTGGTTGATAAAAAAAAAAGGGGAGAGGTGACGAAAGACTGCCCTGTACTTCCGGTGGGGCACGTGCTCAACCGGAAGTCATCGATGGCCTCGAATGTGAGTGCAAGAGAGCGAGAAGATCCGAGTGAGGAGGATAAGGATGAAGAGGGAAGCTTTACGTGTCGGAATATGTTTTATATATAGTGGCCAAGACGCCAGGACCCCCATAGCGCGTGCCCACCGCCAACCCCTTTTCCCTAATGTCTTCACCTCTCCAGAAATGGAACAGGGTGAGGTATAGAATAGAAAGAGAAACCTCTTTCACCAGCTTTCCTCTCGTTTTTACTCTTTTCCTGAGCAGCCGATTTCTTTCCCGGTAAACGAAGAAACGTGAAAAGTTTCCTGATTCGGGCAATTCTCATGCTTCAATGTCCCGGAGGATGCAAAAGAAATATTAGAGACGGTATTATTGTTTCAAAATTAGAGAATGGAGCCTTAACCATGCTTGTGGTTATAAACTGTTTTCGGTTTGAGGTCGAAAAATATCAAGCTTAATTTGAGAGCTTTTTATTAAGAAACTTTTTTGAAATTTGAATAGTCGTTATTTTTAGTACCATACGCAACGTATCTTAAGTGTGTTTTATGATGGGGGTCGAAAAAATTAGGGAGCATGACACAAGGCATTACTTACTTTTTGTATTCTAAGAGTGTTCCGGAAGAAACGAATTATCCCATTTCCTGAATAATGTTTATTATACAGATTTAAGTTTTATATCTGAAGTTATGCTAGATTTTGATATTGATAGTTTGATAAGACATTTAATACAAATTATTTATATCTTTATGAAGAGGCGAAATGAGTGAACTGGGCATTAATGTGAAAACCTTTTGTGACTAACAAAAAAATAGCATGTATTCAACTGCAAATAAATCACAGGGATCACAATCCGTCCCCTTTTGTGCCTCAACACTTATAATTGAGAATTTTTTACTTTTCGCCCGTTTCTTAAAAGGATTAGATTCATTTTTAATCATTATAAACAGAAATTCAAGACATCAGAATTTCAAATATTTTATTTATTATACTTTAATATAATAGGGGAATTAATTATTTTAACTATAAATTGAGCTGCCGGATCGAATAAGGGCACATCCATTTTTTCGGCTCGAGCGGGATGAGTTCTCGTAGTTTTCAAAATTTGTTTAGAACATTCATTTTTGGAAATTCAAATTATGTAAGAAATTAGCGTAAATTCAGTAAAAAAAATATTTTCAGAATTCTTCTTTTTGTGCTGTCAGGGTTTATTTGCGCTCGTGCTGAAAAAATGTATGTGCCCTTATTCGATCCGGCAGCCCAATTATTTAGCTACTATTATTAAATTCAAATTGAAACGCTTTAAATTCCTAATATTTGAAGTAAAAATATTATATTTTCAACAAAGTAGATGAAGTTTTAACTAAAATGATAAATCTTAAAAAAAAAAAAAAATTCAACAGAACATTTCATCTTTTAATCTAGTAGTTGAATTTTCAACAAAAAAAGGTGAATCTTCAACGAAACATTTATTAGTTGAATTTGACCAAAAAGGACGATTTTGCAACCAAATTGTTGAGCATCCAAGCCAAATGGACCAATTTTCTACAAAACAGTCGAATTTTCAATCCAAAAAGACGAATTTTTAACAAAATAGTTACATTTTCAACCAGATATTAAAAGTCCACTAAAATGAGGAATCCTTGATCAGAAAAATTAATTCTAACAAAGCTGTTTTACATTTAACCAAGTATTTTAATTTTTAACCAAAAAAGATGAATTTTAAATGAAAAATGTAATAGTTGATAGTTCAACAAAGAAATATTTTAATTTTAAATCAAAAAAACCTAAATTAATGAAAAAAAAACGATTTTTTTACCAAAGAGACGAATTTATGACAAAACAGTTGAATTTTCAACTCATGAAGACGAATTTTCAACAAAATAACTACATTTTCTATCAAAAGAGTTAAACTTTAAACCGTAATGATGAATCATCAGCAAAAAAAAAACAATGAAGTTTTATGTAAGTAGTTAGTCTTTTAGCTGTGTAAATGAAGTTTGAATTAAAAAAGATGAATTCCTAATGGTACATGTAATAGTTGATATTTCAACAACAAAAATTTATCTTAAATTAAAAACAATTAAATTCATCAAAAAAATTTTATTGAAAATCAGAGTTAGAGTGGAATTTGACTCTTGCGTATTTCGCATCCTGAGAAAGAAAATATTATAAAAAAGGAACCGGTGTTTCCATTTCCAACCAATGGAATGTGATGAAATTAACTGTAATAGTTGATAATAATGTAATATGATGTATGTATATGATGATAATGTAATAGTTGATAATTCAACAAAAAAAGATTTTCATTTAAAATTATAAACATCTCAAAAATAAAAATTTGCAATCAAATGTTGAATCCTAAACCAAACCAGATTAATAATCAGCGCAAAAGATTGAATTTCTACAAAAAGAGATGCATTTTCAAACTAAAAGACGAATTTGTAACCAAAAAAGACCTTCAGTCAGATCCAAAAAGAAGATAATATAAAAAGTTTTTAATTATAAATTAAATCTCCCTTTAGTCCCCCTTTTTTACCTAAAATTGAGCTACTGAACCGCTGTGACCCCTGAAATCATTCGAGTAACAGATTTTTTCTATCCAGCCTTTTCGAAAGATTCTTCCGAATAGATGAATTTGGAGCAATAAATAAGGGTGATTAATATATAGAAGAAGGTACGTGCTAGGTAGAAGTAGAAAAAAATTCTACTCCCGACCCCGTCTAACTCTAACCCCATACGACCCTTCTTCCTTTGGGTGATTTGGAAACAAAATACGACCTCCCTGTCATGTGGATAGTGAAAGAATATTGTGAACCTTTGAGCAGTTTTAGGGGATGATGGGGAGAAAGTAGCATCCTTGCACTGTGATATTTTTGGATGTCTGGTGCAGGGCTGTAGCGGATGAGATAGATAAGGAGGCCACATAATGATCGATGGTTGGAGGCTGGCTTCATCATGTGGGGTTGTGTCAGGCAGGATGTGGATATATCTTACGATCTGATGCACTGGTTGAGGAAGCAGGAAGAGTGTATCAAATCAGGGATGTAACTAGTAGTTATTTCCATTTTTTATTTAACTCTTCATTTTTTTTAAAACCGCCTTTCAAATCTCAATTTTTTCTTTTTCAAAATCTTCGGTCCCTTTTCACGTCCTCGCAACTGTAAATTTCGCCACCTTTTCCCCTAAAGATTAACACTGCGTTTTTTTGGAAAAGTCTCGCAAGTGTGCTCGAATTTAAATCTTTTATATGAAAGCACAATTTTTTCTTGGAATCAGAAAATCCCGTTTTTTTGACAAACATGCATCAAATATTAAATTTCTTAAGCCAGGGAATTTAAAACTGGTCAAGGAATGTCAGGGTAAACCTGAAAGAGTCAGGGAATTTGTGATGAACTAAAATTGAAGTATAGGGGTCATCCACAAATTACGTAAAGCGTCCCCCCCCCCCCTGTAAGATACCATAATACATGATCTTCCCCCTCGCCATACACGCATAATCTTATTAAGGTTATATAAACTCAGGGAATGAACATACATATCAATTCTGTGAATTAAATAAACTTGGGTCCATAATGAAATTATATTTAGAAAAAATGTGCTAATAACAAGTAGAGTTACAAACGTATAATTAAAAAATATATATATTTCACAACGAGAATTTATCTTGTGGTTAAAAATGTTATTATTTCGTTAATAATTGAACGATTATCATGAAGACACTCTTTTTTGTGGAAAATTCAACTATTTTGTTGAAAATTCATCTTTTTTTGTTGAAAATTCAACTGTTTTGCAGAAGATTAATCTTGTTGGCATGAAAATGCAACATTGTGGATGCATTTTTTTGCTCTATTGACTAAAAGAACTCTTTTGTTGAAAATTCGTCTTCGTGTTTTAGAAATTCGTCTGTTGTCGTAAAAATTTCATGTTTTTTGGCTAAAAATGCAATTGTTTCGTTCACCTTTTTATTATATTTAACTGTGACATTTTTTGTTGATTATTCATCTTTTTTGGCTGTTGATTCATTTTATTTAAAGCTTCACTTCCTTTGTTGATAATTCACTATTATTTTGAAAATTCGTTTCTTTTTTTGGTTAAAAATTAATTTTTTAAACTGAAAATATAACTTCTATTTTAGCCCTGCTTGGTTCAAATTGAACTAAATTATGTTCATTTTTCCCGGTAAAAAGAGACCGTATTTTGTTTCAAATTAGGTTGATTTGGCTTCATTTTGAACACCTTTCATGTAGATTTAGAACAAAGTAACCTAAGAAATTAAATGTTAGTTTTTTATTTGAATTTCTTTATGAGACACTATTAACATTCTAAAAACTATTGAAATTTATTTTTAATTATCTAATCATACTGACAAAATTGAACCCTTTTATTTTAGCTTTATTTCAGCTTAGGCTGGTCGTATTTTTTTAAATAATATAAAAAACTTGTAATATTTGTGGGTATTATATTCAGGGAAATACTGAAATAAGATTCTAATGATTTTTGGGCGCTTGCTAGATTCTAGAATATTCTTTTTCTATAATCTAAATTCTAAAGAGCAGATGACAGGCACGTGCTGCGAAAAGCGTTTCGGGACGGTATCTGCTTCACCGCCCTTTTTTCCTTTTCACTCGGACCAGTTTCCTCCACCTTGGCCCCCTCAGTTCCCTCATTTTCTTTCCCAATAAGTGGGGATAGACTTTCTGCTTCCCGCCAAAGAAAAACTGGAAACAACCGGTGTGAACTGGTGCAGGCCAAACTAAAAATCCAACCAGTTGCACCCACGCCTTCCCTAAAGCTGTATCGTTCTGCCGAATTTTCCTGTTCGACAGCATGGCATTTTTCTCATTTCGAAGCATAATTGTCTACATCTACAAAATTCCAAATATGTATTTTGGTTTTAAACTTGTGCACGTATTTGTGAGAGGCGATTTTCGGATTTCGTGAAATATATTGTGTGTTTGTGAGTATAATTTTATATTTTTGCCGCGCGAAAGGATATTGATTTAAAAATAATGTAAAAATTGGTTATTATGTAAGATATAAATTTGGTAAAAAGGATTTTAATTTGAACAGAATTGATTTTTTTTCGTTTATTCAATCTTTGGAAAAATGTGATTTGTTTGTAATTTAGGGTACACATAATATTGCCCTTATTTTTTAAAGATAGCCTAGCCAATATTTTTCTATGCAGTGACCACACGTTTTTGATTAAAAGAAAGGAAAAGAAAAATTCTAGTCGACTATTGAGATTTTGTTTGTCTCAAGTCTGGAAATTCTGGACGAATATCCCTATCCGGTTTTAGAAAAGGAAAAGGTGCGAGTTTCCCCTAATCTGCAAAAGCTAGCTGCCGGAAAGGTAGGCGCTTGCGGCGCTTCTTTTCATTGAGGCTTTCGAATCCTTGGCACCCTCCGTCTTCTTCTTCTTCTTCTTCTTCTTCTTCTTCTTCTTCTTAGGTATCTCCGTCTCCCTTTTCGTCAAGGATCTAAGGAGGATTCAAATGTGCCTGAGAATGGTTTCATTGCCGACAGGTTTTGTCCCTTTTAAGGGATAGAAAAGACCATCTTTATAGATAATAGACTGCATCCTTCGTTCCTGGAAGTGCAATAGATTAAAGGAAAAAGAGACCGCATGACTTGCGTTTTATGAATTTTTGAGATATCTCTCAGACTTAGATTCCTTGAATGAAAGATTTTCGAAGAAATGAGAAAAAATATTTAGTGAAAAATCGAGAATTTTTTCTTCTTGCTTTATCGATTTAAAAATTGTTTTTATTTAATGCATTTGATCTTTTTGTGAGAATGCTTTTTGATTTTCTCTCTTCGGAATACATTTTTTACTTGCATGGTGGAAAATTTGTTGAGGAATTCCGAAAGTTTTTTTTTTTTCATATAAAATCTATAGAATCTTGACGGGAGAAGTTTAATCGTGTATACCGTATATGGTTGATCGCAAATTCAAAAACGATGAGGGGTTTTCTACAAATTTAGTCTCACTCGAAATTCAGTGAGCTGGAGACAAGATGCTAAGGTTGCCTCGAACAAGAACGAAAGTACAGTTTAGGGTTTCATTTCATACTTTCGAAATATATAAATATGTGAAATATATTAGTCATATTTGAGTAGAAAATCTTTGAATGATTAGAATTTCCTTATTACTCGAACGAAAACGCATTTTTATTTTCGGCTTTGTGTGTGTTTTTTTATTAGATAAAGGAAAATAGTTTTAAAGTGATTTGCTTCTATCAGTTTATCTTTAATAGACATAAATGTCGAGGTTTCACGTCTTACTTATTTGCGTTCGTAATCCGTATCGATAACGTAGTATCTTTTCCTGATTTGTAAAAATGGCACATTTTTACGGATGGAATTCTGAAGTAACTTTAAATCGTAGTAAATAACAAAATTGTACATATATTTTTACATGGCATAAGTTGAAATATATGTCCTCGACAACAATTATCCAAAAATATTTTTTAAAAGCGCTGTTTGTTAATGTACTCTGGTCACACTGAATGTCGCTATTTTAAAAATTTTACAACTCGAGTTTTCGAAAAGTTTCACGCTTATGAAGAAAAAAAGCTTTTTTCCGTAAATACCGACGTCTAAAATATGATAATGTAAAGCTAAAAGAATAATTTTGAGTTATCGTTTAAATAGAATTGACCGCACATACATACGCAAATTAAAAAAGTATTTCTACATATATTCCTCATATCAGAATTGCATGAAAAACTATTTAAAAAATCAACTTTGAAAATTCTACTTCTTTCACAGATAGAAAAGGTAGGTAGGTCAGGCAATTCCTATAAGAGGCACTCTGAATAACTGTCAAGGATAATAAATAAAAAATTTTTGAACTTCAATTTGAAATTGTTTTATTCCTCTGATGGCAAGATTATGCTTTTAGCCTATATTTCTATTTCTTTTCTTTTTGCTGTGGCTTCCACCTGTCGATTATATTTTTGGTTAAAAATTTGTATTATTTGGTTCAATATTCAACAATTTTGTTAAAAAGTCATCATTTTTAGTTGACAATTCAACTGTAAAAGTGCAACTGTTTGGTTGAAATTTAATCTTCTTCGGCAGAGGATTCAACTATTTTGTTTAAAATTCGTCGTTCTTGGTTGAAAGTTGAACCACTTTGTTAAAAAATCTTTTTGTTTTGCTGAAGATTCATCTCTTTGGTTCAAGAGTAATTTTTTAAATAATAATTAATTTTTTACTAAACATTTGACTATTCCAGTTGAAAATAAATCAGTCTAGTTGAAAATTAATCTCTCCGGTTAAAACTTGAACTAGTTTGTTGAAAATTGATATTTTTATGTTAAAAAATTCAACTACTTGAGTAAAAGTTGAACTACTTTATTACAAATATATTTTTTTGTTTGAAGGTTCATCTCTTTGATTGGAAATTCAACTTTTTTCTTGAAAATTTGTCTTTTTGGTTCGAAAATTCCCCATTTTTGTTCAAAATTTATCGCTTTGGTGGAAAATATGACTTCTTGGTAGAAAATTACTCTTTAGTTGAAACTTCGTCTTTTTGGTTTTAAAATTCATCTCTTGGTAGAAATTTCATCTTTTTTGGTTGGAATATCAACTATTACATTGTTTGTTAAGATTTTATCTTCGTAAATCGAAAATTGAAATATTTACTATTGCATTTTTCGTGAAAATTTGGTGGATTCATCTTTTTGTTTAAAATTCGCCCTTTCGGGTTGAAAATTCAAATATTCGGGTTGAAAATTAAACTTAATGAAAAAATGTTTTTTTTTTGCTTGTAAATTTAACTATTTGTTTGAAAATGCAACTGTTTTTGGTTAAAGTTTAATCTTCTTTTATTAAAAATTCTACTATTAGGTTGACAATTAACTATTTTTTCAAAATTCGTTTCTTTAAAATTCAACTGCTTGGTTAGACCTGCAACTGTTTGTTTAAAAAGTTAATTTTGTCAACAGAAATTTAACTATATGGTTAAAAATGTAGCGGTTTTTTTTTAAATTAAATATAATCTTTTTTTTTTAAATCTATCTTTGTAGGTAGAAAATTCAACTATTTTTTTACAAGTTAAACTATTTTGTTGGTAATTTTATCATTTCGTTGAAAATTCTATTTATTTGTTTCGTTCAAAATTCATCCTTCTGGATTAAAAATTATTTCTTTTTGAAATTAAACTGTCTTCTAAAAAATTCCATCATTTGGTTAAAAATTCACAAATAAGTTAACAACTTTTGTTCAAAACTTATCCCTTTTGGTTAAAAAATGCAACTGTTTTCGTAGAAAATTCGTCCCTTTGGATTGAATTCATTTTTTATTGTTGTTGAAATAAAGAAATAAATTTGAGATTTTTAAATGAGGGGCTGATAGCAAAAGCGGAGTAGAAAAATCGTCGGAGCAGAAACGATTTAAGAACGATACGGGCAAAAACGAGTTAAAAAGAAACAAGAATAACATAGATTATATTATAATCTATCATTGTATTACACTTTTATGTTATATACGATACAATCCTCATTATTCTTGATTCTTTTTAACTCGTTTTTGCCCTCATTATTCTTAACTCGTTTTCACTCCGACGACTTTTCTACTCCGCTTTTGCTATCAGCCCCTCAAATTGCAATATTAAATTTTATTGTTTTATTTCGTTGATAAACAATTCTATTGTAAAAATTTTACAAGATTGAAATGTTGGTCTTCGAATATTAATGGTCAGGAAAAATGCAAGAAAGGTCCGGGAAAAGTCTGGGAATTTTAAAAATTAAGTTTTTCGGCCACCCTGAATACACCTCCCAGAATTGAAAACTTATTAGCATTTTATTATAATTTATATTAAAAGGTTACAATTTTAAACATGATAAATAGGATAGAATATAAATATTTTCTGGATTTTTGATTAGCATTTTCTTTAGTTTTGCAAAATTATAAAGAATTAAAATACGTTTGTAATTAAAATACGACTGTTTTATTTTCAGAACCATCAATTAGGTTGGACTTGGTTGAACAGCTTCCACATGTGGTGATAATGTGTCAGGAAACGCCCCATCTTTTTGGGGACGTTGTATCTCGCTATATACTTGGGATCATCCTGAAATATCTCCGTGACTCCGATAACCAGGTATTGGATTTGTAAAAATTTCCCCTTCGATTTACTACCTTTTTTAAGTTTATGCTATACATTCATTTTCTTTAAATAAGAAAACATTCTTTCTTTGGAATACAATATGATGTTTCCAAGTTTGAATTTTCACAAAGTTTTGAATAATTTAAATCTGTTTCAGGTGCGACAGACTGCACAAGCAGCCCTGATTGCTATAGTAGAACGAGGAATTCTGAGCAAAAAACAACTAGAATATGAAATCTGTCCTGTGATTCTGAAGATGACCTACATGCAAATCGAGTTTCTCAATACAGCGATAGTTGTAAGTTGATTTTTCTCCAATCCTCTTTTTATTGAGTAATTTCCTGTTTTTCTTAAATATATTTAACGTAACTTCTTTCTCTACTAAAATGATTCGTCAAGTAATTTTCAAAAGCAAATAAGACTCATATATATCATACGTTAGAGACAAAGGTTAATTTGATAAAGGTAAGAATTTTAGAGATTTGCGAAAAAGACAAGAAAGAGCCTTTGCGGATTCCGGGTGAAAGACATGGGTAGTGAGATGTTCACGAGCAATCGCGTCTCACTACCTTGTCTTTCATGCGGCGTTCGCCTACCTTCAACTTGACATCTTGATTCACCAAGAAAGATCGTACTACCTTACATAAAAGAGTAATGATTCTCTGAAGATAAAAATAAAATGATGAAAAGCATATTCCGGATAAGAGATACTCTAGAAAAACAGATGTTTTTCACCTCGCTTAGATGGAACTCGAGGAAGCAAATGATGAGAAACTGGAGAAAGAATCTTGAGAGAAAGAATCTCTGTAGAAGAATGTAGGAAGTGAACTCCTCAACGTACAGGAGTTGCGGGCATGCTTTTACCATCAAAGTTGGTTTGTCATAGAGATAGACTATCACAGCCAGCTTTGATGAGCAAAATTGTGTCCGATTTCACCGAGTTGTGTGCTTTTAATGACAAGTCGGAGAGTGAGAGAGCGAGGACAAAATTAATCGAGAGAAAGAGAGAGAGAGAGATAGAAAGAGTAAAATACGCAGGGAAGAGGCAGCCAAAAGTACTTTTGCGGTCCGAAACATCAAATTGGTTGTGGAATGTTTCGAGTCATATCACAGCCACTTTGATGAGCTTGGCCCGCAGAATTGATCGTCACGTTCTTGGATAGTACGCGGATAATTTGACATCGTGAAAAATAATCTCCCTAATCTACATTTTGGGTTTTTACTACTTGCTGCTCAACTTCTCGCTTTGTATGTATTAATTCTTTGTTACAAGCTTGATTTCAGATAGTTACCAGAGGGAGTTCGATTTGCAGAAAACATTGGATCGCGATCCAATCGTCAAATTGGTTGTGGCGTGTTGCTTTTGACATTCATATCACAGCCATTTTTGACGAGTTGGGTTGCCGTTTTTCTCATCAGTTTGAAGACTCAGAAAGAGCAGATCAGGCCGAAGAAAAATTAATAAAGGATGGCTGCGTCGCTCACAAAGTGGCTGTTGTATGTTGATTCCAAGTTTTCATATCACAGCCAGCTTTGATGAGCGCTGCGACATCTCCACCTACAATCTTTTTCATCGACATTTGTCCTTTTTGTGGATAATTTTCTAATGATTGGCACATCCACTCTTGGATATTCTTTTACATAAGAGTTGATAAATTCTTCAGTTTTTTGAAAACATATTTTCAGAAAAATCTTTCCCTCGACTGTATGGTTGTGGTGTGACACTTGGAGTGTACAAAGGCAAGATCGATTGTTCCACCCGTCAGAGTGGCTGTGATGTGGTATCTCGACTCATATCACAGCCAGCTTTGATGAGCGGAACGGTACGATAAAAATTTTCTGCATGGACAATACTATTTTCTTCAATTTCAAACTTGTTTTTCTTTTGCATACTCTTATTGAGAAAATATTCGGCGTTAATATTAAATCATTTAAATAGAAATTTCAATATCTACTTTTCTATAAAAAATATTTTTCGTCTCAAACATGTATATTTTGAACTTTGACTCTTAAGAAAGTTATTTTTCATTGGGAACTTTTAGAAAAATATATATATTTTTTTCAACCTGCAGCTCATAAGCAAACTGGGACCATATATGGGAAGTGAACTCTTAGAGAGGGTTTTACTGGACAGATATCTGGTTCTCTGCGAGGATGACAAATTCTTTGTCAGGAAGGTTTGCGCCTCTTACTTAGGCGAGATATGTGCGGCCATTACGAAAACAGTGGTTTATAAAAAATTAGTAAGTATAAATCACATTTTATGAGAGAAATTAATCACCTTACATTGAAGAAACTGCAGGTGTTTACTGGACCGAGAAAATTGCGAAATGAAATTAAATGTTCTTACACAACAAAATCTATTCAATTATTTTTAATTCAATGTTACTTGAAATCACTTGAAATTGCATTTATGAGTTTCAGTGAATGTCGAAATTCATTAAAATAGCTACGATTTCAATTTCAAATTGAATTTTTAAAGCCTCGGATTTGAAAGAACTTCAATATTTTAAGGACTTCAATTTAAAAATATTCAAGATTGAAGAATTAGAAACCGAAAAAAATTGTACAATGACCAATTCCATTTCAAATCAGGCAAAATTTCAAGAAAATTCTAGGTCATGGTGTCAGAATGATTTGGTATTTAAATGTATCATTATGTGGAGAAAATAAAGGAACCCGTATTTCGCAGTTTATTTCTTTTATTTTTTACAATCGTTCGAAGATTACCTGCGAATTATCAAAAATTGGCACATAACGATCGTAGTTATTTGGAATTTTTTTTTATTCGCCGTGGGAATTGTTTCTCTTTTAAATGATCCCCCCAAAAAAATTAATTTTCAAATTACAAACTGGCGGCTGTTTTTCTAAAATTCTTGAAAGTGGACTTTCTTAAAAATCCAACTTGATTTTTTTTGAATAGCTGTCAAAATATACTACATATCTCTTTTGAATGTTGTTCATGGTAAGCTAGTGCTTCACATTAAAAAAAAATTATTTCGGTTAAATCGAATAATTGCAATTTTATTGGAAAGAACAAAGGTACAACAAAATTTTAGATAAAAGTTTACACATCTAGAAAAGTTTTACTAAAAATATTTCTTGCTCTTTTTGATATTTTGCATAGTTTTCATTAAGAAATGAAAATCATATTTGAAGAAAAAAATTTTCCTGGGCTAAAAAATGGGATAGTCCCTATAAAACTGACTTTCTCATATAAGCAGAAACTGTAAACAAAATATAAGAAAAAATAAGAAAGATGGGGCTTCCCAAAAAATCTGCTGTATTTTTTCATCGAATTTTTAAAAGCTGAAAAAAATATATTTTCAGGAGGAACCCACCTTTTTATTTTTTCCAATATTCATACAAAGTGTCTGCTAATAAAAAAGGCATCATATTAGTTTTATATAGGCTAATTCATTTTTAAAGCCGGTAAATTTGTTTCAAACATAATTTTTCATTTCTTCTTGTAAACGATGCAAGATATCATAAAAGATTAAGAGTTGTGTTTTCCAAACTTTTCAAGATGTTTCGACTTGTGTGAAGATTTTTTGTGCCTTTCGTTGTCTGAAAGAAAAATGCAAAAATTCGATTTTTCAGAAATATATATTTTTTTTTAATTTGAAGCAGTGACCTAACAAAACTAACGAGAAATAAAGTTCATATTGCCAGATATTCTAAAAAAAAAATGTTAAGTGAAGATATTGAAAAAGTACACTTACAAGAATGTTAGAAAAACGGTCGCCATTATGTCATTTTAAAATTAAATTTTTTTGGATCGACTAAAAGAGAAGGAATTCCCATGTCGAATAAAAAATAAAATCTCAAATACCTACACGCTTTCAGAAAATATTGCATTTTGAAAAAACTTTAGTCAGATTTTGAGAATTCGCGAGTAATCTTCGAATGCTTGTAAGAAATCAAAACATTGTGATTAAACTGAAATAATCCTTCCTTTATTTTCACTAAAATATATATATATATATATATATATCTAAATACCAAATCATTCTGACAACCTAAGCTGGACCTTTCTCTGATTTAAATTGGAATTGGTCCAATTTCGTTTAAATTTTAAAGCTTACGCGATTTTATAAATTTTTAATTATTCATAAGTCCAAAATCGAATTAAGGTAAATGCACTAGTAATCGTCACTTTAAGCCAAATTGGAAATTAAAAATGCTTATAATTGTATTTAAAACACAATTCTTATTTTCACAAAGGGCTTAACCGTTTAATTAAAAATGTTTATTCTCCATCTTGTCTGAAATGACGTTAAAATATTTTCTGTATAGGAGAATATAACTTTGCTCGATATTGTAGATTTCCATGTTATGTGTGGAATTCTCTTCTTGATTCGTTACCTTCTCCGATGATAATACAGATTTCTATTAACTATCATATTTTTCGTTGGGAATAAATCTTTTTTATTGAAAATTCAACTACATGGTTGAAAGTTGAACTTCTTTGTCAAAAATTAATTTTTTTTTAAAGATTTATCATTTTAGTTGAAAATTTAAATATTTTGTGAAAGTTTAATTATTTTGTTTAAGATTCAACTCCTTTGTTGGAAATTTAATTATATTTGTTGAAAATGTAAATGTTTTGTTAAACATTCTTCTTTTTGGATAAAAATGTCATCCTTTTGGATTGAAAATTCAACTGCCTTCTAAAAAGTTTGTTTTCCTGGAATAAAAATCGAACTATTTAGTTGAAAATTCATCTTTTCAGGTTGAAAATCCAAATATTTCGTAAAATTATGATTATTTTGTTTAAGATTCAACTCCTTTGTTGGAAATTTCATTATATTGTTCAAAATTAAACTGTTTTGTTAAACATTCTTCTCTTTGGATAAAAAGGTCGTCCTTTTGGGTGGAAAATTTATCTGCTTTCTAAAAAGTTTGTTTTCCTGGAATAAAAATTGAACTATTTAGTTGATAATTTATCTTTGTAGGTTGAAAATTCAAGTCCTTGGTTAAAAAATCAACTATTTTGTTGAAAATTCATGCCTTTTGCTTGAAAGTTCTACTATTTGGTTGTAAATTCAACTGTTTGGTTGAAGATTATGTTTTTGTTTCTGATTCAATTATTTGTCGAAAATTAATCTTTATATTTCGAAAATTCAACTATTTTGTTAAAAAATTACCTTTTTTGTTGGAAAATTTAAGTGCTTTGTTGAAAATTCGTCTTTTTGAATTAAAAATTAATCTTTTCATTTTTTTTTAGAAAAGCTCTTGGTTGAAAACTCATTCATATGGATTGAAAATTCAACTTTTTTCTGAAAAAGTTTTTTTTTTTGGCTTTAAAATTTGACCATGTGATTGAAAATTCGTCTTCGAATATTGAAAATTCAACTATATGGTCAAAATTTCGCCCCTTTTGCTTGAAAGTCCAAATATTTAATTGAACATGCAATTATTTGGTATAAAATGGAAAAAGTTTTGAAAAAAGCGTGGAGTAGTTTTTGAAAGTTCCCTTATTTTTTACTCTCTATTCGCTATTTACTATTCATAAAAATATCAAACGTTACATAAATGTTACGTAACGGTGACATAACTTTCATATAACTGCGATGTAATTTTAATGTAACATTTACGTATCGATAATAAAGACACTATATGAATATAATCTAACACTTCTGTAATCGATATTCTTGTTATTTTTTATTTTTTAGTACTACGTAGACGAATGTACACAAAATCCTTGTAAAAATGGAGGGAGTTGCAAAAGTACAGAATCAGATTTCATTTGTATTTGTAAAGAGGGTTATGAAGGTGCGTTAATATTTTGAAATTCATTACGTTTTGTAAAGAAGATTATTTTGATTGGCATTCGGGATTAAAATTTTCGAAAAAAATCAATTTTCTAAAAAAAACCTGAACTCAGAACAAAACATAAAAATTATAGTTCCCAATGCCAATTAAAAAAAAACTTCTTTATAATTATGATGCTTGGGTCAATTAAAAACGATATCTTTCGAAGAACCAGAAATGATGTCATTTAACTTCATTACGTTTGTTTGAATTATATTTTGAATTTATTATACGATATTTATTCGAATTTCTTGCTCTATTTTTGTGTGTGGAGATTTCCAGGTGAATTTTGCGAGATAAAATCATCAAATTATTGTGATCCTTCACCATGTGAGGAAGGCTCAACATGTATCGCCATAAACGGCACATGGCAGTGTTTGTGCAAACAGGGCTTCTTGGGTCGATATTGCAATTTACTGCCTTGTGATTGGACCCCATGCCACCCTAATTCAATTTGCGTTAATATTGAACAGCCTCAAGTTACCACACTAAGTTACAGGCACGTAAACTTAATTTTCTTGGTTGAAAATCACAGTTAAATTTTTAATATTACTTTTTGTATACCAATGACATAACATATATGTAACATTCATATAACATATATGTAACATATATACAACATTTATATGACATATATGTAACATTTATATCACACTTATATAACATATATGTAACATTTGTATCACACTTATATAACATGTATGTAACATTTATATAACACTCCTATAACATATATGGAACCTTTATGTGACATTTATATGCAACATATAAGAAACACAAACGTAACATGTATGTAGCATTTAGGTAACATTCATGTAACATATATGTCACATTTATGTAACATATATGTAACATATATGTAACCTTTATGTAACATGTATGTGACATTATGTAACATTTATGTAACACATGTGTAACATTATGTAATATTTATGTAACATATGTGTAAAATTTATGTAACATATTTGTAACATTTATGTAACATATATATAACATCTATGTAACATATATGCCACATTTGTGTAACATATGCTACATTTATATAATAATTATGTAACATATATGTAGAAATTATGTAACGTATATGTAATATATATGTAATAATTGCGTAACAGTTATGTAACAGTAGTGCATAAATTTCGTTACAATTTAAAACTCGTTTTTAATTTTTAGTTAACGAATTATGTAAAAATGACGTAACATATAAGTCACATGTATACAACATATATGTTATGTATATGTAACATCAGTATTGCATATATGTAACATTTATATAACATATATGTAACATTTATGTAACATAGATGCAACATTTATGTAGCATATATGTAACATTTATGTAACATTTTTATAACATATATGTAACATTCATGTAACATTTATGTAACATATATGTAACATTTAGTCACATTTTTTAATATATATTTAACATTCATTTAACATATATGTCACATTTATGTAGCATGTATGTAACAATAATAATATATTTTATATGTATGTGTAGCAATTATGTAACGTATATGTAACATATATGTAAGATATATACCAAATTTATATAACATATTTGTAACATTGATAAAACATATGAAATATATATGTAACATATAAGAAACATATGAAACATTTATGCAACATGTGTAACATTTATGTAACATATGTGTAACAATTATGTTATACACAAATATGTGTGTAACATATATGTAACATTTATGTAACACTTATAACAAATTCATGTAACATTTACGCAACAATTAGGTAACAAATATGTAAAGTATATGTAACAAATATGTAGCGTATATGTAACATATATGTAACATTTATGTAACATATATGCAAAATATATGTAACAATCACGTAAAATGTATATTTTTGCAGATGTGAATGTCCTGATGGCTACACGGGAAAAGACTGCACAACAAGAATAGATTACTGCAAACATTTACCATGCAAAAATGGTGGTACTTGCGTTAATGATCTTTTGAATTTTTCTTGCAAGTGCCCTCAAACATTTACAGGACATTATTGTGAAACTGGTAAGTGAAAGTAATTAAAATTATTTTTTTTATTTTATGAAATTGAAGTTGAAGAGAAACATATGTCAATTTGTATAAAAATTATATGGTTAGAATTCATTTATAATAAAACACTATCTTTTTGCAGAATTGTCATCCAATTATATAATGCATTTTAAAAAATCAGGAACTACCGATTATGTGAAAATGACGAGTTCAGAAAAAAATATTTCAGAGGTGGAATACATTTTTAATCATTATTAACATTTTTGTGGCAATTGTTAATTTAATTCTTAATATTAATTTTCAGTTAAGTATTTGTCTTTGGCTGCAGTCTCTGGACAAATTCAATTATGGAACTGTTTTGTCTTATGCAAATAAAATGTATGACAATGCGTTTACCCTTACTGATTATAATGGGTACGTAATTATAATTGTAAATTAATAGTTATAGACTAGTTACATAAAAGGTGAACTTATCCGTTTTTTTAACCGCTTAAGCAAGTTGATGAATGCTTACGTGAATATAACGTAACTGTAACATAAATGTTATGTAACTATTAAATTGAATAGATGAATTCATAAGCAGAAGAGACGAGATTTTAACCATATAATTGAATTTTTAATTTTGAGATACGAATTTTCAACCAAATGTTCGAATTTTCGAGCTAAAAAAATTGTTGTTAGAAGATAGTTGAATTTTCAAACAAATTAAATTAATTTTTAACCAAGAACTTTTCTACTAAAAAATATGAATTTTGAATCCAACAAAGATGAATTTTTAATCCAAAAAAAAGGTTTTTCAAAAAAGCTGTTGAATTTTCGAATACAAAGGTTGATTTTTCAACAAAATAGTTATATTAAAAAAAATTCAATTTTCAAACAAATAACTGAATTTTTTACCACATAGTTGAATTTTCGAACTATAAAGATGTATTTTTGACCTATTCAACTTTTAACAAAGTAGTAGAATTTCTAATAAGAAAGATTAATTCTCAACGAAAAATATAACAGTTGATATTTCATTCAAAAAATATTGTTATTTTAAATAAAAAACAGGCAACCCGAAAATATGATTTTTTACCCAAAAAGTTAATTTTGAACTAAATAGATGAATTTTCTACCAAATATTAGAATTTTCACCTGAACAAGATGAATTTTCAACAAAACAGTTGAATTTTTAAACCAAATATTTAAATTTTTAACTAAAAATTATCAATTTTGAACCAAAAATGGAATAGTAAAATTTGCAATAAATAAGATTGATTTTTAACAACAACAAAAAACACGAATTTTCTACAAAATAGTGCAATTTTCAACCAAAGAGATGGGTCCTTAACTAATAAAATGAATTCTTAACAAAGGAGTTTCACTTTTGAACAAGTATAGTTGAATATTCAATCAAGAAGATTAATTTTCCAACAGAAAAACAAATAATTTCACAACAAAATACATACATTTTCATACAAATTGTTGAATTTTCAAGTAAAAACAAACTAATAAAATAAATATTTAACAAAGAAGTAGTTAAACTTTCAACCAAGCAGTTAAATGTTCAATCAAGAAGATTTAATTTTCAACAAGAAAGACGACTTTCCAACAAAATACATAAATTTTCACCAATAATGAAATAGTTAAATTTTTAACCAATAATGAAATGTTTTTAATTTTCCGTGAAGAACATTAATTTTAAGTTGAGAAAATTAATTTTGAACTTGAAAATACTGAATGTTCAATCATCAATTATATAGTAGAACTCGTGACCAAAAAAAATTTTTAAGAAAAATGATAGGATTTTCTTATTGAGTTCTATTCATTTAGTTTGAATTTAGCCGAAGAAACGAAAAAAAAGGGGAAGTTTTCTGATGAAAAATATTTTGCAAAAAAGTACAACAAACTAAAACCATTTTCACAGGAATCTGCAAATAAATACAATAAATTACAACCAAAATTACAGGAAAGCACAACTTTTTTCTATTATTTGGACGAATTTTGTACTTTCTTTGTATTTTTTTTGTATATTACTGTATTCGATTGTAGGTTTAATTTTTCTACTAGAATTTATAACTACAAAAATCTACAGGAATTTACAGGGTTTTCAGCCAAAATGTTGTTCTTTTTCGACTTAGGATGACAAATAATTAGAATATTGCAATAAGATAAGTTATAATTAAGATGTGTACATGATTACTATCACAAAAAAGCTTCTATGTTTAAACTTCGAAGGAATAGTAGAATATTAAAAGACAATAATGAATAATCGTTATTTAACAAAAAAAAGCCTTAAGTTTGATTTTTTTTCTTCAAATATATAGTAATCGATTGTACACCATGTTATGTCATTTAAAATTATGTTAATGCAATGTTTTTAATATTTGTCACCCTAGGTCGAAAAAGAACAACTTTTTAACTACAAATAAAAATTGAACAGTTTCGCACTCTTGAAGATAATTTTTTTTTTTATTTGAAGTTATAAAAACTTAACTGCAAATTAAAACAATCAAAGTGTCTGAATTTGAAATTTTTAAAATTAAAGCTTATCATTTTTTTAATTCAAACGCTCAATAATTTATGCGTATAAAACGGAAGCTTTTAACACTTGTCAATTGAAGATTTTTGAATTAAAAGCCGTTAAAACAATTTTAAGCTAGAAACATTATTTTATGCATAGAAATTTGTTTTGAAATCTTTTTAAATATTCTATTAAAAATCTCTTCAGGAAAAGATCATTTAAAAATTTTACAGGAACCTAATAAAAATTTTGTTATTATCTTGGAACTCGAAATTTTCTGTGAATTTTTTAAAAAGCCTGCAAAATTAAAAGAATTACATCAAAATCTTCCTAATCCTTTTTTTTTAATTTTGGAATTTTTTAAATATTCTTTTTAAATTAATTTTCCAGATAAAAATCATTGTTTGTTTTTCTAGGAAGTTCGATAAAAAGTTTTTATTCTTTTGAAACCTTTCAAAATGCTTTTTTTCTTCGAAATCTTCAAAAATTTACATTTTGTTTGAAATGTTTTGAAATCTTTTCGAGTTTTAAATTACTTTGGAATCTTATAAAAACTTCTAAATATGTCTTAAACTTCATCGAATTTTTTGTAAATTAATAATGGTTCAATTGTTATTTATTAAGCAAAGATTTTATTGAATCTTTTTTAATTATTCTTTTAGATCAATCTTAAGAAATTTTTATTTTCTTGAAAAATTTAATGATCCTTGAAAAGCTTCAAAATTTTATTTCCAAATTTTCAAAAATCTACATTTAGTTTTTGTTTTTTAAATCTTTTCAAACTCGAAATTAAGTTTGGATCTTTCCAAAACTTTTAAATATCTCTTAAACTAACTCAAATTTCTTCCAAATTGATAATTGTATAATTGTTATTTATGCATTAAAATCCAATAATATTACATACACATTAAAAATTTGTTAAAATAGAACAATTAAAATTGTAACGTTCGAAGTTTAAACACATTTTCTTGATGAAATATATAACCACTGAGATAGCTGGAACATGATTGATCAGAAAATAATGTTTTCCAGTGGATAATTTCATTTGTTTATAATCTTGCTATTAAAAATATAAATATTTTATATTTATATTTTTCTGCAGCTATTTATTATAATTTAGAATTAATTTGAATGTTGTTTGATAAGAAAAACAATACTTCGAAAAAAATACAATTTGTTTCTTAGAATATTTATAATATTCATAATTGTTAACCAATAGTTATTTTCCATTCTGAATACTACTCCTATGATCTTAAACTGACTATTTATGTTCCTGAAGTGTATCTGCAATAATTCTGATAGACAGGTGTTTTCTTCGGAGAAAAAAGTAATATTCGTAAAATTTATAATTTTGACGTTCTATTTGTTTAAATGATAAATTCCACAGAGAGAAATTAAAAAATTGTGCCTGAATTTTTTCTGCAGGAATTAATTATGTGCATTTAAAAAAAAACATCAAAATCGGTCAAGAATTGTAGGCTACATTGGATTATGAACTATTGCGTAAATATTATATAACCGCTATGTAACTATTGTGTATCTGTTACATAACCGCTATGTCGCTATAACGTAACTGTTACATAACTTACATCTAACTAATAAAATAACACAAGATCGAAAAGTGAAAATGTATCCCAATTTTTTTTAAAGATTCGTTTTGTATGTAAATGGAGAAAATACCATCACAGATATCACAGCAAACGACGGTTATTGGCACTTTTTGTGTGTCACGTGGGAGTCACAATTTGGCACATGGAACGTTTATGTTGATGGAAATCTCAAAGATAATGGCACGTCACTGTCAAATAAAAGTGAAATAAAAGGTTTTAAAATATTTATTGAAATTTTGTTATATAGTTAATAATAATTTATAAAAATAACTAATAATGAATTAAAAATATTTTGCTTATCAGGTAATGGAATATTAATAGTGGGTCAAGAACAGGACAAATTCGGCGGAGATTTTTCTGAATCAGAATCGTTTATTGGAAAAATAACTTTATTAAATATTTGGGATTCGGTTTTGGATAGCCAAACTATCCAAACTTTTAGCTCTTCCTGTGAAAATTATTTTGGATCTTTATTCGCCTGGGTTCGAATGCAGGAGAACATTCATGGCAATATCGAGGTATTAATTAATTAATGATTAAAGTGACACCATCTTAATTATTAATAATTACTTGAGGCAAATAATTAACATATAAATAAAACTTTTTGTAAACAACTATCTTAACTAGTTCAATTACATTGTAATTATTATTATTTATCCAATATTATATATTATTTATCCAATATTATATGTTATTTTTTCAGATTTTAGAAAGTCCATTTTGCCAAGGTTGTCCTCCATTAAATGTTCCATTTAGAGGAAATTTGAGCCTGAGTGAAGATAAATTGGAAGCGACTTACACCTGTGATGTTGGTTACCTTGTAAAAATTGGACGAATTGAGCAAAAAAGTTTGAAAAGAAAATGTCTTTTGCAAGGCCAATGGGAGGGACATTACACACCGACTTGCACGAGTAAGTTTTTATTTATTTTTTAACTAAATTTTTATTTCAGTTATTAGCTTTCGTAGCCCCGGGCGGAAACCTTTATAGTTTCGATCCAGGGAGGGGAAGTAGGGGTAATTGGGGAGACATTTTGGGAGATGGAGTGGGGGAAATGAGGGAGGTAAAGTAGAGGAAATGGTAGGAGGAGTAGTAGGGAAAGTCGGGAAAAGATGGTAGAAGAAATAGAGGAAAGTATGGGAGAAGTAGGGTAATTGAGGGAAAATTATGGGAGAAAAAGTAGGGTAGGTGAGGGGAAAAGAGGGGAGATTAAGTAGAAGTGATGGAAAATAAGGGGAAATGAGGGAAGGGGAAGTAGAGGAAGTTTGGGGAGGGGAAATGAGGCGAAATGAGGGAGGAATGAGGGTAGCGGAGGTAGGAGAAGTGGTGGGAAATGAGAAAAGGGGGAGTATGAGAAGTGATAGGAGAAGTGAATAAAGTGGAAATTATGGCGGTAGAGGAAGTGAGGGGATATGAGGGGTTAGGAAGTAAGTGGAGATGTGGGATGGGGAAGTTATGGAAGGAGAAATGAAGGGGAATGAGGGTAGTGGGAGTATAGGATGTGATGGGAGGGGAACTAGGGGAAGTGAGGAAAGTGGAAATGATGGCGGTAGAGGAAGTGAGGAGAGGAGGAATGAGGGTAGTGGAAGTAGGAGAAGTGGTGGGAAGTGAGGAGGGGGAGATAAGGGGAAGTGAGGGAAGGAGAAATGAGGCGAAATGATAAGGGAATAGGGGTAGTGGAAGTAAGAAAAGTGGTAGAAAATGAGTTAAGTGGGTGTGGAAAGTAATCAGAGGAGAACTAGGTGAAGTAGAAATGATGAAGGTAGAGGAAGTGAGGTGAAATGAGGGGTTAGGAAGTAAATGGGAATGTGGGGTGGGTAAATAGGGGAAGTGAGGAGCAGAGAAATCAGGAGAAATGAGGGAGGAATTATGGTAGCGGAAGTAGAAGAAGTGGTGGGAAATGAGGGGAGGAGGAGTATAGGAAGTGATGAGAGGGGAACTAGGGGAATTGAGGAAAGTGGAAATGATTGCGGTAGAGCAAGTGAGGGAAAATGAGGGTAGGGGAAGTAGGCAAAGTGAGGGAAGAAAGGAAGAGAAGGATTAAGAGAAGCGATTGGAAATGAGGGATGTGGTGGGAAATGAGGGGAGGATGAGTATAGGAAGTGATGAGAGGGGAACTAGGGGAATTGAGGGAAGTGGAAATGATGGCTAGAAAAGAGGAGAAGGATTAAGAGAAGCAATTGGAAATAAGGGGAGGAGGAGTAGAGGAAGTTATGGTAATGAGGGGGAACTGAGAGGGGAATGAGGGTAGCGGAAGTAGAAGAAGTGGTGGGAAATGAGGAGAGGGAAGTGGAAATTATGGCGGTAGAGGAAGTGAGGGAAAATGAGGGTAGGGGAAGTAGGGTAAGTGAGGGAAGAAAAGAAGAGAAGGATTAAAAGAAGCGATTGGAAATGAAAGTTGTGGTGGGAAATGAGGGGAGGAGGAGTATAGGAAGTGACGACAGGGGAACTAGGGGAATTGAGGAAAGTGGAAATGATGGCGGTAGAGGAAGTAAGGGAAAATGAGGGTAGGGGAAGTAGGGTAAGTGAGGGAAGAAGAGAGGAGAAGGATTAAGAGAAGCGATTGGAAATTAGGGGAGGGGAAGTAGAGGAAGTTATGGTAATAAGGAGGAAATGAGAGGGGAATGAGGGTAGCGGAAGTAGAAGAAGTGGTGGGAAATGAGGAGAGGGAAGTGGAAATGATTGCGGTGGAGGAAGTGAAGGAAAATGAGGGGTTAGGAAGTAAGTGGAAATGTGTGTTGGGGAAGTAGGGGAATGGGAGCGTTGGCTGGGAAAGTGAAGAGAGCGAGAAGTAGATGAGGAAGTAGTTGAAGAAGGGAGGGGGAAACAAAGGATGTAGTGTGGGGAGGGGAAGTAGGCGAATATAGAGGAAGTAGGGGAAGGGAAGTATAGGAGGGGGAAATTTGAACGATTCAATTAACGTCTTAATAGGCTACGAAACCTTTTTTTGTAGATGCTGAATTATAAATTATTTCACTCATTAAAAATGAATTATATTAAATTTTCTAAAGGGGTAAAATGTCGATTTCCTGGATATTTTCCAAGAGGTTTTATAAAGGGTAGATCGTACTACTTTGGAGACGAAATCCACTACTTTTGTAACGAAGGTTACGAGTTAAGAGGAAATCTTCACAGAACTTGTAATGCCGATGGGAAATGGAGTAGTCAGCAGCCATTCTGCATTGGTATTTAATAAAATAATTAATAATAAATTAATCTGAATTAATTCGTTAATAATAATAATTTTTAATTTCAAGGCTATTTAAAATCTGAAGAACTTTAAATAAAAAATTAATTGATTAATAAAAAAAATTTCAACAGGAGTGACGTGTAAAAATCTGTTGGCTCCACAACATGGAGATATTGAATATATAATCGAAGAACATGACAGGGAAGATACAACAGTTCTCCAGGTATTTTTTATCAATATAATTTTTTTCAATATGAATTTAAAAAATAAAAAAGATGAAAGCTATACAAATTATTAGTGATTTCTATTTTTAGGTGGGACAGCAATTGGAATTTAAATGCGATTCTGGATTTCGGTTGGTTGGGGAAAAGATTTTAACTTGTATGGAATCTGGAATCTGGGACCATGATATTCCCATCTGCAGTACATTTGGTTGTTCCTCTCCAAAAATGTACGACATTTTAAATGCAAGAAAATTATATTAATGATAAATTAATGTTACATGAAATGTTATATAACTGTTACATGCATGTTACATTTATTTTATATAACGGTTACATACATGTTATCTAAATGTTACAGCCACGTTATGTAAATGCTATATAACTGTTACATATATGTTACGTAAGTTTTATATAACTTTTACATATATGTTCAGTTAATATTATATAACTCGTACACAAGTTGCACGTAAATTTTATATAGCTGGCATTCACATATTACGTTGAAGTTTATAACTGTTATATAAATGCTATGTAAATTCTACATTATGTAACATTTATATTGAATTAATGTTACATTAGGTAAGATTCATGTTAAATTAATTTTAGTACCGGTTTATCCATTAGACAAAGTTTGGAAAATTCCTCGGGGTGCCACGCCGTAGGGGCGCCCCAAAGTAGAGGGAAATAAAAAAACGAGGTTCAAAATTAGTTTCAGAAGTTAATTCTTGACCGACTTTAGATTTTTCTTTGGGAAAAATTCTATATTTTAAAAGTTTATTCGTTTTGGAGGTTATAAAGATATAATTTTCTTCGGATTCTTGATAAAATATAAAAAGATTTTTGATGATTTCAGATATGTCAGATCGAAATTTCTACAAAAAAGTTTATTTTCCACAAAATTGTTGAATTTTCAATCAAAGAAGATTAATTTTTAACGAAAAATGTAAGGTGAAATTGATATTTCAATCGAAAAAGATTTTAATTTTAATTAAAAAACAGTTGAATTTATAAAAAAAAACGAATTTTCAACAAATTAGTTTAATTTTCAACAACAACAAAAACTCGAATTTCAGGGAGCTGTATTTTTAACCAAAAAAGGATAATTTTTTACAAAAGGAGAAGAATTTTCTACATAATAGTTTTATTTTTTAACCCGAATATATGAATTTTCAACTAAAAAGTTAATTTGAAACGAAATAGTTGAATTTTGAATAAAATAGATGAAGTTTTTACCAATAAGATTAATTTTTTACCAAAAAGACGATTTTTTTGCAAAATAGTTCAACTTTTAACCAAGTAGTTGAATTTCGAACCAAAAAGATGAATCCAAAGAAGATGAAATTTCCACAAAAAGAGATGAATTTTCAAAAATAGTTGAAAATAATTCAAAAAAATTGCCTGAAAACCTTGCATATTTTTTTCGAAATTTGTTGAAATCTTGAAAAATTAATTTCAAAAAATGTCATTTTAAATTTTACCATGAATCTTAACAAAAGCTTTTTATTATCTTGATACATTTATATCTATCTATATTTTGTTTCCAATTTTTTGAAATCTTTCTAACAATTCTAAATCTTCGAAATATATTTTAAAATGATTCAATTTTTTCCTAATATTTTTCTGAAATTCTACAAAATAAAAAAAAATGTTTTAAACTTTTTTGCTTCTTTTGTGACCATCCTGGGAATATTTTGAAATGTTTAATAATCTTTTTAAATATTTTGTTACATTTTTTTTCAAACCAAAAAATCATAAAAAAATTTTCTAGAAATCTTAGGAATTTTTTTCATTGTCTAGGTACCTTTCAAAATTCTTGAAAAGTTTTAACATTTCATTTCAAAATCTTCAAAAATCTACATTTTGTTGAAAAAAATTTGTAATTTTTTCAAGATTTATCAAACTCCTAAATATCTTTTAAAATAATTGAATTTTTCCGAAAGTTGTTCCAAAATTATGCAAAATAAAAAAAAATTGTTTTAAAATCTTCGAGATTCTTTTTTCAAAATTATAAGAATCTTTGGAAATGTTAAAAATCGTTTTAAATAGTCTCTTGAAATTAATTTTTCAAAATACAAAATTAGTTTAAATTTTTCCCGTCATTTTTATAAATTTCTTTTGTCGTGAAACCTTTTAAAATTCTTAAAAAGCTGCAACATTTTATTTCCAAATCTTCAAAAATCTACATTTTGCTATAACCTAAACATTTTTTTTCAAGTTTTAAATTAGTTTCGAATCTTTTTAAAACTTCTAAATAGCCATCTTTTAAAGTCATTCGAATTTTTCCAAAATGGTTAAAACCTTTTAAAATTTTAAAAATGCCCCTATAATCAAACTGATTTGGGTTGACATTATTAGAGATCATTTGAAATTTCATTTTCCAAAATGAAAAATCATTTGTAATTTCCCCATGATTCGTAAGAAAATTTAGTATTATCTTGAATCCTTTCAAATATTTTCAAAATCTTCTTTTTTTCGTAATGATCAAAAATCAACATATTGTTTCAGTTTTCCTCAAATCTTTTACAGATTGAAATTATTTTCGAATCTTTGACAAAAATTGAAAAACTTCTAAACATCTTAGAAAGCAACTCTGAATTTTTATAAAATTTGTTTAAATCCTTCAAAATTGAAAAAAGTTTCTTAAAATCTTCCAGTTTCTTTTTAAACGTATTTTGCATGTCTACAAAACTTAAGATTAATCTTTTAAAATAAAATTCAAATCATTAAAAAATTTTACCTGAAATCTTATTGTGGGTACGAGTATTTATTTTTTTTTTTTTGGTTTAAATCCACAAAAAAATTAATGATATAAGAAAAAATGCTATTTAAACATTCCGCAAGCCCGATGAAGTTTATCATATATTTCCCATAAGAAAAAAATACGTTTTTGTAAATTTTATTCAGAATCGTCAAAATTAGGTATCCAGTTGACCCTAAAAATCTCTCTTCACAATTAGCCATAGAATACGAATAAAAATTTACTTTTTGAATTTCACAGCAATAAGTCTGTTTCATAGGGTCCCAAAAAAAGCCCCATAAGTGAAAAATTGGGGTTTACTAGTCTCTGGCGCTAACTATTTCTTTTAGGTTTCTTTTAGTGAATATTGTTTTTAATACATGTAATATTATTTTATACTGTTATTTGGATGTTTAAATGAATTGTTTAAACAATTTATTATTGTTTATAGCCATTTCCTTTCGGAATAGAGTTAGAAAGTCGCGGGTTTCTCTAAATTTTTCAACTGATTTCCACCTTTTCAGTTAGAACGAGGCAATAATCAATTAAATATAACATAAATAATTGTTTAAACAATTAATAATTTATAATAATATTCTCTGAGAATAATACTAGAGAGTTGCAGTTTTTTCTAAAATTCTCCACTTTTGATCCATTTTTCAATTATAGTGAGGTCATAATAAATTTAAGTTGATAAAAGTGATTGTTTAAATAATTTATTATGGCTTGTAACTGTCTTCTCTTGAAGTAATGTTATAAAGTTGCAGGTTTTTCTGAAATTTTAAGATTTGCATTGACTTTGTATTTCTTGGTAACTACTTCAAGGAAAATTTACAATTATAATATAATCCATATAGAAAATTTGAAGAATATTTCAAATGCCTGTCTTATTTCAGAAAAATATGTTCACAAAAAGAAAGATTGTTTAAAAAAAATATTATTTTCATTGTTTATTTATTATTTGTCCATAATTAAAAAGCCAAAGCAAAGTGAAAAATTCCAGAAAAAACCGCAACTTTCTGGCGCTACTATAAGAGAAGATAGTTATAAACAATAATAATTTGTTTAAACAATTTTTTTAGAATTTTATTAATTTTTACTTCACTCTAAGTGAAAAGTTGACAAAAAGTTGAATATTTCAGAAAAAACCGCAATTTTCTAGCATTAATTAAGGAGAATATAATTAAAAATAAAAATAAATTGTTCAAACAATTACAGATCTGCAAAAAATTGATTGCGATTGTTGTTGGCCAACTGAGGGTCATTTCCGATTTAATTTTCTGCGTAGAATGCGAATCCAAGGACAGAATTTTCCCAGCACGTCAGGTTTTTGGGACATCCTAACCTAAATATGCGAAAAATGCGTTTTTTTTTTGTATATTTAAGCTTATGTTACATCGCGAAAAAAATTTGTTTCTGAAATCGAGCCATGCTATCTAAAAGTACAACTCTCAAACTTTGAAAAGCTTTTTTAAAATTGAGGATATCATTTTCCTTCGCAGAGATATCTTTCAATGAAGTTTAGCCAATAAGGAGGTTTTCCCCTTCCATACGCAACGCTTGCGCAGTTGAAAAAGTCGCGGTCCGTTAACATCATTGCACGAAGCTGCGTGACATTTTAGATTGTTTTCTTTTCCTATTTGGAAAATTTAATAATCTGTATGGATTGGCTTCAGAATCACCCACAAAAAATATCTTTTTTAATTCGATTCGGAAAGAAAATGGAAGCATCCAGAAGGAATAAACTAGCGAGACGTTCAAATCGACTTAACTAGCGCATCCCGAAATAAGGGATCTAAAATAGCACTGCAATCTCCACGTGTTAGATTCTGAATTATACAATTTTTTGGGCTAATTGCAGGCGTTCAAGTCAAAAACTAATTATAATTTCTATGAATTTCTACGAAATATTTTATAAATTTTCATATAAAAATGTAAGAGTTACTACAAAAATATCTATGAAATAATAAAAATGCTTAGATTTTCATATTTTTTCATAGAAATGCGTACTTTGAGGAAGTGATTTCTCGTAGGAAGGATTTCGGCGTAATTTGTTGTAGTATGTCTTAATCCTCTCTAAAATGTAGCTTTCCTTTCTTAAAATGTAGCTTGGTTGGTGTAATGTGATCCACGATCATGCTTGCCAAAGACATTTTGAAGCAGTTCATTGTTATTCCATTACACATGTGATTATTATAAACAAGTTGCATGAACAAATTTGTTGTCTGAAAAATATTGAGGAGTTTTAGGTACTTTTTTTGGAAAATTTCTTTGTTTGGTTCTCCAATGACACTTTGGTATATTTCATGCTCATTCGGTGACAAATGTGATTTTTATGAACAAATATCTTACGTGTTATTGTTGCATTCGTAGTTTAAAAATATAATTTTTTTCAAACTTGAAGTTCAAATAAAAAAATAACAATAATATCTTTCATTTAAAAACAATTGAAATCTGTTTGGATATTTAAGCCAGAATCGTATTTTGAACATTCTTCCATCATTTCGCGAAGCATGGTGCTTATTCAAACTCAGGTTTCAAACAAAATATAATTACTACATAATTATACAGGGTGATCCTGAACTCATCATAAACCTTGTACATACACATTCCTCGTACAAAACAGAACAAAAAATTACTGTGACAAAATGTTGTACGATCAATAATTTTTAAACTATTGAAAGTTGTAAAGAACCAATGGGAGTTCGCTATTCTCGCTCGTACATAAAGCATCTTGCGCCAACTCTGGAACGCGATGCACTTCAAGTCAGTAATTCTAATATGAACCAGAGACGAACAATTTCGAAGCAACGTGAAGTTCGCAAAACATATCAACCTCACTTGTTCAGAGATTCCGCCGATTCAAATACGAAGCAAAAAATAACATTGAAAAAGTTAATGATAATTATTTAATATTTTTGCGTGATGAACGAATAGGTTATAGGAACTTAACTGCAAATTTCACTAGTCATTGGGAATGAACATGTGAGTAGTAATGTTCAATTTACATCATTCCTTCAAGTATTTTTTTTAGTTTTTCGTAATATCTTGCACCAAATTGTGCATAAAATATTTTCATATCACAAAATTGTCTCATAATTGTAAACCAAATATTTTGTTGTTACAGTAACATCTTTGATTCACAACCAAAATTCGATTCCCGCAAAATATATTAGCACAAGTCGCAAATATTGTGCAATAAGGAAAAGATAATAAATGAATAACAGCAAATGAAAAAAAAAATAAATAAAATCACCTCTCTCCCACATCGAAAATGATAATTATCGAAAAGCTACCGAAACTACTTGACAGAATGACCAATTTTCTTTAGTACAGCTTTAATCGGAGAATACAATCCAGAGCGTCGCATTTTAGTGCACAGATTTGATATACTTTTTCAAAAGGATCAAAATGTTCCCCATGTTATCATCTGTGGAAAATGTTTGGAGATTGAATCAAATAACGTGCTACTTATAAAAACGCTTCAAAGAAGGGTGCTTATTTGCAGCTCAAATTAAAAAAGACGATCCGACAAGACTAGTTATTTTAAAAAGTTTACAAACATAAAAATAATAATCTTCTTTCTTATGTTTCGAAAAATCCATGTCGTTTTACTCTGACAACAAAATATTTTGATCAAAATTAAGCAACTACTTCGTGATATTAACCTACTTGATGCACAAGTTGGTGCAAGACATTATGATTATGCGTATTGAATGAATAAAACTAGACAAAAATACTTTAAAGAATGATGTAAATTGTACATTACTACTCGCATGTTCATTTTCAATGATTAGTGAAATTTGCAGTTAAGTTTTAATAACTTATTCATTCTTCACAACAACAAAAAACTATTAAATAGTCATCATTAACTTTTTGAATGTCATTTTTTAGAAACCCACATCCTTGCTTCGTATTTGAATCGGGGAAATTACTGAACAAGTGAGTGTTACGTTTTGCGAACTTCACGTTGCTTCGAAATTGTTTGTCTCTTGTGAATATTAGAATTACTGACTTGAAGTGCATCGCGTTCTAGAGTTCGCGCTATATGCTTTATATACGCGCGAGAATAGCGAACTCCCATTGGTTCTTCACAACTCTCAATAGTTTAAAAACTGTTGATCGTAGAACATTCTGTGATAGTAATTTTTTGTTTAGCTTTGTACGAGGTATGTGTATGTACAAGGTCCATGATGAGTTCAGGATCACCCTGCATATATATACCCGTCCACCCCTTCTAGCATCGAAAATACCCAATACAATTAAGAATTCAGTACCTCCTGATAGTAAATGGACTGTGTTCGATCGATTGGAGATATTTTAAACTTTCGGCTCCCACCGGAAGTGGCCTATACGGACCGGAAGTCATTTTTTTAATGGAATGACATATTTTTCTTTATTGATTTCGATTCTATGGTAAAAATAGAGTAACTTTTGTAGGAATTTTTTTTCTATCTCGTCGTTTTCCACTTGAAAATGCCTGCCAAAATGTTAATGTTCCCCGGAGCAGTGACAAATAGCATGTGATTCGTGTGAAGAACATTTAAATTTTATTATCACTTTTACCATTTTTAAACGAAAATGCAGAATTCGGTGAATCTCAGCAATTACACTGATCTCGCGCTAAAAGGCCGCGGTAAGTTTTGGCGCCGGTAAGCTGTATCTCATGGGAAAATAAACTATTTTCTTGTCACTTTTTATACTCAAAATAAAACGGCCTTTAATTGTCTTAAAAACCTGACTCTGGCTAGGCTGAAGCATCCGCTGAGACTTTAGAAAGGAGAGCGGAAAAAGACGGACCATTACAGGACGCGCGAACAGGCTTAGACTTTTTTTTAACGGAGGCACAAACCTTCCCTTCCCTTTACACTTTCCTTTCCTCTCCACTTTGACCCTCCACCCTACTTCTTAACTACTATTTCCCCTCCCACTCTCCTGAATGGTCTAAATTGAGTGGCACACGCACTGGTAGAGCAGTTCAGTCAGCTCCTCGAAAGAGTCTGCACCTCCGCTCATGTAGTATCCGCTAAACCGAAGTAAAAGTTCTCGTCAAGTGATCACAAGTGCCGTAAGTGTTACCGAACCATTACCGCTGAATCGAACCGCCCGCTTTCAGTTAATGACGTGTTACAAATAGCAAGGAAAATTATACCGAGTGTGTACCACCCGATCAACCATGCCTGGAGTATCTTGGGTCTACGATCTTCACAAGGAAGAACTGGAGGATGAGCTAAGACAATGCAATCTGAACGCACAAGGAGCGCTGGCAGTCCTCCAACGACATGGAAGCCATACAAGAGGATTTGGATCGGCTGAGATCAGCCGCATCCTCTCTCAAACAAAACCGGCCCGCCCGCCACCAACAACAACTATACGGAGACACAGAACCAGAGGAGTCCTCCACACCGCTTACTCCTGCCTGAGAGAAGAGAATCCAGAGACTAGCAGGAGCCTGGCCTCTCTTCAACCCGGACTTTGGACCAAATGCAAAAATGGAACTGCCATTTCGACGGCAAAGATGTCTATGGATTCCTGAAAAGATTTTAGGAACTACAAATAGCCTACGACTTCTCAGACAAACAGATTTTCAGAGGTTTCCCGGCGCTACTTAGGGGGGATGCACAGTTGTGGTATCGCAACTGCATTACCACCATAAACTCACAACAGGAGCTAGAACTTAGTCTGAGGAGATTCTACCTATCACCCTCGGAATTACGACAACTGGACCAGCAGATCTACAACAGACATCAAGGGACATAGGAACCGATAAGAAAATTCATCACTTCTTTACTAAATCTACCCAGAAGAGGCGGAGAATTCACACTGGAGAAAACAAAGGAAACTCTATATCACAATATGAAACCCAGACTACGACTCTACGTCCGCTTTTCAGATGTCAGCCCACACGACGAACTCATCTGCATGGTCAATGAAATAGAGAAGGCACAACAACAAAAAACACAAGCGACCAAAGGTGATCATAGGCCTTCCAATGAATCACTAAAGCAACCAGCATCAATGATCATTCCAGATTACGACCCCTACATCAGACACCAGTGCCGAAACCAAAGAAAGAAATACTGCTCACAATGCGGAAAAGACGGGTTCCTCACACGAGACTGCCCCTGCAACAAGGAAAACCACAAACAAGCCGGGCCCAAATAGGCTCGAACTTGGTTCGATATACCTTACCAACAATAGAAATTAGAATTTTTATTTCAGTAACAATCGGCAAACTCAAACCGAGAGCACTAGTGGACCCTGGCTCGGTATGTTCTTACGTTAACGAGAAGACCGCTAGAATAGCAACGACACCATATCCGTCATGGCTGAGGGCATTGAATCGCTTCTGAGAAACTGCCTCACCGGGACTCTGAAATCAATGGGAAGACCCATAAATGCCGAAGTATCCGTTCTTCTAACCGTAAACCACACGGCACTCCTAGGAATCGACTTACTTACGTCTCGCCGCAGTCAAGGGATTCACACCACTAGCCAAACATGCCTTTCGGTCTACACCCCGCCCCATCCACATTCCAGAGGCTCCTTGACCGCGTAAAAACTCCAGACATGGCTCCGATCGCATTCGCCTACCTAGACGACACCATCGTCTGCACTCACACCTTCGAGGACCACATCAGAGTATTTAAAAAAGTCCTCGACAGACTCTACAAGGCTAAGCTACGATTAAATCCAGACAAATGCCAGTTCTTCAGGTCTACGTTAAAATATCTCAGTCATACTTGCTTGTCCAGACTGGACAAAGGAATTCGTCCTTCAGACCGATGCCAGCCAGGACGGATTGGGAGCGGTGCAAACGCAGACAGATAGAAACTACGAACGAATAGTCGCATACGCCAGCCGCGCGGTCAACAGTGCCGAGAGCATTTTTTCAGCCACCGAACTAGAATGCCTTACCATATAATGGGGCATCTGGAAAATGAGCGATCACCTAGAAGGGTACCACTTCACCGTGTTGACCGACGACATCTCACTGAAATGGCTGAATAAAGTCGACAACCCCTCAGGACGTCGACACACTTGCCAGATAGCCCCACAAGACCTACGCTGCCCACAAAAAGGACGACAAAGATTGGTACGAAAAACGATACAAAGCCGTCTTAAAATAACCTGTCGGAAACCCAGAGTACTGCATCCGCAATAACCGCCTATAACGCCACATACTGCATACTCTGAATTTCAACGACTATGTCCACGGCGGCCAATGGAAAGTTTGCGTTCCACGTTCCGACCAACAACGAGTCTTGAAGGAAGTCCACAACGACTCTAAAGCGGGACACCTCGGAGTAGCCCGAAACTGCGAAAACTGCCGAAAACTCAAGACTCAACAACAGGCCCCAGCTGGGACTATGCACGCTACTAACGTAGAGGGGCCATGGAAGATGGTCTCGGTCGACCTGATTGATCCATTACCCCGATCGACGGCAGGACACACTTCACTGCTAGTCAAGCAAGACCGCTTCACTGAATGAGTGGAAATCCGTCCCCTGAGAAAAGCATCAAGCATAACAATAGCCAAAGGCATCAAGGACCAAATCTGTCTTCGTCACGGATGTCCCAAAACTATAGTCTACGACAACGGTCCCAGAAAACATGGGACCATTTTCTCCCGGACATCCAGTTTGCCTACAACACCGCCACCAGCACATCGACAGGATTCTCCCCAGCCTACCTGAACTACGGCAAAGAACTACGCACCCCCGGCAGTCCTGCAGACGAAACAGCGTTCTCCACCAGCGAAGAGCACCAACATCGCCTCGAAAAACTGCAGGCCGTACAGGAACTCGCCTCAAGCCAAGTAGCCTCAAAGGCGAAAAAGGAGTTCTACATCGGCATGTCCACGTCAAAGACCTGATTACCTACAGGGAGGACCCCCACCAGACGGACCTCCCACCAGCAGACTCCCCACCATCGGACTTCCCGCCGCGGGACTCCCCACCACCACAGCCGCACACCACAAACAGCAGCTAAGCCCAGCAACCACAACGACTGACCGCTCAGTATCATCCGAGCCAGCATCGATGGACAGCTTTGAATACAAGATCTCCGAAATGGAACGGGAGCTGGAGTCCGACGGCTTCACGAGGTTGCGTTTGGTCGGACCTACGTACACTACGGAAAAAGAAAATCCCGCCGGCCTGACTGACACCGAACACAATGTTATGATTGAGGTCTTCCGGACGAAGCAAAACCGGACAAAGGTGTCTACGGGGAAGGTCTGTCGAGACGTGCTCTGTCTGTCCTCAAAATACCAGGGACAAACAGTCACACGCCCGCCAACTCACCTGAGGCATACCACCAAACAAGAGGCACACAACATTTCGCACAGCAAAAGTGATTGCTAACTCGTGTGATTGCATCATTCGCTTGCGGCTTATGGTGCAAAATTCACACTCGAACACAATCACCCATTTTGCGCACTTGTATCACAAATAACTATTATAAACATTTGTTATGGGAATTGTAATTTTGGTTTTACTTATCGAAAATAATATTAAAAATATTCAAAATTCAAGTTTCGAGCTAAACTACGTGAGATACGGAAGTTTATAAAAAATGTCTTAAAACCCTTTTTTGACAGAACTCAACGTTTTTCATTCATTTATTGAAATTAAGATGCAAAATAAGAAAATTTTCATATTACCCTATTTCCTCTGTTCTGAGGGAATGTTGGTCTACGTTACTTTCCTGGTGTGGGCGGGGGAAGTAAAAACTATGGTCGTCAATAAGGAGAACGGAAGGGTGGCTCAAGAAGAGCCTCTAATATATATTTGTATCATTATTATTCACGTCATTTCTTCTTTTTCTTCCTTAAATGAATAAAAAACAATGATTCATGATAAATGGTTCAATTTCTGTAGTCTTTTATTTTTGCCATTTATTTGTAAAAGTTATTCTGGAACATGTTTCGAAGTATTTTGAATAATTATCTTTTCTAGTCCTTTTAATCTTTCCTGGGAGATGTATTTGAAAATTAAAAATACAAGGAGTAAAAATAAAGGTTTGTATACAAATATGTATGATGTATGTCTATTGTTTACTTAACAAATATACGTAGAGAACGAATAGTCTTTGCTTATAATTATATACTATAATTTCCGTGCGTCGGTCCGGCATTATACATAACAACTGCCCTAAACCTAGGACTCTTAACAGAATGGATGCCTTCCTATAGATACAGTCCAATGGCCGTTTTGGAGAACGGAGATTACATCTTATATTGGGATGTTACTATCCGGAGAGCATGAAGGAGGGTTTGAGAATCAGACTTACTCCAACGCTTTTTGCGATTTCAATCGTGGATATGGAAGGTCAGCTGTAGGCCCGAGTGGTAGAAGGAGTTACAATTTGGTCATTCGCGTATGCAGATGACATAGTGTTGCTGGCAAGAAGCGAGGAGGCCCTAAATGAGATAATGGAGAGGTTGAGAAAATACCTGGATAGGAAAAGGTTAGAGCTGAATACGGCAAAGTCCAAGGTTATGGTGTTCAGAAAAGGAGGATGAAGGGATAAGGAAGGGGAGTTGAAGTGGAAGGGAAAGGGGGTGCAGGAGGCGTAAGAGTTTGTGTACCTGGGCTTCTTGTTTCGGATAAATGGAGAAGCAGACGGTCATATAGAAGAGAGAGTGAGGAGGGCAAATGTGTTGATAAGACGGGTGTAGGGGTTGGGAAAGAATTTATTCGCAGAGGGTTTTGAAAGGAGAATGAAATGGTTTGACTTATTAGTAATGAGTTTGCTATTGTATAGAGTAGAGGTATTTGGTGGAAGGAAAGTGAGGAGGTAAATAGGACACAGGAGAGGTATGTAAAGTAGACACTAAGGTTAGCAAGGAACACGCCTAATTATATTCTCAGTAGGGAGACGGGGAGACGAGTTTAGAGTTACTAACGGGGAGAAGGGTGTGTAAATATGAGGAGAAATTTTTTGAAGAGGGGGGAAGTGAGCTGGTCAGGGAGTGTTGGTGGGAGAAGGAGAACAGAAGAGCGGGTTGGACGATGGAAGCCGGAAGGGAAAGGAACTTTAGAACGAATGGACTGCAGATGGAGGAAGTGAGAAGGATGCGCGAGAAAGAAAGAAGGGTACATGAGTAAGATAAGAGAAACGGCATGGAGAGAGAGAGAGAGAGAGAGAGAGAGAGAGAGAGAGAAGGCAGCAGGGAAGAAGAGAATGAGAGAGTCAAGGTTTAATGAGAACTATGTGTTGATTATTGGCCAAGGTTGTGTGAACTGTGCAAGAAGGGGATGAAACAGTAGACCACTGCTTGAAGGTGTGCGTGGACGTTAATGGAGGAAGGAGGAAGGAGGAAGAGGAAGAGGAGGAAAGAGGCAGAGGAGGAAGGAGGAAGAGGAATGGAGAAGGAAAGAATGTAGATAGAAGAGGAAGTAGATATAAGTAAACTGTAAATACTGTAAAAAGTAGATAAGCATTAGGTATTAGCGACGGAGGCAGAGTTTGGCAATGCGAAAGAAAGCGAGAAAGTAGGGACATGCGTGCGCTTTAATACGTGCGTATTAATTCTTCAAGTAATTAAAAACTGTCTTTTAGGAAAAATATTACTTTTAACGTTCATTACGTGCGTCATTATTTCCAGAAAATAATAGCTTTTTACGATTTATAGGATGAAACATTTGTTTAAACAAATGAACACTGTATAAGCAGTTGAAAAATATTCTAAATAAAATAATATTACTTTTTACATTCCTTGATAATTATATCATTCGTTTCAGAAAATAGTAACTTTCGCTCCAAATAAGCTCTATTTGAAGTATTTTTGATAAATAGAGACTAAGTTAGTGAGGGAGAAAGACCGGTCTAATTTTGATTTTTGCCAATTTTGGTGATTCAATTCCAAATCCTTAAAATTAGCTCAAGAAACTGCCAAAATGTTTTTTGGTTTTTCCAATTATCATAAAAAATATAGAAGCTTGCGCAAAACGAAAATCGCTGGTTGTGTGGTCCCGGGGTACGTCTTTACATTTCTTACGATAATTAGAAAACTAGCAAACATTTTTATAGTTTCTTGGGCCTATTTTGAAGAGGAGATTTTAAAATTAGCTTTACGTGACGCTAACATTTTTACCAATATTTTCTCAGATCTTGCCGAAAGTTAAATTCAAATAATTAAAAATGGCAAAGATAAAATATCAGACAGGTCTTAGTACAGGTCTTAGTACAGAATCTTACGATGGAAGTCACTATGTGCAATTCGCAAATTTGAAATTTAGACATGAATGAGAGTACGCGCGGCGGCAAATGCAGAACTAGAGGTTATATGTTTTGCATGGAACGAGATGGGCAGACATAACGCAATTTTATCGGTTTCAGGTTTCCAACATTTTTTGTAACAACGAAACTTCATTAAATCACAAGCTCCTCGAAAAACACGCTACCCTCAATTACCAAATAAGTACATCGTGAGTATTAGTTAAAAAGGGTTTGAATAGAACTAAAGAACTTTAGAACTATTGAAGAGGTGGTCAGAACTCTCTTCTTTTTAATTTGTGATAGTTGAATTTTCCCGGAATGAAATCAGATTAAATTCACACTTATTGCAACAAAACTCCGATGAAGTTTGGAATAAAAAAGCAATTCAGTTAGAATCAGGATTAAATTGGACAAACTTCGATTTGCATTTAGCTTGAAAAAATGTATTTAAAATTATAGCTATATTATATGATTTTATTTACCAATAGAATTGAAAAAAGCTGCCAGGGATATGGTGAGAGTATACAAAATTCTCATTTTCTTAGATAGACGAAAACTGATTGCTGTCTAATCGAGGAATTTAATTGATTATGTAACCAAAGAATACTCGAATGTTTGCTTAAATTATATAAAGTATTTTGTAGTCCTCATCTCTTACATTATCAGCGTTGAGCTTGTACTTCTGAGATATTTACATTTCATCGATAGCTTCTGCCATAAGGTTAGTACTTTATAGAAAAAGTTATAAAAATTTTGGGATTTTTGTGGATATCATCCACTTCGGCTTCTTTTTAAATTTAAAAATATTTTAAAATATGCCCTTTTCCAAAAAAAGTCAAATTGGTTTTTGAGTTTCATTTTAGTAGATGAAATATTTAATATCATGAAAATGCTTACGTTCAATGAAAAGGGCGACAATTTATTTGGGATTTAGGAAATTTATCTTTTTGTCATGAAAATTCAACATTTTGGTATCAAATTAAACTGTTTGGTTGGAAATTAATGTTTTAATTTCTCATCATATATATTTAAGGAAGTATAAAAATTGTCCGAAATTTCACACCTCAGTTTTTCAACAGATATCCACGTTTTGAGATCTTCTGAAGCCGAAAATCAAGTTTTTGGCAATGGCGTCTGACTGCATGTCCGTCCATATATCCGTGAGCACGTTAACTGTCGAAACAATGGACGGATGAAATCGAGCCTTTGCACACTTCTCATGTTCACACTTCAATGTTCCCCTTAACTATTTTTCGATATGATTGGTCTTTCTGGTTTTATTCATCGAAAAATAATAAGTAGAAAATTCGATTTTTGACCATTTTCTAAAAGTGCTTGATATTTTGGTTCTATAAAATTTCTTCTAACAATTTTTTATAGGGCTTATCATTTAGGTTTTATTTGTCGAAAATACTATGAAAAAATCGAAAACTCAAATTTTGAGCCAAACGACGCGAAATACAAGAAAAAGTTTTTGGAGGAATTTCTGCTTTCAAAAATTTCTAAAAAAATGTCTTTGAACCATTTTTCGACAGAACTCGTAGTTTTTCATTTATTTATCGAAATTAAGATACAAAAATCGAAAATTTTCATATCACACAAAAAGACGCGAGATACGTAAAAAATATTAAAGACAGCTTGTATGAGTTTTTGTTTTGTCCATTCAAAATGCTATGGAAAAAAATCAGATTTTCAGCATATCACCACGATATAGGGAAGAAATTCTGACGAATTATCATGGCTCCTGCTGTGGTCCTGATCAGGGTCACATCGGGCTAAGCTCTGTAAATCAGAGTTGAGTTGAAAATTGGAAATAATTAAATTTAAAATTATTCCCTGTCTTAATTAGTCAAAATTTACCTGATCTTTAGTTCAGTGACTGACCTAAAGTTAAATTAGTTTAATCTAACTTCTCGTATGCAAAGAATATAAAAAACGACAAAAAACTAAAAAAGCTTCATATAATTTGAACAAAATATCTAAAAACGTATGTTTAAGGACGCATTGAATTAGTTAATGAATATAAAATTATCCAGTTAGTATTAATTATTACAGGCTTTTTCTAATGTGTTGAGAGTTTATACTTACTTAGATTTAAATTTGCCGCGCTAATCTCGAATGTATTCGATTAGTCTTCCATTCGATTCTTTGGCAACGAACTGACGGAGGGAAGACAACTTTGTAAAAGTGACTATCAGTCAGTCCCCTGGAACTCTGAGTTGGAAATGTACAATGTGTTGACGGTGGCCGTGTGGTGGCGCCAGCTATGCAGTTGACCTATGATCGTTTCAAATGCATGGCAAAATAACAATTAATTTAATAACACATTAAAACTAATTTACTGACAGTGTTGAATAATTTTTAAGTGTTTTGAGTGATCTTTGTGACATTTTCCATCTTCTAAGCGAAAGAAAACGGAGCAAAACAGCTTTCAGATGTAAAAATCTGCATCTATTTACAGATGCTCCAAAATATCCGCAGTGTTCAAATTTTGAATAAAAAATGGTGAAGTTCGTTTGTTTTGACTGTAAGTCGGGATACAAAAGTAATCAGGAGCAGGATAAAAGCTAATAAAATTCAATTTTTCAAATTGCCAAATGATCCAAAGATTGTTAAAGAATGGCAAATAGCTATTTTAAGGGATGGTATCAAACTGAAACTTGGTAATACAGTTTATTCTCTGCACTTCAGCACAGAAGATATCATCCGAAAAAAGGTTTTTAGGGGACCTGATAGGAGTGTTGTGGCAACGGTAAGTGTTAAATTTTAAAATTAATTCATAATTTGAAAAAATGTGAAACAACGTATAGATGTTTCAAGATTTTGAAATAAAATTTTGAAGCTTTTCAAGGATTTTTGAACTATTTAAAATATATATATTTTAACTTCTGATCTAAGAAGTTTTCAGTTTATAACAAAAATTTAATCGTTCAATTTGTAATATTTCTAGCTTAAGATTGCCTACAATGATTTTCAGATCAATTTTATTACTTCAAATAGACACATTTTTAGCTTTAGAGTTAGAATGTTTTATTTTCATTGACCGTAAAAAATGTTAGCGAACCGGGAAATGACCGGAATTTTTTTTTTATTAAAACGGCCGCCCTGATTTTCAAATTTTCAAGTTTAAAAAAATGAACTGAAATTATACATTGTAAACAAATTTAATTAATTTTAATGAATTCATTTTAAAATTTTCTTTTCCGAATAACTATTTTCCTGAAATTTAGCTTAAGATTTAAGACTAAAAGGGAATTTTCATTATACTTGTTTTTAAATTAAACATAAACTAAAGTTATTTCAAGCTAAAAAATAAAAGTTGTTAAAAATTATTTATAAAATCAAAGAAAATATTTTATTGTCAATTATAACTAGTTTTGAAAAAGAACTCGAGATGAACCTTCGAAATAAATATTTCACAATTTTCTTTGTTTATTTAACAATAGTTTTTAGGGGTTAATTTTTTTCTCTCGCACTTTAGGTAAATGTTGCAACTATTATTTAATCCTAATGATGCAGGGCTTATTTTATTCCTTAAAGGATTCTCTGCAAAATCTCATTGGTACGTTTTGATTGAAAAACTTTTATTTAGCAATTATAAGGCAAAGGCAAGGAGCAATGCAAATATTGTAAAACAGTGAAGGAATTATTGAGAAGGAAGATTATTCGCAGGCAACACAATAAAACGTCCAACTATTTGAAAGCCAGTGATCTGAGTTCGAGAAAGCTCGAAAAGGTACAGAGATTAAGAAAAACGCTCAATTCTACAGGCCGAACAAAAGAAATAGCTCAAGCAAGGTTGCGCATCTTAAAAAAAGTAGTTCTTGAATATGAGTATAAAATAATGCGAATATCGGAAAATAACGTTAATAAATTGATTGATAAGCACGAAAAAATCAGTCCCAATGAGAAAGTTGCTAACAAAGAGATATTCAAAGCTGCTGGCACAAAAGTTCCGAGAGGGCGAAGATATTCGCAAGAATGGATTATTCTTTCTTTGCTACTGCATATGCCCTCACCAATGACCTATCGAATGTTGCATGACAATAAAATATTGCCTGTGCCTAGTGTGCGAAGAATTAGGAGGTAATTTTAAAAATAATTACCGAAATTCAGGTTACATTTAATTAAAAATATGCATTAATAATTGTAGGATAAAAAATTATTCATTTATTTTTTCAATTATGTTTTGCAGATATTTCTCTGAAATGGAATGTCCTTGTGGCTTTGATCCGAGGTTCTTTGCAATTTTAAAAGAACATTTCGCCGAAAAATCAGAAGAAGAACTTCATGGCGTATTGTTACTAGACGAAATGTCTGCAAGAAAAAATCTACTTCTTGATCATAAGACGATGACATTTGAAGGAGTAGAAGATTTTGGCGATAATGTCCCGAAAGATGTAGAGAAAGAAATGGCTGATCATGGATTAGTAATTATGTACCAACCATTGTACTATAATTACTCGCAGCCAATTGCCGTCTTCGCGTCCAAGGGGCCGACCCATGGAAATGTTTTGGCGAAATTAGTCATTTAAGCGATAGCTCTTCTGGAGAAAGCAGGAGCAAAAGTGCACGGAATTGTTGCTGAGGGAGGAGCTCCGAACAGGCGAATGTGGACTGAATTAGGGTGTAGTGGAAAAATTAAAAGCTTTAAAAACTCGTTTGAGCATCCTGTGGATAAAGAACGAAAGGTATTCCTTTTCTCGGGTGCACCTCATCTCATGAAAACAATTCGAAATCGTTTGGTAAATGGTTCGAAGCTAAAGGTATATTATTCTTTTTCATAATATCAAATGTTTTAAATATGTTCCAGCATTCAGTATAAATAAAATCAGGCAGCAATGATTACCACAGATTTTTAAAACTTATTTTCAGATTCACCCGGATGACAGCTCGATTGAATGGGAACATTTCGAAATCCTCCACGACCTTGACAAACATCAACCGGCGAGTAACAGATGGTGCCCAAATACAACTGACACTTACGTTAAACTGAAGGGCAACTGTTTTACTAAAATGAGAGTAATTCTGGCTCTTCAGGTAATTTTCTTCTCGTATTTCTTTATTCTTTACTATCAAAGGAATACGTCATAAATAGCACAATTCTTTAGTATGCATGAACTGATCGTTTTGACAGAGATTTTCAGTCGATCTGCTGCTCGTGGTTTGCGTTTCTACAAGGCCTATGAGAAAAGGCTTGAGACTTGTGAATGCACTGAAACATTTTGTGAAATACTCAGTGACATGTTTGATGCTCTTAATCGAACTTCGAATTAAACAGGCCTCCGACTTGGCTGTAATGATATCAGGGTAAGTATTTTAATTTGCAGAATCAGATCACATTTATTTATCATAATATATTCTGTTATTTTACAATATTCTATTTGTAATTTTTATAGATATTGCAAGAAACTCTGGAGTGGTGGGACGCATGGGAAAAACGAGTCCATGAGAAGTTGATCAGCCCAGACGAATTTCTAACAAGTACTGCCGAAGGTCCAAGGATGACCTTATATTCAACATTAGATTTGTCTAAGTACTTATTGGAAGATTTGAAAATCGATGTCGTTTTAACTGGAAGAATAAATCAAGATTCTCTAGAGGTATTTACATTGTTCTTTAAAACAGACAAGTTTCGGGAAACCAATATCAAACAGAAGTTAATGACTTTATCAAAAAATATATTCCAAAATTATAGGAATCTTATACATTATAATGTTTATATTGGTTTTTTTAATACGATTTTTCAATAATCTTCGCTGAAGCCCTCGAAATGCAAATAGCTCTACGTGTTACGTCGTAACAATTTATTTATAATTTATTCTTTTTATCTAAGTGTTTTTTCTACAAGATTTCCATTTATTTTTTTTTTCAGGGTAGCTGAGAATAAAAATTAGTGCAAAATAAGGAGCAAATATTAAAGTAATCATGAAAAATAAAATTTTTACATTATTTTGCAAAATCTGAATGAGCAGTACCAGCTTGAGATACAGAAATAAATATGATATAGATCAATATGATAGTATTGAACATAATGTAGAAAAGTGCAGATTTTAGAGAAAATCGAGTGCGAAGCACGAGATACGTGATGAGAATGTGTTAGTTAAAGCCAAAGGAGTTTTAACAAAAGAGAATTCACAATTACCAAGTTTAGTTGTCGATGATTTGACCTTTAATTTTAAAAGGTCTGGGCGGAAATGTGGGGGAAATAGAAAGACCGAGCGCGTAGCGCGAGGTAAATACATCATCGAGCTTGAAGCGCGAGATAAATATATTATCGAGCGCGAAGCGCGAGAACCAACAGTCGCGTGCCCCTGGCGCGCTACAACTGGCGGGCCGCGCGTGTAATTTTCAATTTCCTGCAGACGCCAAAAACTTGCTATTGCAAGTTTCAGACGTGAACATCTTTGAGGAAGAACTTTATTATTTGACTTATAATTTGAAAAAAATTGAAAAGTGTTTTCACTTTTTAAGAAAATTCTTTTTTTGGGCCACCCTAGGGGAGGTATCACAGCAGTCTTCTAATTGTAGCATATTGCTAAAAAATAATGTGCTCTTTCTGTAAAATGAATTATTTGTAACCGAGTTTGTCTTCTTTGCCAGGATAAAAAGAAGGTCACTCAGAATACAAAATGTATAAAATCCTTGAAAAGAAATTCTCCAAAGACGGGTAAAACTCCAACTAGATAATAAAGTAAGCACGAGTCCAATTGAAGTTATGAACTAAACGCATAATAAGCTTAAAGGTAGCACTCTAAGAGCCAAGTATAAGTATTATTATATTATCATAAGCGGCTCTCTGTGCCCTCCGGCGACCACCCCAACCCTGCAACTAACTAATTTCATTCCGCAAGTCTTTAATTAGTATTCGTCGCCAGCGTTCAAACTTTTTCACTATACCAGAGGTTAGAGCGGTCCCGGCGAAGTGAATTGAGGGGCAAGGGGTGGAGATTGCAAGTTTAACCTGTTCCGTATTACCGGCCTGTTCGCCTACATTTGCATACACCACATTTAGTATTCCTTTTATCTTCCATTTTGTTCGATTTGTACATACATATTCTGACTGTAAGCCGCTATTTCCACAGGAATGAATGCTTCAAGGTCTTCCGCTCCTTTTATTAATACTAGATAAATTAATACTAAATGCAGTCATCCGCTTAGCGACCTCCGGTCGCACAATGGGGCGGCAAAAACGTCCGTGGACAAACTGATTTTCAGAAGATAATTGTTATATGATTTGAACCTCAAAAAATACAGTCTTATAAAATTGCGTATCAAACTGTCATGGTCAATTTTTGAAGAAAAAAAATTATTTATTGACGGAAATTTAAAAAAAGTTCATTTTGAGTTTTGAAGTGTACCATTTCTGAATGAAAATACTTTTCCAATAGCAACGAAAATGTTAAAAAATATATTGATTTCATCATAAAGAAAAAACTGAATTGAAATAGCTTCGTGGGGATTGGCAGCGATTCATCACTTTATTCGCATTCAATTCAAACGATTCATAGACAAAACTTTCTTTCGAATTGATAAGAGATAATAATTAATGCTTTATTTCGTAAACAAATTTTATAAACAATTATCTACATATCAGGTATTTATGATGAAAAAAATGAGATTTTTTCTAGGGAATCAATAATATATTACTTTGCAATGAAACCTAAGTATCATATTTGGTTATCGAATAAAAATAAAATGGTTTAAACGACCGACATTTGTGGGACTTCTTGCTATGAATTGATAACATTTGATGATTGTTTAAGGGAATTAATGAAACAATGCATTATTTGGCTATTTTTCAGCATTTTCACTTTTTTTAACGTAATGAAACTGCTAATAACACATTTTTAAATTCATTTTAGAACTTCGAATACGACCCAATATTGTTATTATTATTAATAATTTAACTAACATAGTCGGAAATAGTATATAATATAGGATATAGCATTGTTCATGAAAATAACAATAGTCAATCTTTATTGAAGTTTCAAAAATGAGTGTCTGTAATAATGCATTCGTTAATTAGGTATGTTAAAAAAATTGTTAAATGTTATCGATAAATAGCAAGAAGTCATTGCTAAATAATTGGCTGTAGGGGTATACAAACGCTCAATCCACGCTAGCCGATCTGTGTGCTATTCGGGTCGAGCAAGCCGAAAAAAGCTCGCCGCTGAACAAAAGTTGGCAAACTGAAAAAAGCTTAGAGGCCAAAAAAAGCTCCCACAGCTTGCAAAATAAATAAGTACTTCAAAATATCGAAGACCTCTCAAAGCAAATGTTTAAATTTATGTTTTTCTTCAACGTGAAATTGATAAAAAGTTATGTTTTTAAAGAAAATGTATTTTCCTGTGTATCAATTACTTGCATACATTAAAAATTGGTTTGAATCAATGCAGTCATATTCCATCGAGTAAAGCGATAAAATATTATGGTTCACTGCAAGTTTTACGAGCCCTGCGAGCCGCACGAGCTGCCTTCAGCCCGCGAGCTTTTGTCGGTTCGCGGGCTTTTTTCAGCCCGCGATAAAATTTTCAGCTCACCATTTTTTTTTTACTCGCAGATGGCCTCGGCTCGACGCGCATGTAAAAAAGTCGTGCGAGTCAGGTTGAGCTTGCGAGTTCGCGAGCTTTTGCACACCCCTTATTGGCTGTTAATTCCATGAGAGAAGCTGAATTTTATTTATAAATATATAACACGATGAAAATTGGCTTGAACAATTTTCCTTAACTATAAATATTGCTTATTATCATCGAAATGTCCTGAAAAATTTAGAAGTTAATTATTTACAGTTGACTTCGTCGGAAGAACCAAGTTTGTATATCCGAAAATAGCCAAATGGTTCATTTGTTGATGAAGGTTGATTAAACAATCATCATTGCCAAGTGATATATAATCTGTCCCGTAAGAAAAACTTTACTTATTTCATTAAAAATACCTGATATGGTTAATTTTTTATAAAATAACAAATTATGTACAAACTTTCATTAATTCATCTAAAAAACTATTTTTGTCCATAAATTGTTCAAACTAACTGCGAATCAATTGACGAATCTCTACCAATCACCACAAAATTATTTAATTTACTCACTGGTTTATAACAAATTTAATTAATTTTTAAACATTTTCCTTGCTATGGAAGTTCTTTCTTGTATATTTGCTTCATGTTTCTCACGTATTTTGGAATGAATCCAAGTATTTGTTAAAAAACGGTACACGTCAAAACTAGAATTTTGTTTCCATTTTTGTAAATATATAAAAAAAAATAATTTGTTCTTCAAAAATTGGCATAACAGTTTGATCATTTTATTTAAAAACTATCGAATCGGATAACACTTCTCTTCTGAAAATCAATTTGTCCACGGACGTTTTCTTTTTGCCGCCCTGTGAGTCGCCTTGGTATTCATTTTTCTCTTTTTCAGATTCTGAGTTTCTTCGTTATCTATTTTCACTTTCGTTTTCTAGTTTCACCTATTTAATATGCAAATCGAAAACTTTATTTAAATATAATTTAAAATCGACAGAGTATTTCGTAACAAACTATTTTACTTCTTAAAAATATTTTCATTCAATATAACATTTTTATCATTTCAATTATTGTGTTTTAACTAAATTTCAGAATCAGTATTTAATCTGGTTTGGTAAGTGATATTATGTAGAGTTAGAAAAGGGTGAGATTTGAGAATCACATCAACGTATGACCTGTTTTGCATTGATAAAAATAATTAGAATTTGAGAACCGAGTAGTAAAGATGCGTTAAGAGAATAATACAAAAACTTTTGTAAGCAAAATGACAAAATATAATTTTAATTCAGAAAGGGCATAGCTGAATCTGATGAAAATTATAGATTGCGAACTGTTCGACCTGAAATGTACTAAGTTCTCGTACTTTGACCAGCCTTTCTAAGTAAGACATAATGTGATGCGACAGACAAATGGCACGCAATCAACAATTACTTTTCGCTCTACATATACAATTTTGAATATAAACAATAATTTCTTCACGATTTCCTAGCTTTCCAAGTCATGTTATTGTCTCAATAAAAAAAAATTCTATTTGAATCCCTTATTCATTTAGAATAAATGTAATTTGAATGCTCACTGAGGATGAATAGGGCTGTCAATCCACAACAGTATGGAATCCGACATTAATTTGACGCTTCCAAAATTGACATTCGAGTGTATAAAATGAGAAAAAGAATAAAAGCCGCACGTCAGTAATAAAGCCTCGGAATTCCCGAGACGTTGGGGCAGGATCCTGACTTTCTTTTCGCTGACTCTCTTCGAAAATCGCGAAATCCTTGATCGACGCCGGGTGTCGCGACGGATTCTGCCTCGTTTTTTAGCGCATTATTTCGAGACTTGGCTGGAGTTGAATTTGAAATTCAAAATAGTTTACCTTGCTTCCGGGATGGAAACTGCATCTGGGAGGAAGAGAGCAGTGAAGAGACGAAGGGCGAAGATTAATATTTTAGGCTGCAGCCACCACTGGCATCCTAGTTCAATTTTTCAAAAGGGCTGCACTACTTCCTCTTTCTCTCTCTTTCTCTCCCGCTCTCTCCTTTCTCTTGATCCGTGTGAGTACCCAGCCTCGCGCACCATATCGTGGTAAATCCGTTATGCATGCCCGCTCACATTTACCTCTTTGCCAACACGCACGGGCACATACATATCGAGCTACTTCAAGCAGAACTCACTTTTCCAAATTGCCGTACTTCGCAGCATTGAACCTTTTAGTTGGAAAACTAAACTCTTTAACGCACACTCGATCAGAAAGTCGAGGAGGTACTCGTGTAAACTGAAAACACCGAGTCGTTTGAATAATTTACAACAGCAAAAGGGCAACGTGCATTTTTAATAAACAGACTCCTAATGAAAATATACTGAACTTTCGGCTTTGCTGTTTTGCAATCTGAATCATTTAAACGAAAATGATGGGCAAATTGCTTGTAAGTTGATTTAATTTAAAATGCGATAATCAACTGAGAAGATACTGAATGAATCAGTTGACAACCTTCAGATGTAAAGAATTGTTTGTAATTGCACCAGTTTAAAAATTTACTTTATTGTTATACTTTATTTGGCCTTCGATAACGTGAAAAGAAATGAGAGCTATGATCAAGAAATATTGGACAACTTTGAGACGCACTGATTGATCCATTTACGAAACTTCAGCCACTTTTCAATTTGCATTTCTGCTTTCACCAACAAATTATTTTTTTAGAGCCGAATATATTTATTGATTTTTGTCTTCATTAAATATTATGGCGTTACTTTCATTGAAAAATTATTTTTTCTGATGAGGCGCTTCGATTGATCTACTTGAGCTCTTTTATGTGCAAAAAACTTATTTCATTTTAAGAATAAAACATTAGTATAACTGAAGTATTTATGCTAGGCTATTTAGGCTGACAAGTGGAAACCGCCAATTTTGAGTTTAAGATTCAGTTCATGATTTTTTAAGTGAAAGCTCAATTCTTAACTATTAATTTGCTAAAGTATTAATATAAGCTTTTTCGCCGTTTTCGAGAAAATCGACTTTGAAATATTCGACACGTATAAAAATAGATTTTTGTGCTGCGGACTTAATTCTTCTTCTATTTCTCAAAAACTTGTAGAAAAAATGAAAGTTATTTGAAGTTCTTTATTAAATTTAATTAAAGCGCCTCAAGTACTTTCCGTTTTGTTACATTATAATATTTCTTACCTTTCGAAGGTGTATTTTCAAAACAAATTTATCATCGAGAAGTTTTCAATGAAAACTTTTTAAATTTATATTTTGAGTTGATTAATAACTAAGCAAGAAGGTTCATTAATAAATTATTACATAATTTGAATAAGCGAAATTAATTCAAATGTCAATAAACAGTGTGTCTAGCGAACCGGAAAATCGGGTAACACGCGGAAATATTATTTACTCGGAAAACCTTGGGTAAACCCAGAGAATTCGATTTAGCATAGGAAATTTTTTCTTGTATCGCAAAATCAACTGTTCTCTACTTTGTTTTGCTTTTATTGTTTAGTCGAGAATCAGAAAAAGGAAAATGTGATTGCTTTACGTATCGTATATATGAAACCATCAAATTTGTTTCAGTATTGTTTAATTTCTTTTAATTTTAATCATATGAGACTTTAAATTGTTTCTTTCAAATAGTTTGAAAGCTATCAAAATTCTCTATAAAAAAGCCAGGTAGAATTTATTTTGACAATTATTTAAAAAGATATTGCATAAATAGTTCAAATTTCAATGTTTTTTCAATTGAATAAAAGTCTAATATAATAAAAAAATTTTCAAGTTGTTACAAAGAATTTGAAATAATTCGAACAATCTCATCTTTAGGAAAATAATAATAAAAATTAATTCAATATATAGTTCACATAAATTTTGATGGAAACCTCATGATTACTTATTTCATATATTTTACAAAAATATTCAATTAGGCAAAAAAAATATGCACATTTTTCCAACATTTTTGTTACAACTTTAAACATTTTACACCATGCAAGCCAAAATTTTCACAATAATGGTGATAAGTTGGGGCGATTTTATAGAAATTTAAATAAAAAAATTTTCTAAGGAAATTTGAAAATGTTGAATATATTAGGTTTTGTTCAAATTGTAGGTAAACTTGAAAATTTGCACTACATTTGCAATATCTGCTAAAAAAATGACATTATGACTTCATTCTGGCTCTCTTCATATATTTAACATTAAAAGAACTCAAGCCACTATCGATAAACAATATGCACCATACTCATGATCGGTATATGTATATTAGGTTAAACATCCAATTTCTATGCGTTGGTTCGAGACAAATTAAAAAAGACATTTTAGATTGTTTTGGGAAAAAAGAAATGATAGAAAATAATAATTCCGTAAAAGTAGTTCGTTGGTAACAAATTATCAAGTTCGCTTAATTTTACTCAGGCCAAAAAACCGGCCCCATGGACCTAAAAAGTACTTTGCAGTGTTTTTTAAACAGATTTTCTCTGAAAATGCATCATTTTCAACGATTTAAGAAAGGGTTGTTAATTTTTTCTCGTGATAAATTTTAAGAACTCTAGTAAATCCAGTGGTTTGTATAAGAAATTATTCGAACTTCCTACTAATTCTAGCCTTAATTTAGTAATTAACAAATTGAAAAAGAGAAAGAAAACCTATTTTTGAAAACTTCACAAAAAGAATGATCAAGTTATTTCTTTTTCGATTTTGTGTATTTTGAACTAACAAATCAGGGTGTCGCCGAGACAAGAATCGTCGCAGACAATTCGTCGTCAATGGCGATACGGAACTTTCGACATTAACCTCGGCCGATTCAAGTTTGCTCTTTCACATGCCAGCAATTACATTTTTGCCCGACCGCAAAGTTAACTAATTGCAGCCGCCATAAAATATTGACCTAGTTACCGGGCAACTTCGGGACTCAGTCAAATTAAATGCGAGCGAGAGGGCGAACAATCCACGCCATTCAGCACTCAGGGCTTCTCTTCCCACTTCCTCAATTCATCTCTCTCCTTCCTCTGTTGGTATTATCTTTTTTCTTCTTTTCTTGAAATTTGGATATACTCTATATTTTTCAGCACAGTGCAGGCGATCGCATTACTTTATTTACACTACGTTACGCCCATTCACTTTTCATCGGCGAGGATGAAAAGTTGGATGCTCTTTTGCGTGGTCCTTTGCTTTTCAGCTTTTTTTTTATTTTTACACTCTCAACTTTCTATCCGTGCTTTAATCCCTGTTTTCTCATTTTTCGTAATTAATTTACCACCAGTGGTCTTTTCACATACCTGCGAGGTAATTGAAAACGAATTTTCTAACGCACAGCTAAATTACATTTGAAGGGTTGCAGTACAGAACTAGATAACCAACATTATTACCGAAAATAGGATGTTTTCATAAAAAATTGTTAAATAATTAAATACACGTTGTGTTAAAAAAATGCGTTTGAACCCTTATTATTAATATAGTAATAAAAATTGTAATTCAAAACCAGAAAACTACTGACTTTCTGTACTTGTCTTCTATCTTCTTCTTTTTTCAATTGCCTAACCTTCTACCTTTTTTTAAACACTTTCTGACCATATTACTTTGCCTAAGAGTTTTAAATACAGTTAAATAATGTAATGCTTTTTTTCCAAAGAAAAAGCCCTCAAATAAAATTATTTGCCACTTTTTTCAGTACCAATCAAATTCCAACCTAAAATCCTAAATCTTCATTTTCTGCAAATGCCACTTTTATAAGTTTTTTTTTTAACTAAGCTTATTGCGTTACGATCAGAAATGATATTTCTTAACATTATTTTCGTTTATTCATGAGAAAACATATATACCTTTCGTTTTTTAACAGATCTTTCAGTGAAAAATCGTCTTTTACAGTGCGATACCGTCACACTAAATCTTTATTTTCCCGGAACAGAAATATTTGTTCAGATTAAAACTTTTTTATTCTTAATAAGCCTCCCCATATCTTAGGTGCAAATTTTCATTATTATTCAAATTGCAAATGGAATTCTAGTCACCATCGAAAGACGATTTTGAAAACCCATAAAATTTGAACCTCCAAATTCCTGAACGATTTACTCGAAATTGGTTAACTTTTTCTAGTCCAACTTATTTTCTCCCAATTTAGCAACTCAATATCTTGGTAGTACATTTTAATTTTTTGTTTAAACTAAAAATTGCACTTTTTATTGTGATCATCAACCGAGCCTGTTCCAATTTTAGGTTCCTGTCACTTTGAGATTGTAAACTTCCACATTCTATTTCCCGGAACTGGATACTTTTTTCAATCATACTTTTTGGCCTCAATTCACAAACAATTTAGCTCAGAAGTAAACATTTGTTTTATTTGTAAATGGTAATTTCAGCTTTACAAAATTTTATTTCGCTTTGCGGAAAAATTCCGATTTTGTTGGTTATCTAGTTCTGTACTGCAACCCTTTATTTGTGGCAGTAAAAAAACATTGATCCACTTTGAGACACTTATCTATATTGCAGGGCTCAGATCGTGCGACTTTTTTTACTAGTTTTCACTTTTTTTTAAATTCGACTCATAAAGACTTTTTGAAGAAAAATGCGACTAATCGACTTTTTTTCGTTTTTGTGCAAACTTCGCTATACTTAGTTTCAATCTGAATCACAATGAAACTCTTAAAATTAAAATTCAAAACTAGAAAAAAGTCTACCATTTTCATTGAGAACATTCAAAATTGAATAGTTTTTCATTAAAGCTTTATACTCAGAAAATTGGTAATTGATAGCGTTTGAAATTTAAAAAATTCTAAATTCGTGAATCCGTATTCAAAGTTTTAATTTTTTCAAACTGCAAACCTTGACAGTTGGACATTTTTAAGTCAAAAACGTTTAAAATCGATTAATTTCAAATTCAATCGCAGTCTTCCCAATCTTCCCCTTTTTCCTCTCTTCGAAGAATTCCTGTTTCCCTGAAAGATAATCTTATTGGTTTTTCGGCTATTTAGTTAAAAATTCGACTTTTTTGGTCGAAAATTTAACTGTTTTGTTGAACATGCTCCTTTTTGGATAAAAACTCCACCTTTTAATTAAAAATTTATCTGTCATGGTAGAGAAGTCGTCTTTTAATTTAAAATTCATCTTTCTTGGTTGAAAATCCAACTTTCTAGGCTAATAATTCAACTGTCTTCTAAAAATTCGTCTTGTTGGCTTGAAAATTCAACTATTTGGTTTAAAATGCAACTGTTTTTGGTTGAGGTTCAATCGTTTTTATAATAAAGTTCAATTATTTTGTTTGAAAGTCATCTTTTTTAGTCAAAAATTCAACTGTTTTGTTCATGTAACATTTTTTTGTAGAAAATTCAACTTTTAAAGTTTATAATTCAACAATCTTTGAAAAAAATGTTTTTTGGCTTTAAAATGAAACTATTTGATTGAGGTTCAATCTTTTTGATTCAATAATTGGACCATTTGGTTGTAAACTTATCTTTGTATTTTGAAAATTCAACTATTTGTCTAAAACTGAAATTATTTGGTCAAAAACTCGTACTTTTATTCGAAAGTTCTTAGATATTTGGTTATAAATGCATCTGTTTGGTTGGAAATTGTTTTGTTTTTTAATTCAATCATCTTGTTGAAAATTCATCTTCCTTAATTGAAAATTGAACTTTTTAGGGTGATAATTCAACTGTCTATCAAAAAAATGCGTCTTTTTGCTTAAGAATTCAACTGTAAAAGTAATTTAAAAAAATATATAATAGAAAATAATATAATGTGTAAATTCATGGTAGTGCACAGAATACTTTTTTTCAGAATAATTGAATACTTTTCAGATTCAGCTTCAGCTTAGGGATTTGTTCAAAACCTTATTAATAATATAGTGATAAAAATTGTAATTCAAAACCAGATAACTACTGACTTTCTGTACTTGTCTTCTATCTTCTTTTCTTTTTTTGCTGAAATAACTTCATTGTCGTTAGGAATTCAACTATTTGTTTGTAAATGCAACGGCTTGGTTGAAAATCTTTTTTTTTTCTAAATTAACTGTTTGGTTGAAAATCATTTTTTTTTATTCAACTGTTTGGTTGAAAATTAATCTTTCGTACTTAAAAGTCAATTGTATTCTAAGCCATTCGACTTTCTAACTTTTAAGCTCAACTTTTTTGTTAAAAATTCTTCTCTTTTGATTGAAAATTTCACCACTTTGTTAAAAATGCAATATATCTCGACTTGAAATCTTAGGAATTGGAAGAGCTTCATATTGAGTTTAACATTGTATCTATATTATTTTATTTAAAAGATTTCATTTCCCTATTTGCGTGAAAATGGACTCTATCTTTCCTATTTTGAGAGAATTTTGGACTGTGATATATTGTTTCAAATTTGAGTCCTAAATTATCAAGTAATTTTAATTTAAAAATGTTAAAAATGAATTTTCCTGAAATTCAAAATTAATGTGAATTACAAACTTCACTTATTTGAAAATAATCCAAGTTTAAGTCTTTAACAGTTCAGAAAGGAATATTTCTAAACCAAATTCAAAATCCTTCAAGCTGAATGACTATTGTTAAAAAATTGTTTTAACTTTAAAGTTTACTTTGATTGTTGAAAAAACATTTTAAAACCTATGAGAATTGTGCATTTTCTACTTATGAGCAAATAAAGTTATCATTTCAGTAATTCAGTGTCTTTAACTGCTTTCTTCCAGCATCTTCAAAATTTTGATACGACTTTGTTCGAAATTCCATGCGACTTTCTTTGTAATTTTACGCAACTAATGTGACTGTTTTTAGCCTTATTGTCTATCCGAGCCCTGATATTATGTACTGACGCCTAAAAAAGAATGTAAATTAACAAAATATTTCGCTAATTATTTTTGTAGCGACTGAAATGAATTGTTGATCGACAAGCAGTCGTGCCTTTTGTTACGAAAGCCTTTCGTGGTCGTGGCTGCAAAATGATAGTACGTAAATGCACACACGGGTGTATCATCTTCATCTCTTTGCAGATTAAAAGAGGGTAGCGGAGCGAAACCGCTGGCCTAGATATGTATTCTACGCTTATATGTCTGTTGCAATTTTTTATACGGACGAATTCAACAGTGGATGGTAGTCTCAAGGGTGGAGAGGGTCCGAGTAACATCATCCTTCAAAAGCAGTGGCAGATATGTCCAAAAAAATACCAGTTGTGAACGACTGGGTATCTTTTTTCCTGGCACATCGGCGGTAATGAAAAAATAATTCCCGATGTGTACTGTAGCTTGACAGTGATCCACAAAGTCATATATTTTAGGGATCAAATCAAACTGTCTTCACAAAAAGATACAATTTTTCATTTTTTCAAACTAAAGTATATTTTGAATTTTGCTCGAACATGTATTAACGTTTATTTAATATGAAATATGTCTACCTTTTATCATTTGATGATCCTTCACGTATAAATAGTAACATCATATTAATAAGGAAAATGCCGCCTCAAGCCAACTCGAAAAGATAAAAAAATTTACATATCGTTTTCAGATCGCCCAGGGCTAGTATTACGGAAATTTCCATAACACTAGCTCTAGTGCTATACTTGACCGGTTATTCTGATGAAAACTTCCTTAATACAACAAAAAGATTTACTTCCTCATACATAAGTCATTCATGATAATAATAACGAAATAATATATTTTTATTGGTGAGAATGTAATTAGAAAATTTTCAATTCATAAATCACAATTCAATCAGATTTAGTAAAAAATAGTTTTGAATTGCAATTCTAAATTCTTTCTTAATTCACTTTGGAATATTCTTGTTTACTAAAGACAGATACTTATTCGATGTCTAAGGTAGGTAATAAATCAATTTTAAGGGTTTTTTCTTCTGTAAAAAAGACTCTAAGTATTCCATCACCCCTTGTGAACTGCTTGCAAGTTTCAATGTCAAAAAAAAACATTCATCCAAAATGTGTAACCCTTTGATAGGCCGAGTTCTTTTCAATTTAAAACGACCTAAAGAGCCTAAGGGACAATCAATGTCTCACATTTGAACTCTTACATATATGTCTTCTCGAATCACTCGAAAAAAACAAAAATGTTAATAGTAACCAATTGAAGTTTTAAACCTCTTATAGGGAGTTGTTTTTAATTCTAAAGGTTCGTCTTGTCGAATTGGTGTTTAATTGAATTAATACCGGATCTGTTTTTGTAACTTTTTTATGTGGTTTAAATGTGCAGGACCAGTGCTGAAATATTTCTTCTGAAATTATAACAAATTGGACAATTAGTCATATCGTTTTGGTGAGCTATTCTAACTTACACAAGTTAATGCAATTTCGTTTATCAGGAATTCAAAATGAATTGAGTCACGTCATAACCATGTAAATGCCACTTTTTCAAAATACTTTTCATTGGCTTAAAAACTATCTACAATTACATCCTACATGGTAGTAAAAGATTTTGATTTCTTCATTGTTCAAACAATTTTTCTTCAATTAATTTTGTTTGAATATTCAACATACGTTTAAAACTGTATAATTCAAAAATTATAATTAGAAGCATTCAATATAGGACAATTTAGAATTAAAGGCTTTCAAAGCCTTTAAAATATTGTATTTTAAGATTTTCAAACAATGATCAATTTCAATTGTCGATTGAAAAGCATTGTTATGATTATACCTCCGTGGGTGAAAATAGCTTAATAGCTTATCAATGCACCCATCTAGTAACGACGGCTCCCATCAGAGTTAAACCGAGCCAAGCGCTGCTTAACTATGGCGATTGAACGGGAAACCTTAAACAAGATCGTGCAATTCAGCGGATGTTTATATACAACTTTCTGGACTATTACGGCCTTTAATTCAAAATTTTAGAATTTTAAATGAATCAATTTAAAAAATGTAGCCTAAAAAATGCAATTATTTCCAAACTTCCAAATTTAGAAAAAAAACGAGAAAATATCTAAATAAGAAGCTTCTAAAATCCTAAACTTTCGAAATAGAAGATATTTAAATTCGAACTATTTTTAGCTTGAAGCCTTCAAACATAAAAATGTATGTAGAAAGCATTTGAAACAAAAGGTTCAACAATCTTTAATCGTTCAAATTGATGAATATCAAACTAGGGAATTAAAAATTTAATAAAATGATTCCAGGGCAATAAAAACAAGAACAAAGACCACTGATCAAACATTTCTTTTTAAATTTGCAAAAATTTGACAATTATTCTAACACCAAATGAAAGACAATGAATTTTTGGATAAGTATAATTTCGTTTTGTAAGCCGCCTGAATCTACACAAATTAAGTTTAGTTTCATTTCCAAGAAATCTGAAATGAAGCGTGATACGGCACAATCATGTAAGTTGTAATTTTTGCAAAATACGCTTTATTGGCTTGAAAATTCCCTAAGATTCCGTCCTATATTGTGGTAAAAAGCATTTGAATTAAAAAATTGCTGAAGAAGTTTTTTTAAAATAATTTGTTTAAATATTCCAGATATGGAAAAATTAATAGTACCATTCGATTCTTCGGAAAAAATTACATAAAATCTATGTATTGAACAATTTTTACTCTACCCGATTTGTTATACAGTGTAAATTCTATACCATTTACTTTTTTATCTACATATACTACGACACCAATTGGGTCTATGAAAAATTAGAAAATATATGGACTTTATATCCTGAAAAATCCAATTTTATTTCATATTGACAATTTTATCGAATCAATTTTTCAGTTTTGAACCTTCTATTTATCTTATTACATGCTTCTGCTGTGACACTGATGTATTTTATTTTAATTCGAATGTAAAAAATCTGTTTCAAACATAGAATTTTTATATAGCAATTACATGGTTATGACCACAGGCAAATTTTTATAAACATTTTCTCGGAAAATATTCACTTTTTCCAACATTTTTTCCAAATTTCTCTTAAAATATAAGCTACAATTATTTCTAACAATTAAGTAAGCCAAATTGAGTAAAATTTTGGTACTTTTTTGATGGGACAATAACCACAAATGTTGTGAAATCCGCTCTGTATGCATAGTGCTCACAGAGCAACCATACGAGAATGAAGTGGACTGCGTTATCACTCTAATGGCTTAGACACATGGTGCCAAATGCACCTTCACATAATCATAAACGAGCCGGCTTTATCATGTGATAACCGCACTTGCCATTTCGTTTGTCCAGTCAAAACCAACAATCAGAAAGGCAGAAATGGGAATGATTTTCTATCATCCGTTAACTTCTCTGTTGAGCAAGTTGAACCTGTAAGGTTTTGTGGCAAGGTTCGCATCGATCAGGAAAGTTTGCTATCGCTTGCTGTGAAAAACGAACCGCGGTGAGTAGTGATTTATGGCATTGGAATTTACCAAGTTAGAACGTTTGGTGCGATGTGTGTCCAGTGATTTTACAAGCTATAGGTGAAAATCGAATTTTATGTAGATATAACATAGGCAGGGCTGCCACCTAGTCACTTAGGTCTCTTGAGGTAACTTTTTAAAGAAAAAGTCACTATAGTCACTTTTTAAAAAAAAGGTCGATATCATACTTCACACTCTTTACCCTATTCCTTTATTTCCCCCCTTTTTCAAGAACTTCTCTTTTTCCCTGTATTTTCAACAAACTTTTCCTTAATTATTTTTGGTTAAAAGTCTACTAATATATTCTTGGATAGAATTACATTTTTTCACATTCTCATCCAGAGAAGGTATTAGATTTGTGTAAAATTTGACGCCCCCCCCCCCTGGTTTTTGTCTATGACCACGTTTTGAGAGCTTCTGAACCCAAAAAACAGGTTTTCGCGAAAGTGTCTGTCTGTCTGTATGTATGTATGTATGTATATATATATATGTATGTATATATATATATGTATATATATATGTAGAAATTGTTTTTAAAATATATCTTTATGAATAAAGTCTCTTATCGCGTTTGATTCAAAAATATGGTGCAAAAAGTGAGTATATACATAATTTAAGACAAGTAGCACACGATAATTACCTGTCGAGGGCCAGCCGAGGGAAAGCCTAGATTTTTCTAGCTAGAAAATCTCGCTGCGGCCTCGTAAGAGCCAATATTTAGTTTAGGCATAAAGAGGCAGTTTCTACCCGGGTGAAAATAGCGTTTAACATAATTACGCTGAATTCCACGTTGAAATGTTTCAAAATACCATCCGAATTTGATATGGATTTTCACGCGAATAATGTAATGTATTTTCAAATAGATACTTTCAACTGTGGAGTTACAATATTCCTTTTATAAGAAGAAGCTCCATTATTTTTTCTTGCCACTAATAAAAAACAACGTTATCGTATTTTCGCAACTCAACTCTTTTTGCAATATCCTCTTAGAACATGGACATATCATATTTCCTTCAGATTTTTGGGTTTCTGGTTGGTATCGAGCAGAGTTTCGTCGTTGGCATCATTTTGTAGGTGGTATCTGTGAACTGAATTCTGTGAGAAGATGTAGAAATGGATAAATTTCAGTACGTGAAAATGCCGTCTTCTTCAATAATAATTTTTTCACAAAATGTTGATGATCAGTGACCAGGGTCTAAGAAATCCTTTCGAATACATAGTAGAACTTTTTTTTAATTTCTATCAAAAGAGTTACATATTGCCAAAATCTATTATTTTTCGCTAAAACATAATGAATGATAACGCATACAAAAATTTCATTTTTCATTTTTTAAGGTCAAATAATTATTTTCGCAAAAAACCCAATGATTTTGATAACTGGCAATGACGTCAAAATTCCTAGACGTGAACAACATTGTTCTACAATGACAATTTTGAAATATTTGAAATATTAATATTGAAAGAGTTACAAAATTTATTTTGCTAGAAGTGGTTCCGTTTATTCTATTTTACGATAAAAAACTTTTGTATGGAAATTCCCCAATTTGTAGCTGTACAGCTTTCAAATTTATCTCTTTACATCTGAATTAGAGAAAATTTTACTCGTTTACTAATTTCTAAACCAACAAAAACGTTTAAATAAACCAATCTTTAATCAAATAAATCCATCCAAACAAACAAACGATCAAAAATAATGATTATTAGCTGAATTCATTTGATTAAACATTGGCTGATTCGGGTAAAATGTATCAAAATCATTAGACTACCTTCTTGACCAGGTCCCCTTTTATAATCAGACGCCTTTTCATAAGTACTGGTGCACAGTTGCTCCGTGCACAGTTGCTCCGTGCACAGTTGCTCCGTGCACAGTTGTCCGTCACCCTCAGTGAGAGAATGAATTGCCTGTTATCGATAGACAGATTATATTTTTCTTTCCGTGCAGTATCTGAAATTTAGGTTACATTTTTTAAGTTAAAAGTACTTGATTTTTTGTGGATTTTTCAACAGTGTAGCGTGTTTGTAGTATTCACGATTCAATTAAATTAAAAATAATGATATAAATATTTATTTATTTGAGGTATTAGATCTCAATCAGTAAATATCAACTATGGAAATAATAAATCTCTCTAAAACGTGCAGGGTAACAAAAGACGCCGTTGCTTCGAGAATCAAGGGTCACTTATTGACTTTAATGAAATATACAATCGCTATAAATAAATGTGCAAATCTCGTAATCATACTCTCTAATATTACGGAATTTTCCGTATAACTTACCTTTGTCCAGCTTACTGGGATTACAGAAATTTTGTTTTAACCAGACTTCTGATTAAAACAAACATACATACACTGATCGTTTCTGTGGAACGCCAGTGCATTCACATTCACAAAGTATGTAATGAGCTGTCTCCTCACGATAATCACACTTTCGACGACAACGGGTGGTCTCTACTACGAAATTATCTGCCTTCTTTCCAAGTTCAAGAGTTCGTTAGTCCTTCAAGTACACGTACCAGATATAAAATTTTCAGAATGCAACATTTTTTGGTTCCCTTGCAATATCTCGCATGCTCCCCCGAGAGGCATTTACAAATGGCTGCTTTCGCCGATGTGTACGTAATATTGCAGTAGGCTTCCGGGCCAATCAGGGGCTGTGAAACTCCAGCCTCAGGCAGTGCATCTGCCTTCAATATCTTCATGACCGGAAAACCAGATCAGACTGACACAGTCTTTATCGGCAACCTTAAGTCTTAGTCTGGAAGTGAACTTGTAGGTAACTCCAGACTATTCTGGAAGTAAACTCTTCAGATGTAAGAGCTTTTTAATGCTACATGACTGTCAGAAATAATGTGAGTGTGCTGGCCTTCATAAGCTTGCTTACGAATTTCCTTCAGGCAAGCTTTAATAGCTATTATTTTGGCCTGGAAAACTGTAGGGAATGTGCCTAGTGCTGTTGTTATCTCATCCCTGGGTTTTTTTTTTCGATAGATTCCAGCCCCTGTTCCCAAGGAGTCTTTAGAGCTGCCTGTATACCAAACGAGTCATCCTTGTGTAAACAATTCTCCCCTTCTCCCTTCATCATGCCTTTCTTCCCTTTTAGGTAAGATGACCTTGGAGGGTTTCATGAAGAATAATTTCCTCAACATAACATCAGTTTGTATAGCGAGAATATTATCCTCGCATAGAATGCACTTACTGATATCATGTAGATCTGTCACCTCAACAACACTAAGGTTGCCCGCTACTAGGCGCCTATAGACTTCCACTGCGCAATCTTTCTTACGAAAAGGTGCTACGGCGGAATGTCCAAAATGACCTGAAGAGCTGCTGTTAGTGTAGTTTTCATAGCAATAGTGATCGCTAAGCAGAAAACCCTATGGAGGCGTTCCAGTTGTTTTATAGTACTTATTAGTTTATTCCTCGGCAACCAGCTCTTTGACGCATATGATATTATGGGTTTCATCATCATTTTATATCATTTTATATCATTTTATATAATCATTTTATATAATAATGGATGAAAGAACTCCTCCCTGTGGGCATCTGCTTGAAACTTTGGTATACACCTGTTTACGGTGTTACTAACTCCGTCTGTTTGAGCAGGACCGTATATGGGTTCAGTTGAGGTGTTAATAAATTACCCTCTATGTCTAGAAACGCTGCCAATGCTACGTAACCTTTCCGCATTGTGTTATCAATGCAAGAGGTGAATGCATGGAGAGCTTCTACGGTAGATCTGCCTTTTCGAGAGGTAAATTGATGCCTATAGAGAAGTTTTTCCGTCAGGATTTCCTTTTTTTTGTGAAGGATTTACAATGAAGATTGCCTTGAGCTTCCTCCTTGCTTCAGGGGATGTGGCTGGGCATGCGCAAAACATGCCGCAAAATAGAACTACGAAGGACTGAAATCTTCCTTGCATTAACTCAGGGAATATTTTATCATCTCCTGCAGCTTTACATGGTTTGAATCGTGTAACTACCTATCTTATTTATGAATGAGTGACAGTACGACTGGCTACTTTTCAATCTCTCATTTTGGCTCTAAAAGTTGGTCCTTCGGAGGGGTATGACTCATGAGCCGCCTCCTCATTCGTGTAATCCAACTTCGAGCCGTAAAGTATACTCTTATTAGGTGCCCTAGGATTTTATTAGCCGTCTTAGCCATTTCGCCCAAAGGCAATATGAATGCCTTCAGTTGACATGTTGAGTTACCCCTCAAGGTTTCTTGAAGTCTAGCAGTGGCTGGTATATTCTCGATTCCCTGACAATACCTTCTCCGTGAATCCCTTACGGCATTTTGTATTTCATTATTATATCTTGTCAAGGTTTCTCTGTACAAGTCATATTTCCCATTCTTTTTAGTCTTGTTTGAAAGGTTTCGAGTATCCTTTTCCAGGGTATCAAGTCTAGGATACCACCAGGGTGCATCTCTTTCTGTTTTTTCTACATAAAGAGCACAATTGTCCTCATACGCTTTGTTTATACCTCTCAGCCGCATCTTCCTCTGTTACCTGATTTCATTGGGTGTGCTGCTATCAGAATGGCACCTCTTTGGAATCCTCATTTGGCTGGTTATTGCGTCCGCTTGATTTAAAAATTTCAATTGCAAAAAAAAAATTAATTCATAAACAATTTAACAATATTCCTAGCAGCTCTCGATAATTTAGCAATTTAGCATGTTATGGTGTAACCATTTGATTCGATCCCCCGGCTTCAACACCGCACGTAGGTTTATCTAAGTCCCTCCTTCCCGCTATGCCAGGGTTACTCCCAGATGATTTTCCTCTTAGAGATTCCGAAGTATGCTCTAAGGTTCCTTCGGTAATTTCCATCTTCACAGGGGAAGATGATTTTTCCGGATATTCCGTAACATTCAGCCTTCGACACGGTGGTTCACGTCTTGGCTTAATGAGCTGTTTTGGAATTCGAGAACCACTCGATTTTCGCTATTCAGTAGAATTCAGGCTGATACTTCCACTCTCCTAACCACCAACTCTTACCCATCAGGGTCGTCGCCGTTGCGGCTTTCGCGTCATCGCTACCCGTGGGAGTTCTTAGGTCTTCTAACCGTCGGCAGGTCTGAAGTTGCCTTTTTCTTGGGTAGGGAAAATTTATTCTCCGTCGTTAGGAGAAGTCAAGTTCACGCGTCCCATAGAAGAGGACGGATGCAAATATCTCTATATTATAAAAAATTCGCCTCCTCCACTGTTTCAGGAATTCTGAGGAGGCATCAGACAGGCGTCAAGAGCTCCTCACGAAGATCTCCAGTGTCTCATACGATGGCGTACAGAACCTTCGACAATGGTCACCAGAGCTTCCTACAAGGGCCTTCAGAGCCTTCGAGGAGGGTGTCGTAGAGCCTCCCATGATTGTCCTCCAGAGCCTCCTACGAGGATCTCTAGAGCCCTCGATGATGAGCTCCAGACCCCGTTCCAAGGGCCATGATGTCCTACAGTGCCTCCCACGAGCACTTCTAGAATCACTGACAATGATCGCCAAAGCTTCCCACTGCGATGGTCTCCAAAGTCCCTCACGAGTGCCTGAAGAGCCTCCGACAATGGTCTCCAAAGACTCTCACGAGACGCTTCAGGGCCCCCTACTGCCTTATACACTATTTTCTCCACAATTTCCTGTCCTGGCATACAACTTTAGCTTCCTTAACTTCCATTCATCTTCTCATGCAAGCTCTTGTGCTTCTATGGCTTTTTATACCTTTTCACCTTAAAGTCTTATTCACACGTTCCCATAATTATAATTATAATTATTATATATATATAATAATTATAATTATCATTATTTGCCTCTGAATAAGCCACTATAAGTTTCACCTAAATATACTTGGTTTGTCGATCGATCTTCTATTATTCTCTTAACATGACAAAAACCATCTTAACAAATTTCTTTTACTCTTGTCAAACAGTGTTTCGTCTACACCACATTCTTTAAAAACCCTCTCATTACTGCCCATGCAGAAATCGCCAAGTTTCTTCCCGGTTCCCGACTGGGGCCAGGCTGGAGGCCCTAGCCTGGGTCTAGCTTGACTTTTGCAATGACTTCAGCTCGGGCCCAGCTAGTCTCAAAGTTTCTTATATTGATGACAGATGGCGCAGTATTATTCTCTTTCTTTACTTATCACTTGTAACTTTAAAGTGTAAAACTTTACAAAGTGGTAAATTTGGTAAAAAAAAAAAGGTAATTTGAGTGATAGTTTGAGCCACATTCAATTTATCAATTTTGTGCAAGTGAGTGATTGAAATTAGTTGTGATATTGGTGATTGATGATGGCCGATGAAGAAAATATAAGTCATCATTGAAATTAAATTTATAAATATGCCTAAAATAGAAAGCACTCTCAGAGTCCGGAGGCATCAAGCAATCGGCAGTATCCCCATTTGTCAACTGCAAATTTAAATAAAAAATATTTTTTTGCTCAATTTCGACTTTTAATTGTGAGAATCAAAAATGGCTAGGAATCGATAATAAACTTGGGTTAGGCCTGGGCCAAGCTGAACGATCAAGCCTGGCAATACAACCAGGCCCTGGCCAGATTTGGCGTTTTATTCTAGTTTGGCCCATGCTAGGTCACCAGGCCAGGATCGCGACCACATTTCTACATGGTGAATTTGTCCATTAGCGTTGTACCGCATATATTCTGTAGGAATCACATGCCAGCCGCGTTAACACTCTTATCCTTTCCTTGGTAGGTCCAGGTCTCTCTACCGTACAGCACAGTGGGTACAAGTGCTGAAATATTTATTGCAGTTTTAGGTTTATTTGTTATATTTTTACATCTGGCAATATCTACTACGCTGCTGATAACCTTTCTACCCTCGTTTATATGCCTGGTTAACTCTACGTCGATCTTTACGTCTGTAGTAAATAAACTTCCAAAATATACGTATCTATCAACTTGTTCTATCTTCTCATCTTCTAAGACTATGTTGCATACTATTTTCTCACTCTTTCCTTCAAACGCCATAATTTTTGTTTTATGATTTTGTTCTTCAAACCTAATATGTTTGAATTTAACAAAACAAGCTTTTTTTATTGAAAATTCAACTGTTTAGTGTAACACTGTTTTGTTAAACATGCAACTACTTAAAAATTATTATTATTTTTTTAAAGTAATTTTTTAAATGGAAAATTTAACTTTTCCATTTTTTGTTGAGAACTTCTCTTTTTTAGTTGAAAATTCAACCATTTTGTGGAAAATTCATGTATTTTGTTCAAAGTTCATCTTTTGGTGAAAAATTAATCTTCTTGGTTGAAAATTCATCTTTGTAGGTTAAAAATTCAACTATTTTGTTAAAATTTTAATTATTTGGTTGGAAATTCAAATATGTCGTTAGTCACCGTTTTTCTATGGAAAATTCAACTTTTTTGCTAAAAATTCATCCTTTTGGATTAAAAATTCATCTTTAATAGTAGAATAGTCATCTTACTATGCTAAAAATAAACTTTTTGTTTGAAACTTCAAATTTTTTGTTAAAAATTCGACTCTCTTGCTTGAAAGTTCAACTATTTAGTTGATAATACAACTGTATGATTAAAAAGGAATTTTTGTTTGTTGAAAATTCGACTTTTTGGGTTGAAAATTCATCATGTTTGGTAGAAAATCTACTTATCTTTTTTGATTGAAAATTAAACTATTTTGTGGAAAATACAAAATATTTCGACTTAAAATTTTACGAATTTAAAGTGTTCAAAATTGGTAACGTAGTTTATGGACGACCCCTTATAGGCATGTAGTACAAAAGATGGTGTTACCAACTTCTTATGTATTTCTTTTCCACCTGTTCAAAATTAGGAAATAACAATAAATCACCTACGTACAAGAATGTTACTATCATATGCATGAAGGGGCTGCAAGGGCTATAATATTTCGCAGTTCGTTTCTTGCCAAATCTATCACACTAAATGCTACATTAAGAGAAAAATGAAGTCATGACAACAAAATAATTTTGTTGAGCAGTTTTTGTTCGTTTTACAAAAAGTTGGTTATGATTACCAAGGATTTGATTGTGATGACGAAAAACGTGGTTGTCATAACGAAACAATTTACTTGGCTCACACTAACATTTTTCTTTTGTACCAAACACGCTTTGATGCTTTGAAACACGATTCGACTTTGGAATTTAAGATTACCAACATAGCTTCTTCATTTTGTGTTGAAAAATGAAAACAAATATACCTGTTTTGAAGAAAAAGCTAAAAAAGGATAAAATGCTTCGATTCAGTGAAGTACATTTGAGTTGAGAAGTTTTCTGGTTAAACACAATTTTATCTTTAATCGTGGAATACCCTGATGAAATTCAATTGTGAAATTTTCCTCTAACAAAACTATATTGTTATTTAAACCAAATAATTATATTGCATTTTAATTCTATAGTAAACAAATATTTGGATGGCACAACCAAACTCTTGTTCGACCAAACAAACATTCTCCTCAGTGCAAGGAGTAAAAATTTAATCCAACAGTGTATCAACTTGTTGCAATGAAAAAAACAGTTGACAACTGCATTTACATCTTCCTACGTAAATATAAAAAGTTTTGCCCACTCCATCGCATTGATCCGCTTTCGGATAAAAATTGGACGCCTGGATATTTAGTGTGGTGTGATTTTTCGTATTTTTTCAATTTTTTAAATGAATTTGATTGAAAACCAATTAAAAATATACTACTTGATACATCGTAGAGAAATCACATTATTAAAAAAAAATGTTCTGGGAAGACCTAATTTAAATCAAAACATAGCCTATTTTTTACTGCACAAATCTTATTCTTTATATTGCACCTTGAAACAAGCCCACTTCCGATCTTCAGTCGAGACTTTTTCATTATCTTAAGGGATTATAGTAACTTAATCTGTTTGATGTGTAATCTCTATTTATTTCTTTGCTTCACTAGTATATTTTTGTCAATGCTAAATATCATTCTTCATTCCGGAGTCGAATTAAAATGGTAATTATAATTTATAGATACATAATTAAAACTACACTTAGATCCATAAACCCGATTCAAATTTAGATTATAAATATTAGAATTTTATGAACAAAATCTTACTAAACTAAATGTAAAAAGAAATAATTTTCCTTCATTTTTTTTATTCCTCTCGTGTTTTGTTAACGCAAGCCTTATATAACGGAATTTCGTCAGGCAGCAAATGTATAACATGGTTGCTATTGCGTATGTTGATTTGAACATAATGGTCAATTCGATACATTGAAGGAACATAACCCTCAAAGTCTTATTATAGCAAGGATAAGGCCGGTCTCTGTTTCTACTATCAGAATAGTTCCAGTAGTTTCGGATATTATCTCCTTAGTTTTAAGGTTTTCTCCTGTCCTGTAGTAAATACCGTATATCAAAGGAATATTTCTACGGTCACGTCTAATCTTGGTTGGGATTAGTTGAAGTATATAGTGGTATTAGCTATAGGTTTGTTTTGACACTTGATTATTCTCCTCAACTGTGAACTTAATTCTGTAAAATGAGATCGAAATGGATAAATTTTATTACCTTAAATACTAAACATGAAAATGCTTTTTTTTTGTTTTCGAGATAATAAATATCGCCCATTCTGTTTCAGTGAACCCACTTATTCCGGCGATTTATAACCTTGTGTTTCATTGTTGAAGTAATATAATAATTTTAAAAAATGCTTATGATACAATATTTAATTTCTCGAAAACAAAAAAAAATCATTTCTATATTGAAGTGTCGTAAAATAAACATACTAAACATTATTATTAAATAAAACAAAAATATTCTGACTTTTATTTTTGAAGGCCAAATAAGTATTTGTAAAAAGATTCAATTCCTTATTATAAAAATTTAAAGTACAAGTTCAGTGTACCGTCACTTTCCAGTGCTTAGTGTATATTTCATAAAAGTTCTTTTGTTTCTATTTAGGAACTGGCCATCATTTATTCAGACTCTGAACTACTTTGACTATTTTGGAAAAAATGTAAGTTCCAATTTAAAAATATGTTTAAAATCCAGAAAGATAATGAAGCACTTCAAGTTAAGCTCGAAGAAACCTATTAAAAAGATCGAACTGTCTACCGTTACGAAATTTCTCGTAAGGCTAACCCCTTCTCCAGCAATTGGTAAATTGGCAATTAGTGAACGACTTCAAACCGTTTCAATTAGAAGTTTTTATTATTTTCACTTATTTCTAATAATTAAGTTAACTTAGTAAAAATCAAAATGTAATTAAAACTGTAGCACAGATAATTCCCAAGTATATTGAGTTGCCCATTTTTTTTCTTATACAAAAAGGCTTTTTTATTAGGTCGTGGCTACTTTTAACGAAATTTTGGCGCGAATAGCCAGATTTTTCCTATATGAATCACTGGAACTGAAAAAAGGGCTATTTGTACCAAAATTTCAGTACAAAAAGAAACATTTTTTGGTAGTGTACACACTACCTTTTCATTACGCCGTTTCCACTATTAAAAATTATTAATATCTTGATTATTTAGCACGGTATTGATTACTTGGAAATGATCAATTTTATTTCCGTTTGAAAATTTGAGATAAAATTGCGAAATGGATAAGCTTCTCTTAAGTTAAACTTGTAAAGTCTACTTGTAAAGCGCATGTTGAAGAACACTCATGCGTTTTTGCATTTTAGTGATAATTTATCTACTCATGGAGAAATTGAAATTTGATATCAAGGTATAGAAAGTCCAGAGTAATTTCTTCTGTTTTCTTGCACATTTTCTGTTACAGTGAAGACAAAAAATTGTTGACGAAAATGAAACTTAGAAACTAACATTTTTCCGTACCAAATATCTGTGCAGAAAAATTGATGTGAGCCTAGTTTGATCAGTTTGCCCTACTTCCGATGCAGCACTAATCTCGACCCTAATCTGTTAAACTAGCATGGGCCACATCTGACTTGTAAAGTTTTTTCAGACGACTACACTATTTAGGAAAAACTTGTCAGGGCCTTCCCAGGAGTTTTAAAAAATTCTCTATTTTTCCATATCATAATAACTGGAAGAAACAATAATACTTACTATTCGTCTTAAGCAGTGATATTCTTCTAATTAGCCCAAAAAACAACGAAAATCACGTTGGAATGCATGAATATTATTCTTACGGCGTTTAGGCGTTTCCTTGCATATAACGCTTTTCAAAGAGCTGAATTCTATTAACCTGACAGTGGTGCTGATGTCGCAAGGTGCGCTTTCTCAAAATTCAAAAAATCCTTACATAAAGAATATACAATATTACTAGGATTTTTCCAATCGAATTACGGAAATTAATTAATAATATGGTGATATAAAAGAACTTAAACTTTCTTTGCAACTTTCTTTTTAGGTAAATTTTGATTTTCTGAGGCTCTTTAGCCTTAATTTATCGCACTCTGTGTTTTCTTAAACGTAAAAAGGACATTTATTCTTCTTCTAAGTTGAAAAAGAAATACTTGATTTTATTAGAAGTGTGGCGTAACAAGGTATCTCTAGTAAAAAAACAGACTTGGGGTACCGCGCCGAAACCCCACAAACAAAATTTTCAATATCATTCATATCTAGATATCCTCGGGCGCATCCTCGGTTTTTTGTGAATAGAGGAGCCTTTCACCGAGGGTTTCAGCTAAAGACGGTTACACAACCTCATAATCAGTCGCGGACGATAGTCAAAGGATGGTCCCGAAGGAAAACCCCCCTAGCCAAGGCGAGAACAACCGGTGGAGAGTTGGACGTGACGAAGCAGCATGATGAGAGTTTCAGAACTGATTTGGTAATCTGCAATGGTAGAGTACAGAATATTATGGAGGAGGGGACCAAGCTGATTGGAAAGCTGGAGAGCATAATGAATTAAATTAAGGATTTCTGCGAGAAAAAAGGAAGCTTGTTTCTGCCAATCTAAAATGGGATAGGCGACGCGTTGGATCTGGTAGATAAGCTACAGAATAATGTAAAACGGAGAGTAAACTAATTCGATAGTTTCGACTCTCGTCTTACCGAAAAACTTGACAACAAGATCAAGGAGGCTTAGACAACAACAGGTTTAAAGGTCATGACTTGCGAAGGACTCAGACGAAGGAACAAGCTGATGCAACTCCAGCTCCAGTGTACTGGAAGAGGACGTGAGCACCTACCATGAGCCCCCGGGAGACGAACAAGGTCAAACAGGTGAAGAAAAGGCTCAGGATCCGGAAAGTTGGAGCAGAGCCCGAAGCCAAAAAGAGCCACTTCAACAAGGAGAGAACTGCAACTAAGCCGAAGGGAAAGGAAAAACCTAGGCGTGCACGTCCTGAAGTGGTTCTCATTAAATCGGCTGAGGGGGTCAGCTATGCTATGTTGAGAAAGACGCCAAAGTGAGAGATAAAGCTGTCCTCGTCCAGGAGCTGTTGTTGGAAAGAGCGGACTGGTTCGCTACCTTAGCTCCGAGACCGAGGTAGTCATCTTGGATGTCTACCGGACTACCGAGACGGAGGAAGTAGAGCAAACTCTGAGGAAGTTATTTCATGGTTACTCGCCGTTGGACACGAGAGTGTTTATGACACATATACCCTTTAGGGAAACAAAGAGGGCATTCGTCAAGTCGGATGAAGAACGGGCGTGGAAACTCCTTCAAGCGGCCCTCATCAAGATCGGCTGAGTTTCCTGCAGGGTGTGGAAGAAAACGGAAACTACGCTATGTTATCGCTTTCAAGGCTACGGCCATTTGGCAGCGAGTTGCACTGGCTCAGACAAGACAGCGAGTTGTTGGAAATGCTTCGTCAACGGACATCAAGCTGCAGTGTGCACCAGCACGCTATAGTGCTACCTCTGCGCCGCAAAGGAGGGTGAACCCGGAAAAGAGCACCTTATGAGGGATAAGGACATGTGCGACGATCAGATAGGCAGCACCAAAGAGGAAGCCTTAAGAGCATAAATTTCAGCAGAGGCAGATCAGCAGGCAGAAGCCAGCCGGAGCCCTAGAAAACTAAGAAAACGGCACCACCTGAAGTAATGCGAATACAGTTTCGGGATATATCTACCAAGAAGGAAAGGATGGTGGTTTTTAGTGGGTGAAAATGCCACATGCTCGCGAAGTGTGAATTCTCTCAAGTAACTTTAAACTATTTCCTTAAACACTTCGAGAGAAAAAAAAAATCATTTTCTTGTTGGAATGGCGAGGGCATTTTTGTAAGCAATTAAAAATAACCCTATTTTAAAGCCCCATTATTGCCCAATTATAATTAAACATCTTTTATTCAAAATATAAATACTGATAAGAAGCTTGTCAGGACCCTTTTCAAAATTTGGAAAAGAAGGGAAATTTCTACACGGGTACTACAGCTTTAAAGTGAGGCCACAAGATAATTATTGGCCCACCTATTGATGCATGACGATCATTTCCAGACGAAGTCTAGATTTTCTCAAAACATAATTTTTATATTCAAACTGTAAGAATATGTTTATATCGGTACTTTGTTATATAATGTAGTTCTTTCAATAACATATATACATACTGCGACACAGAACAGATAATATTTGAGCAGAAAAATATATTCTTGTTGATACAATATTTGCTTTGCCGATTATTCTATTCGTAATTGGCTTGATTTTGAGATTTCGCAACGTTCTTTAACGAATATGAAAATTACATCTCGTGTTTTCTGAGAAACTCCACTTTTATCTTTCAGTGTTAGAAATCATTTATGTTACAGATAAATGCCCGTAGAAATTATTATTCACATTTATTCACTTATTTACATTTCGACATCCATAGCAGATTTGTTTTTCGTATGAGTATCTAGTGTCTTTGTCTACTTTTTTTAATACTTGGCGACTATTCGGAACCACGAAAAAGTCCAAGATTTATTCTTTTTCTCCAAAAATTATAAATTCATATTGTAAATTATGAAAGGCTATTTATGAGTAATGCTCAACTCGAATTCAAATTATGTTTAACAAATTGTGAATCGAACAAGTAAGTTAATGTTTTTGCAAATACAATATCAATTATTCATTATATAAAATAGAAAATGCAAAATAGACGTAATACTTACTTTTTTAAGATATTATTATTATACCATTAAGCCATTTCCCTTTCGGGGCAGGCGTGAATAGCTCGGTTGGAAAGGAGGTATAGATTTTTTAGATTGATCTAAATTTTCGTGCTATTCATTTAAATAACACGCTCGTTTCGCAACACTGCCCAGGTTGCTGATCAATATCTCTAGCGATTACCTCAAATGAAGAGATTCACACGATTGTTACGTGAGGTTCCCCACTCGGGTTCATTAGTATCCAAGGTCTTTTGTTTCAGGCGTCATTCACTCTACTTACATTCTTCTTATAAATTATTTGTCGCGACACTTTTCTGTCCTGGCATGCTTCTGTAGCTCCCTTCACGTCTATGCATTTTTTATGCAAGCTCTCCTGTTTCTATGGCTCTTATGTTTTTTCGGATTAAGGTTTTATTCACACATTCTAACCATTCTTTCCGCGGTCCGCCTGTTGGCATACTGCCATTTACTTTACCTTTATACACTTGTTTCGCTGAACGTTCATCTTTCAACATGTCTGAACCATCTTAAATGATTTTTTTCTTATGTATCAACTGTTGTCTCTGTTGCACCACATTCTTTGAGGATTATTTCGTTTTTCACTTTGTCCATCAGTGTTTTTCCGCTTATTATGCGCAGAGGTTTCATGCCAATCGCGTTAATTTTATTCTTGTCCTTTTCTTGACATGTCCATTTCTCGCTACCGTATAGAAGAGTCAGTGTAAATATAGAATTATGTACGGTCATTTTAGGTTTTCTTGATATATTTTTACTTCTAAGAATGGACCCTGCTCTATGGATAACCTTCCGACCCTCGTTTATGCACCTTTCTAACTCCCCATCTATCTTCGCGTCACTAGTGAGTAGGCTACCTAGATATATGTACCTATTAACTTGTTCTAATCTCTTATCATTTAAGACAATGTTGCACATTGTTTTTTTTTCACCTTTTCCTTCAAACACTATGATTTTTGTTTTATTTACGTTAATTTTGAGGCTTATGTTCTTCATGCTTATATTTAGTTTGCTCAACATTCCTTGCAAGTCTTCGATTGATTCTGCTATAACAACCTTTTCATCTGCGAAAACTAACCCACTTACCTTCACTGTATCGAGATCTAAAACTTCTTCGTTGAAGAGGCGTATTATAATTGTACATAACAGATTGGAATCTTATGCAATTTTTGAAGTGTCTTGTCCCAAAATTCGGGATGAGTAGTCAAATATTTTGCATGAGCTTGGCTTAATCACAATTTTATTATAGGTACACAAACTTGTCAAATTTTTTCTTCCAGATGAGAGTTTCACTTAATCAAAAGTCATTAATGGTCAGACGTTAAAATAAACCTTTTTGCGCATATGTTATATTAAGAGATATGCGTGTGTGTTATATGCCTATATATATATATATATATATATATACGGTTATAATATACAGTTTGGATTCCTTTGGAATAAAACTGAAAGGCCTATGACAAAACTACGGAACGCGTCCTCGGGTTGTGGGCAGAGGGTCCTTGTACCAAGCGTTTCTGCTGAATATGGTTACAGTAATTAATAAGGAGTCGCGGGCAATTGTCCAGGGATGGTCCCGAAGAAATAACCCCTAAGCGGAGGCGCAGCAACCGTGACGAAAGCTAAATAGCACCTGAGTGAGGTGTCTTAAACGGTGACTCTGAGATACCGGGCGACTTTTTAGAGTATGCAGCCTTATCCTTGCACGCGAAGCTCTACAAGGATGGACCAACCCTTTCCATAACTGCTCGTGGGAACAACAATGGCACCACCAAAACACAAAAAAGTTGTAGATGCGGTTCCAAACGATCGAACGCGCAGAGTACCTGACAATGGCTCGGCAAATAATGCCGATCATATTAGAGTTCGGGGTGCTAAAAATAATTTAGATGGAAACGCGACGACGAACCGGCGAAACGCCCACATTGAGTGGACGAATCAACTCAAGGATGACTTGCTAGACTGCTACGATGCCTAACAGCAATTGAAGGAAAGAAGTTGTCATTCGAACGGAAGATTTCGTTTTGCTTTCAAAAGATCTAACCTCGATATGGACAATGTACAAGTTTTAAATCTTCCTGAGCAAGCAGTTTATCCTACGAAAAAAGTGCGAGGTACAAAAAGTTTTATTATTGCTCGGAGATTTTGAAAAAAAAAACAAGATATTCGTAATCAGGGGACTCTGGTTGATCTATTAAACTTTTTCTCATATATGACTTGATATATTGACGACAAAAAAATTAAAAACACTCACTGCAATAGCCTTGTTACTAACTCGGGAAAATCAAAACATAAACTAACAGTCAGGGCCGCCTGAACCGTTTCCATAATATTGTGCAATATATTCGACTTAGTCGGGCACGGCAACCCTTCCAACGCCAGCAGTTCTAGGAATGTCGGGTGTATTTATTTGTATTATTATTGATAGTATTTATTATTGATTTCAAATCAACCGCGCTTTCCGGCAAGGTAAGGGTGGGCCCCCTTCAGCAAGGGAATAGAAGAATTGTTTCCAATCGATTCATTTCAAGGTCAGGGGAATAGGAGAGTTTTCACTGCATATGAACATTTTAGGTGACAAAATTTCTGGTATCTTCAAGCTCCACAACATCGACCTTTTTTGTCCAATTTGACTGCGCTATACACCAAATTTAAAGATTTCATTGATTTCACAATATTTCAAATTAATTCAAAGATTGCAATCGGTTTGAGATATTTGAATGAATTTCAATATATGCAATAGAATTTCACAGAGTATCAGTGAATGAATTAGAGTGTACAGGATTTCAATGGATTTGAAAATATTTCATTGTTGATCGACAAAAAGTTGACCACCTCAAATCGCAGTTATTTTCCACTTTTGCTTTAAGTAATACATTTTTTTCTTAGAAAGTTGAATGAAGTGCTCACGCACAAGTCTTTTGTATGGTCACGCTGCATTAGTATTTTAGGGTAAAATTCTAAAATATTTTTGAAGTTATTTATAATTTGGACTATGATTGTTAATTGTATACCTAAAAGGGTTCCAGTTTTGTCCGATTCCCCAATATTTTCAAATATATTGCAATATGTAAATATATATCCAGCTCAAATACATTCCGTGATCTCTTACTTTTATATTTGCATATTCTCATGGCTTACCCTTACTTTAAAAAATACATTTTAGGAGCTTTAAATCTTGAAAAATGAGATTTTTCTATTTCTAGTGTTTAGAATAAACTTTAATATGAATAAAAATAACATCAGGGATCAGTCTGAACTTAGAAGCGAAAAAATAATTTAAACCAAATCCAAATAAATATTGGTTTGAAGTTTTGTCAATGAAAAACTCGAGCAATATGAAATTTAATTTGAATAGGTTTTAGCCGAATTGGGGTAACTCTAGACAGTAACTATTATTTTTATAAACGATTATTATGAACTCATGCATAAAGTAAGCATTTTCCTTTATAAAAGGACAGTTTTATTACAAAAAAAAATATTGAAAAAATCATCATATGTGATTCTTGGTTAAATTAAACCAGCACTCAACAACTTTCATTATTTTTATGAATATTAATGATGAACAAATGCACAATTTTTACCTTTTTCCACCGAAGAGTAACGCTTTTTCACATAACAGTTTCATGGATGACGTTCCGCATTACATGAAGTTGCGTGAAGAACAATGGAGAGGCCATTTTTCCATAAAATGAAAGCGGAAATAACGGAGTTTTCAATTGGAACCGCCTCATCAAATGATATTTGTTTACAACAAATTTTTCTCACAATTTTTTATATTAATTTTTAATTACAAATTTTAATTATTTTGTTGACAAGACATCCTCTTGGTTTGAAATACACCTGCTTTCGTTGAACATTCATCCTTTTTGGTTAAAAATTCAACTCTTTCGTTGAAAATTTGTCTTTTCCAGTTGAATTGGAAAGTTTTTTATCAAAAATTAAAACCCTAATCTCTTTATTATTAATATCTCTGTGGAAATGTTGTTTTTGAAAATAACAAAAATTTCAACTTCTATGCTTAAATATCAACTTATGATGGCCTTGAATATTATTATTGAAAAAGTATTCACAGAAATCGACGATCTGCTTCAGGATGAAAAGCGATACTTACAAATTATTATTCTTAATAAATAATTTTTAATTAACTGTCGGGCAATTTTCCTTAACTTTCCTAAATTTTAATCTTCATATCTTAAAATTTAATCATTATACCAGGAATTATACGAATAGGAAAAATGGACCAGCGATCCAACCAACTAAACCAAGATCAGTGGTCCAACCAACTGAGGCAATATCAGTTAGTGAAAAAGGAGAAGTCCGACATAATCATTCACTCATCCTACAAACTAAGGCCACATCATACAGCGATCCGGCGAACTAAGGCACGATTAATTGGTGATTCTATCAATTAGGGCAAAATCAGTTCGATCCCGTTTTAAGCATCAACAATAGCTACTATTGGTGAATTTTTCGGCCGTAATTTGCCGGATAACTGACTGCGATCTTGCCTTGGTGTGTTGAGTCATTGACTAATCTTTCCTCTGTTGTTTGAATAATTGATCGACTCTGCCTTAGTAGCTTGGCCCACCAACTGATCTAGCCTTAGTTGTCCGGATCTCTTGTCTCAGACATTTGAATCATGGTTTCGAACTGACCGTTGGCAGGTCAAATCACTGATCTTGCCGTAATATGCTAGATAACCGACTTATCTTGCCCTAGTTGCCAGGATCATCGACTGATCTAGCTTTAGTTGGTTGGATCACCAATTCATCTGGCTTCAGTTGGTAGAATCATTGACTGATCTTGCTTACGTGATTCGATCACTGACTAATGTTGCCGTAGTTAGTAGGATCACATAATTTTTTTTGATGCCCTGTGCAGACGGAATAACTGAAAGACTTCAAAGTCTTTGATGAAGAGCTTAAAATTAATAAAGAGTGCAGTCATAGTTTTGTGTGTTTTTTCTTCTTGTACTGATTCTTCATCTCTCCTGCATTATGAAAGGAATGCAATTCGACATTTTAATTAAATCATTTATTATGTAGTTTTTAGTAGGACGATAGTAGTGGGGGCTAAGGCGTTGGCTTTGGACCCACGCCATCGGCTTACTGGTTCGATTCCCGCCTCGCACTCTGGAAGAGTTTCGGCGACTTATGCGGTGAACACCAGCCTATCAAAGGAGTTCTTGATCTCCGGAGAGTCGTGGGACCGGTACCTCCAGAGAAAAAGGTTCTCTAAGTACTTAAAGCTGTTGTTCTTGGTGGTTCGGAACCCACCTTGGACGGTAGGTCCCCCTCTAACCACCAAGTATGTGCGTGGGGGTTGTGTAAAGGAATAGGGAAGAGATACAAGAAAAATGCAAACCCTTAGGGGACACATTAGAAGCTTCCATTCCAACTATTATATAGTTTTATGTTATTTTATATAATTTAATTGTTCGAAAAAAAAATTCCGATGATTTTCAAAATGGCTTCAAACATCGGAGTTATCAGGCCCAAATTGGTGAGCGCTTGGGCATTCCATTAGGGCTACCAGGTTCGGCCTGTTCTGAGTCCGATTGAGGCAAATCCGGCCCCGATTGCATTGCTGTCTCAAACTCAGACCTTTCAATTTGCATTATCGTCGTAGTCAGCAAACCATAGCTCAAACAATTCTCACCTCTTTCTCATTCCAATATGCTTTAAATATTTTATTTTGAAATACTAACTAATGTTAATTGCTTTGTTTGATCAGTTCGACTTAGAATGCTCACAAGCAGAAATTACGTATATTTAAGAAGGTAAGATTGATAAAACAGTATACAATATTGCCCTGAACGATAACAGAATACAACAAGTTGATAAGTGCGTATACCTTGGTAGCTTATTCACCAATGATAGACAGATAGATGGAGAGACATAAAGACGCATGAGCGAGGATAAGAAGCTTATCAGCAGTGTCGAATCTATTGTCAGACGACGCTAAAATGGCGATATATAATTCTATATTTACACCCACTGTGCTGTACGGTAGCTAGACCTGGACATACCAAGATGAAGATGAGTAAAATCAACGGGAGAATCCTCAAAGAAAGAGGTGTAACTGATACACTGTTTGACAAGAATGAAAGAAATGTGTTGAGATGGTTTGGCATGTCGAGAGAATGAAATATGAACGACTGATGAAACAAGTATATCATGGTGAGGTAAATGCTTAGAAGCAGACCGAGGAAAGAGTGGTTGGAATGTGTGAATGAGCATGAGAAAATGCATGAACGTAAAGAAAGCTAAAGAGGTATGTCATAATAGAAAATTGTGGCGACAAATAGTTCATAAGAAATGCATGATGAAGAGTGTCAGTGGAGTGAATGACGGCTGAAACAAAAGACCTTGGGCAATAATGGACTCGAATAGGGAGCTTTACATAATGATTTTGTAAAGCCGTTTGCCTGGGGTGCTTGCTACAAACATTGATCAGCGACCTGGTTCGAAGCAGTGCTGCGAAACGAAAGTTTTCTTTAATTAAACAACACGGGAATTCTACAATAGTCTGATAATTAATACCCCCCCCCTCTCCCTTATGTTTTCTCATATAAAATCCGTGATTCTCGGTATAAACTGAGTGAGTCATACTTACCTGGAAGGGATTTTGCCTATCGGTATAATAATAATATAAAACTTATCCATTTTGAATAGCTAGATTTATTTACTTATACTAACAGTAAACAAGCACTGCCCTTTAGTACACACAAAACATAATATTACGGAAAATTATCATAGAACAGACATACAAATAATAAATTGCAAATAACAAACACCAATTTCAGATTAAAGATACAAAGAGCAATTAAACATGTCCACGTAGCAAGGTTCTTATACCAAACATCGAGGCAGAAAACATTAGCAAACCAATATACCAATATAAACCAATATATTCCCTGAATATACTCGTGAGCACAGAATTCTCTACATAATCAGTTAAATACCAGGGTAACTTAAACAATGTATAATTACGAAGAGTTAGAGCAGACGTATGCAATTTAATTTCAGCGAGAATGCCCTAACAATTAATTTTATCAGTAAATAAGTTAAGAAGAAAGCATACATCAGATAATATATTTCTACAGACTATACTTAGATTATTCAACAGCGCTCTAATTTCGTCATAATTTTATTTTTTTATAAATTTTAAAAATTTTAAAAATTTTATGAATTTCATCAAATATTATTCTCAAGGCAAAACACCGAATCAGAGCGCCTTCACCGAGTTAGACCTCGGTGCATTTCGTTGTTTCGAACGTTCTGAAAATATATCTCGCGGGTGCCAGACGTACCACATAGTGCAGTGAATAACGTAAACCTGTTTGCATAGCAACAGTTATAGTTACTCTTTTCCGTGAAAGAGATATTATTGAAGACTTTGTTGTATTTCATGCATGCCAAGATTCGAAATTATATTTTACTTTTACTTATTCCTAAATTGAATTATTATGTTAAGGATTTTCGTTCAAATATCGTTTATATGTCATCAACATGTACTATTCTAAAATACTTTGATATTGGGAGAGCAGGGTATAGGGGAGTTGCCCTGAGTTCTTCGTCGTTCAATCTCACGACCACGCCACTGTCCATGTTTATTTTTGCTCGTCTTTGAATGCCATCAATACGTGTATATATGCCACGAAATCTGCTCTTGTGCTCCAGTATTGCCACGACGTCACGACTGGATGTCGTTAGAACATTTTGCTCTTTGCTTGGCATCGGCACAGTAACACCACGTAATGCTCTCAATTCAATTGGTTTATCGGCAGGGAAAGTGTATTTGTGCATTTCAAATACCCATCGAGGATTCGTGTGGGGAATGAGCCTAATATTGTTATGTTCGCGAGGTTCAAATCCAAGTATGAGTAACGAACTATGTCTACGAGGAGGAGACCTGAACTTGGCACAAAGTAGAGGCTCGACCTGCGAAGCAGACGCATCAGATGAATGAGGTGTGCCAGGAGGAACAGACCTGTTAGGAGCATCAGAAGGTGCGCGGCGAGGAAAGCCAGGAAGAGGTTCGCCATTAGGTAAGCATTCAAACGATGAACTCAATTCTGCAACAAAAAGCGTAGTATAAATTTTTTCTTAAAGTATTTGCAGCACGAAGTACATTTTTTAGTTGTTTTTTTTCAATTATGAATATAGATTAATTACAGTGCTATCTAATGGTATGTGCAATTAGAAAGAAGTTAATTATTCTGAAGTTGAGATAATATAAGTTTAAATAAGCACCTTATGCACGTATGCCCTATCCGAAGGTATTCATCAAGCCACGCAGTTTACCTCACCGGCTAAACATTTCTCATGACTCTTTTTTGAAACTCGTGAAACATAAAGGGGTCAAATATAGAGATTCTGTGAAAATTTCAGAATATTTTATTATTTCCTTTATGAAGAAGGGCCCTCAAAGAATGAAAGAACATTGCGCAATTCCTCAATGAACATTTAGAAATAACTGACATCGCCCGAAGTGGTGTCTGCAGAACTAACAGTTATATGTCTTGTATACAAGAAGATAGGCTACGTGTGTTAAGTGAAGTGATTCCAAATGTTTTTTAAAAATAGACGCAAAAAACTGATTGTAAATAGGTTCTTGTTGACTCGTTGAATTTAGAACAGAGTGAATAATTAAAATGTAGGTATTGATAGCAATACTTGCATTCGTAGCTACAGGCTTTCTTATACAGGCGAACATAACCATATTTCTCCATCTGATTGTATTTAGTGGAGGAATAAAAGTGAAGCAAAAGATGCAAGAGTTTGCTGTGCAGTGAATTGTAGAAGTACAATAAAAAATTCTTCACTTGGAACACAATTTGATCGCTTTCAGGTTCAAAAAATGTTGATAACAATTAAAATTCATAAATTGCTTATTGCGTTCTTCTTTTGCCTACTCAAGGCTCAGTTTGCCATCCTCATCTACCATTTCTGCTTGTTACGTTTCGCGCTTGTATGTAATTATAGTTAATACTATTTTCTCAAATATTGTAATGATACTTTTTTAGAGACTTTAACTTGGCGAAATGTTTAAAGTTTTGTTTAGTTTTCCCGAAGGCGGAATTCTCAAATCCCTCCGTCTTCAATATGCTTGAGTTTCAAAATAATATAAACCTAGTTTTTACAAAGTCAAGATATATGGAGGTATGCTGAAGTTGTCGTAAATTGATTTAATTTTGTTCCTATAACAAAGGAAGACGAAATATTAACAACCTAGTTCAAACAATTAGGATTTGTGTGCATGCCTTTTGGAGTGAGTAATTTAAAAATAATAATTTTGTAGTATATTCGCATTTAAAATAAATTCAAAATCTTCTTGATTTTTCTCACAGAGCTCAGTCTTACATTCATTGCAAGGCTAAAAAAATCGGTGTTCCAAACCTTTGATTGGCTTTGAAGTGAAATTCATAAGATTTTATAGTTATCATGTAGATTGTTAAGAAAAAAAAACTTTAATTAAGTGGTTGAACACCTTGGCGTTTTTTTATATTTATCTTCAAAAGGTTGAACTTAAACTTTGATTTAATTGAGTAAAAGCACACTTGTTCCACTTTCATCCATTATCTCTTACGAGCCACAATGTGCGCGAACGAACATTGCAGAAAGAAAGAACATAATAGATTCAAGTTGCTCCGAAATATTTTGATAAAGATATCTTGAGCGAGCCAGGAGACGGGCGAAACAATCTCAGGGAAAGCTTATAAATTGATTATTAAATACCTAGCAACAATTGTGCATTAGAAAAGGCAAGTATTACCCTCATTCACGCCACCTTACGAGCCACAATGCGCGCGAACGAATGTGGGACCCGTCTCCCAGTGAACTAGCTCTCATTGCTGATTGAGCGCGCCATGCCGCTATTGGTTGAAAGTCCCCACTCTGCTCGATGGAGAGGGGTCCTTCTATCGCTTGCTTTGTGCGGTGTTCGCAGCGAGGAAAATAACTTTCTAACGGGTGGTATTACCCGTACATTACTAGAAGTTAATTATATTTAAAAACGGTAGGCATATTCAACTTGTACATGCAGTAGATCAAGCCTATAGGTTACAATTACGTTACATGCTTAATGAGATACAGCTTCAGGAAGCTTATAGGATCTTGTGAAGAAGATCGTTAAATGGCTTTCACTCCTTTCTCCTCTGCCTCAGTAGCTAGTGTATTTTCGACATCTTCTTGAGCATGTATTCTCTGTAATATTTCATTTGAATGTTCTTTGTCAGACTGCAGCCTTTGACCGTGAATATTATTAAAAAATGATGCCACTTTAAATAGATTCCAATGTTTGGTACCAACTCATAATCTATTTCATGGTCCAGAAGACGATAATTTTGTTTGAGCATACCATGAACAGCTTCAACTGCCCATCGACTTTTAGTCACAAAATATGACTGGTTGGCTCCTTTTGTTGACAATTGCTTGGTGTTACCTTTAAAAGTAAGCATAAGTACTTTAAAATTTTTTCTTATAAATATTTAACTACGTCACGAAAGCTTTGGACAAAAACAAAGACATTATTCGTTCTGATAAACTTGCATAAGCTATTTGGATCTTCAATGTTCGTTTTCATGATATTCGCATCATTTTGGTTTTCAGGATACGGTCCAAGCATTTCCACTACGTATCCACCAATCATACAAATAGTGAATCGCTTACAAAGAGGAACTTTCTTTTGTCCAAAGAAAGATTTTCTTTGATACTCATTATTTTTACCTATCAAACAATTTTTTTGCAATTTCTTTCGTATGGTTTTGAATAAGATTAGCCCTGTTACTGTTTATATCATTCATTTATTGCGGAGATATGGATTTGAAATGACTTATGTTTGAGGAAGGTCTCACAAATTAAGAGTAAGGGTAAAGGAGGAGAAATGTGGGGAACGGAAGAAGTGAAGAAAAAGGCTATTTTATAGAATATTGGGATTATTTAACCACTTACAATTGTTGGTGGGACTTGTTGGCCCACATTGATGGTCTGGATGTTCTGGAGGAGCGGTGGAGTTGGTTAGATAAACGATGAGATGACGGTTGATATAACCCTGGCGTGGGGAATCTCCCCACTCTCTGCCTTGGCCTACAGGGCCGTGTGTACGCGAGGTGCTTATGATTTTCTTTTGATAAGCATTATCTTAAGGGGGTATTTCTATTTGACTGGACTAAGGAATCTATTTTTTTATGTTATTATTTTTTAATAACATATAGCATGTGGAATTTCTACGCAAAGGGGTTTGATTGATTCGGGCTTTCTAACGAAGCTGCAGCTGGGTCAACTGCGCAGAGCGGAGAGTACTCAGCCGCACGCTGTGGAGGGCAGGCAAGCAGCCAGGTCATAAATGTGCATAATAGAGTCATTGCTCGTGTCAAAAAGGTTAACCTTCCTTATTCCAAATATACTTCATTCTCGCGCGCTCACTTATACAATATGGCTCGCTGTGGTTGAGTTGCTTCCTATTGGTTAACTTTTTTTGAGTTGCGTCTTTCTCAAAACACGATTTTTTTAAATGGCTGACTTGATTCCATCAAAACTACTAGACCGATTGAGCTCAAATTTGGAAGATATATTTAGCAGATGTTTGGCTATTGCCCGAACTGAAATAAATAAAAAATAATTAACAAAATTTCAAATGGGCGCCATTTTGTCAATTTTTAATATTTTTTATTTGTTTTAGTCTCGGCTATAGCCGTACTCGTATATTTTAAGAATCTGTTCGATTTTTTTGTTTCCGTTTACCTGGAGCAGCTGAATCATGTCAGCCAAGTGAGGGTGTCGCTCCGGGAGACATTTTTTAATATGCTACAGCGCCCCCTACTATTTCTTTTTCAATTGCTAAACATGTATCTTTTCAGCTTAAGATCTGCTTAAAAATACTTAAAAACTTCCACTCGAAAATATTAACAATTGTATTTTTTATGAATTTTTGAAAAACGCATGAACAAAGCTCCGTCAAATAGAAATAACCCCTCAAATTCGTTTGATAGCTCAAACACAATACCTGATAATCTTTTTTCTGAACATCTATTTCCGTTGAAAAACCCCAAGGAGAACCTACAATTCATGAAGCTTGTTAAACCCTTTCTCAATTCTTAATGATTTTTTATTTAAAAACATTAACTTTCGTCAAAATATATAAACTTAGCCTCAAATTGTTGAAACTTGTTATCTCTCTTCTCAAAATACTGGGTGACTTTTTTAAATATCAATTCCTGGTCACATAATCCAAGCTTGAAATTAGATCCTTAACACTCTTGAAACTTCTTTAATTAAGATGATTATTCTTTTCGAATATCCAATTCCATTTAAAAAATCTGAACACAACCTTGAAAATGGATAGCTCTTCTTAAGATTTGACGATTTTTCTTTCAAAATATCGATTTTCCTCAAGAAAGCACAAACTTAACCTGAAATTCTGAAAACTTAAAGGATTTTTTTAAAAGTTAATAAATTTTCTCTTAAAAATCCGTTTAAAATACTATAAAGAACTTTAAACTGTTAAAGCATCACATTTCTTCAAGAATTAATGATTTTTTTAATACCAGCTGCTGTTGAAGAAACATTTAACCAAAAGTTATAAAAGCTTTCTATAGTCGTTTTTCCACCCGATAATTTTCCACCTGAAAAGTGTCAAGTGACACTTTTGGATCAAGTCAAGACAAATTTCTTCAAATTTTAATCCTTTAAAATTAAAAAAATATAAATCACAAAATCTTGTTGGGGTAGGTAGGTTCAGAAGTCTAATTAGACCTCTTGGAACTATAAACGAGAAACTCGACAACATTTTTCAATTTTTAGAATGTTTCAAAATTTAGGTTTGGGTTTTCTGGAACACTAAAAAACGTCCACGTTCGTAAAAGTAGGGCACAATCAACTTACATAGTTGGTTAGTGTACTCTTCTTGAGCGTTCAAGGTTGCCCCGTGCAAAGGTCTCGGATATCATAAGGCGGATTTAAAGAACTTTCTGGTTTTGAGATTCGTATAAATTCCGGATCAATAGCAACACTCTTTGAATTCCACTTTTGGCTAAACACACATTCTGAATTTCCTGCGATAAATTTAGATTAAATTCGTTCTCATTTGCGACAAACACAAGTAAAGTTTGAAAGGAAATATTAATTGAGGCAGAATTCAGATTATGTCGCACTAATTCTGATTTACGGAGAGCTTATAATATGTAATTAATGCTATAGATATTTTATATGGTTATATTTACCAATATAACTCAGGATAACCCCCACGGTTAAAACAGGAGTACAAAAAATCCTCATCTTCTGTAATTGGACGAAAAATGTATTTACGTACTTTTAAGGAATCTGATTAACACTATACAAACTAAGAATTCTAGTGTATTCTTAGATTATATGAAAAGTAGATCGTATAGTCTTTATCTCATAAATTATCAGCTGAAGGCTTGTGCTTATGAGATATTTACATTTCATCAGGGAACATCCAGAGAAAAAATTAAGTCCATGAATTCGTTAAAACTGTTGTCAGAATTCATACAATCATTTATGTTTAGGCTCAATACGGTGTTTACATGGAAATTTATATAACGTCTACTATAAGAGCTCATTTGAATCTTTGGAAAACTAATATAAATTCTACAAAACATGTTATCATTATCGTTCCTTTTTGATGATTTCTATCATTATTTGGTGCTTTCATAAATTCATATTTATAAAAATTGTTTATAAAGTACACGGCAGAAAAATGTATTACTAAACCAACGATATTTACCCTTCACCTGGTCACAAAAATCGTTAAAAACGAAACAATGACATGGGCAACATCTTCAAAATAGAGATTGACGGCAATGTTTATTTTCGCTCTAATTATTGTTTTCAAAACTCGGATTTCAACTATTTCAAGTCGTATTATTTTTCCGTTTTTCTTAATAACCAAAAAATTCCATTTCACGTTTTTATTTCTAATAATATTTGAAGCTATGAAAATCCATGAATTCAGGATATAGTTTGCTGTTTTAAAAACAAAAAATAATGTTTGTCAATATATTTTAGATTTATTGATAAGATGTTTTAGTTTTTTTTTTTTTTTTTTTGAACTATACATTTTTTCCGTGTATTTTTTAAAGCAATCATCGACATTCTTCTTGACTCTCACTTCATTCATTTTTTGCTCCAATTTTTCGGCAAAGTGTAAATATGAAAGATAGATTATTGGTTATAAGAATTTGTTGAAGATTTAACGAATTAGAAATCGCGAAAAGTGCAATTGTTTAAAATTTTGTTCATAAAAGATCCACTCACCCCATACCTTGCAAAATTTAGTTTGCAATAACAAAAAGATCCATTCGTACTCAGCAGATCTTCCACTTTCTTGATCTAGAAAGGGAGAAAGATATTTGCAATTTGCTGTTATTTCTTGATAGCAAGAGTGGCTCTACTTTAATTTTCTTGACGGTATCAGAGCATCAAATTTATCTGAACATCTTAGGACTAAGATCACCAATTGCTGGTATCTTTGAGTTCCAGCACATCGACTTTTTTATCGAATTTGACTAAACTATACACTAGATTTCAAGATCTTATTCAGTTCACAATATTTCAAAGGACTGCAACGATTTCAATCGAATTTAAGAGATTTTAATGAATTCAATCGAATATGATGAAATTTTACAGAATATTAATGAATTAATTGTAATTCACAGGATTACGATGGATTCAACAAGAATTGACTGTTGATCGACAAAAAAAAGACCACTTTGAGTTTCAGTTACTTTTCGCTATTGCTTCGAATAATACATGTTTTCTATAAGAAAGTTGAATGATGTGCGTATCCCAAAGCACAATTTAGTAGTCAATCAGTATTTCAAGGTGATATTTATGTAGCCATTCTCCTTCGTAAAAGGACAGTTAATTTTTTTTTTAATATTTGAAAACTTCTCGTACGTGCATCTTAGTTGAACTAAATCATTATTTGACAAAATGCATTATTTACATGAATATTCATCATAAATAAATGCACAATTTGGCACATATTCAAACTGAAAGCACCGTTTATTCACAGTAACGTATTGCTAAAGCATGTTCTGCATTACATGTAGTTAGATTGAACAAGTACTTCATAATTTAAAATTTTGTTAAAATATGTACATTGTAAACGCTTAAACAACTGATTTTGAAAAATCTTTGAAAAAGGGTCCGACATTTTCTATTGAATGATCATTGCAGTACCATTTAAAGGTTACTACTAAAGGATTTTTTCCTTCGCTGATATCAATTTTACATTCAAAATTACTACATTCGAAACAGCAGATTCGGTTTGATGCAGAAATAGTCCAATATGCCGCCAACCGGACGACTAAGAAATGTAGGCAACCGATCCGGACGAATAAGGTACGATCAGTCGGTAATCCAGAAAACTAAGAAGATATCATTTAGTGATCTGGCGAAACTACTCAAGCTCAATGGGTGTTCCGACCAACTAAGGTTAGGTCAGTCAATGATCTAACCATCTGAGGGAAAATCAGTCAGCGATCCGGCGAACTCAAGCCAAGATTAGTCGGCGATCCAGCCAACAAAGTGAAGGTCAGTCCATGATCCAACAAACTAATAAGGCACGATGAATTGGTGATCCTAGTAGCTGAGACAAGATCAGTCTGTAACCCAAACAACTATGGAGAGAGTAGTCTGGGATTCGGCCAACTGATGTCAGATCAGTCGAAGAACCAACTAACTGAGTAAAAATTAGTCAGCGACTCATCGATCCGACAAATTAAGGCAATGTCAGTCAGTGAACCAACCAATTAAGACCAGATCAGTTAGAGATACGGCCAGCTAAGGCACCATCAGTCGGTAATCCCACCAAATAAGGCCAGATCAGTCAGTGACCTGAAAACAGGCCATATTAGTCTGCAGACCAGTCTATCATGGCAAGATCAGTTAGTTATCCAAGCAAGTCAAGATTAGTCACTGCAAAAATATTCTAAGGGAAGATCAGTCACAGATCCGGCCAGCTAAGACAAGGTTAGACGATCATCCGACCATACAAGGTTAGACCAGTCAGTAATCCAACCAACTAAGGCAAGATCAGTCAGTGATTCGGCCATCTAGGGCATTGTCAGTCACTGATCTGGCTAACTATGAAAAGTGGAAAATCTCGCGTGAGAGATATTAGCACCATCCTGTTTTAAGCATCAACAATAGCTATTTTTGGTGACTCTTTTGCCTTAGTTCGCCGGATAACTATCTGATCTTGCCTTAGGTGGTTGCATCGTTGACTGACCTTGAACTAGTTGTTTGGATCACTGACTAATCTCGTCTTAGTTCGCGGATCACTGACTGATCTTGGCTCAGATAATCGGATGATGGATTGATATTGCCTTAGTTGGTTGTTCCACTGACTGAGGTTGCCTTACTTGGTTGTCTCATTAACTGATCTTGCCTGTTTTAACCTAATAACTGACTGATCTTTTCTCAGTCGATCTGATAATTGAATGATCTTGCGTTAGCTGTTTGGATCACTGACTGATTGTGCGTGGGTTGGTTGGCTCATCGACTGATATTGCCTTAGTTGCCAGGATCATCGACTTATCTTTCTTTAGAGGCAGCATAATCAACTGATCATGGTTACTCGGTTTGATCGCGAATTACTCTTGACTTAGTTGGTAAGATCACAAAACGTTTGCTGACGCCCTGTGTATGTTTTAAGAATATAATACAAATAAAGAAACAAAAAAATTTTTGCTCGGAAAAAAGTGATAAAAAAATGTTGATTAAATTTTTCGCGAATTACTCCACTTTTAGTTTTTTGTAATATTGACACAATGATTCCTGGTGAAATCACCTTTCTTTGAAAAGAAAATGCATGGAGACTCTTATAGGTCCCAAGATATCGTCATTTTAGCGAGACCGTGCGCCGCCTCTCCACTGCGGTGCGTTGTCAGTGTCGCGACATGCAAACAATTGAACCTGCTACTTTTTACGTTTCACCATTCTTCAACCGTCAAATACGGTTTTATTTTTTCTAATTAGTTGGTGATTTTGATTTTCAGAAGCCAAAAGGAAATATAATTGTCAAACATTTCTGATATGTGTGTGATACATGTGTCAGAAAGAAAAATGCTAGCGCTTTCGTTTAGCTGTCTTTTCGAGTTCAAATTCGAGAGTTTCTGTGCAGGCCGAATATTGTCTGCACTCTTTTGTATCATCACCAATCGGTTTGAATGAGTGAAAGCTTCAGGTACCCGTAATTGTTTGGGTTTTGTCAAACCGACTGTTCAAGCTCCGAGCTTTTCTGTTGTGCTCTTTTTGTGAACAGAATATCAACTTGATATACGGCAAAGCATTAGTGCATGACTCGTATGAATTCAAAATCTCGCTTGTGATGTGCTAGGTTAGCGAAGTTGCTTTTTTTATATTAGGAAGCTGCACCATCAGTGAAATACATGATTTTTTTAACAATGTATTTTTTTCAAAACCATTGAAACCCATTTATATATCTTAAAATCTGTCAAAATCCCTTAAAATCCTTTGAAATTTTGCAAATCTCTTTAAATCCCTTAAAACCTTCGAAATCTCATTAAAATTCCCTGATATCCTTAAAACTTCGTGAAAATAATTCAGTATCACATGCGATCCTTTAAAATCCTTTGAAATCTCTTAGAATCACTTAAAATCCTTTAAAAACCGTGAAAATCCTTAAAATCGCTTGAAATCTTCAAAATTCCATAAAAATTCGTTTAAATCTTTAAGAATCAGTTAAAATCCTTGAAATTCCATGAAATATTTCGAAATTTTATGAGATGCCTTGAAATCATTCAAATCCTTTGAAATCCAGTAACTTATTTGAAATCCCTTAAAACCCTTCAAAAATTTGAAAATCCTTAAAATCGCTTGAAATCTTCAAAATCCTCGAAATTCCATGAAATATTTCGAAATCTTATGAGATACCTCACAATCTTTGAAATCTCTTTAAAATTGAATGCAATTTTTAAGATTCATGGGAGTCTTTCCGAATCTCTTCAAATCTTGCAGAATATACTAAAATCCAATAAAACCTTTTAAAAGCCATTCAAATTCTTCAAAATCCCTTAATATCATTGAAACCCATTTATATTTCTTAAAATACGTTAAAATTCTTTGAAATTTTTGCAAATCTTTTAAAATCTCTTTAAATTCCTTAAAACCTTCGAAATCTCATTAAAATCCCCTGATATCCTTCAAAATACGTGAAAATAAATCCGTATCACATGAAATCCTTTAAAATCCTTTGAAATCCAGTGACTAATTTCGAAATCTCTTATAATCTCTTAAAATCCTGTGAAATCCGTAAAAATCCTTAAAAGCACTCGAAATCTTCAAAATTTCATAAAAATTCATCTAAATCTCTAAGAATCGTTTAAAATCCTTGAAATTCGATGAAATATTTCGAGATTTCATGAAATACCTGGAAATCTTTGAAATCCCTTTAACATTCATTGAAATTTTTAAAATCCACGGAAATCTTTCAGAATCTCTTGAAATCCCTTGCAATATATTAAAATCCATTAAAATCTATTGAAAGCTATGAAAATTCCTCAAAATCCCTTAAAATCCCGTATAATATTCGGGAATCCTCCTCTATAAATTCGAATCAGTTAAAATTTGTTACTAATTTCAATCAGTGACTGAATTCTAGCTATGGATCAGTTATTTTTACTAATGAATTAGTCTGTTTGATTGATTCATTAGTAAAGAGAAACTGATTAATAGCTAGAATTCAATTACTGATTTAAATTAGTAAAAATGGTCATTGATTGACATTTACATCCGTGGATATTTGAAATTATTGCAAATCTTTTGAAACCTTATGAAATCTCTTTAAATCCCTTCAAATCTTGGAAATCCTGTTAAATTCTTCTTTTATCCTTCAAAATGCGTGAAAATACTTCAGTATCTTATGAAATCCTTTGAAATTCCGTTACTTATTTCGAAATCTCTTAAAATACCTTGAAACCAGCAGAAATCGCTCTTAATTCCTTACAATCAACCATTTGAAATCCAGTAAAATCTCTGGAAATCTGATTAAACTTCTTAAACTTAAAGTCTCTTAAAATCTTGTAAAATACATCGAAAAAATTAAGATTCTCTCTGCTAAACTGTACTAAGTAATTTCTTCAGACTCTTGAAATCTTTTAAAATCATTTGAAATCTGTGAAACATCTTTCATTCCTTTGGATCGTTTTAAATACCCTAAAACTATTGTAATTCCATGAAATCTCTTGAAATTACCTGAGATCTCGTGAAATCCCCAAAAAGCTTCGGAAATCTTCTTAATTCCGGAAACATTGTTTAATTCTTTAAAATACCTTAAAATCCCTTGAAATTTATTCAACTACGTAAAATCTTATGACATCCGTTAGAATCTCGTTTACGGTGAAAATAATTGATATATTTATGATATATTGAAAAAAATCATACGTAAGAAGGGCAGGGGGTGGGTCATAAAAATCTTACGAATCCTTATAATAGAGGTTCTAAAATTTCAAAAATCATCCTTTTGTAATTAACGGACGTTCCCAAACGTGGAAAAAAAAAGAGAAAAAATATCCTACCACTAGCGTTCGTAGACACAGGGTGCTTGCTACAGCTCTCGGGTCTAGTGCGGCTACCAAGTCCCACACTTTGATTTTACTGTAATAAGAATAATAGTGTTAATTTCCTGGAATATTCAAAAACACTTCGACCTGTCCAAGGAATGAATTCATGATTGTTTTGAAAGGTTCCAGCTCAAAAGATATATTCGAATCTTCCTACGATATCTGATAACCAGATTAGTTTATCAGATAGTTTATTTTTGTCATTCGTTTGGACATGTCGATTGATGAAGAATGTTTTGTTGACTGTTGCTGATACTAACCCATCGTAAGCTCCACTGACAATGTGTTTGCTGTCGAACCTGATACATCTGACGAGTTCTTCATGACCTTCTAGGACGCGCAAGCACGCACCACATTCAATATCCCATAGTCTGATTGTATTATCGCTGCTACCACTAACCACTAATCGATCTCTGTATTGTAAACACGCTATACCACGCTTATGACCGATTAGCGTTCGCACGAATTCACAAGTGGACGTATTCCACACTTTGATTGTTCTGTCACCACTAGCCGACACTATGTACTTTTCATCAAAATCAACAACATTCACCGCTGCACGATGGCCCACCAGGACGCGTCGCAATGCAATTTCCGTCTGCGATGTCATATCCCAAACTGCTATTGAACGATCCTAGAACATGTACAAGAATAATATTAACAATTAAGATCCGTATGTGAAGAACAAAATGATACAAAAGAAAATAATAGTATCGAATGATACTGAATCTAGTTTTCAGATTGCTTACTTGGCTCATCAGTCCTTATGGGATAAACAGGATGACCACTCAAACTTCAAAAAAAATTCCAGGCTTTTTCCCCGAATTTTCCTGGTCAAAAATTAAACTTTTTCCCGGTTGACTTTTAAGCGTTTATATTCATAATTATTCAATACCAATTGCGTTAATATATGAATTTTGAAATTAATGAATCATTTTAGAACTCCAAGGTAAAATCTATAATGTACATTATTGTAAAAATGACTTTGGACTTCACAGCCCAAAATACTCTCAAAACTGGGGAAATAGTGTAATTTATCAATAAAATAATTCTTTTAAATAACGAAGTGTCTCGTTGTCCCAAAATTCGGGATAAGTAATCAAATACTTTTCATAAGTTTGGCTAGTCATCACGAAATTTCGGAACGACTAGTCCTTTTCCAGTTCTACCAATTTTTCGGAACAACTAGAAGAAGCTTTTAAATAATAATAATGAATTTTCATCATGATCAAATTTTCAAACAAAAACGATTAAACTTCACCAAAGACAGTTGCATTTTCAACCAAATAGTTCAAATTTTAAGCCAAAAAGATGAATCTTTTAGGACAGTTGAACTTTCAACCAAGAAAGATGAATTTTCAACCAAAAAAGTTGACTTTTTCTACCAAACTATGAGGTCTACATCCAAAAGGATGAATTTTTTTATCCAAAAAGATAAATTTTTAACAAAACAGTTGAATTTTCAAGCAAAAACTAATAAATAATAATTAAATTTTCACCTAAATAGTAGATTTTTTAAACAAACAGATTAATTCTGGATTAAATATGATAGTAAACTTTTCAAATAAAAAAAATTAAATTTCAACTATAAAAGATCAATTTTCAACCAAAAGTATGAATTAATATATTAAAGAATCCGGGCCGTGGCAGATTTTTTCTCGTTTCTCCAGAAAATTATTCTGACCAGTACAATAAAAAAAATTAACATCAGAAATTTACAAAAATATGAATTACGAACAAAAAATAGAATAGTAGACTTTTTAAATAAGAAGAATTAACTTTCAAACAAAAAAAAAACAAAGATTACTTTTTATTAAAATAGTTGAATTTTCAACAAAATAATTAAATTTTCAACCAAATGGTAGAGTTTTTGATCAAAAGAGATGAATTCTGTACTAAGAATATAATAGTAGACTCCTCAAATAAAGAGAATTAATTTCCAACCAAAAAAGATTTTTTTTTTTAGAAAATAACTGAATTTTCAACAAAAAAAATAATTAAATTTTCAACCAAATAGTAGAATTTTTTATCAAAATAGATGAGTTCTGGATTAAAAATATAATATTAGACTCTTCAAATAAAAAGAATTAATTTTCAACAACAAAAAAACTTTTTTAGAAATTAGTTCAATTTTCAACAAAATAATTAAATTTTCAACTAAATAGTAGAATTTTTGACCAGATAAGAATCATTCTAAATTAAATATGATAATAGACTTTTAAATTAAAAAGAATTAACTTTCAACCATAAAATAGGAATTTTCAATCAAAAAGATTACTTTTCAACCAAAAATATAATAGTAGACTTTTTAAATAAGAGGAATGAACTTTCAAAAAAAATGATGACTCTTCAAGAAAATAGTTGAATTTTCAACAAAATAATTAATTTTTCAACAAACAATTACATTTTCAACCAAATAGTAGACTTTTAAATTGAAAAGAATTAACTTTCAACCATAAAATAAGAATTTTCAACCAAAAACATTACTTTTTAAGAAAATAGTTGAATTTCCAAACAAAATAATTAAATTTTCAACCAAATAGTAGAATTTTTGGCCAAAAGAGATGAATTCTGAACCACAAATTTAATATTAGACTTTTCAATAGGAATGAATGAACTTTGATCCAAAAATAATTAGATTTTTTCTTTCGGTTCTATTAATTCAGTTCTCATTGAAGTGAAAAAAAACGAGAAAAAGTGCAGTTTTCTTGAAAACAGGAGAAAAAATAGGAATTTTTTAAAAAAGGGGGAAAAGCAGGGAATAGGGGAAAGAGTGTTAAGTCTGTAATTTTATAAACCGCAGTGAAAATTCTGCGCAAGGAATCCACTGATGTTATTTCAGAATCTAAATTGTGACGTTCAAAGTGAATAAATGTTATATTTCAAGACAAAATATATAACACGTGAGCTTATGGCACTCTCTAATTTCAAACCAGTTTTTCCCGAAAAGCGGGTTTTCAATTTATTTGGGAAACATTGATAGTATCCCTAAATTATAACTTTATTATGCCCATTATTGGCAATTAATTATATAACTTTAGGTTACCTATATATTTACTATGTTAAATATCTAAAAAGGAAGTTATTGTTCTCAAATACAAAGGGAACTTTAGTATTTGAACGATTCATCAACACAAGCTTCAAATGATTAAATATATAGTATAAAAACACATTTATTTCGAAGAGCAAAACAATATTTATTGCAAAAGTAAAAGCAAATCTGAAAAATTCCCGATTTTTTTTAAATTGCCGAGTATTTTGTAAACTTGAGGAGAATAATTGAATGATTTAATTCAAATTTGATTTGAAATTCAATTTCCTATAGGTGCAAATTTCATTTTTAGCCAAAATTAAGGAGAATACTTTATTTGACTGAAACGTGATTTAAAGTTTAATTTCCGATAGGTACAATTTTTTATTTTTAGGTGAAATTAAGGAGAATATTTGATTGATCTGATTTGAATTTTTATTTTATTCGAAATTTAATTTCCCATGAGTGTAATTATCAACAGTTAATTATTTATTTACTATATATCTATAATATTTATATAATAATAATAATATTGTTTTTCTAGATTTACAACAGATCCCAGTTTAAAAAAAACGTATAGTGTACAAAGGGAATTAAATACGATTTTATTTTTGAATTTTAAAACTTAAGAATATTGGTATAAATTAAAAAATAAATTAGCTTAATATTTAAAATATATATTTACTTCATTTTTATTATTATTTTCCCAAATATGAGATGTTATCATTTGCAATACGTGAAGCCATTAGATTTTCCTCTTTCTGATTCTCGACTAAACAATAAAAATAAGATAAAAATAATAGATTTTGCAATAGAAGACTTTTTTTCTCACAAGTAATTTTTTCATAGATATAGGAAGTCATTTTTCTGTTTTTTTTTTTTAAACAAATTTGTTAACTAGTTTTGAAAAATATTTTAAGCAGCTCGAGACTTCCTAATGATGAAAATACATTAGAAAAATATAGAGAAGCTAAAACAATAAAAAATAGATAAACAGCATAACTTGAAAATTATCATTTTTTTAGTTTCTCTATTTTTAATTCTTTCAGCTTTTATATAATTTGAAGAGACTTTTCGAATCTACAAAAACGATGTAAAACATTAGGATCCACGAAAATACAAAAATTATGAAAATAAGCACTTTTTCATAAAAACTTTCCTCGCGTGTAACGAGTAACATCAATTCGTTAATATATTTATTTTGGTAATTTATACGCGATTTTTGCATTTATTTTGAAACCTAAAATAATTCGGTGTCATTTTTATCAAGAATTTTAATTTTCGGAGGCTGAATTTGAAATTACTAAAGTTTGAATGTCTTAAATATAAATTTTCTTATTAAGGTTGAATATTTCAATCTAAAATTATTTAATTCTTAACGTATCCCATTAAAAATTGTGTAACTTCAAACCCTTTCAATTTGAAATCATTAAATTTTGGTCCCTTCAAGCTTTAAATTGCTAAAATATTCAGACATTTTGAACGATTTAAATTTGAAATCGTCTTTTATTTGAATTTAAAATTGTTTAGGTACAATTTTGAAAGAGTGAATCCGAAATTCTTAATGCTCTTAGTTTTAAACTAATCAATTATGCTAATAAATACAATTCTGTGATTTTGAAATTTATTTCGAAACTTACACTCATTTTGTGACCTTCTTTCAGAAAGGAAATTACACTTTCATTCTGTTTAAGGTTCATCCAATCAATTTTATTAGAAAAACATTAAGCCCTCTGGGAAAATTAAAGTAAATGTTTTTTGTCAGGCTTAAGGGTCAATTATGCGTCACAAGGAATACTTAAGGAGGCTATCAACCGAAAATAGGGTACCATGAGGACCAAATCTTGAAATTAGGTGACATAAGGGGATACAGGGATCGGTCTGCATGGCCTGATGACTCTTCAACTTTGATGATTTCAAAAGAGTTTATTGAAAAGGATAGAAATACTAGATGAAATCGTCTTTTTACAAACCTTTGAGCATGTGACCATCATTCCGTTATTGAATCTGAGATGGAGTACAGCCTCACAGTGATGTATGAGCGTATTGACCATTTCTCCAGTGTTGGCGTCCCAAACTCTGACGGTGCTATCCGAAGATCCAGATATGATGGCCTTGTCATCGTACTGAAGGCATAGAACTGACCCTGTGTGTCCTGTGAGCACCTTAATGCACTGTAAGGTATTTCTGTCCCAAATTTTAATAGTATTGTCCCTAAGGCCAGAGACTATCTTCTGGTCGTCGTATTGCAAACAATATACTCCCTTGGAATTCTCACTACGGCAATTTATTCTCTGAAGATTGTGTCGACCCATTCTCCAGTTGTTGTCTATACTATCTATGTCCTTTACGATTTTTGGAAAAAGAGTTCTGTAAAAGGCGTGGTTTGGATGGCTTTCTCCCGGTCGTGGTTTGAACAAATACTGTATCCTGAAATATGAAAAAGAAATTATATTAATAACTTGAATGCGATTTCAAATATCACAGATCCAGACTTAATAACAACCCATAAGTCACTCAAAACAGGGGAAATAGGGCGATTTTTCACGAAAATAGGGAAATAAATTCTTTGAAATAAAATTAATGCAGACATCATATTAAATTCAATACTAAGTGATTTAAATTCCTAAGATTTCAAGTCGAAATTTATTGCATTTTCAATAAAATCATTGAATTTTTAAACAAAGAAAATAAACTTTCAATCCCAAATGACGAATTTACAACAAAAGAGTTGAGTTTTCAAGCTAAAAAGTAGAATTTGTTAGACAAAAGTTTACTTTTAACCCCAAAAAGATGAATTTACCACAAAAAAGTTAATTTTCAACCGAAAAAATTAATTTATATCAAACAGGTGAATTTCCAAACAACGAAGATGAACTTTTAACACAAAAAGACAAATTTTCAAGCTAAAAAGTAGAATTTTTTAGACAAAAGTTTACTTTTAACCCCAAAAAGATGAATTTACCACAAAAAAGTTAATTTTCAACCAAAAAAATTAATTTATATCAAACAGGTGAATTTTCAAACAACGAAGATGAACTTTTAACACAAAAAGACAAATTTTCATGCTAAAAAGTAGAATTTTTTAGACAAAAGTTTACGTTTAACCACAAAAAGATGAATTTACCACAAAAAAGTTCATTTTCAACCAAAAAAATTAATTTATATCAAACAGGTGAATTTTCAAAAAACGAAGATGAACTTTTAAACCAAAAAGACCAATTTTCAAGCTAAAAGGTAGAATTTGTTAGACAAAAGTTTACTTTTAACCCCAAAAAGATGAATTTACCACAAAAAGATGAATTTACCACAAAAAAGTTCATTTTCAACCAAAAAAATCAATTTTCAATTAAATAGTTGAATTTTCAAATAAAGAAGATGAACTTTAAACCTAAAAAGACGAATTTTCAACAAAAGAATTGAGTTTTCAAGCTGAAAAGTATAACTTTTGAACCCCAAAGAGATGAATTTACCACAAAAAAGTTAATTTTCAACCAAAAAAATTAATTTATATCAAAAAATTATATTTTCAACCAATCAGATCCATTTATAACCAAATCGTTGAACTTGCAAGCATGAAAGACGAATTTTTAACCAAATAGATAAATTTTTAACACACAAAAACAAATTTTCAACTCCTTAATATGAATTTTAAACAAAAAAGTTCATTTAAAACAAAATAATTGGAATTTCTATAAAACCGTTGAGTTTTCAAGCAATAAAGAACTACTTTTCAACCAAATAATCGAATTTTAATCCCGAAAATGTCAATTTTTAACGAAAAATTTCATTTTTAATCAAACACTCGAATTTTCTACAAAACTGTTAACTTTTCCGCCAAAAAGGTGAAATTTCTACCAAGAGATGAATTTTTAATTTGAAAAATGAATTTTTTACAAATTAGTTCAAATTTTCAACAAAATAATTAAATTTCAACCGGAAGAGATTAATTATTCTGATCAGAAAATATAATAGTAGACTTTTTAATTAAAAAGAATTAACTTTCAAACAAAAAAGATGACTTTTTAAGAAAATAGTTGAATTTTAAACAAAATAATTAAATTTTTAACCAAAAGAAATTAATTTTGAACTCAACATATAAAAGTAAACTTTTCAATTAAAAAGAATTAACTTTCAACCACAAAAGATGACTTTTTTTTTTACAAAAGACCGAATCCATTTCAAATCAGGCCGGGTTTTACACTTTAAATCGCAGAATCTCTCGGAGACGAAATATTTTGTTTTTTCGTTGAACTTGCAAGCAAGAAAGACGAATTTTTAACCAAATAGATAAATTTTCAACACACAAAGACAAATTTTTAACTCCTTAATATGAATTTTAAACAAAAAAGTTCATTTAAAACAAAATAGTTGGAATTTCTATCAAACTGAGTTTCCAAGCCAAAAAAAAACTACTTTTCAACCAAATAGTCAAATTTTAATCCCGAAAATATCAATTTGCAACGAAAAAGTTCATTTTTAACCAAACAGTCGAATTTTCTACAAAACTGTTAACTTTTCCGCCAAAAAGGTGAAATCTCTACCAAAAGAGATGAATTTTCAATTTGAAAAATGAATTTTTTACAAATTAGTTCAAATTTTTAACAAAATAATTAAATTTCAACCAGAAGAGATTAATTATTCTGATCAAAAAATATAATAGTAGACTTTTTAATTAAAAAGAATTAACTTTCAAACAAAAAAGATGTCTTTGCAAGAAAATAGTTGAATTTTCAACAAAATAATGAAATTTTTAACCAAAAGAGATGAATTTTGAACTCAAAATATAAAAGTAGACTTTTCAATTAAAAAGAATTAACTTTCAACCACAAAAGATGACTTTTTTTACCAAAGACCGAATCCATTTCAAATAAGGCCGGGTTCTACACTTGAAATCGCAGAATCTCTCGGAGACGAAATATTTTGTTTTTTGAAGGAAATTAGGCGATACGTATTTTTCCGATTTGCAAAAAAAAAAAAACTGTTTTAAAAGTTATGAAGATATCTTGTAAGTTTGATGCTTGCTAAATAACTTTTGTAGTCAGGAGAATTCTTTTTTTTTTTACAATCGATTTTTCTACTTTTTCTTGGAAACAATGACAGATACGAAAAAATGTTAAGATAAAAGTTTGCACAGTTAAAAAAGTTATTTGAAAAATGTCTCTTGTTCTTTTGCGATATCTTTCATAGTTTACGAGAACATTTTAAAAATTACAATTTTAGGAAAGAAAAATTCTTCCGCCCTCAAAAATGGTTTAACGTGAGGTTTTCTAGAAAATATTTTTTTCATGTTTTACAAATTTGAAGAAAAGAATAAAAAAGATTTTCTTGAAAACCCCACCTTTTTTATTCTTCTAAATATTTTTTAAACGTTTCTATGCTAATAGAAGAAAGGCATCTTATCAGAATCATGCGCGCTAAACCATTTTTGAGGCCGGGAGAATTTAGTTTTTTCCTAAAAACGTAATTTTTAATTTTTTCTCGTAAACTATGAAAGATATCGCCAAAGAACAAGAGACATTTTTCATAGAGCTTATTTAGACGTGCAAACTTCTATCTGAACATTTTTTCGTATCTGTCATTGTTTCCGACAAAAATTAGAAAAAATATAAAACAAAAGTTATTTAGCAAGCATTAAACTTACAAGATATCTTCATTATCAAAGTACAAGTTAAAAAAAAAAAAAAATTGGCAAAGGTGGGTCTTTTGAAAAAATCAATTTTTAATGTTTTCAGAAAAACCGTTGTCACTTTAGATTTTTTTTTTTTTGCAAATCGGAAAAATACATATCGCCTAATTTCCTTTAAAAAACAACATATTTCGTCTCCGAGAGATTCTGCGATTTCAAGTGCAGAAAATTAATTTTGCACAAATTGGTTCGACTTTTCGACAAAATAACATGAAAATTCGTCCTTTAGGCTTGAAAATTTTAACAACCTGGTTGAAATTTTTTGCTAGTTTTTTGGATGAATTCAACTTTGTATTTAAAATTAAAATCTTTTTTCGTTGAAAATTCAACTACTTGGTTAAGAGTGGGACTACTTTATTAAAAATTCATTTTTTTAAGATTCATCATTTTAGTTGAAAATTCATTTTTTTGCTTGACAATACGCCTTTTGGGTAGAAAATTAATTTTCTTTTATGAAAATTCATCTTTTTGGTTAAAAATTCATCTATTTTGTTGACGATACAATATTTTTACTTGAAATATTAGAAAATTGAAGTGTTTTAATTTGAATTTAATATTAGTACCTACATTAATGTTATTTTTAAGAAATTATTTCTCTGTTTTCGTGAAAACCGTACTAATTTCTGTTTCAAGAGCATTTTTAAATACAGAATTGATCTATCTTTCGGGTTTAGTTTATCGATTGAATCGTTTGCAATTTCTACAAAATTAGCAAATAAATCGGCCAGGAAATATTTTGAAATTGGTATCATCAAAAAGAATCTCTTTCAAAGCTTCTTGTTTCCTTATGTCTTGAATTTATGTTTATAATTCTTAAAAAAATAAATTAAAACCTTGTAAAAAATGGGGAAAAGAGGAATATTGGGGAAAATTCTCGGTTTAGACGTTTCATGGGATTTTTCCAATTTAAGGGGAAAAGGGGTAAAAAGGGGGATTAGGCAAAGAGGGGACAGACTGTGATCCCTGAAATATCAATTTTTATTGTATATACAACAATATAAAGTTGTATTTATTTGAAAAGATAATTTTTTTTCTCTCCTTTTAAATCGAGGACAATAAAACAAGAGACATGAAATTTTAAGATGTCAATTTAAGTAACTTACCATCCTCTCCTTTCGGCGAGTCCTCTCCAAACGGAGTCTGTCCGAACTTTGCGTTCGATTAACTTTTTCCAGAGCATACCTTCGCTTATCACTCTGTACCATTCTTTGCAAACGAGTTCTGCGGAACACAGTGAGTCGGCGTCTAAGTACGATAAGATGCTTTCTGCTACATGGTCCAGTCCTTTCTCTGAAAATAAATATTACAATATAATAGTAATCTAAATTTCATGAGTTTGAGAAAAGAATATCAAAACTTAAACTCTCTTAGAAAGTTGTAATTGATTTGGAAATATGTTTATTAACAATGTTAGGTTTATTTAACTATGACATCGTTATAATAAACAAATTTTTACATATAATCGAATAAAATTTCTTTTCTCCATCGGAGAAATTTTACAAAATAATAATCATCGTGAACTCAAAAACCACTAGGTTTTTGGAAAAATTAGTACATTCCAGGGTGGTCGCAAAAATTAATTAGAAAATTTCCTGATATTTACCTGATAATTGATATTTAAAGGTCAAAATTCTAATCTTGTAACATTTTTAATTCATGGTGAATTAAGGGAGTTTAAAGACTTCAGGGTGAATTAAAACAAATTTTTGATCCATTAACTTAGTAGAATTGAGTGAATTCAGAAGAATTCGAGTGAATTGAAAAAATAAAGAGAATTTCAAAGAATTTAAAAGAATTCAAGATAAATTTATCATAGTTCAGGGTGAATTCCAAATGAATTCAAAAATATTTTTAACTGACTTCAAATCTTTGAAACCCTATGAAATCTCTTACTTCTTGTGAATAAATTCTTTGAAATCCATTAAAATATTATAAAATGCCATAAAATTCTATGAAATCTGATCATACTTCTTGAAATCCTGGAAAATTTGTTAAAATATCTTGAGAGCTTTGAAATCCGTTAAAATCATTGAAATCCTTTGAAATCTTCTCAAATTCATTAAAATATTTTAAAATATTTTAAAACCTGTAAAGGTCCTGTAATATCTTTATATATCTTCCGAAATTTTCGGAAATTCTTTACCCACGCAAACAAAAATATTTAAATCCCTTAAAATCATAAAAAATCCTTCAAAATCCCTTGGAATATTTTTAATCTCTCGAAAATACCTTGGAATTATTTTAAATACCCTAAAATATTTCAAAACCTTTGAAACCCCTCCAAATTATTGAAATAAATGAAGAATTTCTTGGAATCTTTTAAAATATCCTAATATATTTCAAATCCTTTGAAATCCCATTAAATTACTGAAATCAATTAAAAATTCATTGGAATCTTTTAGAATGCCCCAAAAATATAAAAATATTTTTAAATCCCTTACAATTTTGTAAAGCTCTTGAAAATTCCTTGGAATTTCTTTAAATACCCCAAAATCTTTAAAATCGTTTAATATATCCTAAAATCTTCAGAAATATCTTGAAATATTTGAAAGTTCTTGAAATCCTGACTATATCCCTCAATTCTTATGGATAAATTCTAAGAAATCCATTAAAACACTATAAAATCCGATGAAATTACATAAAATTGGATGAAATTTCCTGAAATCCTGAAAAATCTATTAAAATACCTTGAAAGCTTTTAAAATCATTGAAATCCTTAGAAATCTTATAAAATTTCTTGGAATCTTTTAAAATATCCTAAAAACTTATAGATCTTATAAAATCGATCCATATCTTCTGAAATTCTAGTAAATTCTTTAAAACTTCATGCAATTTTTTCAGATTTCTTAAAATAACTAAAATCCTTAGAAATTCCTTGGAAATTTTTTAATCTCTTGAAAATGCCTTGGAATCTTTTAGAATTCCCTAAAATCTTTACAACTTTTGAAATCCCTTGAAACTTTTTGAAACTCTTGAAAATTACTTGTATGATTTAAAAATACTCTAAAATCATTTGAAGTCCCTTCAAATTAGTTCAATCAATTGAAAATTCTTCAGAATCTTTTAAAATACCATAAAATATTTCAAACCCTTTGAAATCCTTTCAAATTATTGAAATAAATTAAGAATTTCTTGTAATCTTTAAAGTATCCTAATATAATTCAAATCCTTTGAATTCCTATTAAATTACTGAAATTATTTGAAAATTTATTTTTGCAAATTCCTTGAAATCTTTTCAAATACCCTAAAATATTAAAAATCTTTAGAAATCATTTGCAATTTTTTAAAGCTCTTAAATATTCCTTGGTATTTTAAAAAATACCCTTATACCTTTAAAATCCTTTGAAATTCCATAAAAGCTAATGAATAAAATCTTTGAAATCCATTAAAATATTATGAAATCCCGTGAAATTACAGAAAGTCGGATTATATTAACTGAAATCATTGAAATCCTCAGAAATCTTATAAAATGCCTTGTAATCTTTTAAAATATCCTAAAACCTTATAGATCCTATCAAATCGATCCATACCTTCTAAAATTCTTTAAAATGTCATGCAATTTTTTTTAAATCTCTTAAAATCTCTTGAAAATGCTTTGGAATCTTTTGGAATTCCCTAAAACATTAAAAATCTTTTGAAATCCTTTGCAACTTTTTAAAGCTCTTGAAAATTTCATGAATGACTTAAAAATACTTTAAGAAACCCTTAAAAATCCCTTCAAATTAGTAAAATCTATTGAAAATTCTTCGGAATCTTTTAAAATCTGTACCAAAAATACTTCAAATCCTTTGAAATCTTTTCAAAGCTCTTAAAAAATCCTTTGAATTTTTAAAAATACTCTAAAATCTTCAAAATACTTTAAATTTATTTTTGCAAATTCCTTGGAATCTTTTTAAATATCCTAAAATATTTAAAATATTTAGAAAACCATCGAAATTTTTAAAGCTCTTGAAAATTCCTTGGAATTAAAAAAAATAATTTAAATCTTTCAAGTTCTTTGATATTACTTAAAATTATTCACATAAATTAAAACTTCCTTGGAATGTTTTAAAATATCCTAAAATCTTTGGAAATCCTTGAAACATTTGAAAATTCTTGAAATCCTACTATACCCCCCAATTCTAATAAATAAATTCTTTGAAAAACATTAAAATGTTATAAAATCCCGTAAAATTACATAAAATCGGATGGTATTTCCTGAAAACCTGGAAAATTTATTAAAATACCTTGAGAGCTTTTAAAATCATTGAAATCCTCAGAAATCTTATAAAATCCTTTCAAATATTTTAAAATATCCTAAATCCTTATAGATCCTATCAAATCGATCCATATCTTCTGAAATTCTAATAAATTCACAAAAATCTCATGCATTTTTTTTAAATCCCTTAAAATCTCTTGAAAATGCTTTGGAATCTTTTAGAATTCCCTAAAACATTCAAAATCTTTTGAAATCTTTTGCAACTTTTTAAAGCTCTTGAAAATTTCATTAATGACTTAAAAATACTTTAAGAAACTCTTCAAATTAGTAAAATCTATTGAAAATTCTTCGGAATCTTTTAAAATCTGTACCAAAAATACTTCAAATCCTTTGAGGAGGTAAATAGACCTCGGATTCGTATTCAGCGCGTCAAAATACATAAGGATAAAGTAGTCTTGTCAAATAGTCCTCGCCTTTTTTTTTGTAAACCAGTGTTATAGTTTGCTTAAAAAACGTGTAATTTTATTCGATTTTTAATACTATTTAGATAAATATAAATGGTATTTTAAACGAAGAGAAACGTACATTTTAAATTTTTTTGGTCAGTTTTAGTGGAATTATGTAGTCTTTTGAATGAAACTTTTCATTTTTATTATTCCAGATATATTGGCAACAATATAGGTTGCAAATTCTAGTATGCATCATCAGAATTAATAAATTTTATCAGGTATAAAACAAACTTTACGCTTTTAGCTGTTTAAAACTGCAATACACTTGCGATAGCTGACCACAGTGTTTACTGTTTTCTTAGAAAATCAACTGAAAGATTTGATAAAAGTTTAAAAATAATTAAATGCAATAATTAAATTGAAAAATTTCAAGCAACAGCAACTGAAACATTCTATGTTTAAAAAACTAAAGAATTTCAAAATTGCAAGCCTCAAAAATAAAATATTTAAAGCATTTACAATTAAATTTGTAATAAATTTAATTTATATTTCTGGGAGGTTTAGTATTTCTGTTTTCGGTACGAATTTTTCTGTTTTCTGTACCAATAGTGGCACCTGAAAACGGGGCTATTTATACCGAAATTGCGGTACAAATAGCCGCATTTTTTCGGTACGTGTAGACACTACCTTTTTCCTAAATCAACTGAAAAATTGGAAGATTTCAAATTACAAACATTTACAGTTGAAACGTTCAATTTAAATTTTAAGTGAAACTTAAAATTTAGAAACTTCGAAATAAAATAATTTCAAATTGAAAGCTTTGAAAGTTGAACAACTTAATTTATTTCAAAATTTTAATTATTCAAATTAATTAAGTTTAAAATCCTAACAATTCATCAACTGGAACATTTAACAAATTAATAATTACAACGGTAGAGCATTCCGAAATTAAAAATAGAAAATTCTAAATATTTAACATGAATTCAATTTTTAAACAGAATCCTAATGATTTCATAAATAGGAAATTGAAATCTTTAAAATTATTTTTTATATATTATTGAACATATATATAATTTATATATTATTATTAATTATTACTAATGTGTTCTAAATTTTACAAATCTGCCGTCTTTAAAATTTGAATTAAATTTCATCAAAACGATCCAAATTGAAATTGGAATTATAATTCTTGCCAATTTTTTGCGGATTTTAAGCAATTATTTTCCAAGAGATAATTCATATTTAATTCATCCCTGTTTTCGGAAAAAATTCGTAATATCTTTGTAGATTAAAGGAGAATTTTTTCGGGTACTTGAAAACTTTCCAGTGACAAAAATGAACTAGGAACAAAATCGCCAAAACCCAAGATTAGAAATCGGAGATACAGAGAATTTGAAAAAATTCATTTTGGTATTCAATTAAATTATCTTTATAACATGTGGCTAAAAAATTTTCTAAACATTTGTAAGCTTTCTCAGTATATAAATACACAGAAAAAAATCGACTGGACCCAGGAATCGAAATTAGAAATACAGAACATTTTTTAAAAAGCGACTTTCGTATTAATTGAAATTTCCTTTATAACTTGTGACTTGACAGTTTTTCTGCGTATATGTGGATTTTTTAGCATAGAAATACACTAGCTAGAAAAAATTCTCTAAAATACCAAATTCCAAATTCTGAAAATTTTCTGTAATTCCAATTTCGATTCTTATGTCTTGTCGATTTCTTTCTAGTGTATTGCTATGCTAAAAAATCCAAACCTTCTCAAAAAAATTTTCACTCTGAAGATTTAAAGATAATTTCATTAAATACGGAAATCAAACATTTCTAATTTCGCTGTATTCCCAATTTCAATTCCTGGATCTTGGCGATTTTTTTCCTAGTGAATTTTTGTCACTAGAAAGTTTTCAAGTATCCGAAAAAATTGTTCTCCTTTTTCCAAAGGTTTTAAGACCTTTTTCCGAAAACTGGGATGAATTAAATAGGAATTATCTCTTAGAAAATGATTGATTAAATTCTGCAAAAAAATGGAAAAACTTCTTTGACCTCTGGGAATGTAGAAATAAATTAAAAATAGAACTAAATTACTTATACTTTTTTAGGATCCCAATACGCCTCTTCTTTGCCTTGTATCGATTTCGAATTCCAGAATTTTTTATTATCGACCACCTCAAGCAAACATTCTCAGAATAAATTATTGTAAAAAATCAGTTAACATTTTTATTTTGTACATTTATATAAGCATTGAAAAAAATGAAATAAAACGATTTTTATTTTGGAAAATGGAAACTCCTTTTTCTAAAGGAGGATTACTTCGACGATCGGTGCAAAGAAAAAGAAAGAAATGATTTTTATTCATATATGTTAGAGCAAAACCTTTATGGTTTATATATGGCGACGAGGATGTCACGAGATCCATATTCTTTATAACGTGGGTAAGGAAATACGAAGGATATCTTATCGCTCGGGCGAAAGCGGCAGGGGAAGCTGCAATATCGAAACCGAAATGTGTTCTCAGGGTATCTAGAATTTTATGTACTATGGATTTCAAGAGCACATCCTCGCTTCGAAAAGAAAGAAAACGTGTTAGCCAATGAAAAGCCCTCAATCCGAAACAAGATGTCCCATAAAAACAGAATTCCGAAATCTCTATATACAATACGCTAAGCCAATATCCAATGTAATCAAATTTAAGATAAACAATTCCTTCAAAATCTTCAATTTCAAGTTCACCTAAAATATGTCTGGCATAGAATTCTACATTGAAATGACTGTCGAATCCAAAAATATAGTAGTTTTTCTTAAATGAAAAATTACAACAGGAACTATACATTGAGAAGTTTAATTGCGAAGACCTCACCTACTTCTCGCATTATTTCATGGACTCGGAATGAGAATAAGAACTTCAGTGACACTTACCTGAAACAGAAAAAAAACATCGTTCATTATAATTAAATTAACAACCAAAGTATTTGCAATCACTTTGAAAGAACGTCCATTAATTACGTAAGGACGATTTTTATATTCTTTACTCAATATATCAAAAATATCAATTATTTTCACTGTAAACGAGAATTCAATGGATTTCAAAAGATTCGAAAGATTTCCAGTAAAAGAATCACAAAATTTTTACGGAATTTATCTAGATATCCAAATCTTTTTAGAGATTTTGTGAGATCTAAAGGAATATCTAAATATTTCATAGATTTTCGCGGAATTTGACGAGATTTCAAAGGTTTTTAGGGATACATGAGATCTCAGGGATTTTAAGTGATTTTAAGAGATTTTCAATTATTTCAAAATAAGTGGGTATTTCCAAGGATTTTGAAATATTTCATGTGATATCGAAGTATTTTCACGAATTTTGCAGGATATTGGGGATATTGGGGGCAGAAGATTTTAAAGTACATCCACGAATTATAGAGGATTTCGTAGGATTTCAAAAGTTTTAATGGAATTTCAAAAGATTTCCCAATATTTTAAAGGATTTCACGGGATTTCGTCGAATCATAATGGCTTCAAAAAGTTTTTAACAATTTCTGTATATTCTGAGGGATTTGAAGAGATTTGAAAAAATTCCCACGGAATTTAAAAGTTTCAATGAATTTTAAAGGGATTTCAAAGTTTTCAAGTGCTCTCGTATTATTTCGAAATATTTCCCAGAATTTAAGTTTTTTAACCGATTTTTAGTATTTTAAGGGACTTCAGCAGATTCTAAAGGATTATAATAGATTTTGAATATGTCAAACGATTTCTAGGATTTTTACCATTTTTAAAGGGTTTTAAAGGGATTTTAAGAGATTTAAAAATAAGTCTCAGAATTTTAAAGGATTTCGTGTGATACCGAAGTATTTTTACGAATTTCGAAGGGTATCAGTAGATTTTAATAAGATTTCGAAGATTTGACAGGATTTAAAGAAATTTCAAAAGATTTCAGGGATTTCACAAGGTTTAAAAAAAAGATTCTAAAGGATTTAAAGGGATTTTGATGGATTCTTCGAGTACTTAAGAAGTATCGATGATTTCGGGATTTCAAAGGATTTTTGAATATTGTAAGAGATTTTGAAAGAATTCGAAGACTTTTAAACACTTTTAAAATATTTTCATGGATTTTAATATATTATAAGGGATTTTACGAGATTCGCAAAGATTCCCATGTATTTAAAAGATTTAAAGGATTAAAAGTTTCGAAAATTTAAAGGGTTTTCAAAAGATTTTCGAAAATTTCAAAAGATTTTGAAGAATTTTAACGAATTTTAACATATATAAAGTGGTTTCGATGATTTAACAGGAATTTAAAGAATGTTTAGAGAATTCAAAAGATTCCAAAGTATATGCATGGATTTTACATAATTTCGTAAGATTTCAAAAGATTTTATGGAATTTCAAAGGATTTTCGAATATTTTAAAGGATTTTACGAGATTTCAAAATAAGTCACAGTATTTCATAGGATTTCGTATGATACGAAAGTATTTACTGAATTTTGAAGGACATCAAAAAATTTGAATGTGATTTCAAAGATTTTAAGGGATTTCAAGAGATTGTAAAAAATGTCCGGGATTTCAAAGGATTTTAACGGATTTCAAGAGATTTATAGGGGTTTCGATAATTTTACGGGATTTCAAAGGATCAAGATTTGCGGTAGCGAATCGACGCCAAGTACAAAAGAAGCTACCAAGAATCCTTATCTGGAATAATCACGTATTTTAGGCCTTCTGTGGATTGTAGGCTTCAAAAATGATGAAATTTTAAAAACTGTTCATTAAAATTTAGGTGAAAATTGAAATTTTTGTATAACCACTAATCGCAAGAATACATCTTTTATTCGAGGGAATAAAGTGTATTAATGTGTATTAATCTATAAAATCGTATGGAACATAAAGTATCGATCATGCTCAAACAATTAATGTAATGTTTCATATTTAATAAATTAGTAGTCTAAATTAAATTAATTGAGCGTAACTATATTATTTTTCTCACATCCAAAAAAAGATAAAACCCCACCAAAAACATCTGCGATGAAAAAAATGTTCCAAGTATCATTATATGAATTTGTAAAATCAAATTTGGCTGAGTGATTTGGGAAAAAATATTCATGAAAAAATATATAAAGAAACGATTTTAATAAAGAAAATTGCTGAGTAGGGTGAATATATGGTACAATATAATCTTGCTAAGTTTTACAATTTCGAATGTGGCTATTCAAATTTTATTTTAAAATTTCTATGGGGCACTTTATAAATCATTTCCCGGGATTTTGATGACCTCCTTTTCCGACGACTTCGTAAAAAAAAAACAATTAAAGCTTTCAACGGATTTTAAAGATTTTAATGAATTCCTAAGGGATTTAAAAGATTTCAAGGGATCTTCTGTGATTTCGAAATATTTCACGAAATTTCAAGGATTTTAACTAAGTTTTAGAAATTTTAACGTATTTTTACGAATTTTGAAGGACTATAAGGGATTTTTATGTGATTCTAAAAATTTGAAGCGATTTCAAGGATTTTCACCGTTTTTATAGGTTTTTAAGGTATTTCCAGACAGCTTAATCTTTTATGTACAATTAATTATGTGCGATATCCATAGAGTTAAAAGGATTTTAAAGAACTTTTAAAAGATTTAGCCAATTTTAAGGCATTTATAAATTGTTTTAAAGAATTCACGGTTTGACTCTATATTTATTGGTCGTATGGAATACGAAATATTACATAATACAAAATAAATCAAGCAAATCATGGTATAATGTGTATAATAGAAAAAAGTAATTTCAACAGCCTAAACTGGTGTTTATTAACATATTTTTAAGAAAATAATTAGGAAGAGGAAACTTACGTAAGAAATTTTTTGAACTCCCACACCCCTGAATAAGAATTCATAAGATTTTCCGAATCGCCTCCCCCCATCCTAAAAAGCCATACATAATTAATGGACGCACCCTTCATAAAGATCAGTCATTTCCTCCCTCTCGTGAATATAAATATAGAACACATTTAAGATGAATAAACGTAAATGAAATGTGCTTGTAATATTTTCTTTTTTAGGTCGTCCTTTTCCATATAGAAATATTTCTGTGTAAATGTCATACCGGATTCATGAACTCGGAAGCGGATGCATCACTTACATAAGATGAACATCTATTCAAAGAGTAATATATAAATTGTCGCGTACTAGGGTAGAAAATTCAAGAACTAAAAACTTCAACCAGTCAGATTTTTTCAGTTTGCTAATTTCAGGCAGAAAAAGATTTAAACAAAAAAGGACCTTCCAATTAAGTCTTGTGTTTAAATTTTAGTAAAAAGGAATAGCTCAGAAATATAAACCCTGGAAAAAGATCCTAATTAAAACACATAACTTAATTAAAGAGCAATTAACGCGGCTCTAATTAAAATAAAATTAAGATTATTGCTATCAATGACTAATGCTTGAATTTCATTTTCAATTTCAAGAGATATCTATTTTTCTATTTCGCGAAATATAACTTGCAAACTTTAATAAAACTGGCACACGTGTTCTCGTTGTTTTTTTCAGTTCGCTCCACGGTAGATATTTTTAGAATGTAACAAAGCATATTATAAAAAACTCAGTATACTCAGTAATACTCAGTCAGTATTTTTCAGTTTAAAAAATTGCTATTTAAGACTGCTGGTATGTTCAGTTTAATTCTTTGTTTATTTTACTTGCTGGAAGCGCACAGGATGCAATTTTAACACCGCAGCGGTGAGATTATAGTACATTATTCCGTGGATTACCCGCAGGCCTTTAGAATCCAAAGCCAATTTTAATAAAACGTTTCTGGAAGCGTTTTACAGTAATGAGAACTCGCTTCATTATCACGAAGAACAGAAAAAAATAGTCAGCAATATGTTATCCAGACATATTTGCAGTTACAGGTTGAGCATAATTAAAAGGAAACATAGAAAACTATAGAACGAAAATGTTCAATTATGTTATTAGTTCATTAAAATTTTAATGTTCCTTTAAATATTGTGAGTTGAAATAAATAGCAAATACAAAGTTCCTAATTATAGTTATATGTAAGAAAGATGAGACAAAAAACAGTAACAGTAAAAACACGGGAAATAGGGTCATTTTTCACGAAAATAGGGGAATGAATTCTTTTAAAGAAGTACGATTTTAAAACTAAAACGATGAATTTTCAACCACATAGATAAATTTTCACGAAAATAATTAAATTTGCAAAATAATAGTTAAAGTTACAACTAAAAAAGATACATTTCAACCAAATAGTTTAACTTTTAACCTTATTGTTCAATTTTCAGGCCAAAAAGACGAATTTTCTACAAAGCAGTTGAATTTTCATCCAGAAAAAATTAATTCTGAACGAGAGATATAATAGTTTATATTTCAAACAAAAAGGATTTGAATTTTAAATAAAAAACAGTCAATTTCAACCAAAAAATATGAAATATCAACGAAAAATGTAATAGTTCATATTTCAACCAAAAACTATTTTAATTTGAAATCATACACAGTTGAATTTACAAAAACAATTGTTAACAAAATAGTTGAATTCTCAACCAAAACAGATTAATTTTCAATCAATCATTTGAAAGCATTTTTAACCAGGAGAGATTAAATTTCTATCAAAAGGAGACAGATTTTCAAACTATAAAGACGAATTCTCAAGGAAATAGTTACATTTTCAACCAAAGAGATGCATCTTCAACTCACTTTTTTCAATGAATTTTTAACAAAGTAATTCAACTGTAAACCATATAGTTACACCAAGAGATTAATTTTTTACCAAAAAAGATGAATTTTCAACCAAACAATTACATTTTCAACTAAAACCCATAATTTTGTATCCAAAAATGTAATATTTAAATTTTACTAAAAAAAAAAGAATGTTCAACAAAATGGTTCAAATTTCAAGCAAGTACCACGAAACAATTTGATAGAAAAAATGAATTTTCAACCAAAAAGAAATTGAAGGAAATTAAAAAGAATTTTCAAAAGAATCAAGTTTCAACAAAATAGTTAAGTCTTTAAACAATAAAATGAATTGCTTAAAAAACTAGTTTAATTTTCAACTGAAAAGATGAATTATCCACGTAAAATGTTACAGTTTAATTTTTAACAAAGTAGTTCAACTCTTTCAGTCAACTTTTTTATTGGTTTCTATTAATTCAGTTTGCATTTAAAATAAAACCCGAGAAAAAGGTCAAGTTAATTAAAGATAGGAGAAAATAGAGGTATTCTTTTGAAAAAAGAAAAAAAGAGGTGCATACGGGAAAGAGTGTGAAGTCTGTCGTAATTACAAATTTTGAAATGTTACGTGTCGCATAGCGACAGCATTAATTTTTCTGCCATGTTTTCAAAAAATCTTGTAAAATTTGCGGAATTTTCTGTGATATAATGCAGCAACGTAGAATCCATCTCACAAGAAAACTGCTTTAATAGGAAAGTTTCTTCGATCAATAATCTGAAAAAGTTTCCTCTTCCATATATCATTTTTTTACTATCGGTAGAAATTCCGTGAAAGACGAAGAGGGAAAAAACTACAGAAGCTAAGCTTTGATAAAAAAGGACGAGATCAATACTTAAACACAGTAATATTTTTATAATTTATGATGTCGAGTGAAATTTTTAAAAATTTCCAGAAAAAGTCGCATCAAATTTTTATAATGATAGATCAAGATAATGATAAAAGCAGTATCAAATACTGGATGACTGAAATAATTACTCATTTTTTCAAGAATATAGAGTACATAATTCTCTTTGGTTTTCAAATATTATTTACACAATTAAAAGAAACTTTAAAATTAAAACAATTTTGGAACTATAGGTAGTTATTCAGCTTGAAGGATTCTGAATCTGAGTTTAAAATATTTCAAGTTGGATTATTTTCAGATGAGACAAGTTTATAATTTACATTGATTTTGAACTTCAGGAACATTTATTTTAAATATTTTGAATTCAAAATTACTCAACAATTAATGAATTAATAATGAAATCATTAATAATAATTAATATATGTATTCTTTATCACGAAAACACAGCAACAAATTCTTTGGAATATAATTATTACGTATAAAATATTAAATTGAATATATGAACCGCTTTAAATTCTTAAGATTTCAAGCCGAAATATATTGCATTATCAACAAAGTATTTGAATTTTCATCCATACGAGGCGAAATTTTAACGAAACAGTTGAGTTTAAAAAAGTTTTACCATACAGTTGTATTTAATAGTTGAAAACTTTCAAACAAAAGAGACGAATTTTTAACAAAGTAATTGAAGTTTTAGCCAAACAGTTAAATTTGCGACCAAATGATCGATTTTTCAAACAAAAAAAGATTAAATTTTAACCAAATAGGGTAGTTTTCAAGCCAAAAAGACGAATTTTTTACAAGACAGTTTAATTATCAACCTGGAAACTTGATATTTCATCAAAGACATTTTCAACGAAGAAAGATGAATTTTCAATCAAACATTTGAATAAAAATTATAATATTCAAGCAAAAAGGCAAATTTTTTTTTAAGAATGTTGAATTTTCAACAAAAAAGTTTATTTTCGGCCAAGAAAGATGCATTTTCAAGAAAATAATTAAATTTTCAACCAAATAGTCCAATGTTTAACCAAAAAGAATGAACTTTCAACCAAAAATAGTTGAGTTTTCTTATTGGGTTCTATTAATTTAGTTCGAATTCAAGTAAAAAAACGAGGAAAAGGGGGCAAGGAGAAGTTTGTTAAAAACAGGGGGAAAAAAGAGGAATTCTTTAAAAATGGTAATAGGGGAAAGAGTGTCAAGACTGTAATTGAATTTGATATTTTTCATTGTAAACGTTTCGGACATAAAAATGTCCAAATTTTCATTTTTTCCGGTTAGTACACACTACGGTGACCATAAAAAAATACTTTTGGTTTTCTTAGGAGTGAAAGGCAAATAACGGTAGTTCATGGGATTGCAGAAGGTAGATTTAAAAAAAAAGATCCATCGTCTTTTAAATTCTTATGGAAATAATACGGGCATAAAAGCATTTTTTTATGAAAAATTCATAGTAAATATTAACTATGGTTGCCCAAAACATGATATTTTTACTGTTGTCCACTGTTTCCAAATCCTAGTAGCAGCTATCATAATATAATATTTGATACTGATATTTAGCGAATATTTTCCTGAAAGGTCGAATATATCATTTGAAAAATAAGCTTCAAAACGAACCCGTAGCGAATATTCTACGACAAATAGTTTACGAGATAACAATTTGTTAATTAACATTGTGCGTTTTTCAGTGAAGGCAAAGCGATGATGAATTTTCATTGTTGCAAAAAATTCGTGATGGGTCTTTTGCTACTTGATTCTCAAATTGGATAGTTCAAAGTATTACAAAACATATTTTTAAATTTTAGAATCCAAAAATGAAAGAGGGATGAGGGATCACTTTTTTTTAAACATTCATATTCAGTAAAAAAAAGCAATCTGTTGTGTTCAATTTCTCTGAAATATATAACAGATTGTGCATCTTCACGAAAAAGTATGTTTAAGATATCAACAAAGTTTTTCACATTGTTCATAACAAATCGTTCTAACCAACAAATTTTTAAAGTTTTTATTGTAACGAATATATTGCACGTCGGATTTTAAGAAAAATAATTATTAAAATCCACCTTCCCTAATGGTTAGACATAAATTTTTTCAGACTTTCTTAGAAGCTGTAAGTATAGAACGAAAATTATTGTTTATAACGATCCGTTATAAACAATTTGAAATTTATCGTTGAAATCTTAAAATTACGTTTTCCTGGAGATGCACGATTTAATTTGAGAATCCAATAACAGAAGCCCGATCGCAATTATTTTTGCAACGATGGAAATTCATCATCGCTTTTTCTTCACTGAAAAACGCAGAATGTTTAACAAATTTATAGCTCGTTTATACTTGGTTATTTTTATTTTTTTTATCGAAGTGTCTCGTCCTCCCGATATTTGCGATGACTAGTCCAATATTTTCCATGAGCTTGGCTAGTCCTTCTGAATTTTCGAAACGACTAGTCCATCCCCTTTTCCAACTTCCCCAAATTTTTGGGACGACTAGACAATAATTGATTAAAAAATCAGCCTCGAACTTCCCAGGGCATCAAAATGACGTCCATCCAAACATTTTAAGATAAAGACAAATTCAAGCAAATGGCACAGACCTTTTAAAATTAAAGGTCAAAGGCATTGACAACCGTCATTTGGTGATTGTGAATTCTCCTTTGTTAAAGCTCCTTCGGCTTTAACGAACACAATCTCATCGTGTATCTCGTGCTTCGTACTCGATTTAGTCCAAAGTGGGAACTTTTCTACATTGAGTTCAACTCTATTATATCAAATGTATATTGTATTTATTTCTGTATCTCGGTCTGGGACTGCTTATTCAGATATTATAAAATAAAGTCCAAACTTTATTTTTCACGATTACTTTGATTACAATTCACAATATGCATTTATATTGAAACTAATGTATTTTTATTATTTGAAAAAGTGCGCATCTTATAAGAAGAAAAAACAATATTGTTAATTATCATTTTATTGCACCTTGTGTCATTTTTCCAAACAAATAATTTGTTTATTTTCAATGTTTCTTCACGATTTAAACGATTTGATAAAAAAGTTGTAGATCCTTCTTGGGTGAACAACTTTTGTCTATTAATTTGTGTTTACATTGTGTCGCTTTTCACAATTAAAAAAAAAATTTAATGCGTTTATTTACGATTAAAACAAAAACTACGCATCGTATAAAAAGGTATTAATACAAAATTTGTAGATCTTTTTTGGGTGCAAAATTTTACTCTATTCATCTTTTTCCGCAGCTTGTTTCGTTTGTCTACAAATTTTTATTTATTATTTTTAATGTTGTTTTTTGTGAATAAAACAAAAACTACGCATCCTATCAGAAAGTGATTAATAAAAAGATTTTATCTCATTTTTGGGTGAACAACTTTTGTCTATTAATTTTTTATTCGTACCTTGTGTCGTTTTTCCACAATTTTTTTCATTTGTAATGTTATTTTTTACTATTAGACCAAAAACTACGCATCCAATCAAAAAGTGATTAATTGCGTAGCTCTTTTTCGGGTGAAAAAATTTGTCTATTTATTTGTTTCGTATCTTGTGATGTTTGTCCAAAAATTTTATTTTTTATTTATAATGTTGTTTTTTAACGAATAAAAAAACTGCGCATCCTATCGGAAAGTAATCAATAACAAATTTGTAGATCTTTTTTGGGTGCGTAATTTTTGTCTTCACATCTTTTTTTGTATCTTGCATAGTTAGACCGCAAAATGAAATTTTTTATTTTTCATTATTTTTTGTGAGATAAAAATTTGACTTTTCTATTTTTCAAGAAAATTCAAAAAGTTATTATGATAATCTTGTAGGGCTTTCATTGAGCAACTTCTTTCTTCCCTTGAACTTTTCTCATATCGTGCATTTTTTGACTTAAAATTTTTATTCTCGTTTCTTTTTCCTTCCTTATAGTGGAGGCTTTGTAATAGTAACATTTTCCAACAATTTTCAATTAATTTAATTTAAACTTTCTCAATTTAATAATGTCTTATACAATGTTCTAAGCAATTGTCCGTATGTGTGTGTGTGGATATCACACTTTTTTGTGAACACGATGACTTGAAAACGGTTGCAGATAAATTCATGAAATTTGCAGGGCTTATTTTCACCACTAATATCTTGAAACTGACCGAAGGATTTCTAAAAATATTTATTGCATTTTTTAGCACTTAATAATATTTTAAAAATCGGTTTTTTATAGTAAAACTTTTTTCATTAACATAATTCAAATTTGATGCAAGAATATGAAGGATTCATTGGTTCGAGACGAATCGATTGACCTATAATATCGACACATTTTTTTGAAGAGTAGGGAAGTTATGGTAATTTATATATTTTGAAAATCGTTTTTTTATAGTAAAAATTTTTTCATTAACAGAATTCATAGTTGATACAAGAATATAAAAGAGTCCTTGGTTCAAGAATAATCGATTGACCTATAATATTGATATATTTTATTAAGGAGTAAGGAAGCTATGGTAATGCATAATATGCGAAAACGCGGTTTTTTATGATAACATTTTTTTCATCAACATAATTCAACATTGATTTTGAATTTTTGTTGAAAATTCGTGTTTCTTCGTTGAATTAAACTGTTTTTCAATCAAAAATTTAAATAATATTTGTTTAAAAATTCAACCTCTTGGTTAAAAGTTAATTTTTTAAATTGAAAACTTAAATTAACTTAGCATAAAGCTGGAAAAGGCATAGGGTGCGATAGAATTTCCCCCTTCCATTTTCCAGCTCGAAAAATTACCATTTTAAATACAAAATTTTATTTGTCTGATTTGTCATTGTATTTTAAAATTTGTTTGTATTATTTTGTAATTTTGTATTTTTTCTAAATTTCTATTCTCAAATTGATCAAATAGAAAAGCTTAGTTTGTCTATTATTTAAAAAACCACAAATGCTTCATTTGTGATGAAGCAAGTAGATTTGATAACGGGAAGCAAAGTGCTCGTGAAATGAGCACCATATAAATATAAATACAAATAAAGTGGAAGCACTCGAGATCGAATTGACAGCCAGTTTTGTATTTTTAAAATGCTATAACACTGATGATTTCCATCTTTTTGAATTTTTATCAAAAATAGCTAGCTAACGAACTTGACCTTCAGTTTCTGACACTAAAAGAGTGTACCAAACGCTAATCTAATAGTTATCGTGCTCACAGGCAGACAATGGACACTGTTAGAAATTTCTATAGCGATTTTACTATAAATGTAACGAAAGCAATATGCATATACGTGTAGTAAATTTAATATACCATCATCTTGTAGAAATAATATACATGCATAGTAAAACACAGTGCGTGGAAGTTGAAAGCTCTTTGATGCACCCAAATCTGGTCAAATATGTAAAACTAAAGTAATCATCTGAAATTTATCGATTAAATTCTTATTTATAATGAAAGTGCAACGTACGGGTGGAATTTTCTTCAGAATTCACTGTAAATGTCAAAATTTTAACGTGATTACCGCTGCTTTTAGGTTAGGTGTCTTAATAATTCGCTTAATTGAACTTTTCCACTTAAAACCCAATATGATTTATGTTTAACTAGAAAAAAATATTGTACTTTATCATTTAGAATTGAAAATGACTGCCATGATTATTTTTAATTTGTTAAAAGTGAAATTACCTGACTTTTCTAAGAGTTGTTCAATATACATGTGTATGAAATTTAATATATAGCCTCTTAATTGATATTTTATATACCGAGATTCTAGATTTAATATAAAAATGTATAGTAAATCTATATTAAAATCGCAAACATTTTTAACAGTGAATGATTGAGATTTCGCCACACATGACATCGTCCTACTATATTTGACATTATCGACTATTTGACATAATGATAGAATTCATAATTAATATTAATAATAATAATAATCTTCGCATTCATTCATTCACTGTGCCCGCACTGAAGCTCCTATTTCTTTATTCTCTGCTCGCTTGTGGCCTGTTTTTTGTCTCGAGACTTTTTCTTTCGTGTAATTGTGACAGTTTACAGCCTGGCGCCCGGCTGGTTCCGCTTTGGCGTGCTGTTCTGGCGCCAGAGTATGGTATAGCAGATCCTGGCCCAGACTGGTCACGATATACACCAGACAAAATTAAAATAACGTAAAATGGTACTAAACAGGATTCTGTAATAGTCTTAGACTATATTTCAGCCCTTTCTAGGAGAATGTACTGCGGAGACGTCACTACATTTCAGGCGATACACACTGAAATATTACAAACATAACCCCTTGCCGTATAAGTTTATTGCATGCTTGCATGTTTGGGGATACTTGTGAATCGTTCCAATTTCTGATTGATAGATTTTCAATTTCATTAATTAATTCCTACATTAATTACTAGTGTTTTAACTCAATACCAGAATCTGGTTCCTTTGTTCACCCGATTCTGTTTTTCGTCTGGTCTGATCATTTCTCCCGCCAGCCTGGTCGACTAGAGGGAGCAGATACTGAGTCAGACTCTGGCCTCTGCCATACAAGCCAGACGTTGCTACTAGGGTAGTTTCTTTTTACTGGGAAAGTGAGCCAGTTAGCCAGGTTAGGGTGGATGGAGCGGTCGTTCTGAGATCATTAGTTAGATTCTCACATTCAGCGCACTGCCCTGGTGTGTTATCTCAGTGTATGTGTGTGTGTTTATTACTCGAAATCGACCTGTCTTCACCGAGCGATAGTCGACTAGTGACTCGCAAGCAATTTTCCCCTCGACATGGCCCTTACGAAAATATATGACAGGAAAAAAATGACAGGGAAAACGACAGGCAAAACGACAGCCGAAAATGACTGGCCCTAATTGGCCATAATTTATAATAATATCGTCTGTCTTCAGTTTATTAAAAAAAAGGTAATCGTTCAATTTGTAATATTTCTAGCTTAAAATTGCATACAATTATTTGCAGCTTAGTTTTTATTACTTCAAATGGACACATTTTCAGTCATAGAGTTAGAATTTTTTACTTTTATTGACCGTGAAAAATGTTGGCGAACCGGGAAAAAACTAGGAATTTTTTTCTCTGATTGAACCGGCCACCCTGATTTTCAAATTTTCAAGTTTGAAAAAATGAACCAAAAATATACATTGTTAACAAATTTAATAAATCTCAATAAAATCATTTAAAAATTTGCTTTTCAGCATAACTATTTTCATGAAATTTAGCTTAAGATTTAAGAGAAAAAGGGAATTTTCATTATACTTGTTTTTAAATTAAACATGAACTAAAGTTATTTCAAGGTAACAGATAAATTTTGTTAAAAAGGATTAATAAAATCGAGGAAAATATGTTATTGTTAATTATAACCAGATTTGGAAAAGAACTCGAGGTGAACTTTTGAAATAAATATTTCACAAGTTTCATTGTTTATTTAACAATAGTTTTTAGGGTTTAATGTTTTTCTTTCTCACTTGAGGGAAAAGTTGCAACTATTACTCAATCCTAATGCTTGAAATTGTTCAAAACTTATGAATCTTTTTTGAAATATAATCATTTTTTAATAAAAATGTCAATTTCCGACGAAAACCACTAACATAACGAAGAATTGTTCCAAATTGTATATGTTTTTTGAAATTTAATAATTTTGTTTCCAATAACCGATTAACGGTCAAAAACGTTAACTTAACCTTAAATTGATCCAAAATCGTAAATCTTCTTTAAAATTCATATATCTAGTGAGTTTTTACTAACAATATCTATTTCCACCGGAATCACGGCAACATAAACTACATGTTAAAAACTTGTGAATCTTCTTTGAAATATTTGAAAAATAATTTTTCTTTGATTAAAAAAATCCAATTTCCGACAAAAAACACTATCATAATCAAAAATTGTTTAAAGATTCTGAATTTTGTTCAATTTATCATGATTTTTTCGTTTGAAAATCCCAATTTCGAATGTAAAACAACATCACCTGAAATTGTTCAAAACCTGTTAACCTTATTTAACACATAATGTGTTTTGAATAAATATTTCATTTTCCGACAAAAAACATTAATTTAATCTCGAATTGTTCAAGCTTATATTTTTATCATTAAAAAAACATCTTTGGATTTAAATAACAAATTCAGGTACAGCACGTCAACATAAAGTTTGTTGAAAAAATGTCAAATTTCTTTGAACATAATAAGTTTTTATTGAAAATACCAATAATTCTCGACAAAAACCAGAAACATATCCTAACATAACAGAAAATTATTCAGAATTATAAATCTTCTTCAACATCTAAAGTCGAAACTGTTTAAAAATGTGCAAATCTTGTCCGAACTATAATGATTTTGGTTTTAAAGTAACCTAAAGTTCTTCACAATTTATGAGAGTTTAAAATCAAATTTTTTTTTAATATCAATTAACAACTAATATAACCTAAAATTATTCAAAAATTGGGAATCTGGATGAAAAATTTTGTTCAAAAATGCTACCTTCCGGTGAAGAACATACACAACCTAAAATTTTTAGAAATTTTAAATCTTCTTCGAAACTTTATGATTTTCCATTAAATTCCTTCTGAAAAAATATTAATTTTCAGTGAAAATCACGCACTTAAAACATGCATAAGATTTTCTATAATTTATTAGATAATTCAAAACGTTTAATTCAATTGCGCCAGAGTATCTAAAAAGCATAAATGTTTCTCAGTTCGCATAATGTTTTCTATGATTTTTCTTATTAAGGGAGTTCTGAGTGTACCGTCAAATTCAAAATTACTCAGTCTTCAACTTGATTAATCAAATTGACAAAAAAAAACATTATTTATAGCAACGAATTTCAGAAGAAAAATCTAAGCGTAAATAATAAAAAAATAGTTGGGGTTATTATAAAAACGCGCATTGTCATTACGACTTTCCTAAACATAATCGACATATGTAATGTTTTTCTAATGTCCTGATGCCTTCCCGTCCATTAAACTTCAAGTTGTTGTGTTTCTACTATTTTTCAAAATGCTTTTGTTGTTTTATTTGTTTCTTGTCAGTAATGATATTTTTAGATAAAAAAGTTTACTTTAACAGTTCAATTTTGCATATGTTATTACAAAAATTGTTATAACTATTATTTGGGTATAGAATCAAAAAAAATCTTCATGAATGAAAATAATAATTAAGCAAAAGCTCTACTGATTTATAGCTTCATATTTTAGCTTAACCCGAAATACAAAATTTTCTAAAACATCCTCTTGATCCCAGGATGTTAAAAATTTCCCATCTGTCAACAAAGTGACTATGTGAAATCCAAAAAAGCCTTAAGTTTTTAAAAACCTTGAAATAATTGAGGAAGAAGCTGTACTGGTGTATGGGTCACCCTTGATAAGATTTATTTTAACAGTATCGAAAATTAAAAATTTGCTAAAACATTTCTTGTTAATCCTAGAATATTAAAAATCGCCTATCTGTCAACAAAGTAACTGTGTGAAATAAAAAAAAACCATACGAAGAAATTCAAACTTTTCTTAAATATTTCCTGTTGATCCTAGCACATGGTTTTTAAATGCATTTATAAAAAATATTTAACAAGTATAATACAAATTTAGGTCCTACATCATCTGCCATTTTTTACTTTAACTACAAGAGGTGATATCTGTAAACATTTAAAAGCGAAAGCACCAGAACGTAAAATATATGTATGATATTTTAGATATATAGAGAATTTTGAAATAGTAAATATTCCTTTCTTATCATGTATCTTCTATTAAATATTTTCCAAATGTCGATTAGACCAAAAAACAATGATCTATTTCCAGATGGCTCCAGGATATCGAAAAAAATGGAAAGAAGAAGACATGAAAGAGGCAATAAATATAGTAAGACAACATAAAATGGGTCTGACTAGAGCTTCTCATAAATTCATGGTACCACGCTCAACACTGCAGCGTTGTGTAAATTCTAAACTCGATCCAGAACAAGCAGCTGCTAATAGAATAGGACGACCACCAGTTTTCAAAATCGATTTGGAAGAGAAATTGCTTCAATATGCCTTAGTGATGAAAGATAAATTTTATGGAATAACAAGAGATGATTTGCGGAGAATGGCATGTGTCTTCGCTAAGAAACAGAATACGGAAAATAAATTCAAATCCAAAATGACAACTAGCAGACGTTGGCTAACCAGATTTCTGAAAAGACACGAAAATGCAATCGAGTTTACATCGCACGACATGCACTATTTTGCAGATTTAGAATGCAGCGAAGAATCTGTGATAGGTTTTTTTAATAACTTGAATCGACTCTACAGTCAGCATCAGTACCTGGCTGATCGCATATTCAACGTGGAAGTGGCAAGCCTGCTAGTTTTACAAGTTAAAGAGACAGAAGTTTTTGTATGTAAAGGCAACAAGCGAATTTCATCTTTACCGCCAACTGAGAGGAAAGGACTGATAACAATGATAGTCTCGATGAGTGCCAGTGGATTTTTCGTTCCTCCGATGCTAATTTTTCCTGAGGAAAATATGAAGGTTGAATTTATGAATGGAGCACCTCCTTGTTCTATCGGTGTAGCTCATCCTTCTGGCTGGGTTCAGCATCATCTTTTCACCCGATGGTTTATTCATTTTATTGACAAAGTAAAACCTACTGAAGAATCTCCTGTCCTGCTAATTTTAGACGGTCAGCAGAGCTACACTCGAAATCTTGAGATTGTAACCATGGCAGAAGAACATCACGTCGAAATTGTATCTGTGATTCCTTCTGTTGGATCTGAAATGCAACCAATAGTAGAAACTTTTATCGAACCACTAAAAACACTTTATGCCGCGGAAGTCGCAAACTGGAGCCTGAAGAATGATCGACAAATCGAACCTTCCGACCTTGCAGAAATTTATGGAAGAGCTTATCTGAAGATGAAAACTGGAGAAGTCGCAGTCAATGGATTTCGATCTACTGGAATTTACCCGCTGGACAAAGCTGTTCTTTTGAATCGTTTCTCGTATAAAGCAAGGGCAAATTTCAAAAGAACTGTGACAAAGGAATCAGACTCTGTTAATGAAAGATTAAAATCCCTGAGTCAAAATCCGGTACCTGGACCTTCAAGAATAGAGCAAATAAAATCGGAATCGACGATGCTACCTGTGACCCAAGTATGGTTGGAAGAAGATCCATATCTTGAAAATGGGGATCAAACTTTAGTATCACGAAACACTAATAATTGATGATTCGGACGGAAAAGTGAAAACGGGATCTGGATGCGATTACTTTACTTAATATAGAGTAAAACATCAACAAATTTAACATTGTACGACTGAATCTTATTTGTTTTAAGCTTCTCTAATTTTGCACATGTTTATGACAAGAACTATTTTGTACGATTTAGACATTAATTATAGTTTACAGTGAAAATTCAATAAAAATAAATAATGAAATTTGAATTTTCAACAATTTTCAACTGTTTGTTCTTTTCTAAAAACTAGGTGTGTCACGAAAATCTTGAAGGCTTTATTGTCGCTTTCCTGCAATGCCGATTTGGTAATTTGAAAAACTCGAAGAAAGAAATGTTAACAAATTCATACTCATAATTAAGAATTGAGTTTTAGTTGAAAGGCAGTGACAAAGAATGTCACATTTGTGTGCATAATAGAACAGACAAAAATTTAAGATTTATTAATGTAAAAATTTGTTATTACATTTTCAGTTAAAATAATTAATTTTCAACAAAGTAGTTCAACTTTCAACAAGATAGTTTAATTCTCAAGTACACTGATGAATCTTTGATTGATAAAATGAATTTTAAACATAAAGTATAATAATTGATATTTGCACCAAAAAGTATTTTGATTTTCAATGAAAAACTGTTAAGTAAACAAAGGATACTAATTTTAAACAAAATAGTGGAATTTTCAATCAAGAAAGATTTTTCAATTAGTAAGGAAAAAGAATCTCATCCAAAATGGTGATTTTTTAAGTTACAAAGACAAATTAAAAAAAAGTTAAATTGACAACCCAAAAATATGCATTTTCTACCTAAATGATTGAATTTTCGACCAAAAAAGACAAGTTTTGAACAAAATAAAAGAATTTTCAACCAAAAAAGATAAATTTTCTAGCAAAAATTAAATAGCTAGATTTTTAGCAAAAAAAGCCTTTTTAACAAAAAAAAAACTTCAACAGAATTTGTGGAATTTTGAACCAAAGAAATAAACTGTTAACTAAAATGATGAATCTTCAATCCAAAAATAAAATGTTAATCTAATAGTTGAATTTTTAAGGCAGAAGATGAATTTTATATCAAAAAAGGACAAATTTTCAACAAAATAGATGAATTTTCAAACAAAAAGATTAAATGTCCATCAAAACAAAATTTCGATGAATAATGGCATGATTAAATTTTTAGTTAAAAAAATTAATTTTCAATGAAAAAAAAACTACTTTGCAGACTAAGAAATGAAGTTTTGACCAAACAGATTTATTTTCTACAAACAAAAAATTAATGAATTTTCAAATAAATATTTCAATTTAAAACAGAATTTTTAAACTAATAGTTGAATTTTCAATCAAAAGGGTTAATTTGCTACCAAAAAAACGTAAATTTTTCACGAAATAGTTGAATTTTCAACTAAATAAGGTAAATTTTCAACAAAAAATAATTTAATATTATGCTATATAATTAAGTTTTTAGCCAAATGAAATACATTTTCAACTAATTAGTCAAATTTTCAATCAGAAAGATGAATTTTCCACCAAAAAGATTGAATGTTTAAAAAACTATTCGAAAAAAGATGGAATAATTGAATTTTTAGTTACAAAAATTTATTTTCAATAAAAGAAACTATCTTTTAAATAAAAAAATGAAATATCAACCAAAAAGATTAACTTTCTACAAAAAGAGAATAATTTTTAACAAAATACATGAAGTTCAACCAAATGTTTTAATTTTTAATGGAATTTTCAACGAAAGAGGTTCATTTTCAACAAAAAAAGACAAATTTTCATCAAAATAGAAGAATTTTCAACTGAAAAAGATAAATTTCCAATGAAAAATAGAATGGTTTTATTTTCATTCAGTGAAATAATTTTTTGAAAAAATAAAATAAACTTTCAACGAAATAGTTACATTTTCAACTTTACAAATGGATTTTCAACCAAATATTTTAATTTCAAATGGAATTTTCAAACTAATAGTGGAATTTTTATTCAAAAAGGTTAATTTGCTACAAAAAAAGACAAATTTTCAACAGGATAGATGAATTTTCAACTAAAAAAGATAAATTTTCAGCAAAAAATAGAATAATTACATTTTGTGTTACAGAATTGAGTTTTTAGTCAAATAAAATATATTTTCAACTAAATAGTTAAATTTTCAGTCAGACAGATGAATTTTCAACCAAAAAGATTAAATGTCTATAAAAAAAAAATTTCGACGAAAAATAAATAGTTGAATTTTCAGTTAAAAAAGTTTATTTTCAATTAAAGAAACTGCCTTTCAGAAGAAGAAATGAAATTTCAACCAAACAGATTAACTTTCAACTAAAAAAGAATCATTTGTAACAAAATACATGAATTTCAACTAAATATTTTAAGTTTTGATGGAATTTTTAACCAAAGAGGTTAATTTTCTACCAAAATAGACTAATTTCCTACAAAATCAATAAATTTTCAACTAAAAAAGCTAAATTTCCAACGAAAAATAGAAGGCTTTTGTTTTCATTCCGAGAAATAAGCTGTTGAGGTAATAAAATTTCAACGAAACAGTTACATTTTCAACTTAAGAAATGAATTTTCTTCCAAATATTTTAACTTTTAATGGAATTTTTGTCCTAATAGTTGAATTTTCAACCAAAAAGGTGAATTAGTCACCAAGAAGATTAATATTCTATCACAAAAGACAAAGTTTCACCAAGATACAGAAATTTTCAACAAAATAGTTGAATTTTCAACTGGAGAAGATAAATGTTCAACCAAACATGGAATTGTGAAATTTTCAGTCAAAATAATAATCTGAACAAAATAGTTAAATTTTGAAAAAAAAAATTTTTTTAACTAAAATTATGAATCATCAACCAGGAAAAAGTATTTTCAAATAAGTAGTTGAATTTTGAACCGAAAAAGTTTTTTCAGTCGCTATTCACGATTATGGAAAATCTTAAAATTCAATCAAATAGTTATATGTATTTAAAAAAAAATCTTGGGACATCTAAATTTTGACTGTTGCTTAAAAATAAAGTTACCTAATTGTGCTCATATCAAATATAAATTGACATACTGCTGTAATATGTCTTTCTTGATTAAATAAGATGTTACATTATAGATCTTGAATTTTTCTCAGTTTCATCATGAACATAAATGTCACATTTTTCTTACTCTTGAACTTCAAAAATAAAATTTTGATATAAAAACAAAATAATTTGATACATTTATATGACAAATATTTCTTGGTTAAATTCAATTCGTATGGAAAACCCCATAAACAATGATACATGTCGATGTATGTTTAAAATATTGTTCAAGATCAGCTAAAAAATATCATTCAAATAAGAAATAAAAAACTCAGTATTTTTATTTTTCGAACTTTTTACTTCTTTTCTAGTGTTTATTTATCAGTAAGAAGTGCCGAGGGACTCGAAATAATAATTTTGGAAGCTAGAGCTATAAAATAAAGTATTCAAAATCCCATAAAAATGAATATGCGTAGCACAAGTATCTTTCTGTGTTTTATTCGTTGGACTGGACATTTATTTAAATGTTTTTCGACTAGTAGATAATCCTAAGAAGCCCAAAATATTCCTTCAGATTGGTAGCATAAATATAATATTTGTAATCATACACATCTCTGAGGTATTCTAAAAATTTCCAGAATTTACTTTTTCAATTCTTTTGGTATATCAAATTTTTTGGCGGAAAATTTTTATCAGAAAAATTCATTAAATCTGTCAAAAAACCTAACTCTTTGGGAGGAATGTTCTAGGTACCCGAAACAAAAACAAAATTAGTAATAATAAACGCTAGAAAAATTATACATTTTTTCTCTTCAGTTTCCATTTTCGATTTTCCGTTGCTAAAACAACCCTTTCTAATTATGAATCTTCTGTTTATCTCGGTTGAGAATACAACTGTTTATTTGAAAATAAATCTATTTATTTTTTTTTTATTCAACTACTTTGTTGAAAATTTGTCTGTTTTGGATTAATTCAGCTCTCTTTGATTGAAAATAAAAATCTTTTTTAGTCGAAATATCAATTATTATAAGTTTCGTTTACACATTTTTTGTTTGAAGATTCATCACTATGGTTCAAAATTCATCTCTTTAGTTGACAATGTTACCTTTTATGCTGAAGATTCATAATTTTTGGCTGAAAATTAATCTCTTTAGGCTGAGGATTTCACTAATTGGTCGAAAATAATTATTTTTGGTTCAAAAAACTAAACTTTTTTCCAGAAAATTCGTCCCTTTTAAGAAACATTTAATGCTTTTTGGTTAAAAATGCAACTGGTCGAAAACCAATCTGTTTTGGTTGAGGATTCAACCATTTTGTTGAAAGCATGTCTTTTTGGAGAAATTCAACTTTCTTGATTAAAAATTCAAATCTTTTTTAATCGGAATATAAACTATGTGTTACATTTCTCGTTAACCCTTTCACTGTCAGTGACACATATATGGGCAAAAAAAGTCGTGACACTTTTGTAATGTGACACATTTGTGCGCATTTCAAAAAAAAAAAAGTTATTTAATGTGATCCGATTTAATTGTGCTGGTGTATACTAGGGATATTGGGGTCATGGAATTTAAATCTGATGATGGATTTTGGAAATTTAAAATAGCAGATCCAATATGGCGGACATACATTATCAAAAATGTTTGGACTTCGATGAAATTGGTGATACTTAGATTTTTCGGGTCACTTATTTCAAATCTGAGGTTGGATTTTCAAAATTCGCAACAACGGATCCAATATGGCGGACATGAATTATTAAAAATATTCGGACCTTGATAAAATTGGTGATATTTAGGTTTTTCGGGTCGCTAATTTCAAATCTGGTGTTGGATTTTCAAGATTCCGAATGGCAATTCCAATATGGTGAACCAAAATTATCGAAAATATTTCGAGCTTTATCGGATTATACATATTTATGTTTTTGAAATTGTTAAACTAAAAATGTAATATATCCAATGTGGCATAACAAATTTTAAGTAAAAAAATTATAAAAATGGTAGTATTAGGGTATATATGTTACAGAGAGAATGGTTATAATAAATTGACGCTCAGAGCCACAAAACAAGGACTTTGCGGTTATTTCGACTAATTTCTTTCCATTACATACATTCAGCTTACATCCAACATCAGGTTTCGATTCACCGATCCCAATAACCTAAGTATCGTCGATTTTATCGAGGTCCAAACATTTTTGATAATTCATATCCGCCATATCGAATTTTGAAAATTCCACATCAGATTTCATTTCAAAGACCCCAGCAACGAATGTATGAATAATCCGATCAAGTTTTAAACATTTTTGGTAATTCGGTCCGCAATTTCGGATCCAAGATTTTGAATTTTTTCAAATCAAGCATCAGATTTCGATTCAGCTTCCCCAAGGACCTAAGTATCATCAATTTGATCAATATCCGAACATCATCAATAATTCATATCCGCCATATTGGATTCCCCATTTTGAATTTCGAAAATCTAACATCAGAGTTGAAATCCGCGATCCCAGAAACCTACGTACCACCAATTTTATCCAGATTCAAACATTCGTAATATTTCATGTCCGCCACACTGGATCCCCCAGTTTGAATTTTGAAAATCCAATATCAGATTTGAAATCAGCGACGCCGAAAATATAGCTACCACCAATTTTATCCAGATCCAAACATATTTACTATTTCATGTCCGCCATATGGGATCCGCTATTTTGATTTTTCACAGATGGTCAGAAGTTCTGACGATTCCTGAACATTCTGACCATTCCTGACGAGTCTGACTATTCCTGAAGGTATGCTAATTCACGTTCTATCAGGTAGCTCATCGGCTAAGACAGCAGGTAGGGCAACCCAAAAGGATTAAAAATTGAAAATAATTTTTTTTCCAAGAAAATTTAAAATTACGATAAATATAATGTATCCTATATAGAGAAAGAGATACGTCAAAACGGACAAAATTTGAAGATTCAACTTCAGAGTCATTTATTATATAAATATTAATGATTAAATATGAGTAAAAAGAGAACATGCATGAATAAGAATAAATAAATAATATAAATAACATGGGAAATATAAAAGGGATTAGGTTTTGTGGAATTCTATTCTTGGACCTCTAATAAAAGGATTATACTTCGAACCCAAACTCTGACGATTTCTGAACATTTCTCATGAATTCTGACTTTTCCTGACGATTTCTGCCAAGAAACGTAACAAGAGTTCTCAGAAATGGTCAGATGTCCTGACATTTTTTCTGACGATTCCTGACTTTTTTTTAGTAGGGCCCCAAAAGCATTGACCCTGTCAATATCACGCGATTCTGAAGCGTCTTTTTTTTAAAACATTTTTGGCACGATATGTTTTTTTTTCGCCTGACTATGAAGGGGTTAATAATAATTGATCTTCTTTGGTTAAAAATCCAACTATTTAGTTGAAAATTCACTTTCTTTTTCAAATTTTGATCTGAGATCTCTGAAATCTCCAAGAATATTTTCTAATTTTCTCAAGAATCTTAGGAAAATTAACGGTCACTCTTACTAGAATAACGAAGCATATTACGAATATAAGATGAAGATATATTTTATAACATTTTTAAAAATTGTTTAAAAATTTTTTCTGAAATCCGTGAAGTTTTGATCAGAGTGCTACAGGACTCCTAATGAACTGCAAAGTACAAGATAACTGGTTAAAGATTACTAGCCATTTACAGATAAAGTCTTTTCCTCATGATTAAAACGCAAAAATAGTAAACATGAACTTAATTCCCCAGAAACGACTACATAAGCTTCGCATTTTTTAAACAATTTCTTTTCTTGTAAGTTTCAATTTCAGTTGCCGAAACAACTCTCTCTAATTATCAGTCTTATGTATTATCTGGTCTCAGAATCCTTCGGAGATTCCAACAACTTTGTATTTTTTGTTACAAATTTAGTAATAATCAGCAAAAAAAAGTGTTTCAAAGTTGCTGGATATATGTAACATGAAAAATTACCGCTTTAAAAATAAAATTCGGTATATGTCGTATCGAAAAAAAAGGTTCTTCATTCATAATTATAATGGGGATCAAAACTTTCTTGGCGAATCAAAAACACTTCTCTAAAGTTTCAATTTAAAAAAATTCTTCTATCTCATCGTAGACATAGTCAAAAAGCCCTTATTTGCAGAACAAAAATTTTTTTATGTGATTTTAATCACAAGAAATCATAGTTTAGAGCAAGTGAATTTATACATGTATAGTAATAATCCGATTGAGATATTTTTGTCCCACCTAAACGACCTTAAAATAGAGAAAAATTCTGAAATGTCGAATTTTTTTATATTTTCTTCGAGTTATTTCAATTTCTTTGACTACTTGACCATCAAATGTGTGACATGTTATCGGAAATCTCTTTTCAGTATGTATATATCAAAAATAATACATGAAGAATGTTGACATCAAAATAATTTGTATTGACTTTTAATCACAATAAAATATCTAGAATTGACATATTGTTTTTTATTTTACGATAATATGAATTCTAATCATCTAAATAAAGTAAAAATGTTTTCCAGTATACCTAAATTTATCTCTGTATAGTAAGGTATTTGTTTGGAACAAATTTATTTTTCCTCGGCGTCCTTGAATTTACCAAGAAATTCATTTTAAAAATTTGTAATGGGGTTCTCACTATACAGACACAAATTAAGGTACATTAGAAAAAACTTTCATTCAATTTGAACATCGAAAATATACTTTTTCAAAAATAGCAAAAAATTTGATTTTTGAAGATTTCCTAAATTTTCAAAGTCGGTTTGGCAAGGTAAAAAAGATTTTAATGGCATTATTGCTATACAGGTATAAATTCACTTGCTCTATACACATTTTTTATTCATTTTTACCTCCTTCCCCCACGTAACAAGTCGTAACAAAATAGTGTGGACCCCCCCCCCCCGCATATGTTAAGAAATTTTTCCAATTACTTTTAGCCTTGTCTTATTTAATACAATTTAGTAACCTACTACGCGAGGCACCTGAAATACCATTTCCTTTTGTTTTTGTGAGGAAAAATAGGTAAAAATCTGCAAGAATTTTCAAAAAATCAATCTGGAATGTCATTCTTACTCTTCACAATTGAAGAAATTTGAATCTCAAATCTATAGAGTTGAAGAAATTAAAAATTTTGAATCTCCAAAACTGAACAATTGACCTATTTAAAAAAAATGAATAAAAATTGCGTCATTTTCTATTATACATACTATCATTCTATTATAAATTTGAAATTTCTCCAATTTGGAATGTTGGCAATGAGAAAATATTAACTTAGGATCTTTAGAATCATCCATATGCAAAAATTTTGATTTATACACACTAAAAATTGAAGAATCTTCAACTGCAAATCTTAAAAATTGAAAAAATTTCCACTGTAAATCTACAAATTTGAACTTAATATTCGAAAAAAAAATCTTTCGAAATTGCATCATTCTGAATTATAAACATCCCAAATTAATGAATGTTTTAGTACAAATTTTTAAAAAAGAAGATTTTTGATTGCATATCGTTAAAATTGAAGAATTTTCAATTGAAAATATTCAAAATTGTACTTTATTTTCAGCTAGGATGTACTGAACATATTGTGAAATTAAAGTCTAAGAAAAAAGGAATATGTTAATTCAGTAATATATTGTAGAAATATGTTGATGATATCTTTACATATTTTTTATATTTCTAAATTATTTTGCAGATTTGACACAATTTCTTTGTTGAACTGAAATCTTTTTATGATTCACTTGCAAAAATCACGTTTTTTGGCATATATTTTTAAATGTTAAAATACTGAACTAAATTTTTCAGCTTAAGGTTTAAACTTTGAAGCAAATATATGATTGACAGAAAAATGAATTGAAGTAAGAGAACATATTGAAACAATATTTTATTTATATTATTTCAAAACGATAATGAGCTATCTAATTGACGAAAAGGATTTCAGACATTGTAAGACATTTAATTCTCTCTATATCTAAATTAATGAAATTTTATTAATTAATAGTAAAATTCTACTACTTGAATTAAAGAAAAGTGAGCCATTAAATGTTATTAGAAAATTAGGATATAGTTCCAAAAAGTTATGAAAACACAAATGCAATTTTTTGATGATAAGTGCTTCATCGTTATATATCATTAGTGAAGGAGATAAAAAAGTGAAACTAAAAGTATTACTAATTTTTTGCGGCATAAAATAATTCACGAATAATAAGTTTATTTTTTTGTTAACATCGGTCTCACAACTTTTTTTCATTATATCTTTAAATTCGATAAAAATTAAAAACGAAATATGATCTTCAACAATGTTAAAATTTTTAACAAACACCAAAGATATATATTTTCTCAAGAATAATAAAATTTTATCAACAGGACCATAGGTTGTAATAATGATTTTCAGTAGATGTAAGCGAATTTTGCAATGCACATGTTATCCTCAAAGCTGCAGTTTCCTTGAGAACAATCTGCAAGTACAAATTGAAAAACTGTTTGAATTTCAATTTATAACAATTTGTGAACATGCTTTCATTCGAAAGGGTCTAAAAAATTAATTTTTCCTGCAAAAATTGAAATAAAGCATCTTAAATTATTTGTAAAAACAGAGAATATTATGAAAATTGGAAAACAATTAAATTTTTTATCATCGAAAATTATCCCGCTTTGAAAAATGGATGGTCTGAGAAACTCGCAATTTCTATATTTTTATTGTGGTCGACTTTCCGCTATGCTCACAAAGAACGCATGTCCCTAAATTCAAGTGATAAGGAATAGCTTTCTATTTTTATGTTTAAAACGTCACATTTTATGATTTGACTTTGAAATCTATTCTCAAACACATTTTCAAGTATTTTTAATAAACTCTTTCATATCGTCTCTGGACGGAATAAACTTTGGGAATAATTACAAAATATCATATAAATAATATAAGATCTTTATGTGTTGTTGAGAAATAATGTTGACACTCAGGGCAATAGTTTATTTTATTATTCTCATAAAATTTAAATATTGATATCAAAAGTAAAAATATGATGTAGAGAATCTCGAATTTAGAGTCCACTGAAACGTATTGTCTTTACTATTAATTTTTGTTAAAATCGAATTCCCTTTTCTAAATACTTTGGTATTTCTTCCTTTTTTATAATCTTATACCATTTATCATATTTTGATTCCTCAATCATCCCCCATATTTTTATTTATTTTCTTTCCCTCTTAGTTTTTCCCACTTCCCCATATTTTACTCCAGTCCCGTCTTCTAAATCTCTAGCCTTAAAGAACTCCCTCCTTTCTTCTTCCTATTTTGTTAATTCCATCGCCCTCTCTTTACTTTCTTCTACCTTAATCAAACACTTTTTTGCTAATTCCCCTCCCTTTCCCTTCCACAGCTTCGTCTCAAAATTCCATGTTCTCTTTCCCGCTGTAGTACTTAGTTTATCTCTTTGTGCTTCTTCTTTAACAATACCTACTTATACATACAATACCTTTCTTGTACACTCTCAAGCTCATTCCTTTCTTTCCATCCCCATATCTCTGCTCCATAACCTAATGCCGGCCATACCAGCGTATCAAATAACCGCATTCTCCTTCTCCATTCTTTTAACCTTCTTTTTCCTATTCCCCATGTCCATTTTATTACCCCTGCTGCTTTTTTTCTTCTTTCTCTAATATGAGCTCTATCATCCATTCTTTCTTCCTTTCCCTTCCTTTTCTAAACCTCACTATCTTTGCCTTTTCTACATTCAAATTCAACTCTTTTCCATGTAAGCATTTATCTTATCCTCTGATTAAGCCCGCCATCCCTTCTCCATCCTCTGCTATCTCCCCACCCTTTTCTCTTCATTTCTTTTCCCAAGTCTAATATTAATATATAAAATAAAAGTCGGATCAGAGGACACCCTTGATATTCTCCTCTCACCAACTAGAAACTATCTCCTACTTCCTCTCCTACCTTTACCCTGCTGTTTGTCTCTGTAAAAATTTTCGATACTCTTTATTAATGCCTCTCGTAGCCCTCTTTTCACTATAACTTTTTCTACCTCGCCTTGGTCTAATGAGTTAAACGCCGCTTTCAAATCCACGAAAATTGCCCCTTTCTCCCTTTTAATCCTCTTACTTACTAGGTAGCTCAGAACATATGTATATATATATATATATATATATAAAATTAAACAATGATTGTTAAAATGGCTTGGTGGAGTTTTCTACTAGTGTTTTTATGTTTATCGCATTAATTATGCTAATATGTAAACATTTTTTAAAGGAAAACATTCTCCACGAAAAAATCGTAAAAGGACCCGATGGCACTATTTTGATAAATGTAAATAATCATATATTTACTGTAGAAACGAAATCACAATTTACAAATAAAATAAAAGTAAATTCTTCTTTATTTAATAAACTTTATCATTAGGTCTTTTCACTTACAACTCGTTTCAAAAAAATTTAGTTTGTTTTTCCCTCAGCAAGTGCAAGTATCAAGTTAATCTAGTCAATGTTCTATTTGAGTGGGATAAAAAAAAGTGACGTTAATTTCAGGATTAAATTGGAAGTCTACAAAATGTACGATACTAACCTCAAATTTTCTTATTTAACAATTCATGGGACCTAAATCTTAAATTAATGTTACTTTTTTTTAACGAGTAGTAAGTGAAAATACCTAATAAATACAATTTATTGAATAAAAAAGCATTTACTCTTCCTTCATTTGTAAATTAATTGTGATTTCGATTTTAGTGTAAATATATAATTAATTATCTTTCTGAAAATAGTGCCATCAGGTCCTTTAAGGATTTTTTCATGGAGATAAAAAATGTTTACTGTAAATGAACCAGCTAGCTTTCACCGTAAAATTTTTCGAAATTAAAGCTTTTTGCCATAAATCTTTAATAGCTGGGTCTTCCAGAACGACGAAAATATTAATTTTTTCATGTTCAGGTTCTATGAGTTCTCTTTTATAACCTGATTTGCACCCCGGAGCAATTCACATCGGCATAATTAATGTGATAAGCAAACATGAAAACACCATTGAAATTTGATTCTCACTTCAGTCCTGTTTTGATCCAAAAAACTTGTATTTAGACGTCGTTTAGTGGAACCAAAATGAAGTGGCATTGGAATGGAGCCACCCGAGACTATATTTTCGGAGGACTGTTTCAATACCGAAAAATAGACATGAAATTGTACTTTTTTTTTACAGTGTACAGAGTTAGTCAGCATGAGAAATAATGGGCGTGGAATGCAATATATTTTAGTGACAGTTCAAGCACATTTGACGTTCCCATGTACTACGTTACGTCATTGGAATTTGATTCTCACTTTAGTCCTGTTTTGATCCAAAAAAGTTGTCCTAAAACGTCGTTTAGTGGCATCAAAATGAAGTGACATTAGGATAGAGCCACCCTAGAATATATTTTCGGAGGACTGTTTCAATACCGAAAAACAGATATGAAATTGTACTTTTTTTTACAGTGTACAGAGTTAGTCAGCATGAGAAATAATGGGCGTGGAATTCAATATATTTTAGTGACAGTTCAAGCACATTTGACGTTCCCATGTACTACGTTACGTCATTGAAATCTGATTCTCACTTCAGTCCTATTTTGATCCAAAAAAGTTGTACCAAAACCTAATTCGGTGGCATCAAAAGGAAGTGGCATTAGAATAGAGCCACCCGAGACTATATTTTCGGAGAACTGTTTCAATACCGAAAACTATCCTTGAAATGGTACTCTTTACAGTGTACAGAGTTAGCCAGCATGAGAAATAATAGGCGTAAAATGCAATATATTCCAGTGACAGTTCCCATGTACTACGTCACGTCATTGAAATTTGATTCTCAATTCAGTCCTCTTTTGATCCAAAAAAGTTGTACTAAAACGTCTTTTAGTGGCATCAAAATAAAGTGGCATTAAAATAGAGCCACCGAAGATTATATTTTTGGAGGACAGTTTCAATACCGAAAACTAGCCTTGAAATTATACTTTTTTACAGTGGAAAGGCGATTCATCTGGACGTAGAAAGTAGAGATTAGATGATCAGACTTTTTTTTCTAGTCAAGAATCCAGCGATTTGGTTGAACATTTTAAATTATCTTAAAAAATCACTCACTCCCATGATCGAACTTTTTTTGGATATGTCACAAACTAGGTGGAAACATAAAGAACTCATCTAGCTGGATGCAGGAATTAAAGATGAGGTGACGAAGCTCGATTTTTTTCTGACCATTTTAAACTCTCTTGAACAATTACTCTCTCCATGTTCATACTTACAGGAGAGGTTTCACAAACTAGGTGGAAGCATAAAGAAAAACGGTTCATCCGGATGGAGGAATTAGGGATGAGGTGAGAAAATGCAAAAAGGAAATAGAAAAATAAAAAGGGAAATACTAGGGAGAGACAGATATGGAGATGGAAGCATGGAACCGGAGCGCCTCTTCGCCAGGAGGCAATGAAGCCCGTCAGTTGAAATGATGGACGTTTCAGCATAAACCTGACGAGTGACTCGTGGCGCCTTCAGGAACGACTCTGAGGAGCCCCCTACATCACTTTTATTACCGGCCGTCCTCATTTTCATATCTCATAAAACCTCCGGGCCCTCGCTTCGTACGAGCGATGGATAGACGTATGCGTTCGCATAATCCTCAGGAATAGTTTCCTAGCGTTGCGAAATTATCAGTCACCCTCTTCTCTTAGAGAAGCTTCTCAACCTCAATCCTCTTCTTCGTCTACTCTCAAAAAAAGCTTATTCTCCAGTGAATCATTAGAAAAATTAAATCAAAAGTTACATATATTGTGGGCCGTTCAAAAAATACGTCACGCTATTTTGAAAAATATTTCCACCCCTACCCTTTTTCGTCACAGATAATCACAGAAAGCTTGAACCCCCATGGTGACGTCACAAATACAAACACTGCCCTTATTTTAATTCAAATTTTTTTCTCAACAAATGGAAGAATAATAAGGGATAACATTTTTGTAAACAAAATTAATGTATAGGTAATATATAAGCGATGATTTTTTTGAAAAATAGTTAGAAAACAAACTAATTTTTAACCCGAAGAGATGAAGTTTTATCCACGTAGGAAAAACCTTCCCATAGTGGATAATGCAACCTACAGTGGATAATAATTGACTAAGAGTGCAAATGAAAGAAAATGAATTAATTTTAATTTTAAATCATTAGCACGTATAGTGTCTTAAATATTAATTGAATTAAATTAATTATTTTTCATACATGTTTTTTTAATTTATGATTATCCACTGTAGGTTGCATTATTTACTGTATAGAGGTTTCGACTACTTTTCTACCAAAAAAGATGAATTTTCAATCCTAAAAGACGAATTTTCAACATAGCATTCAAATTTTCAACCGAGTAGTGGAATTTTCAACAAAATAGTATCTTTTTCAATCAAAAGAGTTAAATTATCAACAAAAAAGTTAATTTCTAACCAAGAGAGTTGAATTTTTAACAAAAAAGTTCATTTTCATCCAAAATTGATCATTTTTTACCAACCAGTTGAAATTTTTTACAAAAATATTTGAATTTTCAACCCAATAAAGAAAAGTTTGCAACAAAAGACTTGAATTTTCAATAAAAAGGATGAATTTTTATTAAAATAATTACATTTTAACTAAAAGAGATGAATTCTTAACTTTTTGTACAAGAAAAGTTGAATTTTCAACCAAGACAAATTTGCAACACAACCGTTAAATTGATAATAAAACAAAATTAATTTTAAACAAAATACATAAATTTTCAACCAAATAGTAGAATTCTTAACCAGAAGAGGTGATGGTTTATCAATATAGTTGAATTTTTGACCAAAAAATAGGATTTTTCGACAAATTAGTTGAATTTTCAATAAAATAGTAGAATTTTTAACAAAAAAGTTCATTTTCGTCCAAATTTTATCATTTTTAACCCAACAGTTGAATTTTTGACCAAAATAGTTGAATTCTCAACCAAAAATGACAATTTTGCAACAAAGCAGTTGAATTTTCAATAAAAAGCATTAACTTTTTAAGAAAATAATTAAATTTTCAACCAAATAGTAGAATTTGTAACCAGAAAAGATGATGGTTTAACAATACAGTTGAATTTTCGACCAAAAATATGATTTTTCGATAAGTTAGTAAAATTTGCAAACAAGTAGTTGAATTTTCAATAAAATAGTAGAATTTTGAACCAAAAGAGTTGAATTTTCAAAAAAAAGTTAATTTTCATCCAAACATTATAATATTCAACTAAACAGTTTAATTTTTCACTAAAATCGTTGAATTCTCCAACTAAATAGACAGTTTTGCAACAAAGCAGTTGAATTTTCAATAAAAAAGATGAATTTTCAAGAAAATAATTAAATTTTCAATCAAATAGTAGAATTTGTAACCAGAAGAGATGATGGTTTAATAAAACAGTTAAATTTATGACCAAAAAATAAGATTTTTCGACAAATTAGTTAAATTTTCAGACGAGTAGTTGAATTTTCAATAAAATGGTAGAATTTCAAACCAAAAGAGTTAAATTCTCAACAAAAAAATTAATTTTTATCCAACCTTATATAATTTTTAACCAAACAGTTGAATTTTTTACGAAAATAGTTGAATTCTCTACCCAAAAAGACAATTTTGCGACAAAACAGTTGAATTTTCAATAAAAAGGATAAATTTTCAACAATGTAATTAAATTTTCAACCAAATAGTAGAATTTGCAACCAGAAAAGATGATGGTTTAACAAAACAGTTGAATTTTTGAACAAAAAATGTGATTTTTCGTTAAATTAGTTAAATTTTCAAACAAGTGGTTGAATTTTTAAACGAAAGAGTTGAGTTTTCAACAAAAAGTTAATTTTCATCCAAACTGTATCATTTTTAACCAAACAGTTGAATTTTTACTGAAATGGTTGAATTCTCAACCCAGAAAGACAAATTTGCAACACAACAGTTGAATTTATGAGAAAAAAAAATTAATTTTCAATAAAATACATACATTTTTAACCAAATAGTAGAATTCTTAACCAGAAGATGTGATCGTTAAATAAAACAGTTGAATTTTTGACACAAAAATATGATTTTTCGACAAATTAGTTAAATTTTCAAACAAGTAGTTAGACTTTCAACAAAAAATTCAATTTTCATCCAAACTTTATAATTTTTAACCAAACAGTTGATTTTTTACCAAAATAGTTGAATTCTCAATCCAAAAAGACAATTTTGCAACAGAACAGTTAAATTTTCAATAAAAAAGGATAAATTTAAAGGAAATAATTAAACTTTGAACCAAATAGTAGAATTTTCAACCAAAAGAGTTGAATCTTCAACAAAAAAGTTTATTTTCATCAAAACTTTATAATTTTTAACCGAACAGTTGAATTTTTTACGAAAATAGTTGAATTCACAATTCAAAAAGATAATTTTGCAACAAAGCAGTTGAATTTTCAATAAAAGGATGAATTTTCAACAAAATAATTAAATTTTCAACCACATAGTTGAATTTTCAACCAAAAAAGATAAATTTTTAACAAGCAAAAAATTAATTATCAACAAAACAGTTGCATTTGCGACCAAATAGTTGAATTATCAGACAAAGGGGACCTTTTTTCAAGTCAAAGACAGAAATTTTTAAAAAGAAAATTGAATTTTTATTCCAAAAGGAGGAATTTTCTACCAAAAAAATAAACAAATTTTCAACTAAAATAATGAATCTTAAAAAAAAATTTTTGTAATAAGCATGTTCTACTTTTAACCAAGTTGATGAATTTTCAATAAAAGAAGATTGATTCGTAACAAAAAATATAATAGCTAATATTTCAACAATAACAAAAAAATATTTTAATTTTCAAGACGAATTTCTAAGAAAACAGTTGAATTTTTAAACCAAGAGGAGGAATTTCGTACAAAACAGTTAAATTTTTAGCATAAAATTTAATTCTTCACAAAATAGTTAAATTTTAAACTGAGAACGATACATTTTTAACTGATACTGTAACAGTTAAATTGGTATTGAGAAACTGAATACTCGATTTTTTATTAAAAAAGATCAATTTTCATCAATAAACGAAACCAATTTTCAACAAAACCATTAAATGTTTAACCAAAGATATAAATCTTTAAGTAATAAAATAAATGTTTAACAAAGTAGTTCACCTTTCAGCTAAGTAGTTAAATTTGCAATCAAGAAGATAAATTTTCTATCCAAAAAGACAAATTTGAAACAAAATACATAATATGTCAACCAAACTGTTAAATCTTTGAATAAAAGAATTCAGTTTTCAACTAATAATGGAAGAATTAAATTTTCAGTTAAAAAAATTAATTTGGAACTGAAGAACAAAAACGATTTTTCAATAGAACAGTTAAATTTTTAACCAAAGAGATGGATCCTTAACTAACAGAATGAATATTTAATAAAATAGTTCACCTTTCAATCAGGTTGAATCATTTTTTTCATTTTGAATCAAGAAAATTAATTTTCTACCAAAAGGAACAAATTTGCAACAAAGTACATACAATTTCAACAAAATCGTTTAATTTTCAACTAAAAGAAATCAATTTTCAAATAATTGCGGAAAATTACAATATTAAATTAAAAGACTAATTTGCAACCAACAAAGAACGAATTTTCAACAAAAAAAATATTAATCTAAAACCAATAAAATGCATGTTTTTTTACGTTTTTTTTTTTTGACCAGGGTAAGAGAACGTGAAGTCGATGTTAGTTTTTTGAACAACTGGTAATTTTTTTTTAATATAAATTGAAGATTACTTTTTTTATCGCAATTCGCAGTCTAGCCTGTTCCAACTTGTGGTCCATTTTTTTGGAATAATTAAAATGTTTTTTTTGAATCGATACCGAAAACCAATTTTCGAAACCACTGAAATTTTAACCTGAAAATTCTTTGACAATTTACTTGTAATTGGTTCACTTTTTTAGACCAAACCTTCTTTACCCTCATTCAGAAGCTTAATATTTCGAGTGAATGTTTTATTTTTTCTCTAAACTGAAGAGAACATTTTTATTGCAATCCGCAGCCTAGCCAGTTCAAATTTGTCGTTCATTTTTTGGAATAATTGAAAAGTCTTTTTATAATCGCCACCGGAAACCGATTTTCAAAATCTGTGAAATTGTAAGCTCAAATTTCTTGGACAATTTACTCGTAATTGGTTCACTTTTTTAGATCAAACTTTTTTTAACTTCGTTCAGAAACTCAATATCTCGGGTGAATGTTTTATTTTTTCTTTAAACTGAAGATTACATGTTTTATTGCAAACCGCAGCCCAGCTAGTTACAATTTGTGGTCACTCTCACTTTGAGATGGGCAGCTGACCCATATATTTTCTCCAAAGTGGATAACTAATTAGAATAAAAAAATGTTTTGTCTTAAATCAGCAATTGGTCATCTCAAAAGCAAATTTTTACAATAAAATTTGTTGCAAATTAGCTTTTTTCAGGCCAAACATTTTCTGCCCTCATTCAGGAACTCAATATCTCGGGTGTAAGTTTTTCTTTTTTCTTTAAACTAAAGATTACATTTTTTACGCAATCCGCATCCTAGCCAGTTCCAATTTGTGGTCACTGTCACTCTGAGCTTGTCAGCTGACACATGTATTTTCTCCAAAGTGTATAACTGTTTCTAATAATAAGTTTTTTGTCTTAAATCGGCAATAAGTCATCTCGAGAGCAAATTGTTACAATAAAATTTGTTGCAAATTAGCTTTTTTCAGGCCAAGCCTTTTCTACTCTCATTCAGAAACTCAATATCTCGGGTGAATGTTTTATTTTTTGTTTAAACTGAAGATTACATTTTTAATCGGAATCCGCATTCTAGACTGTTCCAATTTGTGGTCCATTCTTTGGAATGATTTAAAAGCTTTTTTTCAATCGCTACCGAAAACCGATTTTCAAAATCTGTGAAATTGTAACCTCAAAATTCTTGGACAATTTATTCGAAATGGATTCACTTTTTCAGACCAAACCTTTTTTACCCCAATTAAGAAACTCAGTATCTCAGGTGAATGTTTTATTTTTTCTTCAAACTGGAGATTACATTTTTTATCGCAATCCGCAGCATACCCTGTTCCAATTTGTGGCCACTGTTACTTTGAGATTGTCATCTGACGGATCTATTTTCTCGAAAGCTTAAATAAGCATTAGGTCATCTCGAAAGCAAATTTTTACAACAAAATTGGTTGAAAATTAGTTTTTTCGTACCAAACCTTTTTTACCCTCATTCATAAACTCAATATATCGGGTGACTCTTTTATTTTTTCTTCGAACTGAAGATTACATTATTGATCGCAATCCGCAGCCTAGCCAGTTCCAATTTGTGGTCACTGTCACTTTGTGATTGTCAGCTGACATATCTTTTTTCTCAAATGTGGATAACTGTTTCTAATAAAAAAATGTTTTGTCTTAAATCAGCAATAAGTCATCTCGAAAGCAAATTTTTACAAGAAAATTTGTTGAAAATTAGTTTTTTGTGAGACCAAACCTTTTCTACCCTCATTCAGAAACTTAATATTTCGGAAGACAGTTTTTATTTTTCCTTCAGACTGAATTTTCATTATTTTTATCGCAATCCGCAGCCTGGTCAGTTCAAATTTTTAGTCCATTTTTTGGAATAATTGAAAAGTCTTTTTATAATCGCTACCGAAAACCGATTTTCAAAATCTGTGAAATTGTAACCTTATATTTCTTGGACAATTTACTCGTTATTGGTTCACTTTTTTAGACTAAACCTTTTTTACCCTCGTTTAGCAACTCAATATCACGGGTGAATGATTTATGCCTTTTTAAACTGAAGATTACATTTTTTGTCGCAATCCGCAGCCAGGCCAGTTACAATTTGTGGTCACTCCCACTTTGAGATTGTCAGCTGACACCTCTATTTTCTCGAAAGTGGATAACTGTTTTGATAGAAAAAATGTTGTCTTAAATCAGCAATAAGTCATCTCGAAAGAAAATTTTTACGACAAAATTTGTTGAAAATTAGTTTTTTTAAACAAAACCCTTTCTACCCTCATTTAGAAACTCAATATCTCGGTTGAAAGTTTTTACTTTTTCTTCAAACTAAAGATTACATTTTGTATCGCAATTCGCAGCCTAGTCAGTTGCAATTTGTGATCACTGTCACTTTGAGATTTTCAGCTGACACATATGTTTTGTTGAAAGCTTGAATCAAAAATAAGTCATCGCGAAAGCAAATTTTTACAACCAAACTTGTTGCGAATCATTTTTTTTCAGACCAAACCTTTTCTACCCTCATCCGAAAACTCAATATCTCGAATGAATGTTTTATTTTTTCCTCAAACTGAAGATTACATTTCTTGTCGCAATCCGCAGCCAGGCCAGTTACAATTTGTGGTCAATTCCACTTGGAGATTTTCAGCTGACTATTTTCTCGAAAGTGGATGACTGTTTTGATGAGCAATTTTTTTGTCTCAAATCAGCAATAATTCATCTCGAAAGAAAATGTTTACAACAATATTCGTTACAAATTAGTCTTATTAGACCTTACCCTTTCTACTCTCATTTAGAGACTCAATATCTCGGGTAAAAGTTTTTATTTTTCTTCAAACTAAAGATTACATTTTGTATCGCAATCCGCAGCCTAACCAGTTCCAATTTGTGGTCACTGTCACTTTCAGCTTGTCAGCTAAGACATATATTTTCTCGAAAGCTTAAATCAGCATTAAGTCATCTCGAAAGAAAATTTGTAGAACAAAATTGGTTGAAAATTAGTTTTTTCAGACCAAACTTTTTCTACCCTCATTCAGAAACTCAATATCTCGCGTAAATTTTTTATTTTTTGTTTGAACTGAAGATTAAATTTTTAATCACAATCCGCATTCTAGACGGTTGCAATTTGTGGTCCATTTTTTGGAATGATTGAAAAGTTTTTTTTCAATCGCTTTCGAAACCCGACTTTCAAAGTCTGTGAAATTGTAACCTCGCAATTTTTGAAAAATTTAGACCAAACCTTTTTTACCCTCTTTCAGGAACTCAATATCTCAGGTGAATGTTTTGCTTCTTCTTTAAACTGAATTTTAATTCATGATCGCAGTCCGCAGTCTAGCCTGTTCCTATTTTTGGTTCATTTTTTGGAATAATTGAAAAGTTTTTGTTTAATCACTACCGAAAACCGATTTTCAAAGTCTGTGAAATTGTAACCTCAAAATTCTTGGACAATTTAATCGAAATTGATTCACTTTTTACACCAAACCGTTTTTACCATAATTCAGAAGCTCAGTATCTCAGATGAATGTTTTATTTTTTCTTCAAACTAAAGATTACATTTTTTATCGCAATCCGCAGCTTTGCCAGTTCCAATTTGTGGTCACTGTCACTTTGAGATTATCAGCTGACACATCTACTTTCTTGAAAGTGGATAACTAATTCTAATAAAAAAATTGTTGTTCTCAAATCAGCAATGAGTCATCTCGAAAGCAAATTCTTACCACAAAATTGGTTGCAAATTAGTTTTTTTTTTCAGATAAAGCCTTTTCTAACCTCATTCAGAAACTCAATATCTCGGATGAATGTTTTTTTTTTCTTTAAACTGAAGATTACATTTTTTATCGCAATCCGCAGCCTAGCCAGTTCCAATTTGTAGTCACTGTCACTTTGAGATTTTCAGGTGACACATTTGTTTTCTCGAAAGCTTAAATAAGCATTAGGCCATCTCGAAAGCAAATTTTTACAACAAAATTGGTTGCAAATTAGTTTTTTTTTAACCAAACCTTTTCTACACTCATTCAGAAACTCAATATCTCGTTTAAAAGATTTATTTTCTCTTTAAACTGAAGTTTACATTTTTCATCGCAATCCGCAGTCTAGCCAATTTCTAATAAAAAATTGTTTTGGCCTTAATCAGAAATACGTTATCTTGAAAGCAAATTTCTATCTTCTCTTCAAATGGTGATTTCGATTTTAAAGAAAGTTTTTTCGCTCTCCTGAAAAATTCCGATTTGTGGTTGAGATTTGGGGTGTTGGTCAGTTTTGTTAATAATAACATTTTATCATTTGCCTATTTATCTTCACCTCTTCACCAGGAAGATTCTAAAGTGCGTGGGCAGATCCAGTGGCAATTAGGCGATTTAAAGCCGTCGTCAAACGCCCACATCGTCCTCATCATGATCATCGCAGTCGTCATTCCCGTCGTCATCAAGCGGCTCATGACACACTTAGTGGCTTCTTGCTGTCGTTACCTACAAACTGCCTAGGAAGTGCAAGAGAAATGAAAAGATGGTCTGCTTTCAGAAGCCGAAAGTACCTACTCGAAGCATTTTTGGAATATTAAAATTACTTCATGAGAAGCTTCTGAAAATAAATTATAATTTTAATTCATTTTATAAACATTTAAAGATTATCATCAGAGAATAACAGAAAATTTTTAACGTCCTTTTCAGACTAGATTGAATTATGAATTGAAAATAATAATTCTTTATTAATTTTTTTCTGAAAAAAAAGATCTCCTTTCACTCCGCTGGGATTCGAACCACAAAAGAAAAAGAGTTTCTTTCATTTATGGCGACAACTCTTAAAAAGCTTCTATATGGTATTAAAAAAAACTGTGAATTTTTTATGAATCTTTGGAATATCTTAAGTACGTTGCCACAGGGGTGAAAACAACCCCAATCTTGAAAAAATCATATTTCATGATATTATGTATTAAATAATTGTTTTCTTTAAAACTCATAAAAAGACCTTCAAAAAGTGATAATATGAAGGAATGTAGAAAAATTAAAAAATCCCCCTTAGTGATTAAAAAAATTTTTTAGCACAAAAAAATTAATGTGCGAGTTCAGAAATTAATAATTTTGTTGAAACTTCAACAATTTTGGTGAAATTTAATTTTCAGCTTTACATTTTAACAATTAGGAAGAAAGTTCTCTTGACTAAAAAATTTGTTTCTAGTGAAAATTCCACTATTTTTTAAAACTTTTTTTATGGTTTGAAAATTAATTTCTTTTTGTAAAAATTCCATCTTTTTTGGTTGAAAATGCAAATGTCTGTTTGAAATTTAATCAGTTTCGGTTAAAAATTAACTTTTATTTTCACTCATACTTTTGGGTTGAAAATTAAACTATTTTGTATAAAATGCGTATTTTTTACACATAAATTCAACAGTTAGATAGAAAATTCAACTATGCCTCTGCAAGTTGAACTAGTTTGTTAAGAATTAATTTTTTTAGTTAAAGATTCATCATTTTAGTTGAAAATTCATTTCTTTGGTTGAAAATTAGTCTTTCAAGTTGAAAGTGCAATTTTTTGGTCAAAAATTAATCGGCTTTAGTTAAGGATTGAACTATTTGTTGAAAATTTATCTTCTCTAGTTATATATATAATTTTTTTCATATTAAAAATTTATCCTTTTTGGTTGATAATTATCAACCAAAAAGGATAGATTTTATAAATTTATAATTTATAATTTATACATTTTATATTTATATTTTTAAATAAGTTGAATTAGAATTCACCTGCTTTTTTGCAAATTCGTCTTTTGGGCTTCAAATTTGAGCAATTTGATGGCAATTTTTCTTTATTTCTTGAATAAAATGTGTTTTGGATAAAAGTTCAACCATTCTGTAAAAAATTTGTCTTTTTAGTTTAAAAATTCATCTTCTTTTGTAGAAATTGTATTTTTTTTTGTTTGTTAAAAATGCAACTGTCTGGTTGAACCTTGAACAGTTTTGGTGGACAAATTAACTTTTTTGATTTTTTGTTGAAAATTCACGTTTTCGAGTAAAAATTGAACTATTTTGTACAAAATTATAATTTTTGGATCGGAAATTCAATAATTTGATAAAAAATTCAACCATTCGCCTGAAATTTTAAATAATTTGTTGGAAATTAATTTTTTCAGTTGAAGATTCATCATTTTGATTAAAATATATTTACTTTTGTTAAAAATTGAAATATTTTGTTAAAAATTAGTTATTTTTTCTAACTAATTCTTTTAACTATTCCATTTTTGTTTGAAAAGTTACCTTTTTCAGTTTGAAAATACAACTATTTGGTTAACAATTTCTGTAGTTTGTTGAAAATTCGTCTTTTTAGCTTCAATTCTGAATAATTAGATTACACTTTTTTGTTCCTTCTTGACTAACAATTTCTGGTGTGAAAATTCAACCATTTTCTTAAACATTTGTTATTTAACTTTTAAAATGCATTTTCCTTTGTTAAGCCTTTAGTTAAAAATGCAACTTTCTGGTTAAAACTTAATGAGTTTCCGTTAAAAATTAACTTTTTTTTTGAAAATTCACAGTTTCATGTTGAGAATTGATCATTTTTGTTGAAAATTCACTTTTTCAAGTGAAAATTCAACTATTTTGTAGAGAATTCGTATTTTTGGATCGAAAATTCATTAATTTGATAAAAAATTTAACTATATGTTTGAAATTTTAAATACTTCGTTAAAAATTAATTTTTTGAGTTGAAGATTCATCATTTTGATTAAAAATTAATTTCTTTGATCAAAAGTGATATATTTTCTTGAAAATTAGTTATTTTTTTAAACTAATTCTTTTAACCATTGCATTTTTGTTGGAAAATTTACCTTTTTTGTTGAAAATTCAACTATTTCATTAAAAATTCCTGACAATTTTAGTTGCAAATTGATTTTTCTTGTTGAAAATTTGTCTTTTTTGTTGAAAATTATTATTTTTTTGGTTGAAAATTTAATCTTTTAGCTAATCCATTTTTGTTTGATTATAGTTTTCAGTTAAGAATTTAACTATTTGGTACAAAGTTCCTGTATTTTGTTCTGATTTTATCTTTTTTGGTAGACTTTTGGGCTTCAAATTTGAACAGTTTGATGGACATTTTTTTTCTTTCTTGAATAAAATCTATTTTGGATGAAAATTGAACCATTCTGTAGAAAATTTGTCTTTTTGGTTTCAACATTCATCTGTTTTTGCAGAAATTTCATATTTTTTGGTTAAAAATGCAACTATTTGGTTAAAACTTGAACAGGATTGGTTGAAAAATTAACTTTCTTGCTTTTTTATTGAAAATTCGATTTTTTGAGCGAAAAATGAACTATTTTTTAAAAAATTTGTATTTTTGGATCAAAAATTCAACTATGTTTGAAATTTTAAATACTTTGTTGAAAATGAATTTTTTCAGTTGAAGATTCATCATTTTGATTAAAAATTAATTTCCTTGGTTCGAAATTATCTATTTTGTTACAAATTAGTTTTTTTTTTACTAATTCTTTTTAAAATTCCATTTTTGTTTGAATATTTACCTTTTTCACTTGAAAATTCAACTATTTGGTGGAAAATTTATGTATTTTGTTGAAAATTCGTCTTTTTGGTTTTAATTCTGAGAAATTAACTTTTTTTACAATTTACGGTTTCAGGTTGAAAATTGAACTTTTTAATTAAAAATTCGTATTTTCGTCTCGAACATTCAACACTGATAGAAAATTCAAATCTATGTTCGAAAGTTGAACAACTTTATTAAAAATTAATTTCTTATTTGATGATTCATCATTTTACTTGAAAATTGATTTATTTGTTTGAACATTTGTCTTTTTTGTTGAAAACGATTGTTTTTTTAGTTGCAAAATTTAATCTTTTAACTATTCCATTTTTGTTTGATTGGCTTTTTTAGTTAAAAATTAAACTATTGGGTTGAAAGTTCATGTAATTTGTTCAAAATTTCTCCTTTTTGGTAGTCTTTTGGGCTTCTAATTTGTATTAATCGTTCAAAAATTCATCTATTTTTGTAGAAATTTCATCTTTTTTGGTTGAAACTTGAACAGTTTTAGTTGAAAATTTACTTTTTCCAGAGAAAATTCAACTACATCCTAGAAAATTCCTGTTTTTGAATCGAAAATTCAACTATATGTTTGAAATTTTGAATAATTTGTTAAAAATGAATTTTTCCAGTTGAAGATTCATCATTTTGATTGAAAATTAATTTCTTTGTTTAAAAATGATCTATTTTGTTGAAAATTAGTTTTTTTAAACTAATTTTTTTAAATATTTCATTTTTGTTTGAAAATTTACCTTTTTTAGTTAAAAATGTAACTATTTGGTTCACGATTCATCATTTTAGTTGAAAATTAATTTATTTGGTTGAAAATTTGTCTTTTTTGTTGGAGATTATTTATATTTTTTTTCAAATTTAATCTTTCAGCTATTTCATTTTTGTTTACCTCTTTTAGTTAAAAATTCAACTGTGGTATCAAATTTGTCTTTTTGGTTTAAAAATGCATATCTTTTTGTAGAAATTTAATCTTTTTTAGTTTAAAATGCAACTGTCTGGTTGAACATTAAACAGTTTTAGTTGAAAAATTAACTTTTTTGTTTTTTTGTTGAAAATTCACTTTTTCGAGTGAAAATTTGACTACTTCGTAGAAAATTCTTATTTTTGGATCAAAAATTCAACAATTTGATAGAAAATTCACCTATATGTTTTAAATTTAAAAAGACTTCGTTGAAAATGAATGTTTTCAGTGAAGATTCATAATTTTCATTAAAAATTAATTTCTTTGGTTAAAAACGATTTATTTTGTTAAAAATTAATTTTTGTTCAAACTTAAAATTGTAACCATTCCTTTGTTGTTTTAAAATTTACCGTTTATAGTTGAAAACTCAATTATTTTACTGAAAATTGCTGAAAATTTTAGTTTGGTACAGGGACCCTCTATCCGCAACCCGAGGACGCGTTCGGTGGCTTTGTCATAGGCCCTTCAGTTCTATTCCAACGGAATAGAAACCAAAACCAAAAAATATATAAATAAATATATATGCCTTCCGAAAGGTTGCTGCTCCCCTGAGGACTTAGAGACGTCCAAAAGGCGCATAGCGTTAGTAAGAAATCAATGAATTTTTTTAAAATAAAATTGATAAATTCCTCTTGCTTCATCAGTCGAAGGATATTTCGAAGTGTATCCCTAAAGATTTTATTTCAAAATTCCGAAAGCTGACTGACTAAGCACGAGTTGACGTGAAAAATGAACGACGGCTCAGTGAGACTTCAGAAAGCATTTTGGTGTGGTAAACGACGATTTAGAAAAAAATTTGCCTACAAAAGTTACTCACTTTTTACCATAGAATCGAAATCATTAAAGAAAAATATGTCATTCCATTTTTAAAAAATGACTTCCGGTCCGAATAGGCCACTTCCGGTGGGAGCGGGAAGTTGAAAATACCTCCAATCGATCGGGCATAGTTCATTTACTATTAGGAGGTGATGAACTTTTAATTTTAGTATGTATTTTAGATTTTTAAAAGGGTGGACGGGTGGTCTGTGACATCCTGTATATACTGTATATAGATATTATAATGAACCTGTATATTTCGTGACGGCAATGTCGAATTATTTATGTAATTGATAGTTATTGAAAATATTTTCAATAGTATCTCAGCATACTCGGATAGTTTTTACTTTAAGAAATAAATTGCACTTGTCAAAACGTTGATATATTATAAAAAAACAGAGTTATGAATTGTTCGAAATAGCCGAAAATGAATTTTTTCAATTTTCAATTGTTATTAAATCTATAAGTTTTTTGTACATAACGTACATAGTATTTTTTCCTTACTTTGCCCCATATTTTCAGAAAAAAATGGGTGGAAATCGAAAAAAAAAATGTTGCGATAAATTGTTTAAACAAAATTGTTAATATTGTTGGTAACTATAAATGTTATTTACCACTTTTAATGAAAATATTGACGGAATATTGCGGTATACTATGCTCGAATATGAATGAAACGCATATCTTACCTGTGTGTTCTCTTATCATATCTCCAACACTGCAAGTGCATAATAACGAAACAGGAACTTCGAATGCTTCAACGTCATATCTCTATTTATCAAAATAGCCTAAAGGAAAGACCAATCTAGTGACTTTTTTTCTCACGTTGTCCCATTGTTTCATTGACAGGCACCACTGTGCAGCTGCAAGGTCTCGCGATCCCTCGGGAGGGTTTTTATTGAAAAAAAAAATTAAATATATTTTAAGCAATTCTTAAACAATTTAATTGTTCATTCCAAATTTTTCGCAATTTAGGGCATTTTTACTTATTTTTTTTCAAATAGTCTTAAAACAAAGCTTGGCTTCTCCTTTAATATTCCACAGACTAGTTTGCAAGTCTATCATTCTTTCAACGCGTTCTAGTTCATTCAGAATGACCTGAAATCTTATTTTTACTGAAAAACACTAGAAAATCCACTTGCCATACGTTTTGCTTAATTTTAAGATGTCATTACAGCCGCCCTAAATGGTCCAATTTTAGGGAGTTTAGGTGCTTGATTTTCTGCTGTCTGTCTGCTTGAGGACCAGCTATTTTAATTTAAAAACTCTCGAAAATCCACTTGCCAGACGTTCTCGGTTGCGAGATGGCGCTACACTCGTCCAAAATTGTCAATTTTTTGGATGGTAGGTGTATGATTTTTTACCTTCTGAATGTTTGGGGACCAGTTATTTTCACTGAAAAACACTTGAAAATCCCCTTGCCAGAAGTTTTGCCCCTTTGCAGGATGGCATTGCAGTCGCCCAAAGTTATCGATTTTTTTATGAAGCATGGGGTACCTTTGGTCTGGTTAATTTTATAAAAATTGAAAACGGAATCCAAAGAAAAATATACTTGCCCGACTGTGTTTGTAGAGAAGAACTTACAAGACTGTGCGAACTGTTTAATTCACAGAACGAGGAAAGAGTAAGAAGCGTTTCCATTATTATAAGAAGTACTATAGGAAAATATTTTAAGGAAAACCAGACTACAAATAAAAAAATATTAAAGTAATGAAAGAAGTAATGTAGTCAATAGAAAATCTTTAAATAAATTTTGTCTTTTGGACCAATTACATAGAAGTACATAACAATTTATATATTTTTGAGAATGAGCTGAGTGGTCCAACATCATTAATTTATTTTTGATACTTTTTGTATTTTATAACTTCTTCTAACAATGTAATATTATTGTCTTCTATCGCGAAATAGCTATTTATGATACAAGAGCGAAAAATAGGCGATTGCCGACGAGTGTGGAATCTACAGCATGAGCCGGATAATCGAAAAACGAGTCACACGCTATTTTTTCAACAACTGTCCGAGAAAATCATTTTGCAATTTTTTACATTTTTTCACCAAATTTTCGATTCAGCATGGTGTTTTTCAGCCAATTTTGCGTATCATTTTTTGAAACGAATTATTAAGAATATTTTTATTTTGCCCGTGTACAAATTTACTAATCGCTAAGGTAGCATGCGCGTCTATCGTTTCGATTCGTAAAGTAAATGTGTTTCAAAGTGCGCATGCGCCAATATTATTATCGCACAGTCTTCTGAATTGAAGCACTTTGCATATCATTTACAGGCATGAAAGTCCGCACTTTCGAGGTAGGTGTTGCAAAAAAATCGTAGGAATATTGATTACGGAAAATTGAGGGCAGGCCTATATTGAGAACCGCAGAACTTTAAAACGCCATCTATAATTTGCATGCGACAAAAATATGAACTATTACAAGTGTGTCGAATTTTTAAGATGCATTCTAATTTGTGCATAAAAGTGATTTTATGATTGTTTTGGAAACCTGAAAACAATGAGTGAGTAATAGAAATAGATATTTATCTAAAACATAATGATAAATAAACTCGTGTTGACCCAAACATAAACTCAATGTAAATTTGTATCAACTTATACGTGGAATATTTACCACATAAAAATATAATTTAAAATTTTTATTAGAATTCTTATTTCAGTTTTGATCGCCTATTATTCATATTCCGCCTATTATTTAAGAAGTATCGATTAATTATCTGGTATTGGCCAAAATCTTTGCATATTAGGGATCACATTTTTCGCTATATACAATAATTAAAATTAATTTAGCAAGGAAAAACCGGCAAGTGTCAATTTTAGTTTCGGTTGATAATTTTAACAGTGTTTGGCGAAACATACTTTAAATCGGCTGGTAGCTCAGGCAGTAGCACTTCGTTGTCATAGTCGAAAGGTGGCGTGTTCGATTCTCGCTGCCTAGGATTTTTTTATATTTGTAATTGATTAAAATGTTTATAAATGTTTGCCTGAGTTATAGGCGAAAAATGGCATATTACTGCTTTGGCAAATTAATAATCAGGTAATGAGCTTTCATAACAAAAATTACACAGGCACACAAAAAAAAGAAAGTTGTCTGAATTTTTGACCAGACTATGTTGGTCTTACGTTTTTGAGGTCGCTGAATCGGAACCCGGTGGCCGTTTGGCCCCATCGGGTCAGGATTTTTCTCTAACCTCAAAAAACCCTTTTTGTTCATAAAAATCGTAACCCGACCACATTTTTACAGATCATTTGATACAAGATTTACCACCGGACTTCATTGGGGTATACTAGAGTTTTTGGGGTCGCTCATTTTGAATCCGAGGTCGGTTAACGTCTACCACGTCTGGTTCAAGGTCATTTAAATTTCAAAGTGACAAAAACCGGCTAAGTAAATCTGAAAATAATATGTATATAGGTTTTTGGGGTCGCCGAGTCCGAACCCGGGGTTCGCTTAACCCTGTGAGGACACACAGAGGTGATTTCAAGGTCACGTCAAGGTCATACTTAGACGAAAGTGTAGAAAAATGTGAGAAAAATCCTATATAGGTTTTGGGGATCGCCGAGTTCGAATCTGGGGTTTTCTTAAGCCTTTTAGGTCACCCAGAGGTCATTTAGAGGTCACGTCAATGTCATACTGAGATGAAAGAGTTAGGAAAATGCGAGAAAAATCCTATATAGGTTTTTGGTGTCACCGAGTCCGGATCTTGTGTTCGCTTACCCTGTAAAGTCACACGGAGGTGATTTCAAGGTCACGTCAAGGATGTAAATTTCCCGTCGTCGACCTTGAAATTACGTACGGGTCGTAAATCTACGGGCCAGGAATCGCCGAAATCTCATTGAATTTTGTCTTCAGCTTTTATAATCGATTATTCAAATTTCAATTTTTTTTTTATCTCTGACTTATTCCTAACGTTCCCTGATTAACAAATTTCCATGACTTTTCTTTAATTTGCAGTTTTTCTCTAACCTGCGGCCACCTTGCTACTATTCACAATTTTTTACAGAGGTGGAAATATTTTAAAGCTATTTTCTGTATTTAAGGGAGAAAACGGAATATAACCAGTTGATAGTCTCAAAATTTAAAAATTCTATTTTTTCAGTGAAAGAACAAATTATTTTTTCATATTAACCGCAACGCGACATGACGTGCAAAACAACGTAAACAATAATGCAAACGAATGAAATGCGCACTCATTGCTAAGAGGCCGTTCGGGCGTCTCCGGAACTCATCATTTGGCACGACTTTACTCGAGAGTCCCGAATGGTCCAAATTTACGTCCTGCACATAATTCTGCGGCGTTCGTCCGTGCGGACTTACTCCCTCGCGATAGAAAAGCACACATCGTCAAAATTTACATATACTTTCGTAGACTTAAAGTCTCAAGTAAATTTATCACCTTACGTAAACTTACTATGTCCCACGCCGATCGAATAATTTCCGTGATCGAACGTAGTAATTTTGCAGTTGACTGCAAACAGAACAACCTTCGTTCTATTTTCACATTGTTACATGAACTAAAATCACACGAGTTTGCGAATAAGTACAGTGTATGTAACGTGTGGTTGCAACCAGAACACCTCCACGTGACACAGTGGGATGAAATCAAAAAACGAGGTTCAAAATAACTTTTAGCTGGCAATTCTTAACCGTTTTTGGGTTTTTTTTCTTAGAAAAATTCAGCATTAAATTTCGAAGAGATTTATGCAGCCTGATTTTTGAATTTTTTGTTTGTTAGACTTTTATGTTAATGCAAAGAGTGAAGAAAAAGCGATTTTTTCGGTTTTTTTGTTTATCTTCGTGAAATTTTTTGTTCTATTGTCAGCATTGCCAGACCTCATGCACGGGGGTGGTTGAGAGCAAAAAAACATATATATGACATTGTTAAGTTAATTGTTATAAACGTATCCTATACGAAATGTTGGAACAATTAGCTGATGCCCGAAACATTGGTGAGGCATCGAAACTACACAACTTTGACATGCACGCCTTGCTGTTCTCTTCTTACTTACAACGTGAACGACAGGTGGGCAATTTGCCATCTTACTATCCACATAGAGCAATGTAGCTGAGCGGTATCATACTGATCGATGACTGTGATGTCTTTTGGCCCAAGGTTTCACTGAGCTTCTCTTGAGATTGGCATGAATCCAAAATCATTATAATTTTTTTTACATTTTCCTAAACATTGCGTCTCAGTATGACCTTGACATGACCTTGAAATTACCTCTGGGTGACCTCACAGTGTTAAGCGAACCCCAGATTCTGACTCAACGACCCCAAAAAGGTTAACCGACCTCGGATTAAAAATCAGCGACCCCAAAAACCCTAGTATACACCAATGAAGTTCGGTGGTAAATCTTGTATCAAATGACCTGCAAAAATGTGGTCGGGTTACATTTTTATGAACAGAAAGGGTTTTTTGAGGTTAGAGGAAAATCCTGATCCGATGGGGCCAAACGGCCACCGGATTCCGATTCAGCGACCTGAAAAATATAAGACCAACATAGTCTGGTCAAAAGTTCAGACAAAAGTTCAAATTGTGAAGATTGGCCGTGTATCGTAAGCACAAACTTCATGGTGTTCGCAGGCCGTTTAAAGTGTAATATATAAAGCATAGAGAGTAAGTTGTGCATGTTAGAATTGCGAAAGCAGGAAGAAAGAAAAAAGCAAATTTATAAGAGATAGATTGGACTAGTCTAGACAAACACGCCACAGCTTTTAAGAAACTGTATGAATAACTGAGATGGATGGCTATTTGTGTTACACAAAAATGTCTACACGCAGAAAAGAGGAAAACTGTTTGATTTAAGAGTGATGTCTCAAGTATTTTCCGTTGATCTAGAGAGCGAGGGCAAGCCCAGACGACATGGTTAACACTGAGTAACCTTACACCGTACGCTATTCGCAGGCTTAAACTGCTTATGTGGGGGCAGAGTGGGGCTAAGCGTAACTGAGACGTAACCTTGGCGCATGAGAGGGAAAGAGACTGGACGCTTGCTCTCTACTCCCTCGCATTCTTCAAAGTTAGGCCTCAGCTCCGCTTATCCCCACTTGAGCAGTTTAAGCCTGCAACTAGCGTACGGTGTAAGTAGGCTCACTAGAAGTACCGAGCGGGGTCAATTGACCCCTTTCGATTTTTAAAGTGGTAAATCTCCGGAGCGGTTGCTTGCAGAGATATGGCGTTTTGTGACTTTAAATTATTTATAAATAGGAGTATTTGACAATTTTTTCGGAAATGTTGGATGCGCACTTGAAAAAAAAAATTATTCAAAAATCATTAAAAAATTATCAGATAATGCCGGTAATTCTAGTGTTAATGTCTTCCGTTTCATTTCCACATGGACATGAGACGGAATCTGTATAGTAGACTCTAAGCAGGCTATCTGCTGTGGCATAGTGATTACTTCTTAAACATGATATGTTCGGTATGTCACGTCTGCTTAAATTGCTGTTGAAAAATTATGGTTAAGGGATTCAGTCAAGTTGAATTTAAAATAGTTAAGGCCTACGTTTTTAGATTTACTCTCATTTATTAAGAATATATTAAGAGTTTTTTTGTAATCAATTTGAGACTAATTCATAAAAGTCTGTATGAGGGATTCTGTCATCTAAAGAAAAGCCATCCATGTAACCTAGTTTGGCTAGTTTGTCTGGAATCTTATTTCCAAAGATTTCCTTATAGTTAGGATTCCAGTAGAAGTAAACTAAAAAGTTGTTAGATTTATCTAGGTGGAGGAAGTTTCTACTTTTATAGATTTAGAATGAACTAGATTTCAGGTGGGGATGCAAGTGATGCCAATTTCACTGTGTTGGGTTTCAGTTTTCTTTGAGCTGTCTGCAAAGTAGATTAAATCATCTTTATGGTTGCTGCCTATAATGTTCCTAAAGTCTAAATATGGATGTGGAATTTTTTGTAATTTTTCACTCATCTAAAGGTCAATATTGGGATGATCAAATTGGGTGGAATAATCTAGAAGATAATTTATAGAGGCGTACGTTGGTCTAAGTGGTAGACCAGCTGGAACAGAGTCTTCAGTCCAAAGGTTTTGAGGATAAATTTTCTTTTAAGGAATTTCATGCAAAAAAAATAAAGGTGGTTCTTTCAATTCTGCAATCATTAATGGTATTTTGGTGGAAATAAGCAAACCCAGGATGAGTCTTAGAATCCTATTTTGTAGTTTGTGAATCTGGCAAACATTTTTGTACGGTAAATAGATAAGGCTTGACAACCACATTCTAAAATACTTCTAAGCAGCGAGTGGTATATCATTCGTAAGGATCTAGGGCCTGAGCGCCAAGAAGTTCCTCTCAAGAATTTGATAATGTTGATAACTATTTCTACTTATCGAAGATAATGCTTTGAAATTTAGTTTTAAGTATGGGGAGGATAATTTAGTTGTCTAGTGTTACGTATACGTGAAGTGGGAGGGAGTCCTTTTGAGTTAAGATAATCAGTTTAGATTTGTCAATAGAGATGCTTAAGTTTTGGGATTTTAGGAAATTTAGGAGAATATCTAAGCTTTCATTTAAGATGAAGACTCTGACTCTAAGGAATACATCTCTCTCTGAGGTCAGATTTTTAAAGAATTTGTAATACTTTCAGGGAACACTCAAATTAGCTATGTCATTGATTTAAATTTCCAGGGATGGCTATCATAAGCTGCTTCAAATTCCATAAATAAGGCTACTCTATGAATTACTAACAAATGCTGTGTGTATTTAGGTGGAAAAAATAGAAAGGGAGTCAGAACAGGATATATTCATACGCAGTCCAAACGGAGAGGAGGGGGGATAAAAGAGTTCTCAAGCCACCAGTTCCATCTGTTAACAACCAGTCTTTCCATGTTTTTTCAGAAAGCAGAATGATAAGGCATGCACACTTGGGCAGAAGCATGGGAAACCTGCTCCAAAATCAAAATGTCGCTTACATTGTATAAAGTGTTTTTTTAGTTATTGATTTCAAATATGATGTCCAAAACTTCAAATTTAAGATGACGTCCTCTTACCTAAAAAGTTTAGTTTCCAGACTCTACCCTGTGCAGGCTGCAAAGCGATAGCAGACTAAACGATAAATGCGTTTTTTTCTTAAAAGTGCAAAGTAAGCTCACTCAAATGTAGTTTGAGTTTAGGTCTTGATTTTGGAAGTCAGCGGAGTAGTGGAGTGGGAGAGGAGACGGAGAACGGGAGTTAGTAGGATGGTTTTGCAAGCAAACGCAATTACCAAAAGGGCTAGAAGAACGGTAATAGATATGAGAGAAGGATTAGGATTGTGTTTGTGTCTGTGATTTCTGCTGTGAAGTCTGAGGCGGAAGCTTGTTTGAGGTTCTAGTATAGGAGGCATTTTTGTTAGCGGCTCTGCAGCTACTCGACAAGAAAATGCACGGAAACTGTCACAGAAACTTAGAAAAACAGTTCTTGTCGAAGGAACAAACTTTTGATTTCCTCAGATCATGAGGACTTAATTCAGGTAAAGAGGGTTTCATTTTCGCATGCCAGGATGGTGTCATTTTTCACCTTAATATGCCGTGACCGCTTTTCATGTCGAAAAGTTACCAGCGATAGGTGCAGATTATATCATGCATACGCTGAGTACCTAGAGCACATACTATCGAGGTGTTTCTTTCACGCTGAAACGACGTATCTCTACAGACATAATGCGGCCCTATGAGTGCTTTACTACCATCTTTGTCGCTCTTACAGTGTTGGTCGCGACCCTGCCCTGCTGAACGCTTCAAGGGAGATAAAGTCAATTGTCCAAAACGAGAAGTTCCAAATTTTCTGGAACTGCGATTTTCGGACACGAGTCTCCATTGCACACTCAATGCCTCACATCTTTCTCCAAGACTTCGAGAAACGAACTATATTCGTGATCGAATTCTCGGCTCTGGCTGACTACATCACTGCCAAGGAGAAGGCAACGGAGAAGATGTATCAAGACCATAAAAGGGAGCTACAACCACTTTACCCAAAGTATTCGGTTAAATTCATTGTCCTTGTGATCAGTGCTCTTGGAGTTACGGAACGATCTCTGTTTCGTAACCTTGAAGCTATACCCGCATGCCAAAAATATGTCAAAGTACTTGCGAGATGGATGCAGAAAGCTGGCATCCTTAGGTCGCTCCGTGTCCTGAAGACACGAGGGTTTCGCTGGCCTGTCGTTATGATTTCATCGTGATTATCGTGTATTGTATTATAAAGATTATCATGATTCATCGCTCAGACTATGTAAACTCCACGTTTCAAACTGGGAAAGCGATCTGGGTACAAATTAAAACACAGAGGCAAACTACAAATTGTAATAGAAGTGGAAATAAAGGTGTTGAAATAATAAGTGATTGAAGAAATGAAAAACTTGAGCAGTTCAGAATATTTTAAATTGTTAAAATCATTTTAGAATCAATTCAGAACGGGCGAAAGATATAGATAATGTGTTACTGAATAACTCTGTGCAGACTTCAGTGCCGAAAAGGTAATAGCTATAGCTAATTCATTACATGAAAGTAGTCTGAATCGAACGAAAAATCAATAATTGCGTGCGCAACCATCAATGCATGCTCGAGATCGAGGTACTTTGGCAAGGAAGCTTCTACGAAATCGGTTCCTTAGTTGCGTGAATATCTAAGATCATTTCGACATTTAATCATCGCATTTCCTTTACAATTAATAATAAGCAAATACGTATTTAAAAATGAATAGTGAATTTTTTCGTTTTCGAAAAAGCAACTCTGATAATTTTCCGAAACTCTTTAGTCACCAATGTCGGGTCCACAAGACAAAGGAAAAGGTTCTTCTTCGACCCCTTTTTTCAATTATTCAGGCAAGTTACAACAAAAAGTGAGTTGAGTTATTGAAAAATTATTCAATAATTGAATGTGATTTGTGAGATCAAAAAGCTAAATTGGATTTTCAACCCATTCTCATTTGGGAACACATCCAAAAAGACGTTTTAATTTGCAAAGCACAATTATATTCGAGATTGGATAATTGACAATTTGAATGTTATGAGTTCATGAATTGTAGAAATGATTATCATTCCCAGAATGAATGCTTAAACTCACACGAATTGAATTAAAAGGTATCCAAAGAGAAATTAAGAATGAGTAAATGTCCAATGTCCAGTAAATAATTACTGGAAGAATTGTAGAATGATTTAGCAATAAGACCCATGAGTACTGCGTTTGGAAAAATTAAATTAAGTTTTAAAAAAGGACTGGTTGATTTAGTAGAAAACTATGATTCAAAATAAGGAATATGAATCCAAATTTGGTTTGTTTAATAGATTGGTTTAAAATTCTCTTTTCGCTTGTGTGTACCCACATCTCGTCAAGCTGGATTAATTGGAATCTTGGAAGTACTGAAATGAGAACTCAGAAGACAAATTCAATTATCGACACCGGATCTGTGGACAGTTTCACATTAATAGAGTTTCTAATTGAAAATTATTCAGACAATAAGAGATTGAGACCTAAAAGAAGTTTAATTATTATTGGTCGGAATCAAGAACGTGTGATTGTAGCTAGAGTTTCTTTTTTAAGGCCATGCAACAAGTGTCCAGCTGACCAAGTCAGTCCTGAGATGGATATTTTGTCACCTATATTTAAAAATGAAAGTTAAAAATACGCGGAAAAAATTTCGGAAAATATTAATAAATGTAAAAGGACCGTTTGTGGCAAGGCACAGAGCTGGGAGAAGAAAAAAGTTTATTGTTGAAAATAAGAAATATCGACCGATGCATTTAAGCTTGACGGCTTGTGCCAGTCAATTAAATATAAATAAAGGTGCCGTACTCAGTTTTGTTAGCATCAGAGAATCCGTGCATTTGTAAAGTGACAGACTGTAACCACCTATCTCACGGTCGTGAGATGGGTTCACAGCTAAAATCACGCGGTTGTCCTTATGTCAAACTTTTACTTATTATTATTATTTTTGAAGGTATGTTACTTCGGGGAAAATAACAATTGATTAGTGATCTCACCACATTCTCTTGTGAAATTTTTATTCCATTATCTCACTTCAGGCGAATCTTTGCTCCTAGGACTTACTTTCATTTTAAATGTAATTCAATGTTATGGTATGCAATTTTTAAATTAGTAAATACTATATTTGGAAATGCCTATTGATATCAAATTATTTGCGTGTGAATCTTTTTTGATACCCATAATTGAAGTCTATATATATATATATATTTTTTTTTTTTAATGCTGTGGCAACGCAATATTTGGGGAAGATTTTTGCCCTCGTTTTTTTCGAGGGTCGTTTTTGAGACAGATTTCACATCTGTTTTTATTGTTTATTATTTCTTATTTAATTACGTCACGAAGTAAACAACATCTATGAATCTTGGATACAAAGTTTTATGTCACCAGTCTTATAAAAATTAAGATCCATTCTCATACATTTCCAATGACTTTCGTTAAATAGTCGAAGAAACGTAGATACTATTCAATGAAATATCACTGTAATTGCATAAGACTGGTTACATCAAACTCTATATCCAAGATTTATAGACAGTCACTCAATTTTCAAACTATTTTTTCACGTGTGATTGAAATTGTATAGTCTTCGGGAATTAAATCTGAAGTTACATATTTAGTTACATATTTTTTTACGTATATTCTGTTATCCCTTAAAATTAATTATCATCCAAAATAGGTTATATTTCAATAAAAATAGGTTATTTGTAATTATCTACTATTTTTGTTTCACGCTTAGAATAAAAATACTATATTATTATTATCCAATGTAGGTTGTATTTTAATTAATAATAAAATGTACCAAAATTAATTTTAGTTAAGGTTCAGTTAAAGCAGATACTTTATTAACATTATTAGCCAAGGCAATAGGTACTTTTACCTGAAAAAATGCTGACGAGATGAAAATTGGTAAGATAGTACTTTTCGGCATCCTGGAAAATATACGAAGTTTGCTTACACCCCCCACTCAAGCTTCGCCGCCATTTTGAAACATTCCAACCAAAATCCGTGTTTCTTTAAATATCTTCTGTTTGTTGCATCCTAGAAGAAAAATGTCTCAAACAGAAATTATAGTGGATGAAAGTTGAAAATCACCTGAAATTTAAGTTATTATCGATTATTTATTAATTGTTATCAATATTCTTCATATTATTATAATATTAAACTATTATTATTATTGTTTTCATAATAATAGTAATAATAATTATTAATTGTACTCGTTTCCACACCACCTATGAAGTAAAGGGCGCGTTTTTTTTGTGGTTTCCCGATTAGGCCTAATCCACATGGATGGATAGATGGATGGATTAGTGAACAAATTAATAGATAGATTGATGAATGAATTGAGGGAAGGATGGATGGATGGATGGATGGATGGATGGATTGATGAATTGACGAATGTATCGGTGGGGTGATGGATTATCTTTTGATGTATTTATTTTGCTGTTTTGTGATCTGGTAACTTTTCTTCTTTTTGAAATTCTCGATGGACTCGTTTGTGCTTCTGTTGTGCGATCCTTCTCTGGCGGTTCATCTTCTTCGCCTGAATCTCTTTCTTCCTCAGTTTCCGACAGTTTGAGGATGGTGGCTTCGAATTCTTCCTCTCCTCTCTCTTTTCCTCGGATTCGCTCAAAATCTCGGCAATGTTCGCGCAGTTCTGCCCGTTACAATTCATGCAAATGACGAAAAATGTCAACCCTGCCTTCCTGCAACTGCATGCTTTTTTGCATTAGCAGATGATTTTGAGAAAAGTCTCGGGAGCAGGATCTTGTTTCGTTGTGACTGATGTAAGGTCAGTCGTGCTGCTCTTCCATCCACATTCGCCTGGATTCCATCATTTCCATCATTTGCATGAATTACAACGGGCAGGACTGCCCAACGGTTGTCGAAATTTCGAGCAACTCCGAGGAATAGGGAGAAGAAGAAACTGAAGCTAACATCTGCAAACTGTCGCAACCTGAGGAAGCAGAAAAATCAGGCGAAGAAGAACTACCAGAGAAGGATTGTACAATAGAAAAACAATCGGATTAATTAAGAATTTCAAATCGAAGAAAAGTTATCAGATCACAAACATCAAAGTCAGTACATCAAAAGATAATAAAAAAATCCATCCCATCACCGACAGATTCATCAACTCATCTATCCATCCGTGCGTCAATTCATTCATCAATCCATCCATCTGTTGATTCATCCATCAATCCATTCATCTGTTAATTCATCCATCAATCCATCCAGCCATCCAGGTGGATTAGGACTAATGGGGAAATCACAAAAAAGAAAAAAATGCGCCCTTTACTTTACCTTATAGATGCTGTGGAAACAAGTACAATTCTCAATAATAATCGAACATGAGAAGTTGTAGGCTTCGGAAGCTACGATCATGGTTTCTTAAATTACCCAATCTCCACGCAACTGGAACATGTACGTGATCCACTCCTGCTCCTTCTATCCCAGAAGGTAAGCATGAGCGGGGAATTTACGCAAGAGACTTCGTACAACACTGTTCCTTGGAGTCCGGTCTCTAGCCGCGGATGACCTTAAGCGGCAGACGACACAGTTGGAGATAAAAGTTTTACCTCTGGATACTATTCTAGAGCTACCAATCTTTGTAGATTGTTATGAGGAACAGTGTTGACGGACCAGATGAAGTGATTCTAGTAGAACAGCCTTTGGAATTCGGCTCGCGATGGACTGAGCCTGACGCTGGCAAGCCGGGATTTTATTGAGTTAGCTAAGAAATGAAGCTTTCATGCCTCCAAGACAGCCGACTATGAGAACTAGAAGATGGACTTTGTAGCTTTGGTACAGTCTGCTGAGCTCGAAAAGAATTGCTTGATATTTCGCCCGTTCTTCTTCATCCTTTGCCGTGATATTACCATCGACTGGTGCCGAGAATTCAATCACGTAAGTGATCTTTGTCTTCAGACCTTGGAGGACAATATCATGCTTTGTAGCACTGATACGTTGAGTGGTGGAGAATAAGAAATTCCAGAATATCTTACACTGATAATTCTCCACAACGGACTATAGTTCCCCCTTTGCGTATGGCAAGACTGGCAATAGTTCAACACCATAGAAGTGCCGAAGATGATAATATAACGCTTTTAGAGCCGCATTGTGTCTCTGTATGTACCCGTAGCATGCATACTTGGAGCATCCACTGAGAACATGTCCAGGTGTTTCTGGCTCTTGCTTGCACGCTCGACAGTTGGTATCGCCTACAGGAACATTCATTATGCGCTAACGGTAAACTAAGGTGTCTATAATGCCATCTTGACAGGCCAAAAGAAATCTCTCAGTCTCCGATCTCAATCTAGCAGACTTGAGAAACATGTTTGACAGACCTATCGATAGCTCTTATCTACGTATAATGACGTAGAATTTACCATGAAGGGGCTTGTCAACATGTTCTCTTAGTAGAAGCGAATGTTCTGCTTCCTGTACACGATTTTTCAGCACCAAAGGTGTCAGTGATGCTAGGCCATGTGTAGCGTCGCTGGAATGAAGTGGGAGACAAAGCTCCTCTGCGGCCACATTTGCGGCACGGTATAGGAATGCCCTTCTTCGATGAAGACACTCAAGCTTAGCAAGCCTCTACCCTCTTTATCTTGAGGGAGGTATATTCGAGGTATGGAAGATCTAGAATGATAACTTCGATGGATTGTCATCCTCTTGTGTGTGCTTCGGTCAAGATGCTTCAAATCATTGACGTTCAGGGTTACTGCATCACACGTTTAGAGCAGTATAGGAACGGCCAGCATATTGATCGCCTTGATCTTATTCTTCCCAGATAATTCGGAAGCCCAAGTTTTTCTGAGAATTTGGCGATACCTTTTTGCGAAGGCCGTTTATAACCCACGCAAATTTTGGGTTACCGCTTGCGGTATTCCAAGATATGTATATGTTTTTCCATTACCAAGATATATAGTTAAAAGTTTGTCATAAGGACAACCGCAGGATTTCGCCGTGGGCAGGGCTAATCCTAGAAATTGCACCCGCTCCCAGCGAAATCGCGGTAAAATTTCAGCTGCAACCACGTCTCACAACCGTGAGATGGGTCGCCAGTCTGCGACGAATTCTGTGAAAACCATTAAATTAATCCCTTTCTTAATTAATTAATTAATTCCATTCAAAGTCCTAAAATCAATTCATAAATGTGACTCCTAGTTTAAAAAAATTAATTACATAAGTTTCAAGCCCATATGCACAGGCACACAGAAAATGTACGCTAAACAAAAAAGCCCGAATTGTTCAGCAAGTGGTTAGAAAGCAAATAAAACAAAGACCGCATAGAGGTATTTTCGAGAGGAATGCAATGGATAAAAAATAGACAATACGTCCATTTTTCATTCCGACAATTACTTTGTTCATAATATTTGCAGAGCTATAAAAAATGATGTCATTATTTAAAAAATTGTTTAAACAAAATAACAAAAACAAACCGTATCTAGATATTTCGGAGACGAATCTATAGATATTCTAGATGTGTTTTCAGATTTCCGACACAACTCTTAGTTTTTTTATCAAATTAATTACATTAGTTTCGAATCCATATCAACAGGCACACAGCAAATGTACGCTAAACAAAAAATGTCCTAATTTTTCAAGAAATGGTTAGAAAGAAAAAACAGCATGGAGCTATTTTCGAGATAAATGCAATGGTATTGTCCATTTTTCATTCCGACAATTACTTTGTTTATAACTATTGCAGAACTGTAAAAAATAATTCAATTATTTAAACAATTGTTTAAACAAAATAAAAAAATAAAAACAACTTGATATTTCGGTGTCGAATCTAGAGGTTTGTTCAGTTTTCCAACACGATTCTCAGTTTTTTTAAAATTAATTACATTTAAGCTGCAAGTCCATATCTGTGGCAAACTTAAATATCGTGCAAAGTAGCGTATTGCCTGAGATGGCAATGTCGCCTTCACCCTGGAACCCTTCCTCCCTCACCATGAATTGCAACTGAAATCTTGCACGTTCCAAAAGGAAAGACAACAGCCCTATTGGGTACCTATTATTTCGTTCAAGTCGAGTTCTAGCAATATAGTCTGTTTCAAAATTTCCTCACTTCGAAGTCATATACTTTGAATCACAAAAATCGCATATGAACAGGGATGAGAGTGGATCAGCAGTTTAATTGTTAATATTGTTTTTGAAATTTATTTATTTCTAAAATGTTAATTTCTAAGCTTTTTTAATGTAACGCTTGCAATCTGATATTTTTACTCTAGAATGTGAATAAGTGATTCTTTTGTGTCTGGGTATTACATTTTGATATCTAGGTTAACCCCCTAATATTTTAAGCTCATCGTTCCATAACTCCAAAATTCAGTTTATACTATAAAACTGAATAATGGATGATATATATTTATCAATGAACAAAATTACATTTTCATCAACTAGCTGATTTTAACACTCTTTCAATATGATATAATTAATTTTTAAGCGATATTCAAGTTGAAATATATAGAGAATTATTAAGGCTTCTATTTGGAAATTACATAAATTTGAAACAGTACGATTGAAATGTACATGTGTCCATTTTGTAATAATCGAATTTGAAATAATTTTATTTCGAAAGTTTTCAACTTCAAAATGTTCAGCCAATAAGTGTAACAGATTAAAATGGTGGAATTTTGCAAACTCTGTTGGGAAAAGAAAATAAAAAATGTCATAACCCGAGGCCTAAGATGGAAATAAAGAATAGATGGATATGATTTTAGCCAATCAGCGAGAAGGTTTAAAAATATTCTAAGAGGAAACGTGCAAAATTTGAAAATACGTTAATACATTTTTTTCAAATATAAAGATATTAACAAATTTTTGAGAAAATATTTAACAATTACAAATTATAAGCGTTTGGATTTGAAAAAAGGTATATATTCAACGATTCTGAATTGAAAACGTTCTAAATCAAACAATTTTAAATTACCTAGGTAAAATTTGGTCAAAAACACAATATTTCTAATGTAATAAAAAAGAATTAACTTGTATCACTTCTTAATATAAGCGTTTAAAATTGAATAACTTTAAATTGACAATTTTTTCATCAGATGCACTCAAAATAGGAAAATTTTGAAAGAAAATTATTAAAATTGAACAGTTTCATTAGAAAGGAGTTCTTTTTGTATCAGTACTGCTTCAAAGCGTTCATTATTAAACAATTTTCTTTTCAATTGAAGAATCTCAAAATTATAAGATTTCAGATTGAAATTTCTAGAACAGGACAATTTAAAACTGTTTAAAATTGAATAATTTCAGATTAAAATTTTCTAAATTGGATCATATAAAATTCAACGGAATCCAAGTTGTATTAGGGGTCGTGCATATAATACGTCACACGTTGTTCCTTTGTTTAAATGAAGACGAAAATGAAATTGCCTTGAAGCCAAAAGGGATACAGCGACATAAAGAGAAGAAAAGCGTGTGACGTATTATGTGCACGACCCCTTATGTATAATTCGAATTTCGGTTTTTTTCGGAATTCGGTTCAAATTTTAATGATTTCAAATTGAAAACCTTGGAATTTCAATAATTTACAATTAAAACTGATTACAATTCTACAATTTGAAACTGAAAAGTGAATTGAATCTTTCAATGTCAAAGCTTCTGAAATTTCAGAATTTTAAATTGTTAGTACAAGCTGGAAAATTTTTCCATTATAAACTTTTACAATTGTATTATTCTTAAAAAAATTTTAGAAATAAATAAAATTTAAGTGTGCAACATTAAAAATAAAAACAGTTCTAATACGAAGCGTTGCAAATTAAGCAAATCTCAACTTCATTAATTAACTAGAATTGCGATATTAAAACGTTTTTATACTTTATACCTTTAAAGTTTTTCAAATTTCAGCATTTCAATTGTAATTGAAAAATTAATACCGATGTTAGAGAAAAATTAAAAATTCAGCGTTCAACATGAAAATTTAGAATACTCAAATCTTATCTAGTCAGAATTAAAGAAATTTTTCACTTACTGAGGTCTCAATTTTATATCAAACAATTTTAATTTGGTTTTATTCTAAGCATCATATAATTTTTAACTTTTCAAATATAAATCGTTTAAATTTTAACACTTCATTCAGAATCATTAATCATTCTTTGAATCTTCCAATCGAATATATTTTAAATGATTAATTTGTGAAAATCTTTAACTAAAAGTTAAAAATATTATTACGTTGAAAATTTTAAAATATAATGCAAAAGAAGATCGCCATGTTCCCAATTTTTTAAATTCCACGATTTAAGGCTTTTAATTTTGAAATTGTGTTTTACTTTAAGTTGAATTTGAAGTGTTCCATATTTAATTTTTAGTTGTTTTATTACGAGATTCTACGAGTTCAAAAATGTAAAAAAAACAGAAAAATTTTGTATTGGCATTGAAACCAAACAACTCAGTATATTCAAATCTGTAATTATTACATTTAAAACTGACTATCAAGGCTTATAATATGAAATTTTGCAATTTTGAAAGATTTGATATTGAATAAAATTAACATATTTATTATTTATGTGATATTGTATTATTATTTTAGTTGGCCGAATTCATTTCCAGTCGGGCAGGCTGTGCATGCTCAAGTCACAGAATCATTTTCGCAGGAAATATGTTTTTTTTTTTTAATGGTTTTAGAGGACATGTATTTCACCAATTTAACGAAAATTTCGTTCTAAAGATGGGAGTATTTGAACTTTTAAAACCTGTGATCCCCTTTATCAAGAATTTATCGAGAGAAAAAGATTGAAATGCGCAGTATCTAAACCAACAGAAATTTTACATTTTCTTTTTGACTCTGATAGATCTTTTCATTCTAGTTTGAAAACCACAGGAAAATTTTAACAACTTCTAAAGCTGACAAGATGGCTGCGTTTTTTCTGAGACAATTTTTAAATCAATGTTATTTTGTATAGTATTTATATTCTACGCGTATTTCTTCATTTTTTTCAAACCCCCCAGCCTTTTTTCTGCTGATTTTTTTTTAATTTGTTACTAATATGTCTTTGAGAGGAGAGATATTTTTCTTTTGTGAATAAAAATTAACCTATTTTACAAAAACAAGACAGGATATAAAAAAGTTGAGGAGGCAAAGTTATTCCTTTCAGTATGTGAATCAACAGGAGGAAGAAATCTGTCTAAAAAATTGTCCTGCTAGTTTAAATATTTGAAGATATTAATCAATATGTCACATTTAGACAATAGTAATTCTTGAAATAGTGACTATATCCTGGCTTACTATTGTCTTATTGCAAAAACAAATATTATAATATCAAATTTTACAACCGAAAGTTTCTCTCTATATAAGACTTACAAAATATCGAAATGAAATGTTCAATATTGATGACAATTCGAAAAGTTATATACTTTTCAAAGTTTTGAAAATTAGAAAAAAAAATTTCTGATAGATTAGGAAATTTTATTCAAAGTTTTCGCTAGATATCAAATATATTTAGAAACCATTTTTTTATGAGTTTAAGGAATTTTTGTAAAATTTTCTGGCACACGACAAATATACTTGCAAATTATCTAATGACATTTTTAGTTTCGATGAAAATTAAAAAAGTTATATGCTTTTTAGCATTTTCAAAATTTCCAAAGAATGGTGAAAAAAAAAGATTTTTGTGATAAATTGAGGAACCGCAATTCAAATTTTTACTAGATATAAAATATCTCTCGAAAATATTCTTATGGAATTTTGTTATTAGACCAAAATTCAAAAAGCTAGATCATTTTACTCTATCGGCTTTTTCTTATATCGGGTCTTGCTTTTGCAAAAATGGTGAATTTTCATTTGTCAAGAGATAAACAAATTTTTTTATCTATAACATGGGTACAACATAAATTCTAATGGGATATATCCACCATATCAGTATCAAATTTTTCGAAAATAAAGATTCAAAAACGTTGCCAACTTTATTATACATGAAGTATTCAAAGTTTGATAACTTTCGATTCAGAGAATCAATAATTTTAAAACTATTTTTACAGTTAGCCTCATCCTATAATTGATGCCCCGAAATATTTTCAAATTTTTATTCGAAAATGTTTATATATTCTAAGACAAACGAAATAAAAAGTGAAATATGCTACTTATGAAAGTGATATTTAAAGTTAGAAAGGCAAGTAATTTGGGAAGTATATCAATATAAAAATAATTGTTTGAACTATCATTATTATTGTTAATAATATTCTCTTTGCCTAATGGTTGGAAGTTGCGGTTTTTTGTGCAATTTTCAACTATTTGTCTATTTTCCAATTGGAGTGACTTAATAATTCTTTAATTTAAGCAAAACTAATTGTTTCAACAAATTGTTGTTGTTCATAACTATCTTCATCTATATTATTGTCAGATAGTTGCGGTTTTTTCCTCAAAATTTTAACCTTTTTTTGCACTCTTAACTTATTGAGGTGATATTTAATGCAAGTTAATAAGAATAGTTGTTTAAACAATTTATTATTTTGGATAACTATCTTCTCTCAGATAAGTGTTTGAAATTTGCGGTTTTTTCTGAAACGGTTAACTTTGCTTTGCCTTGTTATCAATGAACAAATACTATATAAACATTAGAGAAAAACATATTTTAAATGATCTCTTTCTTTAATAAACTTCTTGTTGTAATTTGAAACAAAACATTTACAAGTCATTTGCAGACCTAGGCCTCCCACCTACTCATAATTATTTCATTTTTTGTTTTTTTCTCTTGTGTAAGATAGCTTTTTTGTTTAAATTAATTTTTTTTAAACATTATGAAAAGAGTAAAAATAATTGACTTGAAAAAGTAAAATAGTATTTCAAAAATTCTTCTTCTTGAGGTTCACTTATTATTTTTTCATGACTGAATAGTCAAAGCAAAAATAAAGAAAATAGATGAAGATAGTTATAAACAACAATAATTTCTTTAAAAAAATATTTTGCACAACTTGAATAATTATTAGGTAATTCCAGGTAAAAAATAGATAAATAGATAAAATTGTCAGAAAAAATCGCAACTTTCTATCATTAAAAAAAGATAATATTATTAGCATTAACAATACATTGTTCGAAGAATTATTGTTCTTAACTTGAAATAATTATCACTTCACTTCAATTACAAATTGAACAAAAAGTAGAAGATTTCAGAAAAATCGGCAATTTTCTAGCACTTATCTACGAGAAGATAGCTAGTAACAATAATAATTTGTTCACACAATTATTTTTGCTAAATTACAATAAATATTAACTCACTTCAGTGAAAAGTGGACAAAAAGTTGCCACTTTCTGACTCTATTCTAAGAGAAAATTGCTAAAAACCATAATAAATTGTGTGAAAAATTTATTTAAACATCTAATTATCAGTATAAAGTAGCATTTTATATATCAGAAGCAATTTTTATTCGAAAAACCAAGGTTTCCAACCATGGTTGCCAAGGTTTCACTGGTTAATAGCCTGAAAAGCATCCCTGCGTGTCGAGAAAATTCCGAGACACTTGCGGGGAAAATGCAGAAGGCGATCGTCCTTGTGTCGCTCCGCGTCCTAAGGGTACACGAGAATTTTTCTGGATCATCGTATTGAATTTGTCGCAGACTGACCACCCATCTCACGGTTGTGAGACGTGGTTACAGCTGAAATTTTGCCGCGATTTCGCTGGGAACAGGTGTAATTTTTAAGATTAGCACCTGCTCCCGGCAAAATCCTGCGTTTGTCCTTATGACAAACTTTTATATACATAATGCAAATCAAATACAAAAACCAGGTATTTGAGAGGTTACTTGATGAAAGACAGATAGGCAAACAATGGCACTGTTGGAGATATCAGTTTAGTATATCCTATGCACGAGAGCCGCAAAAGGTCCAGGTTACACGAGACTGAATCGGCCATGTTGTGAATTTGGGGAAGAGACGCTAGCTTGGGTCCTCTCTTCTCTTATAATTTTGTTATACTGGTGTGTCAGGTACTAGGGTGAAGAAATGGATAGAACCAGTAGACATCCTTGTTTGTTTTGGTGATTAATTAGAAGGAAACGAAATTATATGTCAATTTAGCGTTTTTCTATGTCTATGTGTGCCGTGGTTGGTCAAACGAAAATGAATAGTGAGAAATAAATGATTTTTCTCAGTTTTAATTCAGGATATTGATGATATGGAGGAGCGTGCAGGAGTGAATAATGATAATCAGGCGGACGGTGCTCACGACGGTTATTTTGCAACGTACGATGATGCCGTTAACACCGTGTCAGAGTCGGAATCTGACCCCTCAATAATTTTACCTACTGAGATATCCACTGATGAGAAGGCGGATGAGGATACAGATACTGTGGACGGCGAGGCTCAGGAAATTAGCAAGAAAACGTAATATTTCAAACTAATGCGCTAGCTCAACAGCCGATTCCGCGTTTTAATTTCCTCTGTCCTTTACTTCAGAGGAGAATCGCTTAGTAGTCGATAAGATGATGTCCGTTTCTCAGAAATCTGTGGAAGTAGAAGAATTGGAAGAGGAAGAGCAGGAGAAAGCGGCGGAGGAGAACGCGGGGCATGTACGTAAATACGATAGAAACACCGACAATGATTTGATGATAAACATACATTTGTGGAAGAAAGTGAAAAAGGAGCTTAAGGATTTTTGTAAGAAAAAAGAGAGAAGATGAACAGTGGAGGCCAAAGAGAGAGAGAGAGAGAGAGAAAGAGAAAGAGAGGAAGAGAATTGAGAAGAACCATAGAGACAGAAGAACGAAAAAAAAGAAAAACAGAGGTAGAAACGTGATAAAGAAGAAGAACAAAAGAGGCGGCAGCGGAAAGTGGTAGAGGAAATTACAGAAGAGCAACTACGTAAGGAGCAGCACCACATGGATCATCGTTTGCAAGAGGAACATGAGCGACTAATTAAGGAACAGTGGTCTTCGGAAGAACATGTTTTGGGTGAGCATATACAGGAACCACATCATATTTAAAGAGGTGAAGGATCAAGAGAACAAATTAAGGAAGAGTTAGTATATTCTGTAGATTGAGAAAAAGAAGAATATATTTAATATATAGCGCATTTCTAGCCCATGTAGGAGATTCACATCCTGGTTTGACTTTCACGCCGGGTATATTATTTTGAGAGTTTGCTATTCAGCAATTGTATACGTATTTTATGTATGACATATCAATGTATAATATGATAATATCATTCGATTCGAAGCACATGAAAAGGAAGGGCTACATAAAGTTTCAGCCAGTGCACATTATAACAGTTAATCATCTCTGGAACACAATATACGCGGTGATCCAGAGTAATAAATAGTTAAATGTGAAAAACTTCTTTATTCTCAACGTTAGGCATTTTGCGGACAGAGAAGGCACTGGCTGTCCTATGTCCTGTTCGATGCACTCTTACATGCCCAAGGCGGGCTGATTCGCGACGGAAATTTGCACCGGGTTGCCATTTTAGCTTAGGTTTATGATGATTTATACACGAGGAAAAGACCTGCGTATTGCAGTGGTGAACGCAAGATTACGGATACAGGTGAGATAGTCCTTCATCATTCGCACTTATCGTATAATTGTGCAACTAGTCATTATGACGTTGTTTTAAGTTTTAAAGCTCTCGTGTTTAAATCATATTCCTCTGTACCCTGTTGTATTGGGTATGTAATACATGGAGGAGAAATGTACACACAACTTATTTGTGTAAACGCATCTGCAGTCATTATTTTTGTTAACTTGTTCGTGGGAGAACCCCATTCTTCATCATAGGCTAATTCAAGACTGAGTGAAGTACCTTATGAGGTGAGGATGATATATATATTCATTAAATACGATATTTGAAAGTCTTTGCGATGATGTTATCGTAGGTACAAAATTAGGATCATGGTGTAGTCTGGAGTTCGTGTCTTACCGCTGTTATCCTTATACAGAAGCCGCGAGGTTTTTAGTAGAAACAAGATAAATAGATTCATGTTTCACCCTCTTGCATATTCTCTTTACTTCATACCTTATCTGGCAATACTTACGAAACTTGGTTGTATAGGTTTCCTTTGTATTCCGGTTAAGTGGAAAAGCAATGTCGATGATGTAGACTTTTCCACTTTTTTTCTCTCGCATAACTATTTTGGGTTAAATGGCTTGGATGACAACCATCAACAATGTGCTCGATGGATTTGTTGGTATCTCCACATAATCAGCACCAGTCGAGCACGTCTGGATGTAACACGTGTTTGCGAAAAATGCTAGTGCTGACAATCCTGTCTTAAATCACAATGACGAATCCTTCTGTTTCTGGAAACAGGAAGCCCTTCTTCAGCCAAATATAAGATGCCTGCTATCCAATTCATGATGATCTAACGTATTGGGGTGCTCGCCGTATTTGGCTTTTTGTCTCCACTGTGTTTCTAATATCTCTATACTATCCTAAACTTCAAGGCCTTCTACGAGGAACAATTCAATAACGTGTAATCGAGATCCGATTTACAAATAGTCTTGTAAAGCGCAACTTCTCACTTGCTGGTAAAATAGTCTTACAACGGTATAACTTGTGACTTACACAGTTTCTTGACATCGACACCCCTAAGCCTTGTCTACGCCACTACACCCTGTATATCGTGGTAGAACGGCAGCTTACCAGGTAGTTATCAGAGATGCTATGCCTCTTTTTTTTGGCAAAGAAAAGTGGGCAAAGTGTGAGGCGAGAGCAGCATCGACTCTTCTTCCTGTAGTACCCAGAGCTAGCCAAAAGAATGAATGAGCAGAATCAAGCAGACCAAAAACGCTCAATAACTGTAAACAGATTGCTTTTGGCTTTTGATATAGCTGTCATCAAAATGGAAGTGGAAAAGCAACTTCCTATCGATGAACTCCGCTTCAAAGATGTGGACAATGAAGAACTCATTGTAGCTGAAGGCATAGGTACTAGGTACTAAATAACCAGCAAGACATTGAAGTCCCTCGATTGGAAGACATGACAAACTACTGCTTTTGCAACATCAATTAATAACCCTGAAATGCAGCTGACTAACATCACAGGTCGAGATGTTTCATCGGTTTTGAAAAGGGAAAGTAACTGGAAAGCTCGACGTACGGACATGGTGCGCTCAAAATCCGTCTGAATTTTGACTGATAGCCTGTCTTCCAACAATTTATAAATGCCTTACGTCTATCATTGCAGATAAGGTATATTCTCACTGCGACGATAATGACATCCTTATAGAAAAACAAAAAGGATGTTGTGAATACTGGCGGGGCAGTAAAGTTCCAGTCACCATATACGCTGCTGCTATGACGCAAGTTCGTAATCACCAAAGAAAGTTGCACATGGCATAAATTGACTCCAAGAAAAAGTTTCCTTTCGTACCACATGACTATTTGCTTAAAGTCTTGAACATTTACAAATTCTGCCCATGTATTATCGACATTCTAAGTTATGCGATGATGCTCTGGGCTACCAAAGATAACTAGATCAATACGCATTACGACAGGTGTCTTTGAAGGAGACTCCTTCAGTGCACTATGGTTCTGTTTAGCATTGAAATCATTAAGCAAAACATTCAACAGCATGTCTCATGGGTTCAGAATACATGATGATGAGGATGCTCATCAAGTAACCCATCTTCTATACGTGATTGACCTAAAGCTACACGCTGGTTCAGACCAGAAACTGCACCAAGTGATCGATGTCAAAAATCTTATATACGTGGATGACCTAAAGCTACACGCTAATTCAGACCAGAAATTGCAGCAAGTGATCGATGTCACAAAGTAGTTTTCCAATGATATCCATATGGAGTCCGGACTAGATAAATGCAGAATAGTGCATTTAGGCAGACGAGAATTAGAGACCGCAGATCTAGAGAACTAGTTCGAAAATAACATCGAGGCAAAAGCTGAGGGCAAATCATATAAATACCTGGGTATTGTCAAATCTCAGGGTATTCATATTGATTCTGAAGATTTCTCCCAACTCGGCAAACAAGATCAGAGCACCGAATGAGCCACAGTAATTCGGCGAATGAAACGGTAGGTTATTTTTTTTTATCTCGTTCTCATGTGAATGTGGTATAGAGGGTACACTCTTTGACAAGAGTGGTAGAAATTTGGTGAGAGGGTTTGGGCATGCGGACAGAATAAAAGGAGAACGACTGACGAACCAAGTATATTTAGGTACCCTACCCAAAGGCATCCAAAAAAAAAACCAAATTCTCGAGGGGCTCTACAAAATTCACACTTATTAATACTATGCTGGCCCACCTCCCACCCACAGGTACTCATGACCTGTTACTTCGCTAATAAACATGGTCACGAACCGCTGCAAGTGCTTAGTAGATTCGCTGGGGTCAGTCGTTGTTTTGAACCTCTATATTCTGCTTGCGCATTCATCATAATTCGCGTGTATATATACTGGAGAGCCCGTCTACAGGAATCCGACATTCACAATGAAGACCACTATAGGGATCCAACATTCATCTTGGAAAGCCCGTTTATAGGGTTCTAACGTTCATCCTGAAGAGCCCGTTTATAGGGATTCAACATTCATACTACAGGGCTCATTTATAAGGATTCATCTGTCTTACCGACGTGAGTTCCAATGCCAGAGACTGAGATCGGCGAATGTAGCGAATGTCAAGCTCCCAGTTCTTCCAAGGTTTGTACGCACCTCGCATGAACGTTCCAAGTGAAGGATATCACAACCGGGTGGATAGTGACCTTGTTCACCCTCCACACCGTCAGGATCTCCTGCTTCAGCTAAAAATATTTCAGAATAGCCAGAATAGTCCTGTCTCAGTAAACCAGATGGTGTTCGTTCTCTAGTACTTTAACTGCGCTATATATGTAGTAAGGCTCAAATCTCTTTCGTGAACCAGTGTTTAGGGCAATTTGCAAGTGAATGATCCCAGCAACATCATTATGTCTGTTCGTGTATTATCGCGAGGCAAGCATCGTACAGCCAATAATGTGCTAGATGTTCTCATTAGGATCTCGACAAAGGCGGCATCTGTCAATAACTGCCGCAATACTGAAGATGTATTTTTGGTAATTCCTCGTCTTGAATACCCTGTCCTGGATGGCAATGATAAATCCCTTTTTATTTGGTAAGAGTTCATTATGCCTTAACCAGAGGTTTGAAGCATCACAATCCACGCAAGGATGATCTAATTTTGGAGGTGTTGCTTGTCTATCTATTTACCTCGCCACTGAGCTGTTCAGCTTTAAGATATTCGATGTTAATTAGGCTGTTCAGTTTCGACACTAAGCCTACATAGAGCTTTATGTCGTCTATGTACAGGAGGTGAGTGGGTTGAGACTCAGCTACTTCTAGCTCAATTTTGAACCGATAGAACGTGTTGTTGTGTGTCCAAAGTAGTGAGTTCAATGCTAAACAAAACCATAGTGCGCTGAATGAATCACCTTGGAAGATTCCTCGTGTAATGGGCAAGGACAGGTATCTCTAATCACCCAGCGACTAAACCATTTAATCCTTGTGCACCATGTGTGCATGGCGTGATCCAGAAGTTTGATGATTCAAAGACAGATATTATATGTATTAAGGACCTCAAGTAAATAAAATAATATAAAAATATAAAATAAAAATGTTTTGGTGGTATTTCGCATACAACGAAACCACACTGTCAATCGTGCCTTGGTACTTCGAACCACGGGAGGCTCGACAGCAAGCCTTTTGTTCTTCGGAGAGCCGGTGTTCTTTGCACAATATTTATAGACAAAGTCAGAAATGATAGCCGTGAGACATTCATAGAGGGTCGAGAGGCAGGTGATTGGTTGGTAATCATTAGGACTACCAGCATCTACCTCGTTGGATATCATATACGGTACGCCCTCCGTCAGAAAAGAGCGCAAGTGATTTGGGTTCTCCAAGACGTTTTAAAGGATTTCAGCAAGGGCGAAGTGCAGAACATCTGGGTATTTGTACCAGAAGCTTTGCGCCTATTGCCATTTCTCCTCGCGTTCGCTCTCTTGAATCGTCACAGTCCCACTGACCGGACAATAAGCCTCTGTTTGAGATAGTCAATCAGGTCGTCCAGGTTCGTAAATGATCTTGAACTGATGGTATGTGGGCGAAGGATCTCCTCCACGTGGCGAGTCAGTCTCTGGGACTGATTGCCTTTTCGAAATTGGTACAACCCTCCCAGTTTTGCTCTTATTTTACTTATCTCGCATTGAAATCGAAACTTCCATAGAGGGTCTGTCACCTTTCTTGGGGCATAGTTGTTAGTAGACTGAATTCTGAGTTTTATGCTCATCATCCTGGCACACGCGACCGCAGCGCAATATGCGAGAGTCTGCACCTGCAGCAAATTCATATCCTGCTCTAAGAACTGAGGCAGTATCTCGGTGTTCAAGTCGCGAACTAACCGGAGAAGGTACTTGTTGACCTTAACTTCCGGCATATCATTTCTTATTGGTGGTTTTTGATCTGCGAACTCCAGGGTGGCATCAGCGAAGCGCACCATGAGGCGCAGGCTTTCCTCATGCATCCCCCATATCCGGCCCCCGCTCGTCCATAGCTATTTCAACCACGGATATAAGGTGGCGCCGCCTAATAAATCCTGATTGATCAGCAAGATGCTGTTCAGCCACTCTATGGGCCAGATCGATATGAAGAGACACAAAGAGATGGCGGAAACCATTATCAACCACAGATCTCATTCGGTTGATGGTTCTTCTACGGAGAAGGTTCCCATCTATTATCTGACGCCATTGTTGTTTAAGGTCGTCTTCAGTTACTGTCCTTATTTATGGGATATTAGCAGTGGTAGGCTGCGGGCTTCCAACCGAAACATCCTCTGCAGGACAAAGCCTGACGCTGGCAAGCCGGAACCTTGTTGAGTCGGCTGGGAAATGAAGCTTTCATACCTCCAAGGCAGCCGATTATGATAACTAGTAGATGGACTTTGTAACCTGGTACAGCCTTCCTCCTTTGCCATGATATCAGTATCGGCTGGTGCCGAAAATTCAATCTCGTACATGATCTTCGTCTTCATACCTTGGGGGACAATATGAGGTGCATAGTGTCTCCCTATGTACTGTCATGTTGCAATTTCAATACTGCAAATTCTATGCATGTTGCTTGTTATTTTTCGAAATGTAAGCAGCTCCTCTCCTTCTCGCGGAGGCCTTTCGGAAGGGACGAAGTCTAGCTGGGGGTTTTTTATAGGATTAGGAAATGACCTACATCGTCGTTCTTTTCTTTATCATCAGATTTCTCGTTTAATTGTTAATTTTGAACTAAAGCTCTATTTCATTCAAAGCGGAAAGGTAAAACTCTTTTGGGACGATAGCGGAATTCATTTAATTTATTTACGTATTTCGAGGTTTCTTTTTGTTATATGACAAATCGACGAGTGACGTGGATAGAGGCTACAAAGAACACAGATCGGAAAGCTCACTTGAAAGTCTGGCTTCAACCTTCAAATGCACGACGTTGGTCGACCTGGCTATGTCGTGCTGTTGATGGTTGGTCGAGGGCACAATTTCTATTGTACAACGTGAGTGAAGTGCGGATGTGAGTCCAGCCTTCAAAACTCCCGCGACTACAGTCATTCAGCAAGGCGTCAGCGGCGCATTCCATTGGTTAGCGTAGTCGACACATTCTAGCAACCGACGGACGCGGAGAAGAGCGGACGGAAGTTCCTACACCATCGGCGAGAGCGCGCTAATTCTGAGGGACAAACTCCCTGAAGGTATGAACCGGTGCGGGTTGCTTTGCACAGTAGCGCTAAGTAGGTATGTGGTCAGACTTCGTCTATGAATGTTTATCTTGTTCGATCATCCGTAAACGTTGAGGAATTTATATGGCATTGTTACTCCGTTACCAAGTCGCTATCTTGTGAAGGAAGCTTCTTTTCATTCATAGAGAAAAGATGGTCAAAAATTAACTCCATGTATAGAGTGCGGTTTTGTTGTTCTTTTAATTAAAATTCACTTCATGGCGGACTTGCGCGTTTCTTTCTGTTGGGGGGGTTATGTTTGGTTACCTAGTTTCGGTCAAAATGTTGTTTGTTATCATGAGGTATTAATGCATAATTATTTAGTTTTCGCGTGCAAATGTTATTGTCCTTGTAATCCTGTTTATCATAAATTCCGAAAGTTTGACTTTGTCGCTTTTTAGTGTTCACCTGAGAATGGATAATTTAATTAACTTCTATTCTTGCACAATCTGCAAATGGCTTCTTTTCTGTGTCGCCTCGCTATGTACGGTTTAGTCTTTCACTTCAAAATTCTGTTCTGTCACATGCTCTTTTCTGAATATATATATATATATATATATATATTCATTTATATAATTGAAAAATAAGGTTAACAACCACCGCAGGGTCCCACTGGGGGCAACTGCTATTCAAAAAATGACACCGGCTTCCAATAGGACCGTGGTCACAGGACCCGACAAAATCACAACGAAAGGCCGGCAAACCCTCGTGTGTCTTGAGGACACGAAGCGACCCAAGCATGACAGCCTTTTGCATCCATTTCGCAAGTGCCGTGGCATATTTTGGGCACGCGGGTATAGCTTTAAGGTTACGAACCAGTGATAGTTTCGCACCTCCGAGAGCACCTATCACAAGGACAATTACTCATAAAAAAATCGCCCTGATTTGTGAGAGGTGAGGGGCCTGACATTAAAAAAGCACCCCGGTTTGTGAGGGACAAGGTGCTTCACATTAAAAAAGCACCCTGATTCGTGAGAGGCGAGGGGCCACACAATAAAAAAGTGCCCGGATTTCGGAGAGGCGAGGGGCCTCACATTAAACAAGCACCCTGATTTGTGGTGGCCAAGGGGCTCAAATAAAAAAAGGGGCCTGATTTGTGAGAGGCGAGGGGCCGCTCTATCAAAAACCACCCCGATTTGTGAGGGGCCAGGGGACTCACATTAAAAAAGCACCCCGATTTGTGAGACGAGAAGTCACAGTAAAAAGCACCCTAATTTGTGAGGGGCAAGGGGATTCACATCAAAAAAGCGCTTCGATTTGTGAGTGACGAGGGTACACATATTAAAAAAGCACCCCGATTTGTGTGAGGCGAGGGGACTCACATTAAAAAAGCACCCTGATTTGTGAGGGGCAAGGGGACTTACATTAAAAAAGCACCCCGGTTTTTGAGAGGCGATGGGCCTCACATTAAAAAAGAACCCCGATTTGTGAGAGGCGAGGGGCCTTATATTAAAAACGCACCTCGATTTGTGAGAGGCAAGTGGACTCACATGAGAAAAGCGCTACAATTTGTGAGAGGCGAGGGGATTCACATTAAAAAGGCACCCCGATTTGTGAGAGACGAGGGGCTTCACATTAAAATAGCGCCTTGATTTCTGAGAGTTGAGGGGCTTCACATTAAAAAAGCGCTCGGATTTGTGAGAGGCGAGGGTCCTCACTTTAAAAAAGCACCCCGATTTGTGAGGGGCGAGCGTACTCATATTAAAAAAGCACCCTGATTTGTGAGAGGCGAGGGGCCTCACATTAAAAAAGCACCCCCATTTGTGAGGGGCGAGGGGACGTACATAAAAAAAGCACCCTGATTTTTGAGAGGCGAGGGGACTCACATTAAAAAAAGCACCACGATTTGTGACAGACGAGAGAACTCACATTAAAAAAGAACACCGATATGTGAGGGGCGAGGGAACTCACATTAAAAATGCTCCCCGATTTGTGAGATGCGAGGGGCCTTAGATTAAAAAAGTACCCCGATTTGTGAGGGGCAAGGGGACTCACATAAAAAAAGCGCCCTGGCTTGTGAGAGGCGAGGGGACTCACATAAAAAAGAACACCGATTTGTGAAAGGCGAGGGGACTCACATTAAAAAGGTACCCCGGTTTGTGAGAGATGAGGGGCCTCACATTAAAAAAACGTCCCTATTTTTAAGAGGTGAGGGGCCTGAGATTAAAAAAGCACCATGATTTGTGAGGGGAAAGGGGCCTCACATTAAAAGAACGCCCCGATTTGGGAGAGGCGAGGGGCCTCGCATTAAAAAAGCTCCCCTATTAGTGGAGGGCAATGGGACTAACATCAAAAATACGGCCTGATTTGTGAGAGGCGAGGGGCTGCACTATCAAGACGCACCCCGGTTTGTGAGGGGCAAGGGGACTCACATTAAAAAAGCACTAACTTCAATATCAGGGATGAGCAAAATGCATCGAATCTTATCCATCTCGAGTACTCACTACTGAAGGCCCGGATTCAGAAAACACAGGAGGAAAACTTCCGCGAACAGCTCCTCGACAAGAAGATGCACGGCATCTTCGACAGAAATGTGATTCAAAGGCACAGTGTGGCACTAAAAGTGCTTTATTACCATCTCTGTCACTCTTACGGCATCAGCCCAAATACCGCTTCGCTAAACGCTCCTAGGGAAATAGAGTCAATGGTCGAGAATGAGAAGTGCCGGATATACTGGAACTTCATATTCTCGACCATTGTTTCTGTTGCGCACTCGAGGCCTGACATAGTTCTTCTTCACTTCGAGAAACGAACCATGTTCGTTATCGAATTTTCGGCACCAGCTGACAAAAACATGCTGAGACACTTGCTGGGAAAATGCAGAAGGCGCTCGTCCTTGGGTCGCTCCGTGTCCACAGAGTACACGAGACTTTTGCTGCATCATCGTATTGAATTCGTCGCAGACTGGCCACCCATCTCACGGTCGTTAGACGTGGTTACAGCTGAAATTTTACCGCGATTTCGCTGGGAACGGGTGCAATTTTTAAGATTAGCACCTGCTCCGGGCGAAATCCTGCGGTTGTCCTTATGACAAACTTTTAACTTCATTTATCAATTTGAAATCTTTTAAAATCAAATAAAAAATTTTTAATCCTCTGAAATCCTATTAAATTAGTGAAATCAATTAAAAACTCCTTAGAATCTTTTATAATACCTTAAAATATTTATAATTCTTTGAAATCCTTTGGAATTCTTTGCAATTGTTTAAAGCTTTTGAAAATTCGTTGGATTTAAGAAAACACCCTATTCTTTAAACTTCTTTGAAATCCCTTCATATTATCAAAATCAATTCCTTAAAGTATCGGTGATTTTTTTATATGAGTGTCCCTTAAGATTGTAAAAATGTTTAATTTGAATATCTTTTTAAATTATAAAATGCTTGATCTGTAGCCATACACAGATCTCTGACATACTTCTATTCAAACAGAAAAAATTAATTATTCGAATATATCACTTTAAGGAAATGGAGATTTTAATCCTACAGGTAAAGTAAAACGTATACGAGTTTTACAAACTCTCTTTCTCTATTTAACACAGTAACAGTAACACATGGCCCTATACTCTTCTCTTTACTCACAAACTTTATTTTAAAAATTTAAAAAATCTTAATAAGGAATGAGTTCTGTGATGCTGGTTTCTTACCGATCCCCTCAATTTATTTATCTTGACCCCTTTTGGCCTTAAATCGTAAAAGGTTTTATAATGTTGTTTCCCCTTTTCGTTCAATTAAATTGGGCTATTTTAGCCCTTACTTTCTCCTAGCAAAATTTATTTCAGAACCCCATTTGCGTGTATTTTTAGAACCCCTATTTTTGTACTAATTTTGAAACCCATCCAAACCTATTTTTTGGGAACCCCTTCTGGCATTTACTTAAGAGCCCCTTTTGTGTTTATCTTTTAGAACCCCTATTTTTGTACCAATTTTAAAACCCATTCGTATCTATTTTTAAGAACCCCTTTTAGCATTTATTTAGAACCCATTTACGTTTATCTTTTAGAACCCCTACTTTTTACGAATTCTGAAACCCATTAGTATCTAATTTTGAGAACCCCTTTAGGCATTTACTTTAGAACCCAGTTGCGTTCATCTTTTAGAACCCCTTTTGTAATTATTTTGAAACTCAATTATATCTATTTTCGAGAACCCCTTCGCTCGTCATAATACCGTATGTGCGTTTGTACAGGCTCGTACCTATATCAAGAGATTAAGAATTTGTTCATTGTTTTCTTTTACCTCCCCTGTTGTGTATTTTTTGTCAAGTTTTCTGAAATTGTGAATAAAATTGTTATCAATGGTTTTGTTTAAAGTGTGAGCTTTCGTAATTGCGCGGCCCCCCCCCCCCCCTCTACAAAATTAAGTTTAGACTGAGCTCGTAGTTTTTGTCGACCCTAATGTTGCCTCTTAAATTCTGATTTATCTTTTACCTGTTTTGATGTATTTTATCTTTCATTGTGTCTTATTATCTCTTTGTTGCGACTATTACTATCGAGACTTTTCATATTTTTTATTATCTTATTCTCGGATAGCTTAATGTCTATTGCTTTTTTTTTGTTGATATTTTGGATTATCTTATCTTTGGATACCTTTTATCCTGTTTGTTTAAAAAGTTATCCTAAAATTATCTGCTTCGTTCAAAATCATTTACTCCGATTAGGGTCCATGTGCGCTCTCTAGAGAGACCTGCTGATTAAATATTTCATTGGGAAAAAGGCAGCATTACAATTGACGCCCAACGTGGGGCCTAAAAATTTAAAACGGCCTCTGAAAAATTACAAAGCTCATTCCTTAGTTTAAAATTTGGAATATTACAGAATAACTTATTTCGTTCGAACGAAATATTTGCTAGTGTGGTTTTCCAAGTATGTAATTATCAACCTTATCTCCCCAAATTTGAAATATAATTAGATATCTCGATGATTATTTTTATGGCGGGCACCTCGGATTATTTATATGGGAATCTGTGTTTATATTTTATATTGATTTCTCTTTGAGAGAATAATTACCACTGTGCATCCTTGCTTCTTACCTCTCATAATCTGATTATTTCTATGAACACCTGTGTTTACATTGTATATTGACTGTGCCTTGAGAGAATTATTATTATTGAGTGCTCACGGTGCTTATCTTCTTTGCCTCGATTATCTATATCTGCACCTGTATTTACATTTGTACCCAAAATATTGATTTTGCCTTGACAAAGAATCACTTCTGTTGTATTTCTGCTTCTTATCTTTCTTATTATCTACTTGTGTCCATCTCTCTAAACATTATTAAGTGCCCTCTTATCCCCCAATTAACTGATAACCTTTCGAGACTATGTATAAACATGGACAGGGATAAGAAATTAACTTCCTTGATATACAACCTACATAAGGAAGAAATCCAATGCCACTTATAGGAAAGAAACCTTTCCAACGAAGGAAGTTATTCAACCTTGCGTGAAAGGCGAGTGAAAGCCGTAAAAGCTGATAACGTCACTAGCGATCCTTTTAAACCATCTCACACCTTTTCTCGCGAAGTGGAAAGCTAAGTAGAAGGGACTCCCTCTGATCATTCGGGTTCTATTAAGTCTTTTCGCGATGAAACCCCCCATAACAGCCCCTCACAACAACATAGGACAGGGTTAGTACAGCTTCACAGATAGACTTCCCTTTCCAATATTTTGAAGCAATTAGTGATTATATTGGCACGATTATCAGAGATAGTGTTCGAATTGCAAATAAAAATTACAACGATCGGGAGGACGAGGCGCGATTGGCCACCCCTATTATGAAACCCAAACGCCCCGCAGGAACCCGGCAAGTAGGAATACTGAATCTCGACGCAGCGCCTATAGCGATTCCGATCCCTTTAGAGAAACAACTCTTAATCCCTTCGAACACCCCTTTGACGTACGAGGCTCAAATACGGTGAATCCCTTGCACCTCTCGAATATTGCCCCTAGAATATCCCTAACCTTCTTTCGCCCCTACCCCGACTTTGAAGACAATACCCCCATCGTACACACACAGCCGATGACGATACGCACCCCCTGCACCCCTCAAATACCGCCCCTAGGACTTCCCTTCCCCCTCATCTTTCGTATTCCGACGTTGAGAATCCTTACCCCCGTAATACACACCCAGCCTGGGACGACGCCCACACCAAGCGTCGCTCGCAGGTTACTTTTGAAGATCCATACCCCTACTCCCACTCGACGTGTGGCGACCCCCCCCCCTACCCGCCACTGGGACCCATCTTATGGAAACCCTTATCCCTCTCGCCGTTTGCGATCCACTCAGGAAGATTTTTCACACCCCCGTTCCTATTCTCATCGATACCACAGCGACCACCCCCCTTTCAACGCCTCTATTGCCCGAATTGGCCTATAGGGACCCTAAGAATAGGAAGCCGGACAGGCTATTGGGCAGGCGAACGGAGAGAGATAGATTTGATAGGCGAAACGAAAGGATCGCGTTCTTAGAAGAGGAGCCCAGCGAAAAGTTCCTCCACGAGGAACCAGTGGACCTCGCGTATCTATCCCTAGACAACAATCACAGAGGGCAGAATAGAAGCCAACCCCAACCAAATAAAAATTCCGCCAACTTCCGACTACCCCTTCCACTTTAAAAACGACATAGCCCCAATGTGCTGGAATTGTGGCGAAAGAGGCCACAGGTTTAATGAATGTAAACAACCCAGGAAAGTATTCTGTTTTGGCTGTGGTAGAAAAGAAACCTATAAATCAGAATGTAAAGCCAAATAAACCCTTTTCAAAAATCGAAACCCGAAAAATTGAAAGAAAGAAATATCCACGAAATTTGCAAATAATCAAAATTGACTATTTAGACCCAGAAACTGACTTTTCAGAATTTATAGGAGATCATACCCTTAATGATTATGATCTAACACTTTTTATTTTCTAAAATAGAATTTTTATCAAAAAACAAGAAATAGATATAGCCTCTGAGGTCCCAGTTATTGAAATTAAAAGTAAAAATCCTTAACTGTCTTTAATCCGCCCGAATAACCCTTTCTTAAAAGATCTGAAAGCACAGAATCAATTAATTTCTGTGACTATACATTTAAAAACTAGAGAGTTAATACCTCATGATAATTCCAACTTACCGATCCCTGTAGAGGTTACGACTCCTTTAAACCCCGAGCCTATCGTATCCACCCCAAATGTCGCCCCTTCAGACCCCTCCACACCCCAACCCCTTTGCGAGCCCTATTACTCCAACCTTAAGGAAATTAACCCTAATTTGTACCTCCCATAGGACGGCAAAGGACTCCCTGGTTTATGAATTTTTTTCTTCAACCCTTATCCCGGTTTACAACCTTTCCGAACTCCTTTATCAACATTTACCCCTCTATGGTCCACAACCCTTGATGTACTTGACAGTAGAAATCCTAGGAAAACGAATCAAAGCCATCGTAGATAGTGGCGTTTTCCGTTCTTTCATACACGTGGATTGCCTAAAAATGATAAAAGAGTTGAATTTGAAAAACGGCTGAAGGAGAGGCCGAGTCCAAGTAGCTAACAGTCAAATAGAATTAGTTTCCAATGAAATTATAGCTCCGGTTGAACTAAAAAATCAAGAAGAACTTATTGGTATTAGAGTACTTAAATCATTACCTGTCGCTTTTCCAATTAGCTTAGACTTTTTGAAAATATTCAAAATGAATGTAGATTTCGAGGACAGAAAATGGAATTTTGAAATTAATCCGAATCAAATCTACTATTTTGAACCTCAAAGTGAATCATTCGAAACTTGCTGTGGTCTTAGAGAACCAACTTTAGAAGAAGATAACTTTAAAACTTTCTAAAACGAGAATTACCCGAGCTAGCGGGAAAGCTCTGGTTAACAAATTTGACAAAACATATCATAGATGTAGGAAATCATCCACCTACGGGGCGTTATTTTTCAAGTGTATTCACTCAAAAAGTCAAAGTTGCCCGATCTAAGTTAAACTTAGGCAAAGTGTTGTGCTATTCGATAGTAGTTTATGGGGAAAAAATTTTGTCATACGGATAAGCATTGACCGAGGGAGAAGGGGTTAAAGTTTTGGGATTTTCGTGGATGTCGTCTATTTCGGCGATTCTTAACTCTTCTAATAGCGATGAAAAAAATTTTGTCGCATTTTTGCAAAAAATAAATATTTGACCGTCAGAAATAAAGGTCAAAAATAAATTTGACTTTTTTTCGAAATGAGACAGGTTTTTTTTTGTCTTAAAAGAAAGCTTAGGTTTTTTCCTATAAGACTATGTAGATTAGAAAGTGGAATTCAAATGTTTAATTTATGAAAATAAGCGTTGAGTACTTCGGTACTCTCATGAAGCTGGCTCTTCAGCCCCGCCCGTAGCACAACGTGGTACACCTTCATTGTATCGCTTTTACGAAAAGTAATAATACTATATGCTCATGTAAATGAGCTTTCTTCACATAAAGTTGGTTGATAAATAACAGATATTTCAATCAGACGCCTGCTTAAAAAATCAACGGATATGTATTTTCGGAAGTCTTGTTCTTCAATTATTTCTCGTCAGGTTATTATAGGAAACAAATGAAGGTCTCGGTCATCAGAGAGATGAGTTTCAAATTTCATCCGCTAGATGACAAAGCACTAAAAATTCTCAAAATTGAAAACAAAAACCTACGGTATAAGACAAGTATTAATCATCCTTATATTTTACTATGAAATTGTATTTCAAATCGGTGTGACTTTGCAGGTTTGTTATATGATTTTCTTATTTATATTTTCGAAAGTTGAGTAATAGCCACGGCACGAAAATATCGCCATATATTCTACTTTTAATGTAGTTTGGATTTTCTAACTTATGAAATTCAAATTATTATTTTAACATAAAATAGAATTTGAAAAAAACAAACAGTCGTATTTCTGAAGGCTTGCGATCACAATTTCCCACACTATCTGAATTACTAAAAATATGTGCTTCATGCAGGAAAGAGCTCAGTAAACTGAAAGAAATACCAGGGTCAAATTTAGATGACACCGATCAGCCTCGTAATGATGTTCTTGCGGATGAAAACGTTCATGAGGTTGAAGCTAATTAAATCATCATGTCAAATGAAGAAATCATGTCAAATGATGATGACGATCCAGACTTCTCCTTCAGAAAATTCGAGATGAATGTTAAGCTGTGCAATGACAAATATCATGAGGCCGCAGTTGAAGTTCTAGATCAAATCAAAAAGAAGTTTAAATTTTGAGTCTTGAAACTTGAAACTGAAGATCTCGTATCCAAATTTTATGAGCGTAATGACGTGAGTCGCTTAGTGCCTGGAATGAAAGATTCTGTGTCTGCTCGCGCGAGTGACAAAAAAGTTCTCGTTCAGAAAAGATTGATTTTGTGCAATTTAAATGAATTGTTTGCAGAATTCCAGTCCGAATATGAAGATATTAAAATAGGCTTCACGAAATTCACACAACTCAAACCGAATCATTGCGTTTTGGCAGGGAGTAGCGGTACCCACACAGTATACGTTTGTGTTCACCATGAAAACGTGAAGTTAATGCTAAAAGAAATAAACTTGCAGTATTTAACGAACGATCCAGGGTTAATTTTAAATGGTTAGCGCGATTGTTTAAAGTTAACTGTGTGCCCTGATGTGACAAGTTCCTGCCAATTAGGAGAATACCAAAGTTGCCCTGGTATTACTAAAATTGAAAATACTTTGATTCAAGTTTTTGACGAGGTGGATTTGGAAGGAATCAAATTTGATTCTTGGCTGCAGACCATTTCCTTCCTACAGAGCAGTCATTATTATTTTTAAATCTAAAGATAACTTTGAAAAATGGTGAATTCTTTATCGCATTTGATTTCGCTGAGAACTTTAAGTTTGTGCTCCAAAACTTCGCGCAAGGATTTCACTAGAATAATAATCAGGCCACAATATTCACAGTAGTTATTTACAATGTTAAAGATGGAGAACTCAAGCACAAAAGCATGGCAATCGTATCGGACAATTTGAGTCATGACACTGTTGCCGTTTTTGAGTACCAGTAGATAATTGTGAATTATCTCATGGAAAATTTTGCAGTTCAAAAGGTGTACTACGTCTCAGACGGAGCAGGTCAGCATTTTACGAACAAGAGCAATTTTGCTAATATCCTAGCTCACAATACAGATTTCAGAAATCCAGCTGAGTGGCATTACCATCCTACCGCTCATGGTAAGGGAGCATGTGATGGCGTAGGGGAGAATGTTAAACGAAATGCAGCAAGATCTAGCCTACAATGTTCCTCTGAAGATCGCATCCTAGATGCTCCATCCATATTTCAGTGGGCGAAGAACTACTGCAAGGAAACTGAAATCATTTTTAGTAGCAAGAAAGATCACGAAGCCACTGCCAAAGATCTGAAAAGCAGATTTGATGCTGCAGCATAAAAAATCTCCGAGCTTTAATTTTACTTAATCCATAAAACCACTTGTTCGACCCGACCTCTTAATCAGTAACTTGATTTTCCAAAAGTCAAAATTTTTTCAAAATTCATCAGTGAACGCAGTGCAGGCCTTTAAATAATGGTAGTCTCAACCCTGTAAAATGCGCGTAACCGAGCACTCAACGCTTTTTTTCATAAATTAAACATTTGAATCCCACTTTCTAATCTACATAGTCTTATAGGAAAAAACTTAAGCTTCCTTTCATGACAAAGAAAAAAAAACCTGTCTCATTTCGAAAAAAAGTCAAATTTATTTTTGACCTTTATTTTTGATGGTCAAATATTTATTTTAAAAAAAATGCTGAGCACCAATCGAAAGGGCGTGGAAAATCCTGTCGAAACTGTAATAGAAATTTTTTTCTCATCTCTATTAGAAGGGTTCAAAATCGCCGAAATAGACGATATCCACGAAAATCCCAAAACTTTCACCCCTTCCCCCTCGGTCAATATTTATCCGAATGACAAAATTTTCCCCCCATAAACTACTATCCAATAGCACAACATTTTGCCTAAGTTTAACTTAGATTGGACAAATTCAATCCCATCTATGCGCGATTGGGTAATTAAGAACTTAGATCAAGCGTTCGAAAAACAATCTAAGTACTATAACTTCCGGCACAGACAATTGAGATTTCATAAAGGAGATTTAGTTCTATCCAGATCCCGAGTTCCTTCCTCCAAAATCAAAAACATCTCCGCGAAATTATGCCCCCGATATAGTGGACCCTACCGAGACTCGAAAGGCTTATTGCCACTGTTTATGAGCTTTCGGACCTTACTGGCAAGTTCATAGGCAAATCACACATAGAAGACCTGAAACCTTTCGTTCCCTCCTCGCCAATAATTCGGTATCCTACCCCTAGATCGCGACTTGAATGGAGAGTCAAGAAGACCCTCTACGCCACCTTCACACGTATGCAAACTACATCGAGGTAATCAAGGAAGAATGACCAGGCTCCTTCCCCGCGCTACGAGAGTCACACCGAGCCGCACAGCAAGCCGTGGGAGTCCGCTTGAAGAGAATTTGACCTTGTTCCCGGAAGCCCTACCCCAGACTTCAAGTCCACCCAGACCTATTTTAAAGATAGGAAGAAGAGGACCACCGAAGCCCACACACAAATCCCCTCCATCGAGGAGGTCCTCCTCCAGTTAACACCCCCGACACCCCCCGCAAAGATAATGAAGACCGTCGCGACCGAAACCTCCCCCCTTCACACGACCTCCGATACCCTGCCGACCCAAACCCTTCCTCCTCTTACGAACCCCCCGCTCCTCTTGCCTCCAACCACGGAAATCCCTCCAAACCCTCCGCTTCCCCCCTTGAACCTTTCACTCCAGAACCCCGACTTTGTTCCCTCCTCTTCCTGAAGGTTCCCGTCCCCGAGGACGCCAACCCTCACGCGCTCCGGTTCCTCCACACCACCGCGCGGTTTGGATGTTGGAACTGCGGTGAAGTCGGTCACCGGTACTCACAGTGTCAGCTCTCCAAGACCGTTTTTTGTTATAGGTGTGCAGAACCCGGATTCTCCACCCTTAATTGTCCAATTGTATCCGCTCCTGAACCAGTTCCCCCCGCGTCAACGGGTATAATTCCTCCCATGCCCCTTTTCCTTTTGTTGCAACCTCTACCTCTTCGGTACCTTTTCTTTTTTTTTGGCGGCCCTTAGTTTACTTTTTTTCTTTTTCTTTTCCTTTTTTTCCTTTTTCTCCTTACCATTTTATCTTTTTATTTGATAATTCCCTCCCCTCTCTTTTACACTCCTCGAGATATTTTTCTCTCTCGCAAGAATGACCTCTTTTCTTTCTGCAAAAACAAGCATCTCTTTTCTCTTCGTAACGACGATAGCAAGTATTTAATTTGTTGATAATTTAATATATAAGAAAACTAAATCATTAAATATTTACTTTCGCATTTTCTTCCTTTCAAGCCCGCATTTTGTGATGCCTGTTCTTTTAGCCTTTTCTTTGCTTCGTACTCCTCTCTTTTGTTATATTTTTTCGATATCTTATTTTTCTTTATGTTTTATTCATCTATACTATTATTTTATTGTATAATTTATCTTAATTTTTAAGAATGTAGGGCTGTCTTAATTTTTTGTTTGTTAAATTTCTTAATTCGGCGGTCTGGAGTGAGAGTCAGGCAGAGTTGCACCATCGACGCAAATGATCGATTAGATCCACCTCCACCATCATTTTCAGCAGATCTTCACGTATGAAGTCCTCACGTGAACTTCCGGAATATCTTTTATCGCATATCCTTCTGACATCCGGGGTAGAATAGCGGACTCTACACATAAAGGATAGAATGTATTATTTCTTTTGATCGTCTGAGATCCAAGGCACGTTCCTGGTGGAAATGGACCTAGGCGAATTCTTAGAATTCCATTAATTATTTGAATTACGTGGTTGCCGTGAATTCCTTAAATACTGTGAATTCCTTCAATTCCGTGAATCCATTGAATTCCGTGAATTCCTTGTATTTCGTGAATTCCATGAGTTTCTTGAATCCCATGATCTCCTTGAATTCTGCAAATTCTTGGAATTCCACGAATAACTTGAATTCGGCAAATTCTTTAAATTCCGTGAATCCCTTGAATACCGTGAATTTCTTCAATTCCGTGAATTACTTCAATTCTGCGAATTCTTTGAATTCCGTAAATTATTTTAATTCGGTGCATTTTTTGAATTCCGTGAATTATTTTAATTCGGTAAATTCTTTGAATTCTGTGAATTCTCTGAATTCCGTTAATTCTGTGAATTCTCTGAATTCCGTTAATTCTTCGAATTCGTTAAATTTCATGAATTCCTCACATTCCGTGAATTCCTTACCTTCCGTAAATTCCTTGAATTTCGTGATTTCTATGAATTCTGTGAAATTCTTGAATTCTGTGAGTTCCTCGAATTCTGTGAATTCCATTAATTTCTTGAACACCATGAATGATTTAAATTCCGTAATTTCATTAAATTCTGTAATACGTGAATACAGAGGACTCTGAAACCCTCCGAGTGTCAAGTTTTGTGCAAATCAAATCACTTTTTGAATTTCCGGACCCGAAATTTTCGGTTACCTGAAGCTCTTCGAGAACCCGAAATTTTCGGGTATCCGAACTTTTTTGAGAAATCAAACTTGTCCGAAAACCCGAACTTTTCGGGTACCTGAACCTTTTCGAGAAATCGAATCTATTCGAGAACCCGAGGTTTTTGCATACCCGAACTTTTTAAATAACTCGAACCTGTTCGAGCAGCCGAAGTTTTCGGGTAACTGAACCTCTTCAAGAACCCGCAAGTTTTTTAGCTTTTGAAACTAGTCGGCTTCGGGTTTTTTACATACCCTTAGTTGTATCGCTTTTTGTCGAAAGAAATTTCTATATCCACTTATAGCACGATTGATCATAAATATATTATTTATGGACACATAGGTCCCATTTTGTTCACGCGTACAATTTATGACGGGACTGATAATTTATGACTCTTAATTACTTGATTGTAGCTTCGTGGCTGGGAAAGCATACTACTTCGGGGTCGGAGGAAGTATGAGGCAATTTCAAGAACTTGTCAGTAAAGACGGAGTATTCAAAGTGCAAGTGGTGTGGAGGAGTAATGAAGGTAAGACATTTTGTAACATGAACTACTTGGAATATATTTCAACAGAATTACAAGCACTCTTTATTATTTCACTTCAGGTTTACAAAGAGAGATTCTGGCTTTATCACACTGTAATAGTGATTCAACATGTCATCACAGTCGTGCACGTATAGAAAGCGACTAAAGTGTGAATAGGATCATCCCGGAAATTGGCTTTTGAAATTACAATTATTCGCTGAGATAATTTTGAGCCTTGAGATGTTTATATAAAATTAAAAACTTTTCTTTATTCCTGTTTATTTTATGGAGATAACCTCTCGTATAACCAACCGTCCTCTCCTTGGTGGACGAAAGTGTTGTCAGGCTTCTTTTTTTCTGTAGGTAATGGACGCCTGAAGCAGATTCTGTCATGCAGACGATCACTCTGACCTTGCCAGAATTCTATGGACTTTGGAATGAGAATATAACCGCCCCTGTGAAAAAATAAATAATATACCTTCTATTTTTTTATCATAAAGTATATTAACGTCCGAGAAAATCGACAGTAGGATAATTAAAAAAACAACGTTACTCCGACGCTATTCAACCAATATATTAGACGAAGATTTCCAACGTATCGATATATATATAATTAAAAAACAAGGTTAAACAACCACCGCAGGGTCCTACTGAGAGCAACTGCCATCTAAAAATTACACCGGCTGCCAGTAGAACCGCGGTTAATCACACTTATGGCCACATCTCACAACCATGAGATGGGTCGCTACATGGTACGATGGAATTACAATGACGGGCTAGCGAAACCCCCGTGAAGAATGACAGCTATCTGCATCCATATAGCAAGTGCCTCGGTATGTTTTTGGCACGTGCGTATGGCTTCTTTATAAAGTGTAATTTACTGCGGTTTTTGCTGGGAACCAGTGTTATTTTCCTGAACAATATGTATTATCTTTTCCATAACTATAGCAATATGGCAAAGTATCACATCGAGTTTATGTTTTTTGTTGGGGTGATATATTTGGGGTAATACGGGGCAACAAAAATATGTTAATATTACATATGGTAATACGGCATATGGGGCAATATGGCATATAGCGCAATATGTCACATGAGACAATACGGCAAATGGGGCAACGTTGCACACGGAGTAATGTGGCACTTTGGGTACATGTTTTTTGCTGAGGGTAGTATACTTTCGGTAATATGGAACATGGTGCAGTATGGCTCACGGGGTAGTGTGGCACACGAGGTAATGTGCATTTAGGGTAATGCGGTAGATGGAGCAATAATGTGCACATATTTTTGGTTAGGATCGTATATTTAGCACAATGTTATACTATCTGTTCTAAAAACATACATACAAATTCGGTCTTTGTTTTTAGTTAGTTCAGTATATTGTGTACAATATTTTACTATCTTTTCAAAAAACATCCTCGATTCCGAAACAGCAGCAACAGTGGCGGCTAGATCTTTTTAAAATATATATATATACAAAAGGGCCAACGTCCCCCTGCGCGCTGCGCGCACCTATCCCCTATCAAGGTTTTTTTTATTAAGGTATAGTAAGGTATCGTACACAAGTAATATAATTCTTCCAATTTAATCTTACATAATGTATTTTTTTCACATTAATCTTAAATTGATTGAATTGGAATCAGATAAAATTCATTAATTATGATACCCTTAGGGAGGGTCCCCATTTTTGAAGTGGCGGGAGGCTTATTATCTGTCCGAGTAAAGAAGAAATTGTGTTCATACTTACTTGAACCTCTTGTACACTACCGCAAATTTAACAAATACGCCCTTTTTATAATCTGAATCTTGATAAAGAAGGAAGTACAACAAATAATATTTACAATTGTAAATTTTTTTCATAAATGAAGAGGAGACGGGTAGAAAAGAGTATGATGTGGTAATGTAGCATAAACTGGTGTAATAATGTGGTACTTAATGTTATGTAATAATGTAATCATTTTGGATTAAAACAAAATTGAGCATTAAGTTTTGAAGAGATTTGTCTATTCAGATTTTTACTTCTATATTTGTTTAAACTTTTATGTCAATACAAATAGTGAAAAAAGTATATTTTTTAACCTCTGTGACAAAATTTTTCCTATGCTCAGCATCGCTTGACTTAATGCGCAGGGATAGTTATTTTTATTGTGAGAGAAGTTTTAGGCTCCGGAAGCTACGATCATGGTTTCTTAAAGCAACCAATCTCGACGCAACTGGAACGTGTACGTCATCCACTTCAGCTCCTTCTGTCCTAGAAGGTAAGCAAGAGCGGGAAATTTACGCGAGCCTTTATAGACAAATTACATGTCGTTGGAATCGGAAAAATATGTAGATTCCAAATACATTACTTTTAAATCGCGGATGGCAGAATTAAGAAACTTTTAATTTCAAATTTTTCTCCCATTTTCCAATAAAGGACCCCTGAGGGAAGGGTTGGTCTGCCTAAGCTCGCAGGTACCTAACCAGAAAGTAGGTCGTTGTTCAGGCTGGTCAGGCTACCCTGACGTGGTCAAGAGCGTGCCGACCACTGCTCTACAAGGACGGACAAACCCTTTCCCTAGCTGCTCGTGGGAACAAACAATAACACCATCAAACCACCACAAAATTGTGGATGCGGTTCAAAACGATCGAACGCGCAGGGCACCCGACAATCGGTCGGTAAACAGTGCCGATCACTCTAGAGTTCGGGGTGCTGCAAATAATAATTTAAATGGAAATACGACGACGAACCGGCGAAACGTCCACATTGAGTGGACGAATCAATTCAAGGATGACGTGCTAGACTGCTACGATGCCAGCATTATCCATGTTCGCGGAGGCTTCATGGCGCGTATGCACACTCTGTGGGGCCAGAAACACCCAGAGCCTTTGCGAAATCAACACGCCCATATCTTGAACAATGGATATATACGGGGAGCGCTTCCCCAATCGCTGCTTAAATAAGCCACATACGAAGATGAGGAAGCGGCATTAAGACCAACCGCGGAAAGCAGACACTTTCTGAATGATGATAGCGATTTCAGGAAAAGGATTAACATTGACATACAGATTCCTCCTAAGCCCCAAGACCTGGCTGAAATGGATGCCTCCCTTCGTGAGGATATCTCGGAGGAGTCCGACCTCTGGACCATCAATTGTTCAGTTTATTGTGCTGCGAGAGCATTCGCTGATTTAAATCGAAGTCTAAAACCGACGATGGATCAAAAGACCAAAAGATGGTTGTATCGACTGAACAAAAAGATTGGATGGGCAAGACAGAATGCGTCCCATATTCAGTGTATGATTGACTACATAACATCTGGTAGGCCGTTCACGGAAAGGGTTCGAAAGTTCGCTCAAGAACTACGGATCTTCAATCATACACTAAAGAAGTCAAAGCTGCAGACAATCAAGCAGCAAGTTGTTGACAAAATATGGGTGTAATCTGAAGCAAGGCAGGGCACACAGAAGAGGGAGAGATGGATCAGGGCAAATCAACAGTTTCAGGCTAACCCATCTCGCCTCTTCAGTGATGACCCTGTTTCTGTCGAAGATCCACCCAAGCCCAACGAGGTAGAGACTTTTTGGAGAGAGGTATACAAGATCCCAAAAACACTGGAATTAAAAGGAGATAGTAATAATATCATCCACTTCAAGGAGTTTTGCGACAACCTCATAACTTACTCATAGCTTACGGCCCTTGTTATCACCACACGTAAGATCATGCATATCATAAAAGCTTGCATATCAATTCCTCTGTTCCGCGATTATACATCTCACGCCGTCAAGGAGGACGCGGACTTCTGAATCTCCACTATCTTCATAGCCGAATTGTTCTAAGTACTGCTTACATCGTAACAAATGGAAAATATGCTCTCCTAAAAATGGTCAGGAATCACGAGATGATGGGCAAAGGAGCGTTCCTTTACAAAGCCGCGGGGCAGGCGGTACAGAAGGTTTCATTTTCGTATGCCAGGACGGTGTCATTTCCACCTTAGTATATCGTGATCGCATTTTATGTCAAGAAGTTTCCAGCGATAGGTTCGGAACGTATCATGCACACGCAGAGTACCTAGAACACATACTATCTGGATGTACCATCCATGCGGCAATAACGTATATCTACAGACATAATGCGGCCCTAAGAGTGCTTTATTACCATCTTTGTCACTCTTACGATGTTGGCCACAACCCTGCCCTTCCGAACGCTGCAAGGGACATAAGAGTCAATTGTCCAAAACGAGAAATGCCAAATTTTCTGGAACTACGACTTTCGAACAGCAGACTCCGTTGCTCACTCGAGGCCTGACATGGTTCTCAAAGACTTCGAGAAACGAACTATATTCGTGATCGAATTCTCGGCTCCAGCCGACTACAACATCACTGCCAAGGAGAAGGAAATGGAGGAGAGGTATCAAGACCTTAGAAGGGAGTTGCAACGACTGTACCCAAAATATTCGGTTAAAGTAATTGTCCTTGTGACCGCTGCTCTCGGAGGTGCGAAACTATCACTGGTTCGTAACCTTAAAGCCATTCCCGCGTGCCAAAAATATGCCAAGGCACTTGTGAGATTGATGCAGAAAGCTGTCATCCTTGGGTCACTTCGTGCCTTCAAGACACACGAGGGTTTCGACGGCCTGTCGTCGTAATTTCATCACGCCACCCATCTCTTGGTCGTGAGGCGTGGCCATTAGTGTTATTTACCGCGGTTCTACTGGGAGCAGATGTCATTTTTTTTGTTGCTCCCAGTGGGACCCGGCGGTGGTTGTTTAGCCTTTATACATATATTACACACTAGCATCAAGTGCACGCGCGCAAATCGCACGTTCACGTCTCTGGATTTTTATTTCCTAAGATGAAAAATATGCAACTTTAAAAATCCATTATTAAACCAATTTTCTAATATTATGTTTTAAATATTTGTTAAATGATTTTGGACAATTTAATTAGAAAAGGGAGTTATATTGAATAATTTCTAAGTCGAAGAGCTAAAAAGGGAACAATTTTATTTCGAATTGAAAAATCAGGAAACTTCAAAAGGAGGACAATCTCAAAACGTTAAAAATTGAATATTTTTAGATTCGAATTTTGAAATTTGGGTCACTTAAAATTAAGAGGAATTGAGACTGTATTATTTAATTATTTACAAAAAAAAGGTTCAAAATTAAATAACTAAAAATTGGAAACTTTTGAATTTGAATAATTTGAAATTCAAAGCGAATAACATTTGACAATTTACTATTGAAAACTAAATTGAAACTTTCAAAGTCAAAGATTCTAAAATTTGTAATTGTTATTAGATAACAAAGTTATAATTCAACATTAAAGCTGATTAGACAAATTTTTCTAAAATCAGAAAATGAATTGAATTATTCAAAAAAAAAACGTTCAAAATAAATAGTAATTTTGAATGGGAAAAATTGAAAATGAAAAAATTTCTACTCTGGAACGTTAAAACTGAAACGAATTCAATCTTCATTTGAAATTGAAAAAGGATTTAGTCACCAAAAATTGTGATACTAAACTTTTTTATACTCAAACCGTTTAAAATTTCAATTATTTGAAGTAAATTGCAATCGCTTGAAAATTAATAATTTAAAAATGGTTAATTATACTTTCAAAAATTCAACCAATTCAATTTTAATTGGAAAATTAAAACCTATGAATGGGAAAAATTAAAAATTTAGCGTTTAACATGAAAATTCATAACTCTAAAATTGTAACCATTTAAAATTACCGAAATGATTAATTTACTGATGTATCAATTTCAGATAGTTTACTTTTTATCTTTTTTATTTTAAACTCAATTTGTAATTTTTTAATTTCAAATCTTCCTTTAGAATTATCATTCATTCTTGTAATTTTCCAATCAAATATTTTTCAATTTGAAATTATTTATTTGTTTAAATCTTCAACTAAATATAGGAAAATTTTAAGATATGACATTGAAACTTAAAATAAAGAATACAAAACAAGATTGCTGTTATATGATTTCAGTTTTTGAAATTGTACAATTTTAAGCTTTTCAACTCGAAATTGCTTTAGGTTTACACCTAAATTTATTAAATTCAAAACTGACTATCAAGGCTTTTAATATGCAATTTTCAAGTTTTTAATAGCAGAATGGTCCGGATATTTTGAACCTTTGAATTTGCAACTACAATATTGTGAAATATAAAAGTCGAAACCTCCAAAAATTAATTTAAACATTAATTTAAGAAAAAACTTTAATTTAAAGGCATCAAAGATTAAACTGTTTTAGAATTGCGCATTCAAAACTATAATTTTAAATTAAAATTATAGAAATTTTAGACGATAAACATATTATTAATAAGTATCATATCATGTAGTATCAAGTGATATTTCAAAACATTTCAAAATATAGATTTTGTTACTAAAAAATGTGATTTCTGTCAAAAGAAAATCACTGTCATTTTCACCCATCAAAATTTCAGAATGTTAAATATTGCGAGAAATATTATTAGCCTTTGAAGTTTAATTAATGAAATACGAATTATGAAAGAAGGGAAATCTCCTGGTGTAATATTACTCTCCCGGCTTTATCGCTGTTTTCTCCCGGTGTTCCCGGGTGGGTGGCCACCCTGGAATAAAAAATCGTAAACACCAACTAAGACCTATTATATGTACAATGAACAATTAAATATTCGACTATCAACGAAAATCAGTACTTACTACAAAATTGATTTTCGAATAGCCTTCGAAACTCATTGCAGGAAACTTTGAAGCCCAAATTGATTCCTGAAGACGATTCAAGAAATAATTTTTCTTCTAAATCACTTTTAATGACATTTAAAGATAACAAGTAAATTTTGGAGTTTTCAAAATAACTCATTAAAGATTCTTCGGAGAACAAATTTATCTTTCAATGTCTTTGAATATCATTTTTATTTATTCAGAGAAAAGGAACATTAAAGTAGTTTTGAAAAAAGTACCTCAAATGAAAGTTTATTCAATAAAGAGAATTCTAGGATTTAACAAGTTTAGCATCACAATTTCCTATGTTATTCAAATTTTCAAAAAAATAAGACTATGACAAATTTTATCTGAATTTGATAAAGTGTGTATACTACGTACAATCAATCTCAAAAGTCGCCAATCTTTAAAACGATATATAAAATCGACAAAAATAGATCTATTATTAATTTCTGCAAATCTTGACGGAAGTTTCTAAGTGTACTTTAGAAAAAAATAATTCAAGTTAAAATTGTTTACTTAACAGTAGTTATTTGGAGTTTTTGCTTTCTTTTTAGAGAAAATTTGCCATTCTTATTTAATCATAATGATCAAGACCTTATTTAATTCTTTGTAGAATTAAATAAGAATTGTAACTTTTCCCTAAAGAGAAAGAAAAAACTAAATCTCTAAATAACTACTGTTAAATAAACAATTTTGGTCTGAGTTAATTTTTTTCTGAAGTACTCTTAGAAGCCTCGCTCAAGATTTACAAAAAATAATAATATATCTATTTCTCTCGATTTTATCAATCATTTCAAAGATAGGCCACTTTTAAGATTGATTGCACAGTGTTCATCCTTAAATTCTAGAATTCAAATATTGAATATGTCTTATTACGTCACAAGGAAATAATAAATGTACTAAGTCGGATGCCGTACACGGTTCTGCTGTTCGGCAGATCCAACCTACTGCGCAGTGTAACCAATCAGAACAATCTACCGGATACCAAATTAGCTCAAGGCACCGGACATCTATACACAGCCTTTGTTTATACAACCTTTTTTCACAAATGCTTCCCGAAGTATTTTTTAAATATTATTTATTAACATTGATAATGGAATTCTGCCATATAAAGGACCGACACTTGACAGCAAGGTTACGAAATGTATAGAACCCAACATAATTTCACAAATATATGAACAACAATAGGATTAAAATTGTTCTTACCGTTTTTCATTAATTCTAACGTAAATTATGAGGCTCAATTATTCATTTAAGCTCTTTTAAATTTGTTTAGGGCATCGGGTTCATTCGGTATAACTTGCTAAAAAAATTTTTATCAGACCTTCATTTTGGAACACTTGTTTTCTTGTCAAAATAAGTATTAATACTTGATTAATAATATATAAATATGAAAACAATATTTTTGCCGCAAAAATAAAATATATTTAAATTTACGAAACAGCCGAAAAGTTCAAAAGAATTCATCTCAAAGAGTACTCTTTGGAATATCAGAAAAGAAATTCATTTTTGAAAATCGGGTGCAATTTAAAGTAACTTTCTGGTCGTCTCCGCGACAGAAGCGAAATTGAGAGCTAAGAGACTTTTTTTTTCAGGGACGGTTTCAACCGTTTTATACAAAAATTCTTAAACGTGAAATCGAAACCAAGTTCCTGATATACGTACGTGTTTTGCTTTAGTCCAAAGTAAATTTAATTTGGCCATTCGAAATGGTTTATCAAGTTCTCGTAAGGAGGTTGGAAGTTGAGCCACGATATCATTTTTTGGTTTGTTTGCTGCCGCGGAATATTTTTTAATAGCTTCTGTGTCATAAGTTATAGAAAGTACAAATATGATAATTGAAATGGCACAACGCATTTTAAAGAAATTGTTAATAATGCTAATTATCTTTCATCAGTTTAAGCCAAACACTGACGGGTGCTTACAATTAAGCTCATTCATCCCTTTCATCATCGGATCACCCCACCCAATCCCTTTGGCATTTGTAGTGAGCAGAGAGTATTAAAGAGAGTGGAACATGCTCCAATAAATACATGGTCTAGCCACGCGCAAGTAAAAAGAACTGAGCCAATCAGAAGCAAGCCGCTTAGTATATCCATATTAGATAAGTAAGGCATTAAATTTAAGTGAAGTATAAGGAAAAGATTTTTTTTTTAATTTCGAGGTATAGAAATATTTCAATAGTAATAAAATGTATTGTGATGTTGAAAATAGGTTAAGGAAAATAAGGATTAATCCAAATTTCAGGTTATGTTTTTCATAACTTCTTCCTGCTGACAAAAACTGGAATATGTGTATAAAATAAATTAAAATTTCAGTCAATTGGGAAAGCATTGAATGAATAAAATTATATAATGCAGTACCCATGACCTATAAAATAATAATTATTAGCTCTTATTTATTAAAAACTTTTTCCCCCCTCAATTTTGGAGGAATATTTGATCGCAAGATATTAAATATTGATTCATAATTATCGATACTCTTGTTCACTCTTTTTCTTCTTACAAATTTGCATAACGTTCATAATATAAGTGATATATGAAGGGTGGAAAAGCAGGAGGATGCAACTGACAATTTTTTGGAAATGGGGGATTTTGTTAGAAAATTCTCAAAAATTAAAATACACATCAAGTTGAAAGGATTTGTTCAAATTCGCATTTTTAATGGTAGCAATACCTTAAAGTTAGATTTTCATATCCATTCAAAATAAAGAATTTTTTATGATATTCACGAAAGGCATATACTTTAATATCTACATGGTTCAGCAACAGAAAATGTAAATTTTATTATTCATAGTTAGATGACATATTTGCTGTTTTTTCGAAAGATATCGTTTCTAATTGGCTCAAGTACTACAAGTGTAAAGAAGATTTTTTATTGGCATTAGGGTCGGTAATGTTTATTTGTTTTGTGATCTACACTTAATTTAAAAAAAAGATATATATTTTTAGGTAAATTAAAGTTAGATTTTTTATGTTTCGTCCCGGACTGGCTCATTGGACTCGTCAGTAAGGCTATGTGAATCAGTCCTATCTTATACATTTTAATTGATCTAAATTCATTATAATGTATATTTTTTCCAGAAAAATTTTTTTTCGTTTATAAGTTTGCTAAATTTTGCAATCAATAATATAGTGCATTGAAACCACGGATAGGGGTTGAAACTTAATATAATCGATATAAATTTTGATTTGATTGTTCAAAAAACACAACAAATATATTTTAAAATGTTATTCAGGCCACGGATAGGGGCCAGAACTTAAATTAAAAGATCATCAATTACCAAGTTGAAGAGAAATTATTACTATTTTAATGAGTTGATTAGTGAACCAAAAAACGAAATTTTAAACTTATCCTCAGTATTTTTCTTCCTTCTTCTCTTCCATATATTATTCTTATTACAACTGCGCGAATTGAGGCTTAGTTTGGACGTCGCTAAGTTATAACATGTAATATAACAACACTGACACAAATAAAAAAACTTTTTTATCCAAATAATTTTCTTAAAACCAGGTTTAAAATTTTAATTTAGAATAATTTCCACATCACGTGATCTGAAAAGGACCCTTCTGGCCTGAGATCCAGAAAGAAACTAGCATTTTTTCCGAATTCATTAACGGCAAACCGATACTGAGAATTTTAAAAAGAGGTCATGGCTGTAAACTCGAAAACGTCGCACTAAAAAAATATGTACCTAAGGGTCAAATCCCGACAAATTTAGTTTCATTTTTATCTTTTTGCTTTTAGTTTTTTTACTCAATTTTAATTTTTTGTTTGTCATTTTAAATCTTCCTCTAGAATTATCATTCATTCTTGAAATTTTCCAATCAAATATTGTTCAATTCAAAATTATTCATTTTCGGGAATCTTCAACTAAAAAACGATCAATTTTAATACATTACATTGAAAGTTAAAATAAATAATAGAAGAAAACAAGATTCCTGTAATATGGATCCACTTTTTTTTTAAATTGTGCAATTTTAATTCAAAATTGCTTTACATTAACATCTATGATTATTAAATTCAAAACTGACTATCAAAGCTTTTAATATGAAATTTTGGAATATTCAATGCCGAAACGGTTCTGACATTTTGGATAATTATTTGAATTTTAAACTATAATATTATGAAAATTGAAATTTGAGACCTCCAAGAATCATTCTAAAAATTAAATTTAAGAAAAAAACTTTAGTTTCAAGGCCTCAAGGATTGAACTTTTTAGAACTACGCATTCAAGACTATAATTTTAAATAAAAATTTATAGAAGTTTTAAAGACGATAAATATATTATTAATAAGTATCATATCATGTAGTATCAAGTAACATCCAAAACAAATGGATATTTTTTTTACAAAAAAAGGATTTCTGTCAACAACAACAACAAAATCGCTGTCATATTCACCGTTCAAAATTGCAGAATTTTGAATAATGCGAAAAATATTGTCGACCTTTAAAGTTTAGTTATTCGAAACAACATTCCCTAAATAACACAACAAATAATTAAATTGCTCTGAAAACGACCATTATTGATAAAGAGACCTTTTTTTGTTGATCAACCGTGAACATAAATTATAATGATTTTTAAAATTGAACTGTATCAATTGTATACTCTTAGAAATTTAACAAATGTAAACCGATTAAAACTTTATAAACTATTTTCAATTTTAAAATAACTTCAAAATAATATATTCATAATTGAAGGCCATTATTGAATTTAAATCATTGTTTCAACCTAAAATTCGAAAGTTCAAAATTTGAAATTTTTAATTAAGGAAAAGAAACATTACTGAATATTCGGAAATATTTGACTGCTCATTTAAAAGCAATAATTATAGATAAAAAATTCAAAACTAAACAGAACAAAAAATTTCAATTTGGGAATGGAATTGTTGGATTGTGATGTATAAATAGATATTGAAAAATTATTCCTAGAAAAAAAATTTTCGAGTAGGATGAAGAGATATCCTGGCGGAAAACATTTTTTACAAGAGGGTACAACATTTCTACAACTGTAATTTTTGTTAGGACACGTAACTTTTGTAAAAAAATGACAGGAATGTCGTTTTGATCCCCTTTCTGTTTATTTTCAGAACTTCTTATACATTGCCTTCACACAAGTATAATATGGGTTTCCAACATATCGTGACAATAATAGTATATTATGCGCCGAGGTGCATAATGAGGGTCTTTACGCGACGAGCGGCAATGCTCACAGGACGATCGAAACCGAGGCGAGATAAGTCTTGTGAGCAATGTAAGCGAGTCGCGTGAAGACCCGAATTGTGCGCATTGGCGTGTATACTATTTTATGTGAAGGCGCTGCATTTACAAGTTTTGTTGCGACAGCGTAGAGTATCGTAATGTTATACATTACGACGCAGCGGAGTGTAATGTGAAGAGTGATCGTCCGCTGTAAAATAATGTACAACATTACGATACTCTACGCTCTCGCATAAAAACGCGTTAATGTACCGGAGTCATATAAAATATTATAAATGTAATAGTTTGTACATTTCTTTGGACTTTTCTGCATCATGCCCTGGAAAAGTTCAAAATTCTCTTTCTTATACAACAACCAAACTGTCCAATATTTAGGAAAACAGTGCTATACTTTTATTCGATAGTTTAAAAAAATCTATCAAATAAGTCTGATACAAAATAATTTAATGAAATTCTGCTAAAACGATTGTCTCAAGTTGTGTTAAATTATATCCTCACGTTATGAATGAAATTATTATTCTACTGTTTGAAAAATCCAATAACAAGTCTTAAACTTCTTGTTTACTTAGAAAATTTTGAGAGAGCTGGAAGAATATTTGAATACAAGCTTCGGTTGAGAAAGATATATTTCGTTAATTTGAACGTTCAAAACTTTAGTTTTTAACTAGTAGTTTTGTCAAATCCTGTCCAAATTTTCGCAAAACTTCACCCTTGCAAAATATATCTGTAACATTCTATTTAAACTAACGTAGTTTAGAGGTTATATTTCTAGCAATTGATGCAAATATTTTTGCTAAAACACTTTAACATTGTTCGGTTAATTTTGTGAGATAAGAAATTGATTTCTTTCACGTATTATTACGATTTTGGAATATTGTAGTTTTTGAGTCAATAAATGACAGAAACACGTAAAATCTATTCTGAAAAATACTTTATCAATGATTAATCAGCTGATCCAGCAGTATAGGAAACTGAGATAAGAGGATTTTTTGTTGCGCTTCATTAATTGTTCAATATCTTTGTTTATAAAAATATATTCGTACACAAAGCTGTTCTAGGGGGCGCCACACCAACAGGGGCGAGGGTCCACGCCAGACCGCCGCTGCTTAAGATTTGTTTTGGAATTCTTGTTGTTGAGAAAATGACACTTTCCGTGGAAATGTTCATATATTTGGACACACCTTCGGTAAGATTAAACAGTTCGAGTGCCATACTGAAATAATTCAAGTTCATATTTTATACTGGGTGATGCTAATTTTTACCTTTTAAATCAATTAATTTTAATGGAATCATGTTGAATTAGGAGTCTATTTTTTTACTCTTTCATGTACAACTACTAACTACTAGGTGTCTACTTCTTTTTGGAACAGAATCAAATTATAATTCGATTTTTTAGTATCCGCCCGAAGTTAAAAAATTGGCTGTGTCTAGTCGTCCCGAAAAATTTTGAGAGTAGGAAAAGGGGATAGACTAGTAAGCTTCTGAAAAATATTTGACTACACACGAATTTCAGGACGAGAAACTTTGTATAAAATTGGTAAAAAATCAAATAAATGACATTCTGATATATAATATTTGTAATATGAACATACTTTATATATATATATATATATATTCAATACTTTTCTAAAAGTTTTTTTAGAATTTTTTAATAATTGATAGTAAATAAGCAATATTTGCTGAGATCTTTTGAGTATCCGAATGCATTTTATTAAAAGATTGAGTTTACATATTTTACATATTATTTCCGATTGTACATTACGAAAGCCCTGATGTTCCGAGCATAATAAACACTGTAACTTAGTCTGAATAAATACTTTATATACTTAAACAAGTGTTTATTCAGACCAAGGTATAAAGAATGTTTACTTAATCGCCTAAACCTTCTTTGTACTTTTTCCACATATCGAGGGGTCCGTGCTCGGGAAGGTATTTGACGTTGCTGCCATCGGGCCAAAGGCGACCAGTGTTCTTCAAATTTTCGTACTCAGCGCGCTCGTATTTAGTAAATCCCCATTTCTTGGAGACGTAAATCTTCTGGCGACCGGGGAACTTGAACTTTGCACGACGGAGAGCTTCGATCACGGCGGCCTTATAACGGTCGGAGGATCGCACGCTCATGATCGGTTGACCAATGCGAACGCGAGCCACGGTTCCTTGGGGCTTTCCAAAAGCACCCCTCATTCCAGTTTGGAGCCTGAAAGATAAAAAACAATGTTTCACTGAATTTATTCTGATCGAATTTTAACAATCGAATTCTCAAAAAAAAGTGAAAGTAAATTCGAGAGTTGATGGAGCTCTAGAGATCTCAATAAACAAAATTTTGAAAAAGTTAATATTTTTCGAGATACAGATTCAGGGTGTCCAGCGATTCTTAGGAACGAAATTCAAGGTCTTTTCCAGGTTTTCCAGGTCAAGAAGTCAAGTCTGTCCATGTATCCTTGTTTTACATCAAACAATGAAATAACCGTTTGTTATAGATGTAAACATGAGGCATTTCATTTTATTGGCCAAAAATTTTGAAAAAAAGCAGAACCATAAATAAACAAATTCTTAATTTTTTGCGAACATAAGTCGTCTTTGCAATCCTTGAAATCTTGGTGAATTCGTTGAAATCTCTTGAAGTACTTAAAATCTGTGTGAAATCTTGAAATTTCTGTGAAATCTTTTGGAATCTCATGAAATTTTTATGAAATCTTTGAAATCTTCTCTTTGTTAAAACATTTTTAAATACATATTTGTGAAATCTTTCGTATTCGTTTGAAATAATTGAAATCGTTTAAAATCTCTGAAATGTTTTAAAATCTTTGAAATCTTGTGTACCGAACCCTTTTTGAAATCTTTGGAAGTCTCGTATTCTTTTGAAATCTTTATGAAATCTTTCTGAAATCTTTTGCATTCATTTGAAGTCATTAGAATATTTTTAATCTGTCTAAAATCTTTTGAAATCTTAGATATCTCGTTTACTATAACCTTTTTAAAAGTTTTGAAATCTGTTGAAAGTTTAGAAATCTTTGGGAATGTTCGAAATCTTTGATATCTTGTGTACAAGCCTTTTTCAAATCTTTTTAACCCTTGCCATCTTTATGAAATGTTCGAAATTTTTGTTAAATCATTTGAAATATTTGTGAAATTTTCTTACATCTTTGTTTGTGAAATCTTTTTTATTCGTTGAAATAATTGAATTATTTGAAATCTTAGTGAAATCTTTTCAAATCTTCTAATCTGATGTACACGCCTTTTTTAAATCTTTAAATTTTTGTAAAATGTTTAAAGTCCTTTTAAATATTTTGAAACCTTTTAAAATCTTATACGGCCATGGCTCAGTCTAATTCTGAAACAAAATTAACATGGAAATTTTCAACATATAATTTTTGTAATTTGTAAGTTGAATATCACAAAAATATGTATATTTTAACATTCTATATTAGCGGAGATGGAATAAAAACTTATAGAATTATTCACAATATTAAAATATGTTCATTGCAATCTATAAAATAATTGGTAGTCTACAAAACATGCCTAGAAATCTATTTATTCATTCTGTAATGAGTAAAAGATAAATTATATTTTGATAAATAAAAAACTTTTCAGTAGCAAGATTTCTTATAAACGAGGTGTTTCTTTCATAATAGACTAGAAGATTTAAATTAGTTTTCGCATTTCAATAAAATAACTGTTTTCAAAGTCGCTGGACACCCTGAGATCATCTAAAATCGACTGCTCTCAATACCGTGTAAGTCCATGGATTTTAAAAATATTGTTCAGATACCAATTAACATGAAACATATTCCTGAAACATTATAAACGCATTACGAGACAAATAGAAGGCTGAAAAGTGAAAAACGAAATTGAAAAAATCATTTCTTAAATAAAAATGTAATTTACAATACTACATTGTTATTTTTATACAAAATATTTGGCTTCCTTGTATTCAGTACAACAACCGAATGATGTTAATGCTTTTTGTCTACATGGTCTAAATCAATATTTTTCGAATATTGATTATTAATTTTATAAGTTGTGAAAAAAATCTCTCTGCTCCGCTGGGATTCGAACCCAGGTCTTTCAGACTTCCGGTCTGATGCTCTACCCACTAAGCTACGGAGAGAATATTTTCTTCACAACGCTTACAAGTTGAATTCTGAAAGACCTGGGTTCGAATCCCAGCGGAGCTAGAGAAATTCTTTTCACAACTTATAAAATTAATAATCAATATGCAAAAAATATTGATTTACACCATGTGGACAAAAAACATTAACGTCATATTATTTACAAAGATTTAAATGTTCGTATGATTAATCACAGTTTATCGAGATAAAAACCCACTTCCGGCTCGAATTTGGATATATCCTTTCTCACATTGTCCGGTAGAATTTTAGAGAAATTTTAAGCCAATAAAGCAGGTTTTAAAAAAAATGGCACTTACATGGTTTTGCCGTAACACCCTTCAAATACTAAATTATCATAATTTGAGTTTGTAACAATTCATTCTTTTTCATTGATTATTGAATGAATTATATTGAAAATTAGGCCCACAATTAGTAATGATTGAGACACATTCTTACCTATCAGCTCCAGCGCAAGATAACATTTTGTTAATGCGAATAACGTGGAAGGGATGAAGCCTCATTCGGATGTGGAACTGATCTTTACCCGCATTCTTAACCATGTATTTGTTGCAACAGATACGGCCCGCTTCGAGTGCTTCTGAACTTAACTGTTCATATTCGTCCGAAACTAAATGCACGCATAGCGGAAAGTCCTCGACGCATGCTTTCTTCTTTCCCAAATCAAAGATTCGGATCTTGGGGTCGGGGACACCACGACAGAAACGTGATTTTGGGTATGGTTTGTTTTTACAATACCGATAGCTGAAACAAAATAAAAAATCACTTTATTATGTCTCAAATTTCAGAAAATTCTTACTAAATTTGTTTAAATCCAAGAAAATGTAACTGAAAATTCAGATATCACTTTCGAAGACCATCAAAATAAATTATTCGCCATTTCTTCTAGAAATTTAACTACTTTTAAACAATTTTGATCAAAATGATATTTTTCCTACGTATTAGTACGAGTTATTAAAAATAAACACAATAAACTTTATTTTTTCACAATAACAAATTTATTTTAAACTCATTCTGCATTGTGTCTTAAATTTTAAAGGAAATGGAAGATAAAAAGCAAATTGTGAATTTCTGAAAAATAACCAAACACAAACCAAAACATTCAAATTTTGTGGTTATGTTTCTGTCACAAAAGTTAGCACTGGCAATTCGCATATAAAGTAGTTATAAATTTAACTCATGCACTAGTAGTAAATATGGAATTGAATTAAAATAAATAATATGCTGTTTATTATTCGAAAAATTATATAAAAGTCACGAGCATTATTCACCATCTCGCTGGTCGGCGGCCCATCTCGACCTGAAATTTAAATAAACATAAAACGTTAATTACATCTATAATATATCACACATATTCTTCGACTATTCAATTACACACAGAAAAAAAATTACCAGTAAAAGTAAAGGATTCCTCTAAAATAAATGGAATAAAATATAGAAATAGAATCAATAACCTACCACTGCTTGTCAAACAGGCGAGAAAAAGAACCAGATTTTAGTATTTTACCAGAAGTCACTGGAATACCCCACAATACCACCAGGACGATGACTGACATTACCAGATTACATTACAGTGAATCTTATTACAGGTTATCCTATCTGGTACTAGCAAAGATATTAATATCTTTGGTACTAGGGAGTTTTTGCATATCGTTCCGTAGCTTACGGTAAACGCTAAAGTCACGTGATGACGTTTCTGCGCATGCTCTGGTAGAGTGAATGACGCCTGAAACAAAGACCTTGGATACTAATGGGCCCAAGTGGGGAACCACACATAACAATTTTGTAAGGCTCTACATTTGGGGTGATCGCTAGAGAGATTGATCAGCGGCCTGGGTCGAAGCAGTGTTGCGGAATGAATGTGTTATTTAAATGAATGACACGAAAATTCTAGCTCAATCTAAAAATCTATACCTCCTTCCCAACATTATTACTTTCCAACCGAGCGAGTCACGCCTATCCCGAAAGGAAAATGACCTAATGGTATAACAATAATAACAGAAAAGTTTAATGATTTATGTGAAAAAAACAGGCAGCGATCGATTTTACTATTGAAATTATAAATAGGTATTTAACAAGAGTAAATAAATAAATTATAACCCACATAATTCGATGTGGACTATTATCGGTTGGATACTGTAAATGTATGCTTGCGTATGTATATTTGCAGTATCCAACAGTTAATAGCCTGCATCTAATTATGTGTACTTTAATTTATTTACTATCGTTAAATACATATTTTTAATTTTAATCGTCGAATCGATCGCTGCTACCTTCTATTTGCAATGTGTACCACCGGTTCTTTATATCCATCTACCCCTAGAAAATATTCCTCATTAAATACAAAATACAAAAAAAACAACTTATGAAATATTTATAAACAACTGTTTTTCTTAAATTTTAATTTAGAGCAGAAAAAATAAAAAAAATTCTAATGAAAATTTGTAGAATCTTTTGAGATGAACAAATTTTCCTGGCTACATTTTTCTTATCTTGTATAGTTTGACTGGAAATGGAATTTCTAATTATTTTTGTTGGCAAAATTTACGATCAGAACAAAAACTATGCGTTTTATTGAATAATAGTCTCAATAAAATTTGTGGATATTTTTTAAACGAGCTATTTGAATTCTTAATATTTGTTAGCATCTTACATAGTGTGACCAGGAAATGAAATGTTTTATTTTTAATGACAAGCTGATTCCTCTCATATTTAAAATATTATTTGAGGGTTCTTATAACTAAAACAAAAATGAAATTGCTTATGGCATGATTTGCACAATTCACATAAGGGAGCGTCCATAAACTACGTAGCCTGTTCTTCTTTTGTTTGAATAAAGACGAAAAGAAAATTGCCGTTAAGTGATAAAGGACACAACGTTATAAACAAAAGAAAAACAGGCTACGTAGTTTATGGACGACCCCTAAGAAATGGTAGCTTATTACCATAATTTTGCAATTTTTTGTTGCATTGTGCAAGAAGTTAAAGTCAGTTAAAGTTGGAAAAAGAAGTTTTGAAAAATGTTATAATATTGTCTCCTGATAAGAAACAGATCTCTTGAAATATATAAAATAAGTAATCATGAAGGATGAAAAAAATTCTTTAAAATATATGTGAGCGTCAGTATGAGACTTTTCGAAATAATCGCATCCAAATTTGACGAGTACCATAAGCGCACGTGTTATACTGGTAGATATAATATAGGTCCTAGTATCACTCAAACCTAAAAATAATAATTTTCACTTTGAGTTAGAAAAACGCGAATATCTCCTAAACTAAAACCGATCATAAGCCCTTTTCATGCGGAAGTTCACCTATGAAGTAATTTATTTTTTATTATAATTTGCCGACAAATCAGGTAACTTAAAATTTTTTCAATTTTTTGATTCAAACTTCAACTTCTTGCTTAATACAAAAAAATACAATTATGATAGTGAATTTGTGCCTATATAAAAGATTTTTTTTTACTCAGACACAGCTTAAATAAAAATCCAAAAATTTTCAAATGTTAAAAAATATGTGTCTACATGCTACGTACTGGATACTTAGGATATTCAATCAACCACTAATAGGACTTAAAAAAGCCTTCCCTATATTTCTAATATTACATAATATTTCCATCAACAAAATAATATTTTTTTCAATCCAATTCAAAAAGGTATAAGAAAAATCCCAATTAAAAAAAAAAAATCATAAAATTATAAAACATTGAAAAATGCCTCAGTTCCTTCAATTTTCAATTTATTTCATTTTTATTGTTGCATTAGCAGTAAAGCTCCCTGTAAGGATTTAAGCTTAGATAAAATAAATCCGGAAGTGATTCATCCGTCGATAATCCATTCCAGGAAAACCCTCTAATAATATTTAAAGATCTTCGAAAATTCGTCGTTTCTATTTTTATAACTAAATTCATCCACACGTCTCAATAAAGTTCTCTAATATATTATATTTTTCAATTTAGTTAATATAGATAATATATTAATAAAAAATCTATAGTCTGATGTTAGTTTTAGGTTTATTGTTCGATAGTTTGAAAGTTGCAGCAACTGTACAAATTATTAATAATAAATTCCTAAAGGTGACAATTCAAAAAAATAGGCAAGCACTATGATCTATTTTTATTTGGACAAAAAAAAATTTTAGAAGCTGTAAGAAAAATTGTTTCAGAAGAGCTCTTCGTAAAAATAACATCAGAAGAAGAACGACTATAAAAGTGTAACGCATCAAAATAGAATTCGTTTTCAGGGGGAAATTCTTTAAATTCAAATGTGAACTTGCTTCATCTGTTTGTTTAAGGAGGAAATTAGAATATATTTGTTAAATATTTTTGCAATGTAAATCGCTTTAGGATTTACGAAGCGAGAATCGAACATGGTTTCCGATTGGTTAAAGTTTTCACGCCGAGCTACAGCATTATAGTAGACGTTTCTGTAACACACGGCATGGTAGGGATGGAAATATTCTCGCTGAGGTTATAAAAGTTATCCTCGTTACGAACTCGGTTAGTGTAAGACACTCGAAGTTAGGCGCCACCCCAGACAAAATGGTTAGTGAATCTCGTGATTTATGGAATGGTCATTATCGAAATATAACGGTCAAGGCTTCAATAAATTTGTGCGAAAATTATCCAATTTTCAAAAAATTTAAACCTGAAAATTAAAAAATCAAAATATTAAATATTGAAAAGATTTGATTCTATGTTCGCGAAAGTGTTGAATTCAAGTATTCAAAGATCAATAAACTCATTTAGTTATTTTAAGTCGTTAAAAATAATTCTTGCAATCAATATATTAAAGTGATCCATTTAATTTATAAATATTGTGTTGTGTTTTAGGATGAAGAACAAGTGCAAAGTGAGTAAAGAAACAGTGGAATAATCAACAGTGCAAAGGAATATTTTTCTACATTTTTGAATATGCATGCGAACCAGAGTCTGGTTATTAACTCTATTAAATATGTATATTTTTTTTGTTTTGTTCTAATTTGTGATTTGAACTAGTACTTTATTTAAGAAGGCTGCAGCTAATTATTTAAATAGTACCTGTCAAAAAGCTTGCAATACTCATTTTCCTTTAGAATTATTTGAGAAATGCTCTCTTTAAAGTCCATTCGGAATTTTTACGATGAAAATAAATTTCTTTGCGAAATGGGACATTTTAACGATGTATGTTTCGCAGAGGCTGATGGACTCAATTCGGAGTCATTTACCAGATCCGATCGTGTCAACAAACATAACCGCATTCATATTACGTTGCGCTTCAACTATATGGATTTGAGATTTAGGTCGCATTCACGTTTTATATTTCCAGTTTATGTGGCACAAATCGAGAAATAGCTCGATGGAAATGCTTCAGATCACACTTTGCTATAGACATGCAATTATGGAATAAGTGATTCTTGCATTAAATATATACATATATAGTTATCCATTACGAAGTGCTGAACACTTACATACTTTGAATTAATATTGAAAATATGATTAACAAATGATAATTCTATTGGAGTTATTTCCTTTCACAGAGAATTGTTTATATTTAATGTATTTGTCGATTGGTCTGGATCGACTGAAGCGAGGTTGCACTCAATGCTGTCGATTTGTGAGCAAGGTGTTCACTTATTTATTTCAATCAATCAAGTCAAATCAATTCTGATACCAAAGCTCAAAGCTCACGAAATAACAAAAATTCGTAAAATAAAAACGGAACGGTGCACGAATTATAAAACGAAGCAAGATAATTTCATAAGCCTTAATTTTCATCGAGTAAAACCCAATTCCCTACATTTTAACAGTTTCTAATTTCTATCATTTCTCTAATTTCCTAATTTCAAAGTCTGATAAACTTTAATGAATCTAAATTCTAAGTCTTAAGCCTGAACTCTAGAGAAATTATCATTATATTTTATTTGCAGTGCTTAGGAGAGCCTTCTCCATGTTTGACTCTCAAAAGCAGGGCAAGATCGAAAAGGAAAAGGTTAGGACAATTCTGAATACACTTGGGCATACTTTTGATGATCATGAGCTGGAAACTCTTCTCAAAGAAGAAGAGGACGAAGATGGTACAAAATAATTTATATATTTTTTAAAATCTTTACAAAGTTAAGCTGATTACGTGTTTTAATATACTTTTATAATTCTCTATTTATAATCTAAAAACTCCCTTTTTTTTATGAAATACAAATGTGAAATTGGATTTATTGATTTACAAGTGATATTGTACATTTTACGAGTCTCTCGTATGGCAGATGTAAAAAAGGGAAAAAATTTATCGAGACCTCGAAGCTATGTAATATCCGATATAGCAACCTACAGGCGGTACAGGTTCTTTTAAGCATATACTGTAAAAGAAGAATAACCTAGTCTACAATTCCCGGTTTTCAAAAGATATCTTTCGCCGAATCGTAACCGAGAGTTTCTATCGAGGAATAAATTGGGTCGACCGGCTTTATCTGCTACACATAAAGCTCCGTTTTCTTCCTTAGGCCACACAAAGTAGGATTTCGTTTTGCGAAATGAAAAACCGTCATCGACAAAAATGTTTCGAGGTAATAAATATGGTCTTATTTGTCAAATAAGATCATTAATATAGATTCCTTCTCATAGTTTGTTAAAGATTTTTAATCATTTTTAGAATGTTTCATTAATATCAGAGTAAAAAAGAAAAGTGCCAACGGAATCCCAATAAGAACCCAAATAAAGTCCCAAAAACTAAAGTGCTAATTTGAAAAAATGTTACGTGTACAAATAAAGATGAAAGTACTACTGCTAATAGATGCTTCAAAAAAGTACAGCTGAAACAGCTCAAAATCAAAAAGTACAATAAAAGATCAAAATGCATTGTAGGACGAGAGTATTTAAAAATATACATTTAATTTTGCATACACATACTTGTAAGACTAAGGTTTCAAAAAAGTACTGCTGGAAAAGGACTGCAGAATAAAAACAATTTGACAATCCGTCCTTTTTCAGCATACATTTTTAAAATAAAAGTAGAGTAAGAGTCCGAACTAATTAAAAAAAATTTACTCAGCTAAAACATAAAAGTGACGCCGGAAAATGAATTGGTACGTGAATTTGACCTTGTAAAATAAAAAATGAAGTAATTAGAGGGACTTCTTTATTACTCGTGTTCCAAAAAAGTCATGTTGAAACAATGCGGATTTTAAAATTTGCTAGTACTTGAATTCTATTTCAGCAGAACTTTTGTGGAAAAAAAACATAAGTCCTATGAGTACTTGTATAATATTTTATAACTTTTATTTTGACTTTTATAGTACTTTTATCCCAATTTGAATTTGTAAACAGTGTCAGGAAAAGTTATTATTTTCACTCTTGGATAGCACACTGGGGTCAAAAAGACCCCAGGCATGTTCAACCTTATTTAAATCCCTTCAACATTTGAAAATAGTACTTATACGGTTATTAGGAAGGAAAAAAGTTAATTATTTTGTCGTAAAAACTGTCATTTCTTGCTATGTTTTAACTTCTACAATCTTTGTTTCAAATTTAAAATGAATTTTGAACTAAATAACCCACAGCATTCTTTGAAGTAACTATCCAAGAGAGTGTAAAAATTCAGCTACTCAAAATACTCAATTGTCTCTTTGCGGGAAGCCTTTTTCGCTTGGGGTCAAAAAGACCCCAGAATGCCAGCTATGTTACGCGTCGGGAATTGTGCCATCGAAGGGTCAATACTGATATGTCGCCTACCCAGTACTTGAGAGGGACATTATTCGGAAGCCTAATAGGACTTTTTATTTGAGTGCGTACAGTAGTATTCGCCAAAAATACAAAAGTTTTAATTTTGTTCCTCGGACCAACTGGAAAAACGTTCCTTTCACATAAAAAATTCCCAAATTTTTTATTTTACTACAAAAGTTGAAGAAAAAAAGTGGTAGGGCTCGATAAAAGAATAATTTTTCATCAGTCGACCAACCGGTTTCGTAACAATTTCAATAAAGTTAATCCTTGTACTGTCCTAAGCTGTTGAAATCTTGTAGCACTTTAAGTTTAAGTGATAAATATGGGTTAAAAGAGATAAATTTGTTCCCTTGGTATAGTTGAAATTAATTTATTACTTCACTTTTCACAATAACATTTTTTTCGGAAACGGTGCAATGCACAAATAATGAAATGAAAAAGATGTCTTCTGATGAGATCTATCATTTTTATTCTTCGATTCCAGCGATAAAATTAATATTTTAAGAGCAAATTAAAAATAAATTGTTTATTCTGTTATTTTGAGCTAACTCACATCTAAACGTCAATAATGTATGTGTGCAATGTACATATAGATAAGGAAGAAATTTCATTTTAGAGCATTTCAGACTTATTTTATAAGACTGTGCTATTAATATTTATACTTTTGTTACCAGAACCTTTAAAATATAAATCTAGTAAAAGCTTTCGAACTTTAAGTTTTATCGTGAAAATAAAATATATGCGAAAATTGTTTTTTTTTTTACATTTTAAGACTCTCACGACAATTTGTAGATGCGACGAGTAAAGCTGTTCAGGAATAACTGGTGTGTAGGAGAGAATTTCACGATGTAGGAAATAAAATGGACGCTAAACCCTTTAATACGCAAGGGACAATCCGTTTCGTAGAGTGCAACCAGGATGAATCGTGCTTGTGAACAAAATAGCTGTAATTTAATCTGCCCTGCAGTCTCTAACACGTATAGGACACTTAATTTAAATTTCCTATTAATCTATTATTCTATTATTCTAAATAATAGTTTTCCTTACTTATTTGACAACGTTAGGCTCGTCTATATGACTGTTTGTCATTAAATCCTGATAATAACGTTTTCCAAGCGAACTTCTGAACAGGCGTCTAATATAATTTGGCGAGGTGTTAGGTACCGGAATCACGACTATTACCATCCTCTCGTATAAGACGGCCATTATTATGTAGATCACGCCATCACTATCGAGAAGACTCAATGGCATAGTGTGCATGATCCGAAATTAATCTCGGGTCCAGTTTGTACAGCAAAGGCCACCAAATGTGCATACACCCAGTTCCAGAATGAGGATATTTATACCAACATATACGTACAAATAAAATCAATTCTCTGCCAATTTCGGATTAATTTGTTACATCTACTTTGAAGCAAAACCCATGCTCTACATTTTCATCCCCAGAGAAGAAAATCCTTCACTTTTATTGATAATATTTCTCCAATTTCACACCTCCTGAAAACATAAACTTTTACTTTAGTTTTGGTCATTTAATTGAAAATTTAGTGAATTGATTAACATTTCAATTCATATTTAAAGACAGTGGAAGACTAAATTTTGAATCCTTCTACCGAGTGGCCTGTCATTTCCAAGAAGAGGACGATGAGGCTCTTCAGAAGGAATTGAAGGAAGCCTTTAGATTGTACGACAAAGAAGGAAATGGTTACATCCCTACAAGTTCTCTTCGTGAAATTTTGGCTGCCCTTGACGATCAAATCACACCTGATCAGATGGATGGTATGATTGCAGAAATCGATACCGATGGATCCGGCACTGTGGACTTTGATGGTATGATACACGTCTAAAATCTTTTTTTAATATTTCGCTTGCTAAACAAGACAATTCAATCCCGAATACTGAACATAAATTTGTATTTTTATCTCTTTAAAACCATTTATTTTAAATTACCTAATGAGAGCAACTTGATACTATACTCTCTACCTTGAATAATAATGCCAGATAAAGAATATACCAACCAGGAAGCTTTAGAGAAAGAATTTCGCATTTTCTCCCGAACAAAGGATTGGCATTATTTGCCCGGTTTTAATTATTTTTGCGGTACAGCAATTTAAACCTTTGTGTCCAGCTGATGAAAAGAGAAATCAAACAAATAATAGAAAAAGATAAAGAATAATAGAAATATAAAATAATGGAAATTGATACTGCGAATATGTTCTATTTGTAAGAAGTAGAGTTTTGTCCTTAATCACATCTCTTCCTTTGAGAAAAATTTGAAAAGTATTACACAATTTTATAGGATAGGAAGTGAAAGCACCTTGGCTTTAATGCTCTTGGCTGAAATCTTATCTATTATATATAATCCTTCAGAGATTACCTGTGCCTATGCGTTTCAGAGATTTACTTAAGCCCCTAAGATCTCAAAATCGACCTTCCAAACTCTATTGGAAAGCAAGCAAAATAGCAGGACAGAGATAAAAGAAAATTCCGACCCATTTGCTTATCCTTGCAATACAACACCCTCTCGTTCGTCACGAAAGGACGGAAACTCGGGCATTTGTTTTATAGAGCGTGTAATTATATAATATATCAATTTGGTTTGCTATAAATCACATCTATATAGATTTACCAATTAAATGTAATTGGCAATTACACGAACATTTCCACACGTTCAATAAATAATAAGACAAGCATTAAGAGTTTCTTTGACAACTAATCAGTTGAAGTGATTTCACGTTAATTCAACCGGAAAATAGAAAATTAAAAAAAAAATGATAATTTCCTAAATTTCAAATAACCAAAAAAATACCGAAATTGTTTATTCAAGAAATTCAAATATTCCGAAAGTAAAAGTTATGGACTGATTGCTGTTCCGTAATTCTCCGGTAGACTATTCCTTTCTGCTGCTCGTTTAGGGCTAAAGTTATGGAGAATTCCGTAATACTAGTCAGTGCCTGCAAGATAACAAAACTAGAAAAATTAGGATACTTCAAATTATGATATTATTATTAAATTATTATTAAAGGGACTGTCAAGAAATTACGTGACACTTTTTGCAGTCATTTTACACTCACCCCGCCCTATTGTGACTTTTAATTACATTTTTCAGAATTTTTTTTATTTGAGAATATTGATATAATTTAAAAAGATTGACTTAACACATTACTTAGAAGGCAGCCATACAAACTACTAATTTTCTTTTTGATGACAATATTGGTCTTTATTGGATAGACACGGATTTAAATTTTATTTTTGGACCAGAGAAGCTTCACGTGTTAAAAAAACCTTTGCGACCCCCCTCCTATGTGATACTTTGTGGCGGTAGGGCATTCCCCCACCCCTTAAAATCGTCACGTAATATGTGGTCGATCCCAAATTTTAAAACCCGATATTTCAAATTTCCGGCAATTTCAATATCCTGAAATTTCAAATTCCCCAAAAAATGCAAAATATGTCGAGTGAAATATTATTCTAACAGATACAAAATATTCAAGATTATTTTCTTCATAAATCTGAAATTTTGATAAATCAGTTTTGTTGGAAATTTTTAATGTTTAATTTTTGTCATTATTTATTAAATTCGAGAATTTGCTCATTTTTGGAATTTTGAAAGATCGGGTTTAAAAATTTGGAGAATTCAATCATTTCGGTGATGAAAAGATGATAATTTATCACGAAATTTGAAACATATAATAATTATTTATTTGAAAAAATATTCTTTTTGACTGAATTTTCTTTCTTATTGCTTTATACCAAATTTTTAACAACTATTTAATTTTAGTGAATGATAAATAATTTTCTGGGCAAAAAATATTCTTTACAACTTTAATTCATCTAATTTTTCAAAATAAATTCTGTAGCGGCTGAAATCATTCGAAGAAAGCTTCCTAAATAAGAAAAATGTGTGAGCAAAATAACGACGATACATGATAATATTTTTTTTTTCACTTTTAAAAACGAGATGTGATCAAGTTGTAGAGAATCTTTTCATTTGAGAAAATAAGCTATCAATCTTAAAATTTGGACGGTTTTTGAAAATTTATCAAGAATAAATGAAAAAAGTTCAGTCAAAAATAAAATTTGCCATACAAATAATTTTTGCATTTTTTTTAGTGTTTGCATTAATAATAATCTTTCTTCTTTTAAACGATACCATCACTAATAATCTTGCAATTATTGAACGTATAATTGAATATTTGTTGCTCAAGACCTATTTTTTTGCACTCATAATATTCTAATATTGGGAATTCTAATTGAATTCTAGTACCCTAAAGTTGAGTTTCACTAGAGTCTAATTGAATTCTAGTGAAGTTGAACTGAATTCTATTATTCTCATCTTGATTTTTAGTGAATTATATTATGGATGAAAATTATCAAAAATCTTTGAGTGATAAAATGAAAATTGTCAGTCGGAAATTTGGACTCAATTTTTGTAACATAATCTAAAATTCAATCACGTTAATGCCTGTACCGTAAGCACCAGTGAAAGTTCTTAATGAAATTTATTACTTCGCTTTTCCGCGATTTGGTCACCTCGGTTACTCTCGACAATTTTCATACCTAGCACGAATACACTTATTTTTTCTTACCTTTTAGTGTTATAAAAATATATGTTTTTTATATCAAATTAATAAATGAAACTCTTTACATTTTTATTATAAGAATAATTTAACTAACAAAGAAATATTTTTCAGAATTCATGGAAATGATGACTGGAGACTAAAAAGTTTAGAGAAAGGAGGGGCAGCGTTAAAGTCAAGATCACCCAATTTTACAATCATATTATGTTTTAGTACATTCTTTACATTTTAAATAATTTAAACATTTTATATATAAACAGCATTTTATGTTCGAGTCAGTGATATTCATGTTTACGTATATAAATATATTTAAATAAATAAATTGTTCTTATTAGTTAATCGTTTCTATATTTAAACTTCTGGATTCTCAAATGCAAGTGGTCAATTTTTAATATAAAATACTTTCAGAATTTCTGAATAATGTCTACTGAATCAAACATATTGAAAAACAGTATTAGCAAGTAATAACTGTCTGTTCAGTAAGTATTACTACTGCATGCTAATTTGCATTCTACTGAGAGACTTAATACTTATCAGAAATACAGGAAGGTATTGGAATTTAAGTTTATGTAATCAGTCTTGCAGATGTGCTTTCTCATTAATATATTTTGACTTTGATGTCTAATCAGGTCATGGACACCTGGAAATTGTAAAGTACTTCATAGAATTCGTATCTATTAAATCAAAGTACCAGTAAAATCAAAAAATGCTTGCAGAGCAACTTTGATTTTTAGCGTTTTTCAAACGGTTTTTAACGATCTGCTATTTGATTTCTTCCTGTCCTTTGAGTGCCGACATGCCCATATAACTGTGGTAAAGAGTGGTCGAGCTTTCAACAAGCTACGGTTAAATATTCATTGGTTCGAACATAGAGACTATACTGTGCAGCATGCTATCTCTCTTCTTTTGAAATTACAAAACTGTCCACTTTCTACAGAGCAATAATTTCAATTTCTTTCCACTCTGAAAGCTGTGTAATCATTTTTCTCTTTCTCGTAAAAGTTATTGTAATAAAAGGCATAATAAATATTATTCAACTGCAGTATTCTTATTCGAATTTCATGTAACTTATATCTTAAATAATTCCAAGTGTAATATATTTAATATAACTCATGCGTGAATGCGGCCGTTTCTAATGTCTGTAGAGCGAACTTGATTTTACTCGTTTCAGGTCATAGGCATGTAATAGCCATTATATACCTATGACGCAATAATTGTTGATGGTATAGATATATTATAGGTATGAAAAACACGGCCATATCCATGCATTTGTTATATAAAATATCGTGTGAATCATGGAGGAGAGGGAATTCATTCTCTTGTGTATGTTTTCAGTACGAGTCAAAGACGTGCCAACAAAGTCCATCTTCTTCCCCCTAGTGCACAATATACTATTTCCTTAAAAAGAACTCTATGTTTTAGAGAAATAAATGTATTTACAAAATTTTCCCCCTTATTTTTCAGGAGTAAAAGGTTGATTGGTGGGTGGTAATAAATTGAAGGAGGGGAGTTAATGGAGAGTAAAAGGTTCAGCTTGTACAGGGAAAAAGAATTATCATTGAATCAAGAAAACGCATTTACTTGTCCGTACTTAGAACCACGATTTACTTGATCAAGTCAACGGTGGTTCTAAAAACGGACAAGTAAACGCGTTTTCTAGATTCTATAATAATTCTGTTTCCCTGTATTAAAAATGTGGGAAATAACATTTGCTTTTCTTGAAAAGTGAAAAAGATCTTCGATTCATTCAAAATATTAGTCAAATGATGAATTCTGTCTCCTAGAAGAACTCGTCCAGATCCAATAATTTTCAATTGTCTATAGATATAAAAAATTTTAATAAAAATTTGTTTTGAATTTTTTCATATAACTCTAACAGATGTTTTAAATGACGGTCCTGATACTTTTTCATTAATTTTTTGTTACGAAAAAAATTCAATAAAAAATGTAGATAATTTATCGACTATTTTGCAGTGTATAACTCAAACATTTTTGAGGCAGCACTTAGAATAATCCGAACGAGTTCTTCTAGGAGTCAAACTTCATTAGTTGACTTATATTTCGAAAAAATCGAAAAGGGTTTTCATTTTTGAAGAGAAACCTTTTATTGGACCACCTTAATATGCAGAGATTCAATCAATTAATTGCTCAGTCGTGCGATTAATCGAACACGATGGACGTTGTGAGTTCGGATACCAGCATTATAATTTCAGTCAGGAGTCAAAGTGAAACGAGCAATTTCATGTGATTGTCTAGCTTTTCAAACACTGAAGTTATTTGCTTTATATTTAAAATTGGTCGCTTTCTCGGTCTAAGAATGAATTTCAAACAGATAAATATTAAGGTTCTCAGGTTTTAAACGCTTCATATATTTGTATGATTATAAAAGATTTTATGCTTCTAAATACCAATTTGTAATGTTTTTAGATCGAAAGATTTAATTTTTTGAGTTTTAACTATAATATGCTTGTAGAATAAAGTCGTTTGAAATCGAATTATTTTACACTCCATGTGTCAATATTTTGAAGCGCATTTTACTGTAAAATACTGAAAATCGATTTTCCATCCCTCATAACTAAAAAAAGCCACCATAAGGATATTTCGCTTTTCACTGAAATTTGAGTGGCAACGAAGTAGTGAAAATTTGTGTCTGGGAAATTTGACATTTTTCTCTAAGGAATATAATAGGTCACTACGATTATTATTTTCCAGTCTAGCTATGCTCAATATTTGAAACAATACAAAAAATTGTGTAAAAACTGCATTAGTCAGCTTGTACCGACAGGTTAACATCTCGTGAAGTCAGGTGTATGCCTTCGCTGAAGTCACTAGCGTGAAGTCACTGAAATGACTTGAAGTCAGTGTACACTCCATCTGTTGAGTTGTGAACCCCTCGGTTTGTACAAAAACCTACATCAGGATTGACAACCACAATTATAACGGAGTCATTACACATTTTACAGTAAGCACGAGTTATTGTAAATCATTCGAAATTATAGATTGCATTCACCATAGGTCAATTTTCGGGACTCAAACGGAATAGTCTACTGTTAGCCATTACGCGTTTGTAGCGGCCACCAATATCAGAACGGATTTCTCTGGTACATACATCAATAATTATAGTTGTTATGATGAAAAGTTGGTAAAGTATTTTTACGTATAATTTAGATCAATAGAATGTAAAGTTTAAGGATCTAAATATCTTGGCAAATTTTTACTTTTTCGTTTATAATAAATTATAATAAAAATAATAATATAACATTAGTATCTTGGAAAACCCAATTTTTAATGTGAAGAGGAAAAGGAGAAATCATTATGATAATCATCAAATAATTTCTACAATAAACAAATTGCGATAACCTTTTTGAAGGACGTGTTCCATATATTTTCTGCACGTACACACGATTTTCACTTCGCATTCATTTATAACATCGTACTACTTGTAAGATTTAGATATGGTTTTAACTAATTATTATCTTACTGTTGGTAGCACTATATGCACTATACACTATATTCTTGAAAATTTTGCAAAGGCAAAGTGATAAATGGTTCAAGTGTATGTGTTTGTTGATCTTACCATTGAAAAAACGTTAAAAACGATACCTCAAACGCACACGTATTTATAGGCAGAAAGTAAAAATATTAATTATTTGGAAAAATGCATATCCATTAGCCTTCACCTTCGTCCCTATTTATAGACACAAGAAATATTTCTGTAGCACGTGAAATTATTCAACAATACTAATCTATTACGCACGAAACGAGCTCACGTTCGTATATAAGAATTATAGGGCATAAATCAATGTCTTTCTGGAAATTGAAAATCTGATATCAGTAAAAACCTGACGTAAAAGGGAAAAGTGCAGGAGCAAAGAAATCATGCACCTGTATTTATTTTTACCTCTGTTTATATCATAAAATAATAACAAAAAGTGGAAGGATGCTTAAGAATATCAGGCTTTACTTTATAACGAGCAATTATTATTATTATTATACCATTAGGCCGCTTCCCTGTCGGGGTAGGCGTGAATTTGCTCGGTTGGAAAGTAGTAGTGCGTGGATGGGTATATAGGTATAGGTTAGATAGGTACATAGGTGTAAGGTATAGATATTTTAGATTGATCTAGAATTCCCGTGTTATTTATTTAAATAATACGTTCATTCTGCAACACTGCTTCGACCCAGGCCGCTGATCAATCTCTCTAGCGGTCACCCCAAATGGGGAGCCAAACAAAATTGTTGTGTGTGGTTCCCCACTTGGGCCCATTAGTATCCAAGGTTTTTGTTTCAGGCGTCATCATTATACACCTGTTTGGTCGGTCGTTCTTCTTTCATTCTTTCAAGATGTCCGAACCACCTTAATTGATTTCTTTTCCATATGTCAACTAGTGTCTCTCCTGTACCACATTCTCTGAGGATTATCTCGTTTCGGACTTTGTCCATCAGTGTTTTCCCGTATATTGTGCGCAGAGGTTTCATACCAAATCGCGTCAATTTTACTCTTGTCCTTTTCTTAACATGTCCATGTTTCGCTACCGTATAGTACAGCCGGTATAAATGAAGATTTATATATGGGCATTTTAGTTTTTTTTTAAATTTGTTTTTATTTCTGAGAATGGACCCTGTTCTACCGATAACCTTCTTACCCTTATTAATGCGCCTATCTAACTCCCCATCTATTTTTCCGTTGCTAGTGAATAGGCTACCCAGATATAAGTATTTGTCAACTTGTTCTAATCTCTCATCATTCAGGACAATGTTGCATATTGTTTTCTCACTTTTCCCTTCAAACTTTTTCCTTACCTTTGTTTTATTTACGTTGATTTTGAGGCCCATGTTCTTCATGCTTGTATTAAGTTTATTCAACATTCTTTGCAAGTCCGCGATTGAATCTGCCATCGTTAGCCCTGAACGAGTTGGAAAAGGGCTTAGAGTTACGAAAAATTCCGTAACCATAGAAAGTGCGTATTATCTTTTCAAAAATTCGTTATATTTTTCGTATGAACTTGATTTATATTCGAATACATTTTTTTAGATTTTCTGTCCTATGAATCTTAATCATGTTTACAATTTTTTACCTAATGGTGTTATAAATGGAATGGTTAGTTTTTGTAAAATTATTTTACTTCAGTGAATATTGAATTATCATTTTGATGACCACGAAGCTTCCAATGCTCATTTTTGGCCTTTTTGTTTCTTTTCATGTGATTCTACATCCATATTTTCCAAACTCTGATACATTATTTTTTATATCTACGCGATATGTCAAATTTTAAATTTTATTGAGAATCTTACCCGGTCTTGCTCGGTTTCCGAGATTCTCGACCAAAACCATGAGATACGGGACAACTTTTCACTATCGTCAGTCGGGATGGTTCCCGAAATCGATGTTTTCTTGTCTCGTCTCGCCTGAATACATCTCTACGCACACACACGTCCGGAAAATTTCTCAGAACATTGTGCTAGACATTAATAAATTAAAGAAGTTTTATTCAAATGAATTTAAATTCTTTTGAAAATGTTACCATTACAAAGCTTCCTCTATGAGGAAGCAAAAAAATGTACTGGTGAGCAAGAGTCTGGATGAGAGAATAAGGTTTTGATTGGAAATTATTAATTATTTTTTCAATAACTTTGTAAACTTGATATTTAAAAATTTGATTAATGGCGGATTTTTAGATTGTTTATATTTTTATTTTAGAAAATAAAAATCGAGAGACATACACGCGCGCTTAACCCGCTTACATTCACTGCCAGTTCCTAATAAAATCACACAAAGTGAAAATTCATTACGAATCATTGAGCTTAACCCAGACACGGTACTCTGTTCAACGCAATTCGATCATCATAGTAGTACCTGTCGCGTTAATGACCAAATTACCTGAATTTGGTGTCGATTTTGCTATCATGAATCGTCACTTAAATCCCTTCATAGCCAGTTTCCTGCAATTAATAAGAGCCCGCAGACGGTAAAAGTCTTGAGTAATTATAACGGTACTGAAATCCTGCAATTATTATATTCTTGGATTCGACGTTTAAAGTTACATTCAGTGCTCGTAAAGTGTATTATATAATGAAAATGCGCTCGCCACGAATTTGTCGCCAATTTTGTCATTAAAACATCCTCATTATGTGATTCCGTTCCGCTCAAGCAAGAATACCGTGACAGTTTCGCTGAATAATTGCGACCATTTACAACTTTGCACTGGCTGAAGCTGTTACTGCGACTGCAGGTGTCGAAGTAACGAACGTTCGTTTCCGCTTTTACTGCTAATTCTGAAACATTGAAACTAAATTACGGAATTGTTGTCTGGTCATCTTCATTGCAATTCCGAAAGGGCTTTCTTTTTATTTTAAAGTAAATTGGATTTGTCATATAGCGTCGAGATAAAATGAGATTTTCCAGTAAACGTCGCTGAAATCCAGATTTATAAATTAGGATCGAATGTTAGGGCGGAGTGGAAATGTCAAAATTAGCAAAACGTTTGAGCCTGAGAAAAAATATTTTTCGGTTTGCCTCTGAAAAATGGGAATGAAAGAACTTTTTAAATGTTTAGTATCTTTATTTTTTTTTTTTCATTTGAAAATTCAAACAAAATTTTCTATTAGTTCAAAAGTTATGACGAATTTTCTATAATACAGCTTTCACTAGTGAACCATAATAAAGAATTAGAAACTAAAAACAAAAATTGTTTGATTTAGAATTTTTCGAAAATGTGAAAAAAATGTTTTTTTTTTATCAAGTTATATGCACGTATTTTGGAAAACGCTGAAAATGTCGAAACTGACATTTCCTTATCTTGAAGCAAATAAAGGTAATTTTTCTTTTTCGAATGAATAGTCTCATATTTTTCATAAGCTTGGCTAGTCCTTAATTTTCGGGACTAGCCGATTCCTTTTTTTAACTATCCAAATTTTTCAGGACTAGACACATTCATTTTGATACTACTACTATTTTTTTTCAAATCCAATTATTTTGCTCAAAATAAAACTACTTTCTAACCAAAAAAAATCTTTTTTGGTCAAAAATTCAACTACTTGGTTAAAAGTTAAATAAATTTGTTGAACATTGATTTTCTTATTAAAGATTTATCTCTGTGGTTGAAAATTTACCTATTTTGTTGGAAATTCATTTTATCTTTTGTTACAAATTAATTTTTTCAACTGAAAATTTATAAATTACACTTTTAATTGAAATTTTGTTTTTCGGTAAAAATTCATATTTTTTGTGGATAATTATTCTTTTTGGTTGAAAAATCAAGTTTTTGGCTCAAAATTCAAATGTACGTTTGAAAATCTATTTCACGAACAATTCGTTTTTCTGTCTTGATTAGTATTACTTTTCTTTACTGAAAATGCAACTGTCCCTTTTTAAATTGAAAATTCGTCCCTTTTGTTAGAAAATTAATATTCTTGTTCAAAAATTGATCCTTCTTGGATAAAAATACAACTGCTCATTCGAAAATTAATCTGTTCTGGTTATGGATTAAACAATTTTTTTTTAAATTTGTCTTTAATGGTTAAATATAATTGTTTTTAAATTTAAATTAAAATCTTTTTTGAGTTGAAATATCCAGTGTTATATTTCTCATTATTAAATTATCTTTTTTGGTTGAAAACTCAACTGTATAAATGAAAGTTATACTACTTTCTGAAAAATACATTTTTTTGCTCAAAGTTCTTCATTTTATTTTAAAATTAATTTATTTGTCCGTAGGTAAAAAAAGCTATTTTGTTAAGAATTTAACTAATTATTTGAAAATTAAGCTAGTCTGTTAAATTTGTTCTTTTGTAAAATAAATTTTTTTATCTGAAAAATGAACTATTCCATTTTTGGTTGAAAACTTTTTTCTTCATAAGTTGAAAATTCTACTACTCCGTCAAAAATTGACGTACTTCGTTAAATTTTCGTCTATTGGGGTAGATAATAATTCTTTTTTTTTTAATTTATCATTTTGTTTGAGGATTCAACTATTAAAAAAAATGATCTTTCTGAGTTGAATTTAATTGGTTGAAAATCAATTGGAAAAATCTTATACTTGGTTAAAAATTCATTTTGTCGTTAAAACTCTAACTATCGGGTAAAAAGTTAATCTTTTTTATTTGAAAAGGGAACTACTTGATGACGATTAAAATACTTTCTTAAAAATTAATTTTTCTAAAGATTTACCATTCCGGTTGAAAATTTCACTTTTTGTGGTCAAAAATTAATTTTTCTATCTGAAAATTTTACTATATGGTAGAAAATTCTTGTATTTTGTTGAAAATTCGTCTTCTTGGTAAGAAAGTTAATCTTATTTGTTGAAAATTCATCTTTCTATTTGATGATTCAAATATTTATTTGTTTGAAAATTCGTCGTGTGTAGTATAATTCAACTAGTCAGCTATTCGTTTTCTTATCTTAAATTAACTTTTTTATCTGAAAATGTAGCTGCTTGATTTTTGTTGCAAAATTTTCCTTTATAAGTTGAATATTCTACTATTTGGTAGAAAATTTGTGTATTTCGTTAAAAATTTGTCTGTTTGTATAGAAAATTCATCTTGTTTCTTAAAAATTAATGATTTTGTTTAGGGATTTAATTATTTGTTTAAAAATTCTCCTTTTTATTTTAATCAAGAACATTTTATTTGTAATTAGTTTTTCCTTATTGATCGAGCCTTGAAATTATGGAACGTTTGCGTTTCAAGGCAGCTGAAATAAAAGAAAGTTCACGTTATTTCATTAAAAGTCTATTTCTGTTGTTACCTTGTTGGTAGAAAATTGTTCAAATATTGTAAAATTGTTTCGTTAAAAATTTGTTCTTTTTTGGATTGAAAATTCATCTTTAATGGTAGAAACGTCATTTTTCTTAGTTAAAAATTTATCTCTTCTGGCTGAGAATAAACTTTTCCTCTAGAGAATACAAATTTTGTTCAAAGTAGAACTTTTGGGGTTGAAAATTCAACTTTCGTCTAAAAAAAATCGTCTTTTCAGCTTGAAACTTCAACTATTTAGTTAAAAATTGAACTAATAATTTTGTTTGTCGTTGATTTTGGTGTTTTCTAATTTGAATCCAAACCGGCGAACTTATATATTCAATTTTGCATGTTGAGTTTTCCTAGTAAGAAAATCGTAATACAACTGATTAAATCCTACCGTATTGGAGAGAGAAAAAATGTTAAAGTCATACAAATTGCATCTCCCATATTACCAGGTTTGCTGCTGTGTTTTTTTCTCCGTAATCTAGCTTTCCGTCCGGATTGTAGACGGAGGAACGCTGTTCACGTTGATTATCTCGCGAGAGAGAAAAACTTAAGTAGAAGGAAAGAATTATAATTGAAAATGTCAGTCCCAAGAAATACCTTCTTTGTTCTTATCCTTCAGTACCTTTTTATACTTCGCTGCGTGCTTTATCGAGCGCGTGTCACAATCGCGTTTAATAGAATAAGCAACATTATTAACAGTTCAAGATGCCTGAGAGAAAACGAACAAAACATTCAAGCTCGAACGCCGGAAAGCTTTTACTGAGATTTTCCATTTTGTCGTTGTACAATAAAGGCTAAATTAAAAAATAGATTATTTTTTCTAACATTAGAAGAAGCATTCATTTTCACCCTATTTTAAAGGTAAAATCTACCCGAAACAAAAATGATCTTGAAATTGGTTAAATGTATTCATTATATGGGGAAGAAGCATAGCCCAAAAGTCATTCAAAACAGGGGAAATAGGCTGATTTTTCACAAAAATAGGGGAATAACAATGGAACACATTATTTTAAAAAAAATTTAATATCATATTGAATTCAATTTGAAACACCTTGTTTTCCTGAAATTTCAATTAAAAATATATTGCATTCTCAACAGAATAGTAGACTTAAAAAAAAAAGAAATTCAGCCAAAAGAGAAAAAACTTCAACGAATGGAGGTAGATTCTCAGCAAACAAAAATTAATTTTGAACCAAACAGTTACATTGGCAACCAAATAGTGGAACTTTGAAGCAAAAGAGATGATTTTTCATCAAAATAGTAGAACTTTTAATAAAATAGTTACGTGTTCAAACCGTAAAGACGAATTTTTGTGAAAAAAGTTAAACTTCGAAAAAAAATTCAATTTTTAACCAAGAAAAGTGTCCTTCCCACCATAAAAGATTAATTTTCAATTTGAGAGAACGAATTTTTAACCAAAAAGTTACATTTTCGTCCATAAAAGATGACTTTATCAAAATAATTAAATTCTCAATCTACAAAGATGTATTTTCAAACGAATAGATGAATTTTAAAATAAAATAGATTACAATTCAACCAAAAACAGTTGAATTTTTAAGCCAAAGAGACGAATTTTTCAGAAGAACGTGGAATTTTCAACCCAAAAATTTGAATTTTCAACAAACAAGTTCATTTTCAACTCAGAAAGATGAATTTTCTACCAAAAGGCGAATTTTTAACCAATTGAACTGAACTAAAAAAAAGCGAGTTTATAACCAATAGCTGAAATCTGGACCAAATAGATGAATTTTCAATAAAAAAAGATGAATATTGCAATAAATTGTTGAGTTTTTAACTCAAAGAGATATTTTTTTAACAAAATATGTAATTTTTTAACGGCAAAAAAAACTAATTTTCAATCATTTGAATTCAACTGAAGAAGCAGAATTCATAAGCAAATCGGTGAAATTTCAACAAAACACAAGAATTTTCTGGCAAATAGTGAAATTTTCAGATACAAAAAGTTCATTGAAAGGAAAAAATAAATTTCAACATAACGTTTAAATTTTCAACCAAATAGGTGAATCTTCCAAAAAATTAATTTTTGAGAAAGCAGCTCATGTTTCAACCAACAAGTTCAATTTTAAAACAAACAAAAATAAGACTTTTCGACAAAACAGTTCTATTTTCGATCTGAAAATATAAATATCCAACTAAAATGATGATTCTTCAAACAAACAAATTTCCACAAGTAGTTCCACTTTAAACCAAATCGTTTTTTTTTTCATTAAAAAAAGATTAATTCTAAGTAAAACATATAATAGTTGATATTTAAAGCAAAAAACAAATAATATTTTTGAATAAAATCAGTAGAATCCAAACAAAAAATACGAATTTTCAACAAAGCAGTTGAATCCTCATCCGAAACAGACTAATCCACAACCAAACGATTGCATTTATAATGAAAAGGATGAATTTTTAACCTAGAAGATCAATTTTCTACCAAATATGACGAATTTTTAGCACAACTCATGAATTTTCAACTAGAAAAGATCAATTTTCAATTAAAAATATCAATTTTCATCCAAAAATGGAATAGTTACATTTTTAGTTTAAGAAAATTAATTCACAATAAAAAAACGAATTTTCGACAAAATTACGACAAAATTGGAATACTCAATTTTGTTTAATCTTAAAGGGAATCGTGTGCAATTTCCTTGTTGGAAAAAATTTCACAACAAATTATAAAACTCCTACAATTGTAATTTTTCGTTAAAACTAGTACAAAAATGTACAAAATTTAACAACAAAGTACAAATAGATAATTTTTTCCTTGTATTTTCTTGTAGGAAATGTAATAAAGAAAAGAAAGTGTCAATGTCTACATTTTGATAACTTGTATAACTTTTTATTATTAATATTTTAATTTTGTTGCAAGAACCTACAAACCGTTACAGAGAACTCGCAGTGTTTTACATTATTTAAATTTGAGTGTTTGACGTCGCAAAAGCATTTTTAATTTTGCTTCATTATTGTGGATAATTACAAATATTTGCGACGAAGTACAAGATTTCACAATGAAAGGATATAAATTATCGTCAATTTTCATCCGGCAGATTTCCTATTTTTAACGAAATAAATTTTAACTAGTGTAGAAAAATCCCTCCCTTATTACAGTTTACCAACCAATAATAATTTTTTGTTTGATACAAAATTTTATAAACAAATTCACAACTTGATTACTTAGCAAGAAAAGATCTTTTTTACGAAATCGATTGCAAATGGCGCAAAAAGGATTCGTCAATTTCCAACTGGCAATTTCTTTTTCAAACGAATTAAATCTAAATAACATGGCCATATACATTTTTTATATTATTTTATCAAATAGCCATAAGTGTTTTTTAAATGAAAAATAATACTAAGAAATCCGCGATTTTGTTATTTTTGAAGAGTGAGCAACCCTTTCTTTACACAATATACATTTTACTGTCTATGGTGATATTAGCTGCAGCGTTTGTGCTTCTGGATGTAGGGATCTTTAATTCTCTCTGAAATGGAAATTTTTCTTGAGTCCCCTGAGGGTTTACATTTTCCTTGAACCTTACCCCTATTCCTTTACACACCCCAACACACTTACTTGGTGGTGGGAGGAAGGCCTACAGTTCAAGGTGGGTTCCTAACCACCAATAAAAACAGCTTTAAGTACTCAAGAAACCTTTTTCTCTAGAGGAATTTAGTGTGAAAGTAAATCGCACCTGATGAAAAATTATATATTTTTAAATTTTATTATTCAAATTATTTGTATTTTATTTTAGGCTTATTTTTGTGAATTTTTTATATAATGGTTTAAAATAGTTAGGAAAATCTGCATTCTAGTCCAATAGTTATGTTTTATTCGGGAAGACCCAAAACTTGGTTATATTTTCCCACAAAAAAATTTAAATTCTGTAAACATCACGTGTCTAACTAATTATATACTCTTTGTGTTAAAACTACGTATAAATCTTGATGCTAATTGTCAGAAATAGCAAATATTGATCATTTATCAAGCAGGAAAAGGGGTAGTTTTTGATTCACCTTCCTCTCCCTTTCCCATTTTGCAAAATTACGATTTTGATTTGAAAAATGTATAAGAAATTGCAATTCCTAATTAGTACTGTTCTTGTATTTTGAGCCTAATTTGTGTAGCTTCTTAAACAATACGTTTTTCATTTATTTGTGTTTAAAGAGCAAAAGAAAATTTGTTTTAGGTGAAATAATGCATTGATTAAAAAACTTTTTTTTTAACTTTGAAATAAAGCATTCTGAATTACTTATTGGCACAAAGAAGACGTATTTTTTAAACGGTTCCTAAGTGGCTACGATAAATAAAAATTACAGTTTAACCTTGTCAAAGTACGTCTTGTTTTCAGTTTTATGACTCATAAATTAATTATGAGCTTATACGCCATAGTAGTTAAGCTTCTCCTCTCCAATCCATCTTGCATACAGTGAAATATTTTCGATAAACAAATGAGATAGCGACTAGTATATATATATTGAAATATTCTGTGGAATACTCATTAGTTTTTGTACGATCACGAATGCTTCGCGACATCAGTTTTTTCTATGATGAAGAAAACTGATGTTCCGAGGAATTCGTGATCGTAGAAAAACTAATAAATATTATACAGAGTATAAACATAAAAAATGGAGTCGAAAATAGGAGTAAAAATTTGTTTCAATGTTATTAATTAATGAGTAATTAACCAAAAATAGAGATTAACCAATCAGAAGCATGCATTAGGTGGACGACAGTCTAATGATGATGAGGGTGTGTTCGCAAAAGAGTAATTTTAAATTTGCAGGAGGTTGTGAATATCAATGGTGCAACTTCACACGGCAACTGAGAGGCAAGATTCTTAGAAAATATCTTTTCCTTTAGGATACACGTTGAATTATTTTAACTTCCTTCGAGTATTTCTAATTCTGTAGAATTCAAATGAATTCTTAGAATTCACTTATGGTCCTTTGAATTCTTTTGAAGTTTTTTGCAATTATCTTAAAACCTTTATAGTACACCATAAATTATTCTGAATTTCTCCAAGTCTTTTGTATTCTCTGAAATCTAATCAATTCTCTGAATTCTTCTGAATTTTCTGAATTATTCTCAATTGTCTGAATTCATTGAATTCTCTCAAATGTTTCATATTCTCTGAAATCTTTTTTATGCTTTTGAAGTTTGTGATTTCTTTTGCACTCTGTGAATTGTTTTAATTCTTCTTAATGCTTTGAATTCTTCTTAATTCTATGAATTCTTCCTAATTCTCTGAATTCTTTCGCTATTCTCTGCATTCTTCTCAATTGTCTGAATTCTTTCAGATTCTCGGAACTCTTTTAAATTCTCTGAAATCTTAAAATGCTTTTGTATTCTCTAAATTATTTTGAAATCCTCTAAATCTTTCTTTGAATTCAGTAAATTCTTTTGAACTCTGTGAATTCCTTTGCACTCTGTGAATTGTTCCGAATTTTCTAAATTCTTTCTAATTCTTTGAATTCTTCTCAATTCTTCGAATTCTTCTTAATTCTCTGAATTCTTTCGCTATTTTCTGAATTCTTTTCAATTATCTGAATTTTTTAGATGTTTTAAACTCTTTTAAATTCTCTGAAACCTTAGAATGCTTTCGTATTCTCTAAATTCTTGTGACATCCTCTAAATTTTTCTTTGAATTCTGTAAATTCTTTGAATTTTGTGAATTTCTTTGCACTCTGTGAATTGTTCCGAATTTTCCAAATTCTTCTGAGTTCTCTAAATTCTTGTTAATTCTTTTATTTATTCTCAATTCTCTGAATTCTTTTAAATTCTCTGAACTCTTTAAAACGCTCTGAAACCTTAAAATGCTTTTGTATTCTCTAAATTTTTTTTTAAATTCTCTAAATTTTTCTTCAAATTCTTTGAATTCTTTTGAAGATTGTGTATTCCTTTGCACTCTGTGAATTGTTTCAAATTTTCTAAATTCTTCCTAATTCTTTGAATTCTTCTTAATTCTCTTAATTCTTTTGCTATTCTCTGAATACTTCTCGATTGTCTGAATTTTCTTAGATTCTCTGAACTCTTTTAAATTCTCTAAAATCTTAAAATGCTTTTGTATTCTCTGAATTCTTGTGATATCCTCTGAATTTTTCTTTTAATTCTGTAAATTCTTTGAATTTTGTGAATATCTTTGCACTCTGTGAATTGCTCCGAATTCTCCAAATTCTTCTGAGTTCTCTAAATTCTTGTTAATTCTTTTATTTATTCTCAATTCTCTGAATTCTTTCGCTATCCTCTGAATTCTTCTCAATTGTCTTAATTCTATTAAATTCTCTGAACTCTTTAAAACGCTCTGAAACCTGAAAATGCTTTTGTATTCTCTAAGTTCTTTTAAAATCCTCTAAATTTTCCTTTAAATTCTTTAAATTCTTTCGAAGATTGTGAATTCCTTTGCACTCTGTGAATTGTTCTGAATTTTCTAAATTTTTCCTAATTCTTTGAATTCTTCTTAATTCTCTTAATTCTTTCGCTATTCTCTGAATTCTTCTCAATTGTCTTAATTCTTTTAAATTCTCTGAACTCTTTAAAACGCTCTGAAACCTTAAAATGCTTTTGTATTCTCTAAGTTCTTTTAAAATCCTCTAAATTTTCCTTTAAATTCTTTAAATTCTTTCGAAGAT